>JANRMT010062815.1:25715546-25752254 GCA_026402145.1 Polypterus bichir lapradei
GCTTAAAATATATAAAAATAACCATACAAACATATGGTTTCTACTTCGCGGATTTTCACCTATCGCGGGGGGGTCTGGAACGCAACACCCGCTATCGAGGAGGGATTACTGTACACATGTGTATACCAAAACATTTGTAATTGCAACAAGTTTCTGGGAGAAATGGTGCCTTTTCTGGGAAAATTCCAGGGGTGCCGATAATTTCAGCCATGACTGTATTTGATAACTAACAATCTGAAAAATATTAAATATGTTAAAAACATCAAGTTCTCCAAGAACAAACCAACTTATTTTATTAAAATGTGTATATTATATAGTTTCTCTTACCCCTCCTCACCCACAAACGTAACATAGAGCTTATTTTTCTGAAGGTCTTTCCGAGAGTAGCCCATGATCTGATTAAAGGCATCTTCTAACAGGTGATCCCTGCGGATGATTAACCTGGAGAATGAAAGGGCAAGTTTGATTCTGAGGCAATAATAGAGAACAAAGAAAATAATCTGATTAATCTTAATTGTTACTGATTTATTAGAAAACAAATCAATTTATAAATTCTGGAGAGCATTTAAAATATAGCTGGTATTTTTCAATTCCTTCCCATGCCAACAATGCTCCCCAAAAAGAATGTCCCAGAGCTGAAGGCCATACTGCACCAGACAAATAAATGGATCATTCAGCAATTCAGTACGTTAAAGACAAACCTGATAACACTTCTTTGTAGTTTGTGAAATGAATATTATTGCGTGTATTAGATGATTAGATGACACATTTTCTTCTTCCTACAGAAAATTGCATCCTATAAGGTGAAGCACGCTTGTACTGCTAAAGTCCGTGTCACATCACAAAGTTTTTCAAGCAGTTTTCAGTTGTTGCCTTCATTTCCATAATCTTAGGGAGATATGGAATGTCACAGTATATGCCTGTGATTGCCAGTTATGCATTGCGACAGCAGTTTAAAACAAGTCATGACAAAATTAAACAGATTTGATTTTGTGTTTACATGTAGGGTAGGATTTTATTTGTCTGAGAACTGACAACCAATGACAGCGAATACTGAATTGAAGTAAAGAAGAAAAGCGTGTGTTTTGGATGGCAAAAATAGAAGTCAGGCTTGTCTGTTCAAGGTCCTCTTTATTCATGCCACAACTGATTTGACGAGGATGGACAGGATTAGAAATGAATACGTTAGAGGGTCAGCTCAAGTTGGACGGTTAGGAGTCAAAGTCAGAGAGATGAGATTGTGTTGGCTTGGACATGTGCAGAAGAGAGATGTTGGGTATATTGGGAGAAGGATGTTAAGGATAGAGCTGCCAGGCAAGAGGAAAAGACGAAGGCCTAAGAGAAGGTTTACTCCAATTCTGTGAGTAAACATCTCTTCAAGAAATTATAAACTTGCACAGTGGATGGGAGAGATCGTTAAGTGTTTCAGTGTGTCCTTCACAGATAAGCAGAGAAGGGATTGAGGGATTGATTAATGACTGCAAATTGGGGATGGCAACCTAAGGCACACATGCCACAGTGGGCATGCAATGCCATTTTCAGTGGCAACAGTGAAATCAATAGTCACATGTCCACAAAATGATTTGGTACTTCTCATTAAGACATAACTGTAGGAAAGTTTGTTAAATATTATGTTGTCTATAGTGTCATCAAAGTTTATTATAGCAATTATATTTAAAAAAGACTAAATCAGTAAATACAACATAATGCTTAGGAGAAATATCCAAGATGCGTGCTCTCTTCACTTGGCAGATGCACATACAACAACAGCATTAACAATTCCCAAAACCATCTAATTGGCATAGCTTTGCGTTAGTATGGTGCAAAGGGGTAGCAGCTGCTTTTTTTAACCCAGGTCAATGAAGGAGTTCTTTGTGCTGGGAAAATGTTGTGTGCATCTCTTTGAAACGAAGCATTTACGAAAAAAAAATCAAGGATGAGGTAGGCAGAGTGGAATTTATCAGGAGAGCAGTAGCAAAATATGAGAAGCAAAGCAGTGCATTCAAAACAGTACAACGCTAAAACCTGGGCTACAGAAGGCAGCTATAAACTCTCAGAATGTATCACCAAATACAGAAAAGCATTTACAGATGGAGAATACTTGAAAGAAGCCGTCCTAAGCAGTGCAGTGGTTTTATTTGATGAATTGCCAAATAAATTTTAGATCCTCTAATACTGGTCTGGTTATTATTTCCAGAGCCAAGAATAAAAGAAGTGGTGAAGCGGCCTTTTGCTGTTATTCACCAAAAAATCTGGAATACTTTACCAACACAGACACGCCAGGCTAACAATACAGATCACTTTACTAAACTCTTAAAAAGCCACTTTTTTATTATGGCCTTTTTGTAACTACATTTTAGTTCTTACTTTAATAAACTAGATAAGCACAAAATTATTATACTCTCCTATAAATATGCAATCTTTACTTTTCTGTTTTCTTTTTCAATTCTTTTGTGGTGGCATTCTACGCTACCACTACCTGATCAGTCCTGTGCAGCCAACTGTGAGGTATGAATTAAAGCAGATACCCCAGCCTGCCAAGAAATGCACTGCGTTGAATCCTCTAAGACAAAGCCTTAAAAAAAACAAACAGTGGAGGCTGGGTGGTCCTTTGGCCTTGGACCCCGACAGATTTTGTTTTTTTTTTCAAGCCTAACTGGAGTTTTTCTTTTTTTTTCCCACCGTGGCCAACTGACCTTATCATTGGGCCGTTATTTAGCAACAATTGTATAATTTAGGACTCTGTTTCTCTTAATATATTTATCTTATATAAGTGTGCATTATTTACACACTATGCATTATTTTTCCTATTTAAATTTGTTTTCTTTGACATCTTGTAAAGCACCGTGAGATATATCCTTTGTATGAAAATGTGCTATAGAAATAAATGTTTTTGTTGTTGTTGTTGTTGTAAAGAAACAATCATGGCCAGAACTGAATATTTGCCTGTTTCAGCAAGAACTCGAAAGGCCGATTTCCAAAATGGCAGAAAAACATTGATTTCTAGTAGTCAGTTGCACTGATAGATGCACCAGTGTTCAGAGTGGCTTTGGATGAAAATGTCAATATCAACAACATAATGAGTTTAACTTGACATTAGCAATACAGCCATGAGCGCAAAACTGGAAAATAAACTGCATGCTATTGTCCACTGGCGTGCTGGTTGTCTAATAAATTAACACAATATGGAAAATTTTGTCTACACCTGATTTAGGCAGACAGATTAATACATGAAGTGTTTATGGTGGTGACACAAGCATTAAATCCATTGATGAAGCTACTGATTATGCAGCAATCAGCATCATGATTCTCATCCAAGGTCAAAAGATATGGGGAAAAATGTGATGGTGAGTATAAGTAGCCAAGTCAGATTCCTTCCTGGCATACAACTGTGGCCTACATGGAGCACTAGTAGTAATTCAACACTGCAAGGGGGTGAAAGTCTTCCATTGCACCCTCTGTAGCTATAAGAAGTAATTTATTTGAAGTATTGGACAGGCAAGTTTCTGTCATCCATTCTAAGGCACAAGAACATTTACTGTACTACACATATTAAAGAATTATAAAATATCTGTAGTTGCCCATATTTAGTCATGTGTTCATATGTAAATTTATGTTATTCTTTTAGAGTATTAGAATTTGTCTAATAAGGGAGTGTTTAAATGTAAAGTAAGATATGCCTCTTTCTGCAGTTTCTTGAAAATGTGCAGATTATGTGTAATGTAATAAAAACAATTATGTGCATCTTGCTTAAAAACACAAAAGTACAATAACAGATGACGTTAGTAAATACCATCCTCAAACCCCAATGTTTTTTTTCAACTGGGATTCAATTAATTTTCATCTAGTGCCTTGTTTATTTACTTATGAATGAGACCTGGGTTCACTTCCCAGGTCCTCCCTGCGTGGAGTTTGCATGTTCTCCCCGTGTCTACGTGAGTTTCCTCCGGGTACTCCGGTTTCCTCCCACAGTCCAAAGACATGCAGGTTAGGTGCATTGGCGATCCTAAATTGTCCCTAGTGTGTGCTTGGTGTGAAGGTGCATGTGTGTGTGTGTGTGTGTGTGTGCGCGCGCCCTGCAGTGGGCTGGCGCTCTGCCTGAGGTTTGTTTCCTGCCTTATGTCCTGTGTTGACTGGGATTGGCACCAGCAGATCCCCGTGACCCTGTAGTTAGGATATAGCGAGCTGGATAATGGATGAATGGATGGATGAAGCAAATTAGTTTGGACATGGATGAATATGTAATAGCCATCACTAACAACAAGGAGTTATATTGAACACTATGGACTTTGATGCCATTTTCAATCATTTTGTTGTTTTGTACTCAAGTATCACCAAATATAACTGGCAGCATGCATAGCCGTGCAGTAAGCTCAGTCACAAGTAAGCAGCATGATCACTAGCTGTTTAGCTGAATGGTAAAAACCGCTGTTTGAATTTCCCAGCATCTTAAGTATGCATCCCAGCGATGTAATCTCATGGAGTATACCTGCTGGGTGTGGGCCCTAAGAAAGGCCAACTCATCTCTACCAAGTGATCAATTCTCAGTTAATTGTATATTTTTGAGCCATCATTATTCCTTTACCAACTCTATGAGGTAGTGTATCATTATCAAAAATTGAAGCATGTTTAAACACTAACTCAGCATTATATAAGCTCACTTATTTTAAATTATTTTTGTTTTCAGATTTAAAAGTACAGTAATATTGCTTCACTATCGTAAAATAAGTAATAATGCATTTCTAACAATATTTTCATGAATTGACATTTTCAAACCACATCTCTTAAATACAAAATTGGGTTACAAACATTGGGAGAAATGGAACTTATTCATAACTGGAGGGCTGCCTGTATTTTGTTCTTAGGTCACTGACATTATGTTGCCAACCCGAGGCTACCAGATTAAATTTATGATGCTTTTCTAATACCCAGAGGAGGCTACAAGAAGTAATGACTTTAAACTATCATGTCCTCCAGATAACATGCTAACATATGCACATTAATGTATTGTTACTTCAGAAATGTAAACAGGACCAAATTCTAAATGACCTAAATAACATGAAATAAAATAATGTAAAAATACTTGATTTAGAGGCTAAGTGTATTGGTCAGGTATTAAAGATGAACACTGATATAAAATCATTTTCTGTGAATAATGTGGTAAGAGTAGTGTAAGCATATTAAAACATATCAGTTTGTACAATCAAATAAAATAAAAATTATGTGGACCATCAGGCAGGCCTATTCTAGTTCTAAGTTCATTATTTCATTATTTTTTTCACTTCATAAAACTTACAAATAATCTACAATAAATACATTTCCAAAAATGCATTTAAACTAAATTTTAGGTAAGTAAATTTATAAATTTTATAATCTCATTTTTAGGCAAAAAAGGATGTCATGCCTTTGGATTAAAAAATGTATTTTACAAGATCTCTTCAGGATAAACAAAAAAATATATATCCCCAAATTGCTGCACCAACAGTTGTGAAAAGTACGTGTTCTGCTAACTTTAACTTTCCGGGGCCTTGCCCATAACCTTTAGTCTCCAGCTTGCGGTAAAAGTTCCGTAATTTGGCCTCAAAATCTCGCTTGTAGGGCGCTGGGGCACGGGCATTGGCTCGCTGGGTCCCTACAAATGCAAAGATAAAAAGAAAGACAAGAAAAATAAAGTTATAGCTCAACTGAAACTAAAGTAGATATCTCAAAACCCTGTAAAAAAATAACAATCTATTTTAAATACTAAACATAGCAAATTTGGGAAACACAGCTGTGCAATGACCAGCACATCAGCTTCATAGCTTGTTAGATAGATTAGGTTTGTACTTCTATCTTGGCCCAATATGATTAAGTGATGGTGCTCAGAGGTAACTAACTGTGCAGTGCAGTGGACCTTTGCTCTGTTTGGGGTGGATCCTGCCATGTTCATTGTGATGCTGTTCAAATAAATAAATAAATAATTGGGTAGACTGGTAGATGTATCGAGTAGATTTACCAGAGTTAAATTAAAACTTACAGGATCTGTACAGTGTCCATTCTGAGCTTTGTGTTTAATGTGCACAAGTAGAACAGCCCTGAACAGCAGTCCACGGCAGGGCACATTCTTGTATACACTCACTCAATCATACTGGGCCAGTTTAAAACTACCTGACATGCAGGGGTTTGAGATGAAGAGAAGCCATAAGTGCCTAAGAATGACTTGTGGGGGGGACACAAAAATCAAGGAAATTCCCCTTGGACACTAACCCAACCGGGAATCAAACAACTCTTTAGAAACAGCTGTGCTAGCCACTTTGTCAGTGTGTTGCCCATATGCAGTGGATATTAAATGTCTACAAGCAATAAAGAAATGTTATTTTTTGCTCACATAAAGGGTATTTCCCATTGACCTTTCAAAATGACTGAAATTAAGCATACAATCAAGCTAGTGGAAGATCAATGTCCTACAATGGCTCGGTCAGAGCCTGGCCATTAAATCCAAGAGAAGATCTGAGAACTTCAGCACAGAGGATCCCCTCACAATTTGACTGAACTTGAATTCTACTGCAAAGAAGATTAGGATGAAAATTCCAAAATCCAGGTGAACTAATTTGTTGGAGACCTACCCCAACAGACTTCCTGCTGTAATCAAAGCAAAAGTTGCTATTACAAAATATTAATTAAGGGGTGTGAACATAACTGATTATCATTTTAAATTATTTTTGATAAATACAATTATCAATTTGTCTTCCATTTAAATGTTGATGTTGACACATTCTCCTAAAAGACTGAAAAGTCAAAGATGATTTGCTTTGATTTCAGCTTTGCACCAAAAATGTGCTCAGGCCTTCATTATCCACAGTGTACTCTTCAACATAAACTTTTATACTTCTTAATTTGATTACTGAAACACTTTGTGATCAGACACCTGCACTGTTTTCATCTTTTCAAAACTACATTTTGTCGTGCATACCAATCCACCAATTTCTCAACTACATATGTCCTTCTGACAAAGTCCCAGAGGAAATAGCATGTTAGCTGCTCTACAAACTTAAAAAACAGTTGTCAATTAAATAAGATGCTGAAACTCTCCAATGATCTACATGGTTTCTGACTGAAAAGTCATATATATACTGTATAAACATTATCACTGTAATTACTTACAAATCTGTGATTTAAGCCTGGCAGAATTTAGGTTTCATGAAATACATTTTGCTCTTATCACTCTTTCTAATCATTTTGACTTCAGCTATACAGGCTCAAGATGCCAAAACAGCTGCTGCTCTGTTTAATTCTCTAATATTCTGTAAATTGCCTACTGAATGAGCAAATAAAGGATTGGCAAACTAAAATCTAAAAGGAAGCAAAGAGAAGTAAGTAGTCAGGATTTCAGCTTCACTGGAAATATTATTTAAAAATGACATTTGATATATGACAATGACAATTGTCAGAATTCTTCAGTGACTGCTTCCACACTTGGCTGCTCCACACAATACCTACGTTCATTTCATACAAACAAGCAGATACAAATAAAAAGTTTGGACTGAGCATATTTTATGAGCACTAATATATTCTTAAAGCTGTAATGCCTAAATGTGTATCTCAAGCACATGGAGAACCATCTCCGTATTAGAATTGTTATTTATGTGCATATTTCATCTGAAATCCAAACTGATTTAACCTGCAGCATAATTTTGATTTTACTATCCCAACACTGAATAAAGAACTCTACTTCCTATTCTTTTTTACACTTTTCAGCTGAAGTAAAAACATAATAGTAGACTATCTGCAAATACTCACAAGGCATTTTCTTTATAAAACATTAATCAGCCAAAAGTTCTTTAAAAAATCAAATTCCTATTATACCAGCAGAGCTCTTTTTATATTTAAAGGTCCTTTTGAAGCACAAACACATAGCTGGTATCTTCTATCTAAAACTTTTAAACTGTTTTCTTTTAAAGTAAAGCATGTAGTATATTGTATAATAATTTAAAATATGTGTTAATCACACTTCCCTACAATAAATATGGAATGCCTTTGGTTAAATATTTGTCTTTTGAGATGCATTTTACTCCCAGAATGGTTTTCCCATGACCTCCCTAGTTTGAATTCAACTGCGGTTTGCCACATTTAAAATACTGAGGAGAGGTCAAAAGGGCCAAAAGACTGGAAAAAAATGTTTTCCCTGTAATATATGGGAAGTGCCAAATAAAGAAGAAACTGAACATCTTTGTCGCCCATTGCGGAAAATGTTATGTTTCTAAATTGAACAAATCCCGATACACAATCCAAGAGCAAAATCCAATAAGCATTAACACAAATAAATCCATCCATCCATTATCCAACCCGCTATATCCTAACTACAGGGTACCGGGAGTCTGCGGGAGCCAATCCCAGCCAACACAGGGCATAAGGCAGGAAACAAACCTCAGGCAGGGCGCCAGCCCACTGCAGGGCACGCACACACACACACACACACATGCACCTTCACACCAAGCACACACTAGGGACAATTTAGGATCGCCAATGCACCTAACCTGCATGTCTTTGGACTGTGGGAGGAAACTGGAGTTACCGGAGGAAACCCACGCAGACACGGGGAGAACCCGGGAAGCGAACCCAGGTCTCATTCATAAGTAAATAAACAAGGCACTAGATGAAAACTAATCTAAGCACTCTAGATGGTTGGTGTAAAACACACAATTCAGATAAATAGGCATGAGCAAGCCCATGTAAAGATTTAAAAACTAGCAATAAGATTTTAAAATCAATTTGAAAACTGACAGGCAGCCAGTGTAAAGAAGCTAATATTGGAGAAACAGAGTCAGACTTTCTTGCCCCAACCAGAAAGTGAGAGGCAGCATTCTGGACCAACTGTAACCTGTGTATCAGGGATTTGCTAATCTCAGAATACAGCGAGTTGCAGTAATCAAGGCGAGAAAAGATAAAATCATAAGTAGCTTTCTCAAGATCCCTAGAAGATAAAAAAGGCTTAATCTTACCTAAAAGACGAAGCTGGAAAAAGCAACTCTTGACTACAGAATTAATCTATTTCTCAAAATAGAGGTTACTGTCAAAAATAATACCAAGATTGTGACTTGAGGTTTGCAAAAGACAGAGAAAGAGCCGAGAAGTCCAAGACCAATTTGGGCTTTAGCTGATGGACCCACTATAAGCACCTTCGTTTTATTTTGATTCAGATCAAGAAAATGATTAGCCATCCAGGATCTTAGTTCAGTAAGACGGTTGTGTAGTTGATTTATTGCAGAGTTGCAGATGGGAATATAAACCTGTGTACCATCAGCATAGCAGTGAAAAGAAATGTTCAGTTTCCTAAAAATATCTCCTATAGGGTGAAGGTATATAGAGAACAAAATAAGACCCAAAATGGATCTCTGAGGAACACCACATTTAAGAGGAGCAGTAGACAAAAAAGAAGAATTTAAATTCACTGAAAAGTGTCTACCAGTTAGATATGACCTGACCAGTTAAGAACAGCCCCTTTTAGCCCAACAAGATGTTCAAGCCACAACAGCAATATCTCATGGTCAATAGTGTCAAAGGCAGCGGACAGGTCAAGGAGGACAAGGACTGCAGCACCACCTGAGTCAGTAATAATAGAGATGTCATTGAATGCTTTCAGGAGGGCCGTCTCAACACCATGATAACGCCTAAAGCCAGACTGGTAGATCTCAAATAAATTATTGGAGTTAAGGTGATCAACCAATTGATTATAAATAACTCTTTCTAATATTTTAGGCAGAAATGGCAATTTAAAAATCAGGCAAAAATTGGCTAAAACTCCAGGATCTAATTTTCCCTTTTTTAGACAGAAACACACCGCAGCATGTTTAAAAAATGAGGGCACAAATCCCTCACAAATAGAACCATTGATAATGGCTACTAACCCAAAACATCAAAGGCTTCCACTAAGAGGCATGGTGGTACACTATCAAGAGGACTGAGAGCTGGTTTAAGGGTGTCAATAGTTCTTTTTAACTGTGAAAGTGAGACAAGATCAAAATATTTCAAGACAATGCCATGATTAACAGTAGGAAGTTTATAGCCAGTTCGAACAATACCACAGCGAATTTTATCAATTTTACTGACAAAGAATGAAAGAAACTGCTCACATGAAAGAACAGTGCTATTTAATCCCATCATAGAATGAGGGTGAATGGCCGCATTAATTGAATTAAATAAGACCCTAGGATTCTTAGAATGGTGGGACACTAAATCAGCAAAGAAATCATGTTTAGCTTTCTTAACTGCAACCTGGAAGTTGAATAGAGAAATCCTAAAAATCTGTTTAGAAACAATCAGTCCATCTTTTTTCCAAGTTTTTTCCGCAGTTCGACACGCACGGTGTAGCAGTCGCGTAGTTTCATTTAGCCAGGGAGCAGATCTTCCCTTATTACAGTGTATCTTGAGCGGAGCACTTGAGTCTAAAACCGTTTTACAAGAAGAATTAAATTCTAAAACAGAATCATGGATACCATCATATTGGACATGTACATCAAGACTAGAGAATATGGTTTTGAAATCAGATATAATAGAAGAATTTAAAAAGTGAGAACAGCGTTGGGCACAACTAGTAGTAGGAACATCAACAGTAATATTCAAGCCATCATTTTAGAAAATGAGCAGTGAAACAAAACATCACATAAATCAATATTATTAACTGAAATATCACATGTAAGAACGAGATCAAGGGTGTGACCGAGAGAGTGAGCTGGCGTATTAATATGCTGGATAAAATCAAATGAGTCCAATAGTGATAAAAAGTCATTAACCAGAGGTTTTGATTGACAACAAACATGAATGTTAAAATCACCAACAATAAATACTTTGTCATGGGAGAAGGTAATATCAGCCAGGAGATCAGAGAATTCAGAAATGAAGATATCATTAATTACAGGAGGTCTAAACCACAGCAAATAATAAAGAAGTTGAGCTGCACACTTCAAAAAGTTGCAGTTCGAAGCTACTAAACGGACCCCTTGTAAGGCTCCAACACAAAAACATACTTTTAAAAACAGTGGCAATGCCCCCATCACGACGAGTCAGCCGAGGAGAGTTTAAAAATAAATAACCTGATGGTACCAAGTCAGTAAAACATGAAGAGTAATTATCATCGTCTACATGTACACTACATTTATCTGTTCTATTTATATCATTACTGCTATAAAAACAGCAGATATCGAAGTAATTGAAAGGTCCATCCAGGCATCCTCGTCACACTTTGGTATTTGTAATAGTGTAAATACTATATATAATATCTCAGAAAAAATATACACTTTTATTAACGTTTGCTTGTTGGTTTAGAGTTCATGCAGTACTGTCCACTTGCGGATTAGTAATACACAACAATATTTCTTTTTACTTATTTTATTGATTTTAATTAAAAGCAAACAACATTCCATACAAGTCAAACTTAACAAACCCAAAATTCAACCTCCACCCAAAAGAAAGAGAGTAGAGCCGGCCAACAAGGCAAATCTTTGAAAACAGCAAGGAAGGAAGAGTATCCTTTTCCCCAATATAGTAGCTTATTCTAAAATGTTATTGATTAGATCCTGCCATATTTTAAAAACACTTTAAACAGATCCTCTGAGTGAGAATTTGATTCTTTCCAATTTCAAATAGCATAGCACATCAATTACCCACTGACTTAAAAGTGGTGGGGTGGGATTCTTCTAGTTGAGCAAGATAATTTGCTAGTAGTGAGGTAAAGGCAATTATGATTTGTTTGTCCTTATCCACTTTGGTGGAATGTGAGAAAAACTTTGCAAGTTCCATTCAGCAAGGTTTCTAGTTGTCGAAAAATTGTGATAATGAGAAGTTAAATTTGAAGCTTAATTGCTTGCAAGATTCAAAAATGTAACCAATTTATGTCTCTCAATGTTTTAATCCCAGACATTTTCCAAACATTAAATACTGTGCGTGTTTGATAGGGTGGAAAAAGTGTTTGTCATGTGGAGGTGCAACAGATTAGAGCTTCTCTGTCTTAAAGTGCTTCCTATATTAGTTCCATATTTTGAGTAAATGAAGGGCAATTGGATTATTAGTGTATTGACGATAGTTTGTACTTATTGGAGCACAGAGTAGGGAATATAAAGAAGTACTGCAAGATTTTAATTATGTTGTAGACCAGGCTTGTGTATGTTCATCAATTTGTCTCGATGTCCAGGTCTTTATAGCCTGTATATTTGCCACGCAGTAATAAAATTGAAAGTTAGGTAGTGCTATGCCCCCTTCTGCTTTAGGTTGTTGTACAGTCACCCTTTAGATATGTGGACGTTTCAGATTCTAAATAAATTAGGTTATGAATGAATCTAGTTTATTAAAAAAAAGATTTGTTAATGTAAATGTGGATGGTCTGAAAGAGAAAAAGAAGCTTAACATTGTGGATTCTCCCTGCTAATGTGAGATGGAGGGTGGACCATCTATTCAAATCTTTAATTTTTTCCATGCAGATGGCAAATGTTTGCTGAAAAAGAGCTTTATATTTACTTGTGATATTTACCTCTAGATATTTAAACTGATGTGATCTGAAATACACAACAATGCTTTACTGGAAGACGCTAGAGGCCCTGCTCCCATGAAAACATATTAAACCAGGTTAGCTATGACTTGGAGATATAGTTGGTGTGTTGCTATAAGGAAAGCCAACCTTTGTGTTTTGCTCAACTCTAAGCTGAGATAAAGACATGTTAATGCGGAACATGTTAGTGTCATTATATGTACTAGTATCATTGTACAGTCTTGTACTTTACATCATTTACATAATATAGGATTTACATTTTCAACTGAACTTTGTAAGGATTGTCAACTTAATAAAATTGAACAACAGTTTCAGGTGCTCATTCTTCAATATTTTGTTTAAATTTGTTTGTCAGAGTCTATTGTGTAATGATCCATTTAACAGACCCCCCCATAAACTATACCAATGCCCTGCCTAGCAGCTGTTAACTCCAACCACTAAAAACATTTTACTTAGAGGATTATTACTGCTTTACAGCTAACACATTTTAGGAAACAGTTTAGAAACATTTAATATTCCCTTTTGATCCCTTTATATTTTTAGAAAGATACTGGAGCATTTAACACTTATGCCAAGAATGTTGTTATAACACAGCCAGTGGATTTCCCTGGCCTGAATGCATTTTCTGTTTTCTGATGTTTTTGGTAACTTTGAATCATTATTTTTCATGTTTCTGTGTTATTTTATTTGGTTTTGTTTATTGTTTATTATTTATATACACACTCTTTAAAGTGGTATCCATTCCTTGTTCTTTGTGAGTGGGCATCACTACTACAGTGTCCTCTCGCTCTCTCCTTACCTGTATGCTGGAAAGAAGGATCCAGTAGAGATTCACTGAGTTTAAAAGTGAGTATTGTTATTTCTTAATTTTTCTGGTTCTTTTTGTGATTTTTTGTTCTACTGTTTATTGGACTCTGCTCTTGGTTTGAGCCTTGGAACTTGTTCACTTTGGGCTGCATTTATGCAGCTCCGTTTTGCTATATTTTACCCTTTTCTCCTGTTATTCTATTGTTACTATTAAAGATTCATCACTTTTTGTTTTTCTATAGTTTCGCACTCTTGGGAGGCTTTTGTGATATTTTGAGACCTTGTGACATATTTTGAACTTGAAATGTTAGTTCCCTAATTTTTAAGCCTGCTAGGTCAGAAGCAGGTAGTAGTTGTAGGGATGGTTGGGGGGATTTTGGAGATTCTTTTTCTGGGCTGATCAGTAAATGTACTGGCCTGCTTTGTGGCTGGTTTTGTAGGCCTCCTCCCCATTTCGAAGAAATACAGTTCCTCTTTTTTTTCCCAGAAGAAATACAAAGAAAATATGTGCTGGAACCTCGGGCACCTAAATATGCTGCATCTAAAACATCATCAATTGAAGCATGCACTGGAAACACAGAATGACAATATTAACATTATAACAAACTAAAGAAGGAAGATAAAAATGTACCAAAATACAATGAAACTGCTAAAGATTTTGACAAATATAGAATACTAACAGAATAAAGAAGAATACACCTTAAAAATATTACTTCTACATAAAATTATTTTAAGATTTAGGCCAAAGTGACATTATGTATATGATGTGTATCTTTCTAATACCCCTGTAAAATACTGTGTAATTTTTATCACAATTTAATCATGCAGCTATGCAATGCCTTTTAATAGTGATGTGTAAAATGATTCATGCAAACCTGAATACGCAGGAAAACTTTGCATTTCAGTTTATAAAGAAATTCAGGAAACATCTGCAGTCTTGGCCTTCCTCCAACCTCTGCCTAGACTAACTATTTCCAGGGCACTCTTGAGGCCTGTATGGCACAATGGCTGCTACTTACTCATACTAGCAGTAACCAGGGTAGGCACCTGTTTTACAATACAGGACTTGCTGGGCAGTTTCCTCCTGTGTCTCTGCCCTATGCTCTTACTGTCCAAGGCACTTCCTTGTCAGTCAGGCGATCTGTGAAAATCTATACAGTATGTCACCTTTCAGCTATCTACAATGTGAAATTCATTACTTTGTGTAAACTATGTGTTTATTTAGATTTTTTTATTTAACTAGACATGATGACATACTGATGCTGCATGTTGTATATTGTGCTGTTTTCTGAAGCTGTTTCTGACGTATTTGTATCTATAACCGCAAAGACAAACTGAATTTTCAGTTCACTTTGGGAATTGCTCTGAATGCAGGAGGAAGATTGTTGTCCTATTTACTATGAAAAGGTACTATAGACTGTAAAATAAAGTTAACCATCTGTTACAGAACAAGTCCAGCTCCACTCTGTTACCAACTCCTACGACTTTTGACAGTACATCAAACATGGCCACAGATGTGTCAAATGGCCAGCTTGTTAAAACCGAACAAGCCTTTGATTTAAATCACAGAAAGCCAGTTTATACAATTCTTAGTAAATTCTAGCTTTCCAACAATTCTAAGTAATTTTCATTACTTCCTGGTATGTAACGAGAGGAGCTAAAAAAGACAGCTAAATATTTTGAACCTAAATATAATGACAGCAAGAAGAAATCCTATATAATTATCAGTTATTGTGAATCTGATTAGTATATGGATGGGTAGTATAGTGGTTAACACTGCTGCTTCATGGATCCAACATCCTGGGTTCAAATCCCATACCCAACCATTGCCTGAGAGGAGCTTGCACATCCTCCTCAAGTTTACATGGGTATTCCTCCGGCTAACCTGGACTTCCTTCAGAGAGGAGTAAGTTAGATTAATTAGTGACTCTAAATTGTAAATTAGTGATTCTAAAGATTAAATTAGAATAAGTGGTTATGAGAGTGCATGTATGAAACATGATGAAAGCTGATTAAGAGAAAATTCCACACGTGCGTTAGAAAAGATATACTACATATGGGAATATACATTATGTCTGATATACTATATATGGGAATATACAGTATGTAAACAGTTTGTTATAGTTGCCTAGGCATGTGATTTATAGTAACATCTAGAAAAGGAACCAACGAGGATGGGAGTAGTAACAGGGCAGAGTGGTGGCTCTGAGGCTAGGGATCTGCACTAGCAATTGGAAGGTTACCGGTTTGAATCCCATAAACACCAGAAGTGACTTGAGCAAAGCCCTTAACCTGTAATTGTTTTGTCCTGGGTATGACATTAATCTGCATCCAACCCTGTTTGCAAATTAATGTCATACTTCTTCCAACTTACAGGGAAAACTCGGGGGTTGGTGGCAGGATTGGCACTCCAGCCACCGTAAAAAACCTCACATTGTTCCAGCGTGGTGCTGAGGTGTCACCCGCTGCACTTGGGTCCCAATCCAGGTGGTTTGTCATGTAGTGGGTGCTTCCAACCTCTAGAAAAGAAAACCTTGTAATGTTTACTCAATAATATTCAAGAAAGACTAAGTAAAAAACAGGGTACCACAGCCATACAGAGGACAGGCTTGGTTAGAATCTAAGTCAGGTCACTGCCTTTGTACAGTTCTTCTCGTGTGTGGTTGGGTTTCTTCTCCGGGTAATCACGTTTTCCTCCTACTTTACCACAATGTGTTTAATTGCAAGTTCCCTAGAACTCTGAATTCATATGCATGGATGATGTATTGAAAGATGAACAATATATCACTTTTTTCTGAGGCAGCATTTGATATCGTAGAAAGATTTCAGGATTAGGTAATGGGAGGTGCAAGAAATAATTGCAAATTTGAACAACTGAGGTAAAACTGGATGGAAGTCAAATATGTCATGACATCACTCAACACAAAGCAATGCATTGAATGAACTGAATGTGCACACATTCACTTTAAAAACAAAAAAATCTGCTGCATATTACGTAACTGCACTGCAAGCAAGTCTACACTTGGAAAGTACATGTCTACTGAGGGGTGTCTGCAACAATTATGAAAGGCAGACACAGAACAGAAAACATGTCAGCCAAATTCAGTTTGAAAAACCGCAATAAAAACATTATTTTTTTAAATGCTGATAAGCGTGTGAAAAGTAAATGTCTGTAAAACAATTACTTGCATTTTAAACATAAAGATACAGCAATTGCTTTAATAACAATTGTTCTGCCCCACATGTTGTTAGCTGTTATTTGTTGAACTGTGCTCCCCCTTCATCTTGTCATTTATTAACATACCTGTCAGTCACATCCCACACTCACAGTGGTGCCATAAATGTCTATGAAACCACATAAAGCATGTAGGTCGCCTAATAATCATTTGAATACAATACACCCCATGTGTCTCACGTAGGCACCCCTTTATCTTTTGTTTCGGTCACGCCCGAAGTGTATCTTTTGGGTATACAAACCCCTGGGTGTGGTCAGTTGTGGTACGCAACAATCTGAACCTCTTGTCTACGTGCTTCTCTTTGTCTTGATCCAGCCGTGGAAATCACTCGCATTGTAAGTGTTTTTTAAAGCTTTATTGTTTAATGTACACTTTCTGCTATGTACTGCTCTGTAAATCATTTTTTATTGTCTTTGGTTGTACACCTGTATATACTTGTATGTTTCTTTTGTATATATTTCAGTGTACAACGAGGTATGTCCAGTAAAAGCCTTCAAGAAAGCTCACCCCTTGTCGTTTTTATGTGGATGTGCCGAGTTGTTTAAGCTCTCTGCGACCGTGTTGCACAGACAGCGCGGAGTGAGGCAGAAAAGTAAAAAGGCGAA
Source organism: Polypterus bichir lapradei (assembly GCA_026402145.1). NCBI lineage: Eukaryota > Metazoa > Chordata > Cladistia > Polypteriformes > Polypteridae > Polypterus > Polypterus bichir. Next base: position 25,732,718 of record JANRMT010062815.1, read on the forward strand.
GCCACGTCGCGGGACAGACTGCAAGAGAATCGTTAAAACAGGTAAGTTAAGGAATGTTCTGGTTACGTGGATCAAAGAAGGATCCTACGGCAACTTAGTAAAGGGGCAATTCCATGGCGCGGGACGAACTGCAGAACATTGCTCCACATCTGCTAAGTAAAGAGACATTCATGCCTGGGATCAAAGGGAGGATCTCGGGGCAACTTGACTGAAAGACAGTATTCACACCGCAAATCGGAGTGCAGCATCTCCACAGCATCTTTTAAATTAACTGACTCCGCCAACTCCCCTGAATCGCCTGAAATCAGCAGTCTTCTGTTGGTGTAGCTTGCTACACATGCACTTGGTTCAACTTACACAGCCCAATCTCCACTGTTGTAGACATGGAGAAGGTATACAAAACCGAATCTGCTTCTGTGGCCAATTCAAGATACACGCGCTATTCCAACGCCTCAGCAAAAAGTTTCATAACCAAAGCTTGTGCGTTGGCTGAAGCTGTGTATGTACGCGCATCCTTCACAATGAAAGAGCTTGCCATTAAAAGAGAACGAGCAAGAATGGAGGAAGAGAGACTTGCACTGGAGGCAGCACCAGAGGCTCCAAAAAAGAAGCTGCTGCCACAGTAGCTGAAGCTGAAATATTAGCAGCTGCGACAAATCTACTAAATCATGAGATCATGAAGCTCATTCAAGCTAAGGGAAGGATGGCAGAGTATGTAACATTTGACGCTGACACCTCTCAGCCTAACTCACCTACACGCAAAGAAATGGAAACATCACCTGCAGCACCACAGGATGTCATGCTGAGGGGTCCTTCCGCATCTCAGGTGACCACTCAATTTCTACAAAGGTGCAGGGGGAAGAAAGTAAAGATGTCCAAGGAGTGTTATCACATGAGGGAAGGACAGCAGAGTATGTACGGGAGAAGACGGTATGGCTCACATCTGACGCTGTCACCTCTCAGCCTAACTCACCTACACGCAAAGAAATGGAAATATTACCTGCAGCACAACACAACGTCATGATGAGGAGTTCTTCATGCATCTCAGGTGACCACCCAATTTCTACAAAGGTGCAGGCAGGAGAAAGGGAAGATGTCCAAAGAGTGTCATCACAGTCAGCACATGCCATTTACCCAAGACTGCCTCATCAAGCAGGACTGCCTGATCATCACATCAAGACCCCTCCTCTAAAGATTAGCCCATTCACAAACTCTCCACAAACCTGTGCTGGAGTTATTGAGACAATTGGATGGAAAACAGTTGGTTTCCAAATATAGGCTGTGAACGGAGTAGTAAGTACAGCCATGCTTCCAATCATTGAATGCAACGTGATTTTGAACAATCACTCAGATATACCAACACCAGAAGCAGCACTTCACCACCCTTGCTTAAAGTCTGTGGCAGCCCACATTCTACCGTTGCTTGGAAGAGACATCATCAGAGTGCACAAAGTCAGACAGCAAATTAATGGTCCTTGCAATGCACCCTTTGCTCAAAGACTTTACTTAGGTTGGGTTCTTGTATGTGAAGTTTGCCTTGGAAATGCACACAAACCAATAGTTTGTACTTTCAAGACAAATGTGCTGGACAATGGGCAACCTTAACTTTTCACGTCTTTTTACAGCCACCTTTGCTTGAGAGAGAGGGTGACTTACAGCAGGGAGCCAACACCATTGGCCTCTTTGATGAAGTCTGCACATAATGATGTGCTTGGCAAGTCAATATTTGACAAAACTAAAGACAATAAGTGTGCCCTCTCAATTGAAGATCAAGTCTTTTTAAAAATTATGGAGAAGGAACCTAGCAGAGATGAAGCAAATAGCTGTGGTGCTCCGCTACCTTTCAGATTTTCCAGATCTCGTCTCCCCAAGAATCATGAACAGGCTCTTTCTCGCCTTGTCTCTCTGCAGTGCTCTTAATACAGAAGTCCCAAGATGAAAGAGCAATTCACCAGCTTTATAGGTAAAATATCTGACAATTGACATGCAGAACCAGCCCCTCCAGTGAAAGAAGGGGAAAAATGTTGGTACCTGCCACTTTTCAGAACATATCCACAGAAGTATGGTCATATGAGGACAATTTTTGACTCCATGTTGCCATGGAACAGACTGTCTGCACCTCCTGGTGGTTTCACAGAGAACAATCTCCTTAAAAGCCAGTGGAGACAAGTGCAAGCCTTGGCAAATGAATTCTGGACACGCTGGAGATGTGAATACCCTTCCACTTTGCAGAGCAGGTGCAAATGGGCTTACCGATCCAGAAATTTACAAATAGGAGACATTGTGTGGAAGAAGAGTCCACTATCACGCAATAAATGGCCTATGGGATTTGTCACCTTGGTATTCCCTAGCAGTGATGGTACTGAACTAAAAATAGAAGTTAAGACTGCCTCTCAAGGCATCTCCAGAAACTCTATCAGGCCTATCACAAAAATCTTTCTACTACAAAATGGATAAGCATATCTTCTAAAGAAAATTTAACTGATTAGTTGAAACTGAGTAGTAAGCTTCCTAATAATACTAAAAACACATTTAGATGAGCAATTCTAGAGACTTGCGTACTGTAGTATATTGTTAACCCTTGCCATTAATGTGATCCAATTCCATGATTTGTATACTTAGTAGAAAAACATATACAGTAAAACCTTTGATTGCGAGTAACTTGGTCTTGGTCTAATTTGACCAAAAATTTTTAATAAATTATATCTAGATAAATGAGTGAGGTCTTGCAATACGAGTAGTACGTATTGTGAACATGGTGAACGTGGCCCCAAGGGGACGTGGCAACTCCGCCAAAACCCCCTCTTAAACAGTGATACAATGGGAAACAAACACAGCTTTTCATCTCCTCTTTGTGGGATCATCTGCTAGCCTGCTGCTTGCTGCTGTTCCGCATGATCTGCATCTCACGCAGGGCTTCAAACATTTGAAAGACCACACCGCAGCTGTCCAAGTGTCTCACTGCCTCGTCTCTCTTTCCCCCAGAAACCCTTTTCTCCGGTCGGGGCTCCCGAGCCGCCGCGACCCTTTAAGTGGGGAGATTTTGTGTTCTTTTGATCAAGAGGGAGCTGTGGCAAACAGTTTTGACAGTGCACCCAGATTGCTCCTGAAAGAGACTTGTGTTTGTTCTCCCTTTATTCAAATAAAATTTCTGTCTCTTAAAAATCCTGAGTGAACCTGTGCAACTTTGTGACCCAAGTGTGACAGTATATGCTTTGTCTGCCAAGCGTCACGTGATCACAACTGAGCTGATGGTTCTTCTCTCTCTCTCGCTGCGGGATTGTGGGTAATCATCTTCCATGCCCGGTCTCAGTCAGGATGTCTCACTCGTATAGTCAACATCTGTACGAGCGTATACTGTATACTAAAGCATTGTGACCATGTGTGTGTGCGTAACGATTCTTTTCAAGGGTAAAGTGCAGGTTAATTTATTTTATATATTTTTACTTTATATTTTGTATTAATCATTTGTATATGAATATTTTTGGGTTGTGGAACGAATCATCCGAGTGTGCTTTGGATTACAAATATGTTTCCGAAACAAATTATGCTTGCAAACCAAGGCACCACTGTAATTTTAACATAATAGTAGTTTTGTTAATAAAGGGAAATTATGATAATTAATGAAGATAAATCTTAATAATTTTAACTTGTGTACTTTGCAAAAATTGTTTCTATCTGCTTTATTGGGAATATGAAGTAGAAAACTTTAGTTTGTTGGTCATGTCTCCAGCAAAGATTCCCTATAATACTACACAACACTACATTTGTAAACATCTAGTGATATTGATGATGAATGTCAAGTATATTAAGATATATAATATTCAGTAATGGTACATAACAACATAAGAAATTTCACAAACAAAAGGAGCTCATTGAGTCCTCCAAACTCTTGTTCAGCTAATAGCTAAGATGTCCCGAATACTTCTTGAAGATTGTCCAGGTTTCTGCTTCATCTCCATGTCCTGGTGATTTATTCCGGATTCCCACAACACTCTGAGTAAAGAATTGCTTCCTGGCATCAGTCTTAAAGGCAATTCTTCTAAATTTCCAGTGGTGTCCATGAATATGTTGATTCACTCTTAAGCTGATTGAATTCTGCTGATCTACATTATCAATTAAAATCACTGGAAAAATGACTTCAAATCACTTCAACAGCTGTGGAATTTAAAGGCCTAACCCACTGTGTGGCCCATAGTAAGTCACCTAATCTACCTAAGCATCATCTATAACAATATCTATAACAATACATGAACAGTTGTGCTATGCATCTGTACCTTTAAAATGGTAGTTTATTATAGTGAATGGTGAATTGGGGCTGCAGGAGTGCCTGAGGCCACCAGAAGAAGCGATGTCAAGCCAGCCTCAATTCCAATAGACAGCATTCCTGATTCTGGAAATGAAGCACAACATATCCTTGGCCAAGGAGCAGGGAGGTGAATAGAGGCAAACACTTAAATAGTGGGAATTAAAGGCAAGGGTAGGGAAGGATAGAGCATCAGTGAGTGCATGAAGGAGTGATTGCGTGGAGCCAGCCATATCCTACATAGTATACTTTTACATACAGTAGGTGGAGAGAGGCAGCAGGATGCTTATTTTGCTTATGTGGTATTAATTTCACCAGCTCCCTTTCTGGTTCACTCTTTACCTACATTTGTTGGAAATAAATCACCTGTATTTAGCTTTATTCTTTGTTCGTCCCATCTTGTTCATGTTTAAATTTAAACAACACTACTTTAATTTATCATAGTATTTGCAGGCCATGCTATGTCAATGTTCATCAATTCTCAAACTGCCTAATGTCTGTCAAAGACTATTCAGATTGACATAATAGTATGTATATTTTCAGTTGATACCGGCTTACATTTTTTATGTCAATGACTTAAGGAAGCAAAACAACAAATGGGCCCACATTTCGCATAAGGTAGCAATTTTATGGCATAATACCAAGAATGCCAAATGTCAATGTTCCATTCGCCCAATGCATCCTCTGACTAAGCAGGTGAGTACCTTCAGAGTACTCTTTTAATGAGTATTTCATTACTCTCTGATTCATATTATTTTATTACACTGTAATATTACTTTTTATTGTACGTTCCTTGTGTTTTAAATGTTTAGCCTAAGTGAGCAGGGCCTCCTGATGCTGCACATGTGAGATCATCACCAGATCTTTACAAGCCTGCAGCAGCTTTAGTAGCCTGCTCACCACTGACTTATATATACATCTTTTTCTTGGATATTATGTGGACTGTGGAAATTCCCAGTGTTCAAAGTTGGAAGTTTAATATGGCTGTCCATTTTCCCTGTAGCTCTGAAATTGTTATTCTGGAAAAAGACACACAATACTGATCAGGCTCCATCCAATAGTACTGCCAAAACAAGCATTCCATAATATTGATACCTGTTTTGACACATAGGGAGAAAGAGCAACAGCTCCTCTCACTGATAGAAACTATATACTGAAATAGATACAAATGTCAAAGTTACTGCCGTGTTGCAGTTAATTATGTAAATAAAGAGTTCCTGCTACATTTCCAACTGTTCTTTTTGTTTACACAGACCCTTTTACAGAATAAAAGTTTTATGTAATAGCTAAAAGTAATCAACAGTTTGCATTTCACCAGAAAAATACCTTAAATAACAAATTAATGCGCAAACCAGCCACATGAACAAAATCAAATACGCAATAATGAAATCACTACAACTTTTATTTTACACAGCACTCTGCTATTAATCCATATTTATTAAAGATTGGAATAAAGACAATTCCATCAAAATCCACAGCTTTATATCTAACAATAAATATGTCAATATTTCAAGAATAAGCATGAAAACTGGAAAAAATATACAGCTACCAAACAACAGCTCTCCTTTTGTTGTATTCATAAGAATTATTTATGAATGCTTTAAATCACTTTGGTTGTTTTTGTCTAGCACCTCCTGACTTGCCAGTATGAGAAAACCTCTACAAATGATATACCACTTGACTCCTCCTGATGTCTAGTTACTCAGAATGTTCAGTTTCATGGCCCTCAAGTCTTGTAAAACCTTTACTTTTAGGCCCAGTTTTGGAACATAATTTGTGCAGGAAACTACACTCATATGAAAAAGAGTAAACCAATAGGTGTCTTCAGCAAAAATGATTCAGAAGGACTTGAAGTTGTGCATGCTACATTCAACCCATAATGGGAACTATTTCACAAAACTTTGAAAAAAAAAAATGGGATCGGTAATATAGGTAATATAGGTAATATAGGAGTGTCATTTATGGTATTTCAATGTGTCTGATCATGAATATGATAATATGTTTGATCATTTGATTCTTTACCAGTGGTTCTAGTCCTCTAAGAGACACTCCCTGAATACTTAAAATGCCAAACTTTAAACATATGCGTGTGGGGTATTGTTTTGGACTATTTCAAGGTCAGTGATTATGAATAGGGCAGCATGGTGGCGCAGTGGGTAGCACTGCTGCCTCGCAGTTAGGAGACCGGGGTTCGCTTCCTGGGTCCTCTCTGCATGGAGTTTGCATGTTCTCCCCGTGTCTGCGTGGGTTTCCTCCGGGTGCTCCGGTTTCCCCCCACAGTCCAAAGACATGCAGGTTAGGTGCATTGGCGATCATAAATTGTGCTTGGTGTGTGGGGGTGTGCGCGCCCTGTCCAGGATTTGTTTCCTGCCTTGCACCCTGTGTTGGCTGGGATTGGCTCCAGCAGACCCTCGTGACCCTGTAGCGGGTTGGATAATGGATGGATGAATATGATACTATTTTTGATGCTTTACTAATCCTGCTTGGCTCAGAGGGTGAAACATGACAAATTTCTATTATAATCAAGAATATTTAGACCTTTAACATTTAAATTGAAGAACACATTATTAATATTTCAAATATATGATGCATCTGTTCTTGTTTATTGTTTTCTTCCAACACATGAAATAAATCGTCACATTTCTTATGAACACCCTGAATTAGGCCAGTTTATGCTAAATCAGGCTATCTTTGGCACTTCTGTTCCAACAAAATATTTTAAAGACTGACTAATCTACATTTATTCTTCACAGGCCTGATGGAGACTGAAGATGGTTTCTCTGTAAAGTGGTGGCCTTATGTTCAAATTACCACTCACTGCAAACTTCTTTGTTGTTTTCTTGTAAGGCATTTCAGCATCTCGTAATTTAAGTTCAGTTGTTAATTACACAAAAATGGGTCAAGCTAAATACATTTGTGCAATTTTGAAAATGGAGGCAAAAGCATTTATAATGAAAAAAAGATTGCACATGTACTTTATATATCCATGCAACAAAATAAATATCGTTACAGAATCACTTTTGAAGTGGATATACATTTTTCAGAAATATAAAATGTCAGTGTTATAAATCTAGAAAACCAATAAAGGACATATGGCCTTAACTAGCAAAATAATGAAGGTGATTTTTTTCATTTGATATACTTTATTAATCCTCAAGGGGAAACTGTATTTTCTTTTTTAGGATATAAATAGCCTACAACAGACTGTAACTGGCAAGTTAGAAGAAGATATCTGAAAATGCTTTGATGGGGTTATTGCAAAAAAGAAATGAAATTAAGAAGAGGAAATATCAAGAAAACTAATGTTTACAAACAAATAAAGGTCTATGAACAGCTCTCTGACTTATTACAGCAATAACTTAAACAGAGCTTGGTCATCTCTAGGTCCATAGTATATAGCACAACCGCTGTTTGTTGTGAAACACAGGCATGCGTTATGTTTTCATAATATAACTTTCAGCCTTGGTAGCGGCTAGTGGTTGAAGATGGTGGTGTGATCTTTTCAGAAACAGTGCCATATAGATTGTGATGGTGGTCTGATGGGTAGCATGCATTCTTTTCAAGCTAAAAATCAGTGTTTGAATCCTGCCCATTACATACAATTTTTCTTTAATTAAGCAATTTGCTCTTACTGTTTCTGTCATGGGCCTAAGCCTTATTGTCCATGGGGATATTTATTGCAATAAAGGGTTCTTTGCACCAGAAGGAAAAACCACAAACACTGCAAAAATCACATAACATTGTGGAAGATCTCCACAACTAACAATACATGTGTGCCAAATGCAACAAGTTTAAAATTGATAAAGCTTGGAAATATCATTCATCCATTTTCTAAACCTCTTCATCTTGAGTAGGATTGTGTGGGAGCTGGAGCCTATCCCAGTAAGCATAAGGTACAAATTAGGAAAAATTCCCAGACAGGGCACTAGTCAATCAAAGCAAACACACACCACACACACTCTAGGACCAATTTAGCAACACCAATCCACTTCACCTGCATGCTTTGGACTGTGGATGGAGACAAGAGCACCCAGAGGGAACCCATGCAGACACAGGGTGAACAGTCAAACCCCGCAAGGTAAGGACACGGGACACACTGGTCTCCTAACTGCACAGGAGCAGCGCTACCACTATGTCACTGTGCCGCCCATTTGAAAACATGTAACTTGTAATTATTTTCTATCTTTATCCTTTCTCATTCAGGTAGATAAGTCAGCTAGTTTAATTAAAAATGACAGTAACAATAAATTAAAAACTTAGCTGGCAAAGATCATAAATTAAAGGCATTAAATGATGGCACACAATCTTTCCCACATTATTAGGTCTTCTATTGCAAAATCAATTTATATTTTCCTTTTCTAAATGAGTTAAAAACGTTTGAGAAGCAATTATATAGAACCACTTAAGCCAAAAATATCATGAAGCTCTCCTTGATTACAATACCTGGAGAATTCTGTGGAGAAGAAACTGGAGAGCCTCGCGGTGATTGACAGTAGCTTGGATGCAGTAAAGCATGTGGGGGGACATATGACATCACTTCCTCCTCAAATAAACTGTATAAAAAATGTAAAGACTTAATTATTACCTAGGTAATATCTGCATGTTGGTTTCAACAATGTCCATAAAGGAAAATCATAAAAAAATTCTTACATTTTACCCATCTTACTGCATGTTCAAAAAGTTTTACAACATCAGTCAAAAACAGAAAGGCTAACTATGACTGTCCATTTGAACAAAGATCACAGAATATAATTAAAGACAATTTGGCAACCATAAGCATGGAAGAAACATGCAACATGCAAAAAATAATTATGATGTATAATACATTGCAAAACTCAGGAAGACTTTAAATTTAGGTAACAATTTTGCTTAAGTTGTCCTTTCCGTTTTGTAATGTATCTGATGTGTTTCAGTGTCATGCAAATGAGTTAACCTTTAAATCAACATGGTATAAAAGTATATTCTACCATTGTACATTCAGACTAAGTAAGATTTCAATATTAAATGTCAGTCCAGAAAGGTGCAAAAGACAATCAACTATAGACAGCACGACTTCACATTTTGCACATTTCTCCAGGTGCTATGTTATACTGAACAATCTAGTGGATTTCACTCTGGTATCAGAGCTTAATGATCTATTCCAAGCAGCTGTGTGGTGTTATGTAACATAGTTGTGGTTGATTATGTTTCTTTTAATTTAAAAATTATTAAAAATGAAATAATATTTCTCAGTCTGCTGCCTACAGCACAAATTGTCAAATATGTTTCACAATATACCCTTTTCCTTTGCATTCTAACTTGTACACTTGTTCAGAAACAGAACATGAACTACTCAATTACTACTTATTAAAATTTTGAAAAGATTTATATTTTGCAAGCAACAAACTTAATAACTTGTTGACCTTTCTCCCATTTTAATCTTATGATTTAGATCCAAGTATAAGCGTAACAAAATTATGGAATAGGAACATTAAGATGAGTATAAGCAGGATGTAACGTTAATTACTTAGAGCATCACTGAACATGGGCACAGCCAGCTATGATTACAAAAACAGACTTTCTTCTTTTTGGCTCCATATGGCATAATAGAAAATTTCTCATACCTTCTTAATACAAGTCAAGGCTGTTAGGACAACAGGTTTATGCTCAAAAATGGAGAACATGCATACTCCATACAAAATGCAACAGTGTGCAGGAACTAAACCCAGGATGCTAGATCCATAAAGAAGCAGCGCTAAACACCAAATCCCCTAATGGCTGCACAGGCAGTATATCTTAGTTAATATGACACATAAAGATTCCCCCTTCTATGACTCACTAACCTCAGCAATATAACCAGATCTGCATCACTTGAGAGCCGCATCAGCCCTGCAGTGCCTTCACTGCGAATGAATTGCACCTTCTCCCTGCAGAGACAACATAAATGTCTTTTATTAGCAAAGTTACTTAATCACTTAAACACAATAAAGTACAAAAATCCAAAATAAGCATTACATATTCACAATTTCTGCAAATTTTAAAATCAATAATACATTAAAATAAATTAATTAGGTAACTTATAGTATCTTTCACAAAGTACTTTAATATTTTATATAAATGTATTGATTTTGTTTTTGCACAATTTCAGCAGCTTATTGAAGTTTGTTGAGTTTACTGTATCCTTTATACACGACTATACTCTCTGTTCCTTTATTCAGCAATATTGTGTAACCCTGTTTTTCTTTTGTCTTTTGAAGCATTTTAACTTATAGTTTTGTACATATATAATAGTATATACAGTTGTGCTTGAAAGTTTGTGAACCCTTTAGAATTTTCTATATTTCTGCATAAATATGACCTAAAACATCATCAGATTTTCACTCAAGTCCTAAAAGTAGATAAAGAGAAACCATTTAAACAAATGAGACAAAAATATTATACTTGGTCATTTACTTATTAAGGAAAATGATCGAATATTACATATTTGTGAGTGGCAAAAGTACGTGAACCTCTAGGATTAGCAGTTAGTTTGAAGGTGAAATTCAAGTCAGGTGTTTTCAATCAATGGGATGACAATCAGGTGTGAGTGGGCACCCTGTGTTATTTAAAGAACAGGGATCTATCAAAGTCTGCTCTTCACAACACATGTTTGTGGAAGTGTATCATGGCACGAACAAAGGAGATTTCTGAGGACCTCAGAAAAAGAGTTGTTGATGCTCATCAGGCTGGAAAAGGTTACAAAACCATCTCTAAAGAGTTTGGACTCCACCAATACACAGTCAGACAGATTGTGAACAAATGGAGGAAATTCAAGACCATTGTTACCCTCCCCAGGAGTGGTCGACCAACAAAGATCACTCCAAGAGCAAGGTGTGTAATAGTCGGCGAGGCCACAAAGGACCCCAGGGTAACTTCTAAGCAACTGAAGGCCTCTCTCACATTGGCTAATGTTCATGTTCATGAGTCCACCATCAGGAGAACACTGAACAACAATGGTGTGCATGGCAGGGTTGCAAGGAGAAAGCCACTGCTCTCCAAAAAAACATTGCTGCTCGTCTGCAGTTTGCTAAAGATCACGTGGACAAACCAGAAGGCTATTGGATGAATGTTTTGTGGATGGATGAGACCAAAATAGAACTTTTTGGTTTAAATGAAAAGCGTTATGTTTGGAGAAAGGAAAACACTGCATTCCAGCATAAGAACCTTATCCCATCTGTGAAACATGGTGGTGGTAGTATCATGGTTTGGGCCTGTTTTGCTGCATCTGGGCCAGGACAGCTTGCCTTCATTGAAGGAACAATGAATTCTGAATTATATAAGAGAATTCTAAAGGAAAATGTCAGGACATCTGTCCATGAACTGAATCTCAAGAGAAGGTGGGTCATGCAGCAAGACAACGACCCTAAGCACACAAGTCGTTCTACCAAAGAATGGTTAAAGAAGAATAAAGTTAATGTTTTGGAATGGTCAAGTCAAAGTCCTGACCTTAATCCAATCGAAATGTTGTGGAAGGACCTGAAGTGAGCAGTTAATGTAAGAAAACCCACCAACATCCCAGAGTTGAAGCTGTTCTGTAAGGAGGAATGGGCTAAAATTCCTCCAAGCCAGTGTGCAGGAATGATCAAAAGTTACCGGAAACGTTTAGTTGCAGTTATTGCTGCAAAGGGGGGTCACACCAGATACTGAAAGCAAAGGTTCACATGCTTTTGCCACCCACAAATATGTAATATTCGATCATTTTCCTTAATAAATAAATGATCAAGTATAATATTTTTGTCTCATTTGTTTAACTGGTTTCTCTTTATCTACTTTTAGGACTTGAGTGAAAATCTGATGATGTTTTAGGTCATATTTATGCAGAAATATAGAAAATTCTAAAGGGTTCACAAACTTTCAAGCATAACTGTAGGCAGGGGTAAATTAAACTGTAATATTCTGAATAGTGTCCTGGCACCCTCTTTGTTTTGGGGAAAAAACTGACTGGTTTGATTCATTTTCTGCAGCTTGAACCATATTCACTACATCCATGTTTTCGCTGCACACCAAGTCAGAGAAAAAGAGCCAATCACATTTCAGCTTTGTCAGAGAGACTGCCCTGGTTGTAACAGAACATGCACAGTGCAGTTTCAGTTGAGTGAGAAAACAGATAGCAGAACATGTGTACAACAGCTTACAAATTTAAAATTGAAAGTTCGTTAACAAGGTGAAGTTAAATATCCAAACTAACTGAACATTTAATAAATGCAATAAAGATAAGTATTACTTAAATCCCTCATAATACTCAACTTGTTTAACAAGCTATTAAAACTGAGTTATCTACCCTGGTTTAGTTGGCTATATTACATGGAAATATGAGAGATAACCTGTCATTTGACATTTACTTACACTTCTTGCCTAACTTGCCCAACATGAAGGAAGAGAAAAAAAGGACAAGAAACTGCTCACACAGTAGACTATGAGTGCAATGTAGTGTAGGTGCTCAGATTGCACAACCTTTACCCCAAAAGACTACAAGTAAATGCAGTCTGAATTTCCACTGCTCACACTATACTACTCTATCAGTGCTGCCAGGAAAGTTCACATAGCAATGTTATGAAAATTACTGTATGTGAAAAAACACACGATTTACACATAACGTAGCCATGATTAAAAAAAATTCTGCAACAACATAATTATGCCAAAATTCACACAGTATTAGCTCAGGTTTAGTGGACTTATTTCAGATTACTGAATAGAAGAAAACTTTGTCTCTCTTTTTTTTCCCATCACAATATCTAAATATGTTCAGTTAGACCTTGTTAGTTTGTGTGGTATGAGTAATGTAGTTTGACAATAGAGATATCTTTTTACCTGTTGAACTAATCTGTACCAGCAATAATAATTCCAAATCATTGTATCTTACAGGGATAAACAGAAGAAGAAAAGTCAAGAGAATATTAATGGCATTATTTTCACAGGGATTTTTGCAGTGATTCTGTATATTACTTCTATTACAAAATTGAATTCATATAAAGAACGTGTGTAACACAAATAAGTCCAAGGTTACATTTAAATGTTTTCCTACTTTCTGTAGTTTTATGAAGAATGTAATATTAGATACAAAGTTTAATATCTAATATTAACATTAAGTTTACTTTTAGACTGATTAGCTCAAGTTCTAAAATTAGCAAGTGTCAGAGCAGCTGCGGTGGAGCAGTCACTGTTCAGATTAACAGCAGTGCTATAGTCCAGAGCATCAGCATCAGTCAAACACTTCAGAGCAACAACACAGAACAAACTAAAGTGTCATGGACAATTGAGGAAGTTGTTGGAGCAATAAGAGTACTTTATAAAACTACTTTATGTATGTATACTGCAAACCAGCTTAGTTGATCTAGTTTTACAATGGCCTATTACATTGCCAAAAACAATAAACCTTAAATCTTGTGGATTTGCAGAAGATTAATTGTGTACCAATAGGAAGAGTATTACATTGTAATATTTCTTGTGCAGAAATAATCAACTTTATCTCAAAGGAAATGCTTACTTGTTTAACTACCAGCATTAAATATACAAGGCAGAGGGTAACTATTATCATCGATGACAGCACATCTTTTGAGCAAAAAATGTGTAGCTGTATATGTCAGAGGTTCAGTTATTAATTCTGAAAAACTACTAACTTTTTAGTATCTCTTAGGCATATTATCTATGACAACTGAAGAATTCTAAAGCATTACTTCGCTGTTTATAAAGACCTGGCTTTCACAATGCATGTTTGCTTGGGGTTTTGCATGAATGTTTGCTCAAATGGAACTTTAGTAATCCAGGGGAGAAAGACGTTTGTTTTTACAACATCGAAATAGATGAACCCTTGTCTTATTAGTTGGCATTGTTTCAGTCATAGGCTTCAGCCGTTTGCTGAGGATGTTACAAAGGCCTGCTCTGAAATGGACATTTTATTTTCTGTTTAATACTAGTACCCTCAAAATCAAAGAAAACTGGATTCAGCAACCTCAAAAGTAGAAATTAAGTTGAAAAACACTGGACGTGTCTTTGATGTTACATGGGTAACATCATCATAAGGAACAGTTAAAGCAGTATGGACAATGCATGGTGCACCTTATTGTCACTTCTATAATGCAAGTAAAGATATAGCGCACAATGTTATTGAAAGAACATTGTCTTCAGCTGTACATTTAATGGCCAAAGTCTCGTCTCGAGGGACTTGAAAATATCTCTTTCAAAAAGTTTTGTCTCAGGATTTCCTTATATAATAGAGAGATGTGCAGCTCAAGACAATGTTCCATTCTATTTTCAAATTATTATGTTTTACTATTTTTAAATATGGTTAATTACTCGATGTAATTTAAAATAGTTTGTTCAATTATGCATATACCACAATTCCATCAAAATAACAATCTGTTTAAATTGTACATTTGCATCCACATACACAAGCATCAGAACTGCAAAGTCGCTAGTACATAGTGTTGGCAAGGGTGTTGGCGAGCGAAGCGAGCAGGGGGCAAAGACCCCTAGTCTAATAATGAAACAGATACGTCTTTTTTGGCAAGGAAAAACAATGCTGGAACACCTTATAAACAAGCTACTGAAGCAGTGACAGGTGGATGCCTCAGTACAGCGAAAGTAAAAAATGGCCCGGAAGGAGTGAAAATAAGCCAACAAACTATGAGAGCAAAAATGGTGACCAATTAGGAAAAAGCACTTGCTGACAAGATAAATATCCTTCAGCCAAATTCATAGCTAAATCCATTACCTGAGTTTTATGTTGAGGACAGAACTAAAGATCCTTGTGATCTTTTTAGATTAAAGCTTTCCCTCAGATACACAAGGCTACAATGATTTCAAAAAGTACCCAGAATTTCCTTTTAAAGACAGCCTACTAAAACTTCAACAAACAGCTAACATACTCAGTCAGCAGTGCTATGAAAGGGCTTTTTCTGAAATGGCTTCTGAATAGACGCTGATCATCTGTTATACTGTACATATAAAGGAGTTGATTTGTCCAAAGCTCTTCATGTGCACCATTCAAGGAGCTGTGTGTATCATGGTAACATTCAATAGTTCCCCCACCTTTCGAATTCTAATGTAACCCCTATATAAAAGTAAAACTTTTCCTAGTCTATAGTAGCAGATATCTTTGTTACAACAACTTTAAATAGATGGTAGGGGTCTGTAATATAATTATTCATCTATTTATAAGATCTTAAATCTTTTTAATGTATTCCTCACTTCCATGTGAAAATGACACAATAATATCAGCACTCGGGGTTTTGCATGGCTGCACTTGGATCCTAATCCAGGTGGTTTGTCGTGTGGTGGGTGCAACAACATGCTGTAATCAGCACATGCTTCTAATCTCTCTCTCTGTAAGCTAGTACTATTTTATTATTACTATTTCAATGAAAAGACCATAAAAATATCAAATGTGATTACTTAGGATTCATTAATTACTAGATGACTAAATAATACAAATGAAAATGCTGTACAAATATATATATATATTGTGACAGATGGCCTGGCCGCTAGATGGCAGCCTCCCTGGGTTGCAGCCGTGCCTCAGACTCCCCCAGGGCTTCATGGGGGTTAGAGTTCTGTGCAGCCCTGTTGGGCTCCGCAGGTACCGCCAGGGGGTGCTGCAGCAGGAGCTGCTGGCACCATTTGGGCATTGGTTTCGCCACACCCGGAAGTGCAGCTGGATGTACCCAATAAAGGGAGCCAGAGACCACCACTCAGCGGCCAGAGTCGGGTGGAGGAAGACAAGGTTGCCTGGGAGGAGTGGTGGTGCAAGAAAGAAGAGTGTTAGTGCTTGTGTTGGTACTTTGGGACTGTGTTGTGGCTGGGGGGATTATGGGGAAGACGTGCCCTCCAGCTGAAGAAAAATAAATATTTGTTTTATTTTTATATGTGCCTCTGTGTGAATCGGCACCAGGTCGGGTGCTATATGGTGCCTTTCTTACAATATATATTTATTTATTTATTAGGCATATAATGGTTCCGAAACCAAAACCTGAAGCCAAGACCTATTCAAAAGTCCTCAGTCTTGTGTCACAGTTCTGAAAGACAGACCGGCACTACCCCAAACTGCAACTGCTTTAGCTGCAGCCTACAGAGCTCTTCTTAAATTGCAAACTAATTTCTTTTTTATAATTACCAGTATAACACATGTAAATCACAAAATTATTATTCTATTTAAAGTTTGGGCAAGATGTATATTTTGTAAATAGTCAATCCTCAGCTTTCATAGGGATTACATTCCAAGAAACAGCATGCAAGTTGAAGTCATGAATGTTAATACATTGAAGCTGTGGGAAATAGGGAGTTTGGTTCCACTGACCAACAAAATCTGTAATTTTTTGCTAAAGATTGCTCAACAATACACTTTTCTTCATGGAGTTCTTTATAACAAACACTATTTTTGGCAATATGCACTTTTTATAACACCATGAAATAACTCATAAAATGCAGTACATAAAATTTCATTTGCTAACATGCAAAAGAATTTTTTTTACACTAGTCATTCCCTATAATTCCATGGGAAAAAAAACTTTACTAGCTGTTGTCGGAAGACCCTGAGACTGGTGAGGTCTCAACATCACCTGTCCTGCATGGCTGGCGGATGGCGTTGGAGATTGTGAAGGGCGCACTGGCTTCAAATAATCTGTCGGCGACACCTACTTCATGGGCTGTTTGATCCTTGAAGGATTCAGAGTATGGGAGCAGAGTAAAGGCGAGCTGATGTTCAACCCCTAGCCTGCTGGACGATTTATTAACTCATTAACAATAACACCAGACTCACGGCCGACATCCATTTCATGAGGATCTGATCTTTTCATTACACTGGCACAAAGTTTATCTAACACCTTTATTTTCTCACTAAGCCATATGACTGCACTCTTGGGTTTAAAGCCCAATGCTATGCCTTTGGAGGATAACTGTAACACAAAACTTAATTTTTCTTAAAGCAAAACCATTAAAATATATGCAAAGAATGCACAGGGAGCTCTTCCTCTATAATGGTAGGGTGAACAAGACAGGTATTTATTCCAATGCAGTCCCCATTGTCAAAAATGTCAATCAAACTTCAAAATCTGTGATGGTTCACAAGCAGGACTTGTCCAGAAATCTATACTAGGAATCAGTGCAAGGTCTGAATGCCATTCTCTTAAAAACCAGATATTACCACTCCCCCCAAATTTTTTCTCTACTATGCGGTGAATATGTGAGGCAGCCAATGGAAAAGTTAAAAAGGAATAACAAAAACAACAGTGCAAATACTTAAGCATTTTCTCAGTGTGCTGGAAATCAGATACAAAATGCTGTGAGAATCCGAGCAATTCAAAATTTATTGCTTTAACTACAGGTGGGTCTTACCTCGCATGCAACTGAGCGTCATCACAATCACGACGCACTACATTACAACAACATTTATTTATATCGCACATTTTCATACAAGCAATGTAGCTCAAAGTGCTTTACAAGATGACAAAAAGATAGTTATATAAAATGAAAAACAAAAAGATTAGGCTATAATAATAAAGAATAAGCAACAAAGGAAAAAGATAAGGTCAGATGGCCAAGATGACAGACATAAAAAAAAACAAACAAAAAAACTCCACTTAGTCTGGAGAAAAAAATAAAATCTGGAGGGGTTTCAAGACCAAAAAGACCACCCAGCCTCCACTGGGCATTGTACTTAACATAAAAGGTCATAAATCAGTCCTTTGTTTTCACGTTTCACATGATAGTATTTGATGATTTTGGTTTTATGGACAGCAGGGACACCCGCCTTCAATTCATCAACACAGGGGCTACATGATGCCTTAAACAGGTGGTGGTGGCACAGATCACCACCACAGAAGAACAGGAAAAAACAGCAAAGAATAGTTGAGATTAGTAGATTGAGGAATATTAAAGAACATTACCAACAACTGGGTAATTGAAAACCCTGTTCTCCAGCCAGGGAGCTTTCTAGGAAAGTCACACAAGTGACCACTTGTCAGAAATACTATAGGAATCTCTAGCAGAATGGAAAATTGACAGACGAAATACCACCATTCCCGTGATAACAGATAATGGCAAGAGCTTTATGAATACAGTTGAAAAGGCTGGATTTAACAACACATTCGGTACTTTGCACATACTGTACAGTTAACCTGACATAACAGAAGGGAATGGTGTTAACCAGATAGACCGCTTTTAGACAGAGTGAGAAAAGTGGTCACTTTTTTCCAAAGTACCACTACTGCTGCAGCAGTCCTAAAGGAAACACAAGCGATGACATGCATGAGCACAACCTTGAACAGCAGACTGCAGTTTTCTCAGCACTTACAGACAGGAGTATTAAAAGGAACATTAAGGACATTGTTTCTCTGTCTAATGAAGTTGAAAAAATAAAGGAGGACGTTATTAAGGCTTGTAAGCTACTGTAAGCCTGCGGTGGGCTGGCGCCCTGCCCGGGGTTTGTTTCCTGCCTTGTGCCCTGTGTTGCCTGGGATTGGCTCCAGCAGACCCCTGTGACCCTGCAGTTAGGATATAGCGGGTTGGATAATGGATGGATGGATGGATGAATCTACTGTAAACAGAGACAACTCTGTCGAGCACAGAAGAGCTGCCAACAGTTTCAATGATAATGCCACTGAAATGCACAAGTCTGGCATCCATGAAGCAAAATGACTCCAATTCAGCAGTTGTAAAAGATGTCAAATCTGTCATTGCATCTGACTTTAATAATAGATACCCCAACTGGTCAACACTTACTTAGTTTCTTCATGTGAGCGCTGCACGTTTTAAATCTTTGCCCTTTCCAGCAACTTATGTCTCCAGTGAGAGGGTTTCCTCTAGTGCAGGGGACACTGCAGCACAGAAAGCAATCCTCTCACATAACAATGTGGACGTGATGGTGTTCTTTAAGAAATGCTAAAAACTTAATTGAAGCATTTCCAAAAAAAATGTGTGGTTAACTGAATGCAACTAGCACTATTTATTTCTGACTGGGTTTTTTATTTTTAATTTATTTCTTGAGTACTTAGACTGGTGTTAAGAGAACTATTATTTGTTTGTTTGTATATTTATGTTTACACAGTTAATTTTTTTGAAGTTAATCTACAATGCTCTTTGGTGTTCAGTTTATAGTTTCTAATTGTTGCTGAATTAATAAAACACAGAATTAAAAAAAAAAAAACCTAAGCTGTGTACCAAACTGTGGATGAAAAATCATGAAAAATCATCTGAACCGAACCCCGGATTTGGAGA
>JANRMT010062815.1:25787254-25823186 GCA_026402145.1 Polypterus bichir lapradei
GTGAAAAATTGAAGGGGGTCTGAATACTTTCCGTACCCACTGTATGTATGCATGTAATCTGCGTGTCTACAATAATGAAAAAAACGATATTTTTATGGACAGTAATATTTTTCTTAAAAATTCACACTTCGGTGTTCTTCAGTTTTGATTGAATATGATTTTAAAGACGGTGGATAAAATGTTAGACTATTAGAACAGCAAGAAGGATCTATAGGTTTAGTGCATGAACTCTAATTAAAGCTATAATTGCACTGATAGGGGCTTTTATATTAATAATTTTCTAATTTCATCATTAAAAAGGTATAATCTTCAGTAAGGGCATTAGTTTCCTGTCATTTTTTTTTTTTTTCAAAAAAAAAAAAAAAAATCTGTTCTTGGCAGCAAGCACACATTAATTTTCTTTAAAAATGTGTGTGCCTTAGAGTTTCATTTTTCATGGCAGCACATGACTGAATGGTAGAAGTCATGCTAAATCAGCACTATAGCTCCGGCTGGTATAACACTGAGAGTGTTTACATGTGCTTTAAATACTGTCATTCACAGAGACCCAGTTCCCTAAATACCATGTAAGCTCTTATTCCAGTTAGAGAAGCTGGGTGTTTAGTTTCTGAGAAACCGGGTTAACACACACAGATTTCTTCATGAGTAACTCGATTATTTGGTCAATTAAGGATTTTGTTGTCTGCACATGGCTGTTGCATTCTGTATGCTGTCACAGCTGGATGGAGGTGGTACCCAGCCGGGACACCGGAGAAGACCGGAGGAGGGCTGGTGCCTCCTCCAGACCTCGAGGGGGGCGACCGCCCTGGAGGCCTCGGGTAAAGAGCTGCGAAGCTCGACCCTGTAGGGACCCGGGGTTACCACCAGGGGGACCCCAATACTTGGAAGACCCTAGACCTCAGCACTTCCGCCACACCAGGAAGTGCTGGGGGGAAGAGAAAGTAGGGACACCCGGAGTGCTTCTGGAGAGACAGCCGGCACTTCCGCCACACTGGGGCGTGTCGGTGGGAGATTGCCGGGAGCACACCTGGAGCACTTCCGGGTGCTTATTTAAAGGGGCCGCCTCCCTCCAGTTGATGACAAGAGTCGGGTGGAAGAGTGGCAACGTCTGGAGGAGGCAGGAGGCGGTCAGAAGAAAAGAGAAAGAGAGAAAGAAAGAGAGAGAGGAAAAAGAAGAAGAAGAAGAAGAAAGAGAGGAAGAAAGAGAAGGCATTGGATTGGCCTGGACTGAGGGGTATTGGGGGTTGGTGAGCGGAACTGTAAATAAGGAAATGGAAAATAAACGTGTGTTTGTGGGTGACATTAACGTGTCTGCCTGTCTGTGTCCGGGGCAATGTTCACAATGCTTTGAGCACCCCTCCAGTAGGCATGGCTAGAAAATGGTGGAAGTATTTACAAAGATAAATATCCTGAAGCAAATGTTCAAGTGATGACATTATTAATTCTCCTGGTTGAAATAATATCTGAATATTTCAGACATTGCTATATGTGTGTGGATGAGCTGAACATACAGTGCTCTCAGAAGCATGTTGAGGTAACACGTGAAATGTAACACACGTTAGGTAGTCTGATTTAAGCCTCCATCCACATACATGCCACTAGAAACTTAGAACTGAAGCACTCCGTAGCTGCATGACCTACTGTATATGAAACTCGGCAGGTGAGCTTTGGCCACTTAACAGCTATCCATATATCAGGGGAGGTAACGAGATTACATTTGTCACTGAGATGGTTGCCAGTTTCTTGGACTCTTCCTATACTCCTAAACAGATAACTGAAGACTTTGAATCTGTATGCCTTCTTGAGTGTTCTTTTTGAGGCAGTGTGGTGTAGTGTAGTGGTTAAGGCTTCGGAATTCAAACCCCACTACTGACACTGAGTGATCATGAGCAATTCACTTGACCTGCCTGTGATCCAACTGGAAAACCGAAAGTAATGTAACCAATTGTATCATAAATATATTGTAAGTTGCCTTGGATAAAGTCGTCAGCCAAATAAGTAATTGTAAATTATAAATATAGATAAGTGTTGTGGGCCTAATAAAGGTATTATAGTCTTCAGATATTGGCATCACATATTATAAATTCTTAGAAAACTTAAGGGATGGGGCTGTCCCTTTCCATACAATTTGGAACCAGGAGCCATTTTCACACACACAAAATATACCAGAAACATACTGGTATATTATATCCCAGAGGACTAGAGACAGCCATTTCCCAAGTCAAGACCTAGCATGGTTCTTCTAGGAATCTACTGCCTTGGCTTCTAACTGAACAAAGCTGTACCTAACATTAATTCATGTGAACCAATCAAGACTATTTTGATAGTTTCCACAAGCTAGGTTGGACATAAAGTTTGCCATTCTAAAAACATAACAATGTGAATAAATAACATTATATAATATTACTGGTGTACTGATTGTTTATATTGTGATACTGCTATGCACATCTATCCCACCAATAGATAGTTAAAAAGTTTGCTGGTTTTAAAACTACATCCTTAAAAATACATGAAAAAGAGTAGTTGTGGGAATTTTTAAGACCCCTTGGTGATTAAGGACATAAAATTCACATGATACATTCTCCACAGCTTTGACAAATGTCATACTGCTCCTTCAATCTAGTTGATATGTGGGCTCTCAGAAACCAAACCCAAAGACCCACCTCTTAGCAACTGCATTCTGATGACTGCACTACTAGGCACCTAGATGATTATTATTACCTGTAAATGCAAGATTTCTTGTTTTTCCATGTTCTCCCGTATTTAAACTTAAAGCTGCCCCATTGCATTTTGTACAAAACACTAAATTTAAACTTAAAGCAAAATTTTATTTTTTACAGATATGTTGATAATTATGGCTTTATGATGGTTAAAACAATGTCTAGTGATGTGCCTTCACAATGAAAGTAATGAAACAATCCCACAATCCGATAAACATTGTGCATACTGTATTACGTTCCTTTGTTCTATATACAATGGTGATATGCATTTCAACTATCATACCTGAGAGGATGGCTGCAACAGTTCAGCAATAATTTGAATTTCTAGTGTGATTTCAAAATTCCATATTTCAGGAAACATCTGGCAAAATGTGGTAAACAACAGATCTGATACTTAATACTGACTCCTGAATAAGTGCTACATTCACTTTAAGGGGAAATTTTTAACAAACCACACTGGTAAATGTCCCTTTTATGTAGTGTGTTTTAGAAATACTTTTTCTGAACTCAACTCTTCTAAAGCCCTCAGCACTAAACATTAATGTTCTAATGTTGATGTGGGCAAACACAACATGTTTAATACTATTTACCAAAACATCCATTTTCTTCACTTGCTTTATAAGGTATAAACTAAAATAGTGGTGGAGGCTGCCACAGTAACAACAGCAATGGGAACAAAACAGAAAATAGTCCTAGATGGAA
Source organism: Polypterus bichir lapradei (assembly GCA_026402145.1). Lineage (NCBI taxonomy): Eukaryota > Metazoa > Chordata > Cladistia > Polypteriformes > Polypteridae > Polypterus > Polypterus bichir. The sequence continues at coordinate 25,790,677 of JANRMT010062815.1, forward strand.
ACCCATTCTTCTGCGTTCACACTCAAATATACACATAAACACAGCAACTCTCGCATTTTAACACATTTTTAAACCCACCTTTTCAAGTTCAGGGTAACAGCAGGGAACATCATATCTTGGCAGCATCAAGCAAAAACCACAAAATAGTCCTGGACAGGGCATCAGTCCATTGTAAGATATACACCTTCACACTTAAAAACACATGTAGGCAACAAAAAATCAACGATTAACCCAACACACAAATGTCTTGGGAGTGGAGACACAGTGAGATTGTGAAAACTCCACAAAGATTTTAACTAGCCAAAGGATTCAAACTCAGAACTATAAATTTAAAAAGCATCAACACTAACCACTGAGCCACTATGCCACCATCACACAAATTGGTTTTGACAATTTACCTAAAAACATGTCTTTGAACTGCAGAAGAAAATCCATAGAAACACAAAGAAAATATGCATAATTCAAAATAAGATTCCCAGCTAGGAATCAAATTAAAGTTTAAGCAGTCTGAGTCATCAAAGTCACCAATCGCATCCCCAAGTCACTTTTAATTATTTGTTACAGTGTCATGACACACAATTAGAAATTGAAACAGTGCAGTGACATTGGCAATTCAACTTCAAACTGCAATTATTACTGTATCCTCCAATCATAGGCATGGTAAGCAAATAATCAGAATAATCAACATAGTCTGTAGTTATCACTTATAAACTGCGACTTGAGGTAGCTGCTTGTGCTGATCGACACATTTGCAAAATAAGAGATGCTGATGGAGAGGTGCGAAGGAATTAAAGGTGGCCCGGGATTACGAATTTCTTCATAGGCTTCAGCGATTCCATCCATCCATCCATTATCCAACCCGCTATATCCTAACAAAAGGGTCACGGGGGTCTGCTGGAGCCAATCCCAGCCAACACAGGGCACAAGGCAGGAAACAAACCCTGGGCAGGACGCCAGCCCACCGCAGGCTTCAGGGATTCTAGTGTTAAAATTCCTTGACATACGCCAAGAAGCCCGTAGCTCCTTATCACTGCGCCAACAGCCCGCTTTTGTTTTGTAAATGTGTGGATTAGTAGAACACAGCCTGCTACACCCCCCCCACCCCACATTTAGTCAGACGAAGGCATCACCCTGCTGCAATCCTATCAAACCTATTATCTTGAGGTTTCTAAACGATAGCTTTTCCACTGAGCCATCTGCACAGATCTGAGACAAAACAGAGTTACCACTGTGATAACTGGTTGAAAATGAAACGTGCAAACACACATGGATGCGCATGTCTTTCACTTTGTACCGACTGATAGTTGGGCTTAGCAACACGTCAATTGGGCAATTTCTTTTTCTTTAGTTTTATTCTTGAATAAAAGCATGCTTGTTTTGTTACACCTTTTGTGAAAGTGTTTATTGAATATTTGGGCTTCAGTCTTCACACATCTTACATTTCACGTCAACAGCATGTCATTATTACTATAGCATATTAAAACATTTTATGTTGTTTATACTAACCCAGAAGCTTCAGTTTGCATCAACAACATTTGCTCAGACTACTTTAAACTAGAACGTGGCACTAGACAAGGATGCCCCTTGTCACCGCTGCTGTTTGCGATTGCCATTGAACCACTGGCAATACATTGTCGAAATACTGATCTGATAAAGGGGATTAGCAGAGAAGGGCTGGAACAGAAAATCTCATTATATGCAGATGACATGGTACTGTATATATCAAACCCAGAAAATTCCGTGCCTGCAGTCTTAGCAGCACTCACAGAATTTCAAAAGATCTCTGGTCTCAGAATTAATCTGAATAAAAGTGTACTCTTTCCAGTGAACTCTCAACCATATAATATTAGATTAGATACCCTACCTTTTATCATTGCAGAACAGTTTAAATACCTAGGGGTAAACATCACAAGTAAACATAAAGCTCTATATCAACAAAATTTCGCCGTTTGCATGGAAAAAATTAAACAAGACTTGCATAGATGGTCAACCCTTCATCTCACACTAGCTGGAAGAATTAACACTGTTAAGATGAATATTCTTCCTAAGCTCCTTTTTTTATTTCAAAACATCCCAATATACATTAATAAATCATTTTTTAGGCAATTAGATTCGACAATAACCTCATTTATTTGGAATTCAAAACATCCACGCATCAAAAGAGCGACCCTACAAAGACAAAAGGCAGAAGGCGGCATGGCTCTACCTAACTTCCAGTTTTATTACTGGGCAGCAAATATACAGGCGATAAGAACCTGGACACAAATAGAAGAACATACACAGGCTTGGTCCGCAATAGAATTAAATTCCTGCAGTACTTCTTTGTATTCCTTGCTCTGTGCTCCAATAAACACACGTTATCGGCAATACACTAATAACCCAATTGTGCTCCACTCACTTAGAATCTGGAACCAATGTAGAAAGTATTTTAAGACGGAGAAGCTTCTATCTGTGGCACCCCTGCAAGAGAACCACCTCTTTCAACCCTCACAAACATATGCAGTTTTTAATATTTGGAAAAAATTTGGAATTAACTTGCTTAGAGATCTTTATATAGACAACGTCTTTGCATCCTATGAGCAATTACATTCCAAATTTAACATTCCAGCTACACATTTCTTTCACTATCTTCAAATCAGAAACTTTGTTAAACAAAACCTTCCAGATTTTCCTCATCTTGCACCCTCATCCATGCTGGAAAAAATATTGCTCAATCTCAAGGATTTAGACTCCATCTCTACAATATATAAAATCATTTTACAATCCCTCCCTTTTAAAGATCCAAGAGGACACTGGGAAAAAGATCTTTCAATTGATATATCAGAAAAGGAGTGGAAAGTAGCAATGCAGAGAATTCACTCGAGCTCCATATGCGCAAAGCATACAATTATACAACTCAAAATTATATATCGAGCACATCTGTCTCGACTAAAACTCTCCAAAATGTTCCCAGGGCATGATCCAACCTGCGAACGTTGTAACCAAGTCCCAGCCTCACTAGGTCACATGTTCTGGTCCTGCACCAAATTAACATTATTCTGGACAAACATTTTTAATTACCTTTCAGATAGCCTTGGACTTACAATCCCTCCAAACCCATTAACAGCTGTGTTTGGTGTTCTTCCAGATGGGTTTAAAGCGGAGGAAGACAAACAAATTGTGATTGCATTCACTACACTTTTGGCACGTAGACTTATTCTCATAAACTGGAAGAACCCAAACTCTCCTCTTTTAAGTCAGTGGGAAACCGATGTGTTATATTATTTGAAGTTGGAAAACATCAAATACTCAGTCAGAGGATCCGTACAGACTTTTTTCAAAACATGGCAGGATCTAATCAGTAATATTTTAAAATAAGTTCAAAAGGCACAGAGAATTTATTAACTTAGGTATGTCTCCAAGCCTTAAATTTAACACCGTTTGGCTTGCTCTCTCTCTCAGGGGTGGGGATCGATCTGTTCTTAATTTTTCTCTTTGTAAAAACTTGATTGCTTTGTATGGATTGTAATAAAATTAATAAAATTAAAAAAAAAAAAAAAACATTTTATGTTGTTATTACTATAACATATGAAAACATTTTTTGTTTTAGCTGTGTATTCAGCATTTCTTACCTCACATTTCCTCTGTCATTCTGTATTTACACAGATCGTTGTAGACACGGAGCACACATGAAATGTATGTCTTTCAAATCAGGGTGTTTCATTACCTATATAATTCCTTTCAAACGCATCACCAGATAAACACTTCAACACACACTTCAGCAGTGAGAATTGCAGCAGGGTGATACCTTCATCTGACTAAATGGGGGGCGGGGGGGGGGGGGAGTAGCAGGCTGCGTTCTACTAATCTACACATATGCAAATCAAAAACAGGCTATTAGCACAGTGATAAGCAGCTACAAGCTTATTGGGATATTTAAGGAGGTCAGGGACAACAAAAGAAATTGTAAGCTTCAGGGATTCTAGTGTTTAGTTAATTGTTACCATTGTAAGCGGCCCTTATGATGTGCTTGTTATGATCTCAAGTGATCAAACAGAGGCAGATAAGAAAGACAGCAATTGAAGACAAAAGTCAAAAAGGGAGCAGGCAAAGTCAGTCACAAGAACTGGCGGGAGTCTAAAACCAAGAGAACAGGCCGAAAAAGAATTCACTAGTCAGAGGCACTAAACCAGAATCAAAGAAAAAGAATGTTGCAAACATCCCAACAATACATCTGTTTGATTAGCCCTGAATAACAACCAAATAATGTAAACATTTTTAAGAGAATCTAATACATAGGTGTCCTTGTTACCAAGTCACAATCTTATAAAGAGAACACATAATGATGTCAAAGCTGTTAAACATGTGGTTGGCAACAGGTGTCACTTTTAAAAACAACTTAGATGCAGACATGAAAAACAAGCAAGAAAATGGTGACATTATGTCACCATCATAATAATAAAAACAAAGTGAATAAAAAAAACAAGTACAAAAATGTCCATTCTCAGTGGAGAAAAAACACAAATCACAATAGTACTGATAACAGCCTACATCAAGCTCCTGCCATTCAGCTGCTGTTGGCAAGATTGACTCCAACTCCTCACAACACTTACCATGGGAAAGAAGTTACAGAAAATGAGTAGAGCATGCATTGATGATTGATAGCACTCATGCAGCAAAATACTTTAACTGAGATCTGCAGCTGCAAGTATTAAACAGAAGTACAAACTGTGATCTTAAATATTTGCAGCCAAGTGGTGCACAAAGAATACAAGCATTCAACATATACTGTTTGTACACAGACCTGTGAAGAGGATGCTGGGTAGCGCATACTCTCAAAAGATGAGCAGCCTGTGGAAGTTTGTCTTGTGGTCTCATTCCCTGAGCTCGGTGCTCCATCAGTTGTCTCACTCTCCTGTTCCTGACTGGAGCTTTGTTCAAAATCAGCCATTGCATTTCCACTTTCTTCCTCTTCTTCATCCCCAAGTAAGTGTGTGGAGGGCAAGCTATGAAGAAGTCGATGAAGACCCCTGAGATCATTGTTTTCCTCCTTTAAATCACTCTGCTCCACATGTTGTGATGAGGCACCTTCCACCTCATTTACCTCAGATGCACCATTTCCCTTTGGTACCCTACTGCCAATTACTGATCGTGCACCTTCATGTAGCATCACAAGTCCTCTGTCTAAATCTCTTAAGGTATTGCTATGTGATGATCCTACATCTAGTTGATGTGGCTCTTCTTCTTCATCAGAGTCAATGTGCAGCATTGCATTCAATCTTGTATCTGTTGGGAAGCTACTCCTTAGTTTCGGAGAAGCACCACCTATAGACAGCTCACTCATCAAATCCACACTGGTGCCAGATCCTGATTTGGTTCCAACTCTTTCAATTGCATCTAGGTAGTCATTCAGGGATTCCTGACGCAAAGCTTGAGAACAGCGAGAAGGAGAATCTACCTCACTTCCATGTTGGACTTGTTGGACTTCTTCTTCCATTCCTCCTATTGTTGCAGTTTCAGCTGAGGACAGCTGATGACCTACAAAACTTGCATCTCTTAAAGAGTCCCCATGAAGTGAACCCTCAGACCCAGCTGGGGAAAGTCCTCTTGCTGCTCCAGCACTATAGTTAGGAGCACCAAGTAGATCCTCATCATCAGATGGGCTCCCAGGGTCTCCATTTATAGCGGTTGCACCAAGGAGTGTCCCTACTGCATCTGGGGAAACATCTAGTGGAAAAAATATGGGAAGTTACTACTAAGCGGCATAAAATCAGAAAGAATGCTGCATGAATACTCTGAACTTTATACTACTTAGGATAACTCAAACGATAAACCTATAACACAGCAAAAAAAAAAACTACTTCACATTTTACACCTCATTACCAAAAGTTTATTTATTTTTATTTGGTAGTGATTATTTCTATGACACTTTATGTAATACTTTTAATATTTTACCTTCATTCAAGGAAGAGGTTACTTCCACCTTAAACTGAAGCTGACCACTCACATGATCTGTTGGGAGCCGTCGACACAGAGTGAAACTCAGGGTCTGTTCTCTACAGTAAAGAACAAATGAGTCAGGTTTACAAAAAACAATGTGAGCATTTGAGCAAAAACGTACAGGGTATCTTTATGCAGCAATAAATTAAAACATAATGCCTTTTCTTGGTAAATGTTTATTGATTTTTAGTTCTTACATATTCTGAATAAAATGTTTTTACTACATTGCTGGCCATAATATATGCAGATGGAATGAGGTAGCATGCCTCAAAATAAGTGATTTGCTGCTGAAAGCATTTACCATAAACCACACTGATTAATAACCTATATTGTTGCATCATCGCACAAGCACCCTCAGTGTGATTTCACATGCTGGAGATTTGCTGCATTCTAACCTCGCTGCTTATTTTGTATCTGGTAATGCATTGAAGATGTTCTGCTTTAACATTACAAACAAAATTAGTTTGCAGTATCACTCTTTACTTTAAAATGCTTGCAGATGAAGCTATGTTCAGCATGCCTAATTTTCACTAAAGGAGTCTATTCTGCTTCCAAATGGTCTTATACCTTAAATACTGATTTCTTGTGTCTGCTTACAGTAAAGGGCCACATGTCTCAATATAGGTCTATATTATGTGTAATACTGCATTTTAATTTCCCAATGCAAATTTGCATGATAATTTAATCAATAAGATTGATCCATTTAAACTATGTTAATTGATTAATATTTCAAAAATTAATCACTGATTAAATTAAAATCTCGAATAGCTACTAATACTGAGCAAACTATTCCTGTATTGTATTTTCAAAATACAGCAGTAGAAAAAGGACACCCTTAAGAATTTCACAAGCAAATATTTTATTACTTAGTTTTTAGTAAGATCCTCATGTGAAAATTCATAAAATACCATATATTCTCAACTAAAAGGGAGGGATCAGGCATATTAAAAATTGAGTTGAATAAAAATCAAATGTTAAAAAATGTGCTAAACCAAAATATATTATCAGGATTATAAGGATTGGATGAAGCCAATTAATAAAATTGTGTATTTGTTACATGTCATCGAGTCTGGTATCTTTTATAATTCTCAAGCACCTAACAGTATTAAGTTGTATCTACCAACATCTATTATGTTACATGCAAGGTTTGTTCCCTGGCTTATGTTTGTTTTCTGTTTAATTATATTATATGTGTCATATAATTTTGCTAATATTGTTATGTTTATTTCATGATATTTTCATAACGAAAATGAGAACTAGAACTGAAAATATTGTTTTTCGTTTTACAAGTACGAGAACTGAAATTAAGGCAAACAGAGAAACAAACTAAATAAAAATAAAAATTAATGATATGTGGACGAACTAAAAGGAGAATGAAAATTGAGTAAAAACAAAAAAAGCAGCAATAGCATTTTTGTTCAATCCGGTTCAGTCGTGCAGAGGGGTTGTTTGTAGGTCACCCTGAGCATTTAGTTACATTGCGCTGGTCTCTATGAGGTGATCTTGTAATTTGGGCTTACTATAGTCACATGGAACAACTTCCGTAAAAAAATGTTGTTTGCTTATTGAGCACATTAGGTTTGTTGGGTTGAAGCAGTAAGCAAGTGTGGTTGATGATGGCGAGTTTTGTATAGATGTTTGCGGGTAGAAAGCGAGAAAGTAACGTGTGGAAATACTTTAATTACAGCGCAGCTGATAATAAAAGCAAATATAGCACGCGAGAAGAAGAAAAGAGTCTCGGAGTTTCAGTGCAGAACCAGCTAGATCAGTACTTAGTGGAAGTCCAGCACTTCTCTGGCACCATGACTGCACTTCAGGGACGTGGGGTCAGGGGCCATCATGAAAAGTAAAAAAAAAAAAAAAAAAAAAACTAATAATGAGAACATAAAATAAATTTGTCCAATGGTCTGTGCTATAAATTTGTTTTCTGTATGATCCCAATAATCTGCATCATTTTTATAGTCAAAATCGCTGAATTTCAGCATTTTCTGATCAAATACTGGGGAGAAACGCGAAGTGCGGCAGCGACGACTCGAGCCGAGCCTCGGTCTGCGCTATCCCTCACACACTGGGTTGATGCATGCAGCTGGCGTGTGCCTGTTGCTGTCTCGCTGAATGTCACCAAAATAATGTTTGCAGACACGTTTATTATACACCCTGACTTTCCAGAGTCTGGCTAATAACTTTGATGATTGTGTGTGACATATCTAGTCTTGCTGATTGGACATAAAAAAGCAGTGAAAAGGCACAAAGTGAGGCAGATAGTTATGTGCTGGCCTGAAGGGGACAGATGTGAGCCCAACAGGTGCTTGTTGCTGCTCTTCTGCACAGAGGCTCTGGACACTAATAAGTTAGCGATATCAGAAAGCCAAGTGCACTGCAGCGGTCCATTTATTTTTATTTTTTGTTACGACTGACTGCCAAAATGGAAGATTAAGACTTTTAAAACTAAAGGAAAATAAGGAGGTCTTTTACAAGAAAGTGACAGAGATTTTCGTGGAGAAGGACAGGCGCATGGAATTCATTTACAAATGACCATACACGGTTTTCATAAAAAATGGGATCAGACTAAGAATAAATAATCCAATATTTAAAAGCTAAATTTTGACTTTAAATAAAATATTCTTCTGTTTTTCTTGTTATCCTTTTGTTGAACAGTCTTTATTAAAATTGATTAAAGCTTCAGAATTAAAATTTTTAAAAACAACTAAATATTTCAATTAAGGTCAAAATTGAAATCCATTTTTTTTGTACACCACTCTATACTTTCATTTGTACTGAATGAGTATGAATTATGGAATTGCAAAGGCAAATTTAGAACACATGGAGGGTGCAGAGCAAATGCACTCTCTCCACTCTCTGATGCCGCTATAAATGTAACGTTCTTTCCTAGTCAAATATGTACCTTACCTACTGTATGTATGTGTAAAGAATGCTGATGAGATATGAAACATAACCAGTGGTCAATGTGCATGCTGCCAATTGAATAGTGAATAAGCTACTCATTTAGGTCCATATATTTGTAAATCTGACTCTGAAGGAGTCAATGCCTCACCAGCCATGAACTTCACCACACGTCACTACTTCACTACTGGCAGCAGAAATCGTCAATATAAAGTCTGGCTGAGGACCTTGTCTGTGCCCCTGCATCAAAGGCGTTCATCGAGCCAATATTTTCACTGTGTGACTGACTATCTGTATGACGGACGTCATTGCAACATGAACAAAACTCTCGAAATGCATGCTTGTTTAAAGTTTAACAGCAAAGTGCTTGCATAGACTGGTTTCTTGGGTTGAAACATTTGATCTTGCTGAGTATACTCATTAGGCCACTTAATCTGTTTGATCATTGATAGTCAAGCTGTGTTTAACGACAGTATGAACTGTGAGTGTATTTTGTTGACTGAAACATAATTTGGATTGAAATATGTGTTGGCCAGCATTTGTGGTCTTGCAACAGAAAAAAAAAAAATTGTACTAATATTATGTAAAAAGGCAAGAACTAAATAAAATAAAAACTAACATTTTAAACACAGAACTAAATAAAAATTGTTGACTACCCCAAAAACTAAAACAAAATAAAGATTCAAATTAATATTATAAAATAAAAATAAAAATTAAAACTACAATTAATATCAGAACTGAAATATCACTGGTTTATTATTTATAATGTATATTGTGTATTTAAGATTCTTAAATGTATTTCATATGTTTTGTGGGTGGAACACTAAAAGGTAGGGCCACCGTGATGTAACTGCTGCTTGGACCACACTCTGACTTAATATTCTCGTGGAAAAGAAACAAGTGAGTAATGTTCTCATTTACTGCTTTGTGGATTCTTTTGCATTGTTTTGTTCTCTGAATATTTGGTTTACAGATTGGTCGTGTTTACATTGATTGTATTTTTAGGCATGCTGTGTATTTATTACTTTATATTATTTTCCTGTTTTTGCCATTTATTTCTGCTGCTTTTACTTATACAAACAAATCTGTCATTTATAAAGATTCTTCATTGGCATTATCATTCAAGCCAGATGTTTTACTGTTAATCTCCTCCCATGCAGGGTTTTTTGAGTATTGTTGAATATTTAAAGCATTTTTGAAATTTGAAAACCAATACTCCACTTTGGACATGTGCAGGCCAAAGCCTGCCTGTGTAAGTTTGAAGTTTGTCTGCCTGGGATAAGGCATATATTTGGAGACATATTCAGTGAGGTCGTGTAATGGCTTGTCTGTTTATGAAGACTTGTGTTGCTGATTCACAACACTTCATCTCTTCCATTTGTCTGTTCTTACTGTCCCCCATAAACAAATCAGAGAAAGTTCCAAAATAGAAGAAAATAAAGTATCTGGAGCATTTTTTACTTTTAATAGGTTGATATGATTAAAATACTGCAGCATCTGTCACCTTGTGCCAGATGCTACTGGAACAGATTCCAGCTATCACAACCTTGGAATATGCAGTTTAAAAATACGAGAAGAATGGCCCTGGCTTCCAAAATCATGCCCGAGAGAAATGTTAGAGCATCAACTGCCAAATGTTTTATTCAACACTATAAAAGCAGTCTTGAATAACTAAACAGACTAGCAATTCATTTTTTTGTTGATCAGTGACTGCGACCATTCTACAGTGAGATTCACTCAAAAGAGGCCCAGAATATTCTGTAATAACTCTTGCTAGGATGAGGCAATCTGAACGAAACAACGTGCAATGCGCTCAACAGTATATGGAGCTTCGAACAACCCAGGATACCCCTGCTTTGGAGCGATGAGGTAGGCGCTGGACTTCTGGGTGCATACCACCCGTACCTCTTCACTCAGTAACTTGACTCCTCATCATGGGTGGTGGTGTACCAATTTTGAGCAGCGTGTCTTCATGGTGCAAAACTATTGGGTCACCAATTTGTTTAAGTGATGTCAGAATCAACTAGATGATCGTGAGTTAATGGAAGGTTACATCTAGCAAGATGGAGCAACGTGTCACACATCGGCAAGGAGCATGGCAGAAATTGAGGCCTTCTTCGGCAACAGGGTAATTTCAGAGGGGCTTTGGACAACACGTTCGCAGGATCTTTCACTACCAGACTTCTTCCTTTGGGTTATGCTCAAAGGAAAAGTCTATCGGAACAAGCCTCGCACTGTGAAAGATTTAAAGGAAAACGAGAAATTGCTGCTATTTTCCCCGAGACGCTTGCCGATACCTTCAGAAACATGGGGTGCTGCATCGAAATGTGTCTGGCAGAAAACAGAAACCACTTCAAGCATTACATGTAGTGCAATCGATTATACATACGTCAAGGTATATAGCGTATTTTTTTGGTTCAGATTGCCTCATCCTAATGGAAGTTACAACAGAATATTTGGGGCCTCTTTCAAGTGAATCTCACTGTATTTGATCAGGTTTTCTTACTCTATGAAGCAAGCTTTTTTTGTATTTAAACAAAAATTAACATGGTTGAAATCTTCACTACCATTCTGAGTTAGGTTTCACATTAAATTATGACAGATCATAATATATTTGAAGTAGGCAGACGTTCTACTTGAAATTTAGGTCTATTAAAGTCAAAGAGGTGTGTAAAGCACTAGTTCTTCTAAAACAATGCTTTCTTGTGTCATGAATAAGACTGTAAAGTTTATATGCTACTGTTATGTAATGGGCTGAAACTATGTGTGTTGCATGTTTCATTGTTGTATTGTCAGCTTAGAATAATTATGTGTTTTATGTTATTTCTTTTGGTTTTATATATGATGTTATAAACATGTTCTGTTTCTTTAAATGTTCTCATGGTTTTGGTGGTGGAGCCCAAAGAGGCAAAGCCATCTTGACACCACCATGTCTGAGCCCTCTCTCTGGTTATTTAGGTCAAAGCCAAAGGAACGCTCAGACATGGCACACTTAAGTCTAATTGAATTGTGAGTATTGCTCATTGTTTCTGGACTTACAGGCTTTTCTTGATATTTTTCTGTTTTGTCTTTGGTTTATTATATCTGGATCACATACAATTCCTGCAGCTTCTTTGTGAGTCTTTGTGGCATTTTTTGCTTTTTCAAGATATATTTTGTTTATGTTATAAAGACTTCTTGCTTAGTTGGTCTCTTCAACCAAGATTTTTATGGTTCCTTTCTTTAAGAGGTACTTTTGATATCTGGAGACATTTCAGTTATTTTTATGGCCCAAATACTTTTTGGAGTTGCAAGGCCTAAGACAGGCAAGCGGAGCTGGTATTAAGCTCTTTGGGGTGAAGCCTTTTCCAGACAGGCAAAAGAACCCAGGCCCAGTCAATGAAGCCTTTTGAAGGCCTCACATTCACTTCTCGTTTTGCTTCTGATTTCAATTCATGACACGTACTCTTACTAAATACAAGAGGGAGGAGTGGATACCAGAAATGTTGTAAGCACCTAGAAACAACAGATGTCTTGCCACGTAATTTAGAAGAGGTACCTGGAATTATAGAAGCTGAAGCTTTAGTGGAGTTACCTCAAAATCTGCAGTACTTAATTTCTTCCAGTATGTGGAGTAAACCTCAGTTCAGTCATCTATTCATTACATGTTCAGAATTTAACCAAAGTGTCATTACAGCATGAGGGTTATGGATTTCTTTAACAGATTGTATTGATAAAAATGAAGCAGTTTGTAACATATTCACATGTATTGTTCTGTAGCATCGGATTTCCACATTTTCACTTTAAACCTTTCGGATTTGAACTTTTTAAGGCATTATTTGCTGCCAATATGACAATAAAACTGTCAGCACAAGGCTACTTTTATTTCAGTCATAAAGCCTGTGTTCTTATATTAAATTACCAAACAGCAGGATAAAGTGTTTCACCCTCCTATTATGTTTAAAGATTGAACAGAAAGAGAGAAACTGTGTATATAATACTAAATTCTAATGCTTATTTAATATGTTTCATAAGAAAGTGCTGTGGTGGGCTGGCGCCCTGCCCGGGGTTTGTTTCCTGCCTTGTGCCCTGTGTTGGCTAGGATTGGCTCCAGCAGACCCCTGTGACTTTGTAGTTAGGATATAGTGGGTTGGATAATGGATGGATGGATGAATAAGAAAGTGCCCCAAACTAATTCAATTGACTTCAGGTATAAAAGGATTTGTTTTGCCTAGTTTAGACAATGCAGTTAAAGGGATGTCCTTAAGCAGTAAACCAAATCCTGAAATAAAATATTTTACTAACAAAAAGCACACTCCAAAATGTTAATTTAGAAAGTACATAAAAGTAATTTAATTTCCTTCAATTAATGATGCAGTGAAGGCCATTCAGAATCGTAGGTTACAAATGCAGATAAAATGGTCATGATCAGCTTGACATAATACATTGTTTTTTGTACCATTTATTCAATAGCGTTGATTAAAATAGTAAATCAAATTAATTTCCAAATAAAAGTCTTTTACAAATAGGTTTCTATACTTTTATAGTCACTCGTGTCACATGTGCCAAAAGCTGCCAAATATTATTACTTTTACTATTATTTATATTTGCATGTATGAATGTGAATTGTGAATTTCCCCTTGGGATGAATAAAGTATCTATTTATCTATCTGAATTTGATGTGAAAGATTTTTTTTGCAGATAGAGAGATACTTTATTTGTTCCCAAGGGAAAATTAAAAATAGACTCACATACATTACAGTGGCCTGTGAAATAGTAAAAGAAAGCTAATCATGGATTTTGTTTTTAATAATTATTGTAACAGCTTGCAGCTTTAAATAGATTATTTTTTATTGAACTGACAATCTGAGTCCAAACAGTTATTACTATAGAGGAGTGGTTTCCCTTTAACAGCCCTAAGTTGCACCGACAGTACCAAGTGACAATATGAAGTACTGGGTGCAAATAACAAGATAAATCCCAGTTGTGCAGCCAATTTACTGTTGGTGGCTCATGTACATAAAGCCACACAAAGGGGATGGACTTAAAATCACGCTCAAGCGCATGAAACCTAATCTGTCCTTTTGTATACAACATATGCACAGATTTATGAAATTATCTAAAAACAAAGTAAGTTTTAGACAGTCTATGGCTAATACAACAGGTGCCATCTAATTAGGCATTTATTAGGAGTCTCCTTTTTGATTAAAATTAATGAAAAACAAACAAAACCAACTACGATACTCTGTAGGGCCAGTAGCACAGGAGAGGCTGGTAATTAACTTTCTTGTTCTCTTAGTACATTATCCTTCACTGGTTATTGAAAAATATAGTTGAAGGTTAATTTATGCTGATAAATTTAAAAGAAGATAAGAACTGACGGTCTGAAAACACGGGTGAATGTTTTTGTAGGGTAGAAATTATGTGTTTCACCTGCTGAGTGTTTATCAGGCTTGTGCGAGTAACATAAGCAGGAATTGGGTAGAGGTAGGACAAAGGCAAAAGAAACTAAAACTGAAGAAGGACAGTGTAGGTAGAAGAGGCTAAGGGTGAAACATAAAGGTTACTTAGTGTTCTGGTACTGGAGGAATGTATAAACCAAATTTAAGAGTTAGTATTGTTTGTTCTCTTATTTCATTTGTAAGGTGTCCTTCAATAACCGTGGAATAAAACAAACAAATTAATCAATGTAGGCAAAGGCACCAGAAGAGAAATATTCTGTACTAGGTTTTGAAAAAACTTGGATCCCAACATTTTAAACTTTTTTACTGAAATGATCTGTAATGCTAATGCCATGTTTCAGCTACGTAAACTATGTAGCAATTCCAACAAGAAGCATAATAAATGAGGTTCTGGACAGGAACAGTTGTGCTGTTAAGACATTCAGAGGCACCAGATATGGTCATGTTGTTGGAGAAACGTGAGGAGTGGCAAAAGTTAGTGTTCATGGTGGAAAGCATCTTTTAATTGTGACAAAAGTTGTACACAACAAATATGGATAGGTTAGGAGATGAAGCACAAGATCATGGGTTGGTATAGAAAAGGCTCCTACTGAAACGTCACTCTGTAAATCCAAAAAATATTTGAACTGCCTGGGGAAGAGACAAGACGTAAGTGTTATATGGCAGAGTTGTGATGTGGGTTTGATTCTTTTCATAGGGTGCATTTTGTGAAATCTGATTGTTTTAATTTTCCACTCTATTAAAAGTGGAAATCCTTAGTGTTTCACAGAGGAAGTTAACGTCATTACCAAAGAAGCAACAGACTGACAAATTCTGAAACAGTGAAAGAGTGGGATTGGAATGGCAGTAACTGTAGAGAGGATACTATGTGAATCAGTAGGTTTAGGTTAAAACGTGTTTTTAAGAAAATCAACTGTCAAGTTTATGTTGGTAAAATGCAGAGGGAAAAAGATCAGCTGATCAATCATAGGTTGATCAGTGTGAGCATTTAAGGATCTTCAAGTTCATTAAATGTATGTCTGATATGAAGACCAAGGTGTACTGCAACAACTTCTGGGAATAGTTAGCATGTTTTATGCAGTAACTAAAAGGTATCCAGGATTGTAGTTTGTGGATTTTGGAGAAAAAAGGGACAGCAATAAGGTGGTTAGCAACAAAACACAATCATTTATTGTTAACGAGAAGTGCATTAGCAGATATAATCTCCATTTATGTCCATAGTAAAGTTAGGCATGCAACGGTGAGTCTGTGTGAAATAATGATATTTATTATGGGCATGTGTTAATAAATTAGGCAACTATAATTACCCAACTGAATGCCTCTCCAAAAGTCTCTGCACGGGAATGACCAGCTTTCCCAGGAAGCGCTTGATAATTGGCCGACTCTTGGCAAATTTATCTTTTACTTCAATCTCTAGCAAATCTGTGAGCAAGGCCACAAATGAATACTTCTGGAGGCAGAAAACAGAGAAATACATTTCATTTCATACAATATAGGAACAAAAATATAAGTCTTTGCACATATCTATTGCAATTTCAGTACAGAAATGATCTCCTGGTAATTTTTTCCAAATGACCCTTATGATAGGGTCTCATTGAGAAATGATTCCCATTCAAAGTTATTCACTCTCTAAAAACAAAAGGACCCCTACAACACTAAACAATAGTGAACAAATAATACTGAAACACACTGCACTGGGTGTTTCCATTGGAACATTTATCACACCATTTTACTGAGTGATAGTTAGCGGACTTTCTACCACATCCTTGCTCTTAATAATTGACACACTATAATTAAGAATACTGTAATCTATACATTTTAATTTGTTACAAATAAGTGCATATTATTTACAAAATAAGACAGAGAGGTAGGTGCAACAGCATTTGGTGGGGGGTATTTCAGTAGTCAAGTGTGGGTACCTCTCCATGCCAGACAGGATTAGTGGTGTTGGTGATGATTGTCGTCCTTCTTTCTTGGCCATGATGAGCAAATGTTGGAAAGGTGTTTTTCTTTCCTGGCTGGATGGACATCTTTAGATAGGGGTCAGGATTAAAAAACATACCCTTTTTCAAGCCCACAGATCGAATATCTGAAAACAATAAAATAATTTTTTCACAAAAATAAAAAGGCTTGTTAAAGTATATAACCCTACAGAATTTGTGCTTTATAAAATACTGCTGGTATTATCTTAATTCCACCCATTGATCTATTAATCCATTTCCTGTACTTTCTTAATCCAAGCTTCCAAGAAATCAGAGCCTATGCCAGCAGCAATTGACAATTGTTAGATTAATCGGACTGGCACACTGTATAGGACTGGATCTTGTCTTGTGTCTGTCCGGTGCTGTCCTCTCTTGTAAAAGGCTTACATTATGAAATCTGTACAAAAAATGCCTTTTTAAAAATAATGCTAATTAACCCTACTTAGTGCTGCTGCTTTGCAGTAAGGTGTCTGTGGAAGATTGTGGGTTCACTTCCCGGTTCCTCCCTGTGTGGATAGTGCTTTGAGTACTGAGAAAAGTGCGATATAAATGTAATGAATTATTATTATTATTACTTTATATATGTAGAGCTATTCAATAAATAATCCAAGACAATCTATATCAGTTGCAGTTACTCTCAAATTCCACCTAATGTTTTTACAATAGTATGTCTCACGTTTTTCACAATCAGAATACTCCCAACATGACTACTGATTATAAAAGCTGTTTAAATGCTTCTGTATGGATAATGAAAGAAGCACTTTGGTCTGCCATCACTTTATTCCTGTGTACTTGTTGCAGTGATAAAGAATTTATGTCTTACTAAACAATAAGTTGCATGTCAGCCCAAAACCAGAAAAGCGCCAGCACAAACAGAGAAAGGAATCGTGGGGAGCTGGCACAGAGAATATGAAGAGTCAGCAACAGGTTGTAAGGCCTGAAACGTTTCTGGCAGAAAAAATGAGTGTTTCCTTTATGTGTTTGCATGGCACTTCCCCTGCAAAAAAGCTGATTAAAGACTAACTGGCGGCAGGTCTTTGCTCCACTTTATAATGGAGTTTGAAAGATTTATAGCAATGTTACACAAAACAGGGCTCTGTGGGTTGCATAGACATGTACTTTTACTTGTATGAATGTTCAATTCACACATTTTCAAGCAGAAATTGTCAAAAGAAAATTATTTTCAGAAAGAAATGGCCCACCATTATAGATCGTAAATCATCAAACATGATCCATGTACTTGGCTACTAATGCTACACAACCATCCTAAATTAAGCCAGAAGCAAAAGCAAAATCACTATGTACTGCATTCAAACCATTAACAATGACTGAGGTTAAGATTGCTGAGTATCCAGACCAAACAGGAGTAGGGGAGTGCAATACTG
Organism: Polypterus bichir lapradei; assembly: GCA_026402145.1. Lineage (NCBI taxonomy): Eukaryota > Metazoa > Chordata > Cladistia > Polypteriformes > Polypteridae > Polypterus > Polypterus bichir. Next base: position 25,808,368 of record JANRMT010062815.1, read on the forward strand.
GCAAAAATGATACCTTGATATTTTCTGGGACTTCGACGATAACGTTAATTAGACGATATTTTGTATCCTTTAAAAACATGTTTGTAAAAGTCTTATTGATCTAGCTTGGTCTTATTAATAGGTTATTAATTGTACCTTACTAAAGAGATCAATAGAAACAACAGTTAAGGAAAATGGGTTTTATTTATTTACTTAAAACTGAAGTAAAATAACACAAAAATATTAAAATCACCAATCAAAGTATTACTGAGATCAAACTGTGCAATTATGAGTAAACCACTTCAAAGTGGCCTACAGGATTTACACAAAAAAGTGCCATAAGACCAACAAAACTATTATAATGAGAACAGTTTAAACAGACACCCTTAATGTAAACAAGATAAGGGAATAAAATACTAATCATAACTGGACTACAGGATATTAACCTTACAGTCTGGATAAACATAAACTGCTCTGCTGTAAGGTGAATTGTACAGCATACAAGCAAGAAGAAATATCTAACATACTATACTATAATGTAAAACTCCAAATTTCTGTCAAATACTGCACAAGAATAAATTTGCATTTGTAAACAAGTTCTGATCTATATTGCACAAAGATACAAAAAAAACCCCATAACATTTTTAAAAAAATGACTAACTTTAACTTCTGTCCAATATTAGACAAAGATATCAGACTACTGAGAAAACTTCAAGTTGCATGACAGAAACACCAGTCTGTCTAGAGCATCTGGCTTCAGAGCACCATAGTCACATGTTACAACATTTCCTCCAGCGCTGTAAGCCGTCTCAGAAGGGCTGCTTGAGGCAGGGATGCACAGGAACCTTTTTTTGCAAGTTTCCTTAATCTGGGGAAATGTACTTCTTGTATTTTCCATCACTCAAATGAATTTACATCACTGTCCACCTTAGGTATCATCAAGTAGCTCTTGATCTCTTTTTCAATAGCAGAGTGCAGAGACTCGCCTTCTCTGAATTCATTTTAATCTCTCTTGAAAATATCACTCCTCTGGTCAAGGGTAACTTAAATGTTTGACCACTGGCACAGGGCCGGCTATGAAGATTGTGTCTGTTCCGAAGAGTCTGGCAACTGTGGTGAAAGTGGTTCCATGTTCCTTGACTTTGCAAAAGGTCAGGCGATACGGATCGCTGGATCCTGGTCCCAGCACCCAGAGCCACATCATTGGACCTGGCACTCCGACAATGATGGTGCGGTGAAGGAGATTGATCACATCCTTGTGGGCAGACGCAGGAGGTTCTTACAAAACTGCACGGTCTACAGAAGTGCCCAATTTATGAATCCTGACCACAGACTTGTTGTTGCTACTCTGAAGATACAGCTTAGGTCCAGTAGGCTACCACCTACTAGGAAAATGTGGCTAGACCTGGCCGGACTCCAAGATCAGGCTGTTTTTAATGAGTCTGCACACAGTTTGTATAAGGAACTTACAGACTTGGGTGTGACTGCTGATCCTAAAGTGATGTGGGAGACCTTCTGTGACAAGACCCTGAAGGTTGCTGAGGGTCGTGTTTGTGTTACCAGTGCTCCCAGAAGGTGTTTCATCTAGCAGGGCACCCTAGATATCACAACTGAAAAGGATGAGAGTGAGGGCTCGGAGAGTAAATAAGGAGGTGTTTGTTAGAGGAATCTGTAAGCAAGTCACACGCCATCTATGGTCTAGTGACCCACATCCTGTTTAGAGAGGAATCAAAGCATTACACACATCTGAATCTGTTCCTTGGAGAGTCGCAGTCAGAGTGGCTGATGAAATGGTCCTTACAGATGACACTGCAGTTGTGACCCATTGGGCTGGCTACTTTGAGCAGCTGTTTAAAGCTGATACTCGGCCTGGATATCTCTGGGTTCACGGTTCTTGAGACTGATCCTCCCATTTAGCTGTGAACCACCCAGTCTCACTAAGATTGCACAGGTGGTGAACCAGCTGAGGGTAGGGAAGTCTACAGGGATCTGTGGTATCCGGGGTGAACTTCTCCAGGCTGGTGGTAAGGCTGTTCTCCTGGAATTGCAAGCAATCTTTGCTTTCATTTAAGAGACGGGTATCATCCTGACTGACTGGAAAACGGGACATGTCGTCCCTATCTGGAAAGGGAAGGGTGATTGCCTGGATTTCAGCAACTACAGCGGGATAACACTGCCCTCAGTGCCGAGTAAGTTCCTTGCTAGGGTCATCCTCAATAGACTGCAGCAGTCTGGATTTACAGCCAAGTAGTCTACCATCGACCGTATCCTGGCACTGAGGGCTCCCGTAAAGTGCAAACTCGGACATCCAGAGACTTTGCGGGATCCTCTACAAAATTGCTGAATACCATGGCTGGCCTATATATTGGTACTGTGAGTGCTGTACAAAGTGGAGGCAGAACCTCTGTGTTTTTCCCAGTTGATTCTGGGGTTCGTCAGGGGTGTGTTATGCTCCTACTCTGTTCAACGCTTGTATGGACTGGGTGTTGGGCAGGGTCATGCGGTCCAGTGGCTGTGGGTCATCTGTTGGTGAAGAGAGATTCACTGATCTTGCCTATGCTGATGATGCTGTGATATTTGTGGAGTCAATGGAGGCTCTGATCAGGGTTCCCAAGAGACTGGGCAAGGAGTATGAGTGTCTGGGCTTGTGAGTGTCCTGAATAAAAACTAAGATTCAGGCCTTTAATGACCTCTTGGGCACAGCCATCAGCAGTGTGTCTGCCTGCGGAGAGAGTGTCAACCTTGTCGAGAGGTTTACTTATCTTGGCAGCGACGTTCATGTCTCTGGTGACTCTTTTTATGAAGTCAGTAGACGGATTGGGGGAGCATGGGGAGTTCAAGAGGTGAATGGAAATAGGTGTGTGGCGCTCCTGATATCTGAGCAAAAAAGGTCCAAGTCTTTAGAGTTCTTGTGCTCCCTGTTTTGCTATATGGTTGCAAGGCACAAACACTATCCAGTGACCTGAGATAAAGAATGGACTCCTTCAGCACTATGTCTCTTCGGAGAACCCTTGGGGTACTGCTGATTTGACTTTGTGTCAAATGAGTGGTTGCTCACAGAGTGCCAAACGAGGCACATTACCTGCATTGTGAGTGAGCGTCAGTTACGGCACTATGGCCATGTGTCATGATTCCCTAAGGGTGATCGGGCTCATAGGATCCTCATTGCTGAGGACCCAAGCGGCTGGACCAGGCCAAGAGGACGCCCAGCTAGATGGTCATTTCCAGATGGTGGGACTGAACTGTGTGTCTGCCTGGGGGGTTGCCAACCAGGATCCAGAGCTGTTTCATCGTGTGGTTGGTGCAGCAACGCGCTATAACAGTGCATGCTTCCAACCTGACCTGATACATATAACATACTCCTAAACAGGAGGAAGTAAATTGGAAAGTAAGATAAGCTATGACCAGTGACAGATGTTAAAAAAAAAAGAAAGTTCACAATTTCATTTTCAGATGCTCACAGTTAAATCCTCTTTACAGACAAACTTTAAAAAATAGTTAGCACTACTGCATGCAGTTAATTAATACATTTAAAGGAAATGGAGCAGCATTCCTGGATGTAGTTAATCTAAGTATGCTACAAAATAAAAATGAGAAACAAAGTAATTACAACTACAATGACAAAAAGATGGCCTCTAAGGGTGGAGCTCAGCATGCGGTATTACATGAGAAAATTTTGAAGGACTTTCATAACCGATATTTACATATTGGACAATAGTTGCTACAAAAGGTAAAACAGAGTTCCAGTTAATTATGATTAAAAGTGAAAATCTTTTTCGATACATGGTTTCCTAAACATAAATTACAAATATATTTTAAATTTCATGTAGTACAATATTAATAGTTCACTCTATACATATCTGCACCACTCTATAGAATACCTGAAAGACCAGACCATGTCTTAGAGCAGGGGACTTCATTCACAGTCCTGGAGGGCCGCAGTGGCAACAGGTTTTCATTCCAGTCAGTTTCGTAATTAGAAGTCAGTCCTTGCTGATAATAAAACTTGAAATTTAATATACATGCCTTGTTAACGCTTTCATTCATCAAAGACAAATTTTAGTTAAATTGTAGATTAGAGGACCTCAATTATAGTCCTGAAGGTCTGCAGTGGCTGCAGGTTTTCACTTTTTCCTAACTAATTTCCTAATTAGAGACCATTTATTTACTACTAAAGTTATATGTTTTTTGGAATTAATTTTAGTTACTTTGCCTGTTACAATTCTGAAATCTTTGCAGCTGCATTTAAGTTTTAATTGTTGCCTGTTTTCTTAACCAGACATTAGTTAATAATGAAATACAGATAACCAATAAACCAGAAGCTCACCAGCTAACATGCTTCCTTTTAAACCTGTGTATATGCACCATGAAGTATCTGTGTTAAAAATGCTTAAAAATAAATGAGAGGGGAATTGGAAGGAGCATTAAGTTTAAATCTGCTCTGGTCTACAGTGCAATTAAAATTTTTCTTGGAAGAATGAAAGCACCAACAGGCTAAATAGTTAAATACCACGTTTCATTATCTACAAGGACTGTCTTCTAATTAGGAAACTAATTGGAAGGAAAACCTGCAGTCACTGCGGCCATCCAGGTTCATGACTGAGGACGCCTGTCTTAAGAGTATGCATCTGGAGTACCGCAACTCTGCTAAAAGGAGTCCTGGAATATACCACTAAGCCACTGCAGATGATTGAAAATGCAACAGCACACCTGGTGCTAAATCAGTGGGGCACATGTCACGTCCTTCTTCAGATCACTATATTGGCTTTCTGTAGTGGTACATATTAAGTTCAGATCCCTGATGCCTGCATACAGAGTAGTCAGTCAATGGATCAGCACATACTGTATATATACATATATGGAGACACTTGTGAGGTTGCTTGCTCCTTCTCAACCACTCAGGCCAGCTGATGAATGGCATCTGGTGATGACACCTCTGTGTGGTATTAAATCTCAGTCCAGATTCTTTTCATGATATCTCCCAGGTGATGGAACGAGCTGCCCACCTCTATTCAGAATTGTGACTCTCTCAGTGTTTTTAAGAAGCATTTGAAGATAACTTTATTCAGTGAATTTCTGTCTTAAGTGATATTAGTTCTTAGGTTTTATTATCTAGGTATTATAACTTGCTTGATTTTTTTATCTGAGCTTTCCACTTGTGATGATCAATTTTCTAACCTTGTTCTGTAATATTTTTCCTCAAACAGCTCCCTAGACAGATGTTACTTGATTATGTTGACCTCTTTTTTAAGTCACTTTATATAAACGTAAATGTTACATATTGTGTAATTAGAGTGACCAGATATTCTCAGTAATATGGGAAGAATAAACTGACTACACACTGCACAACTTAAACACCAGATTCAGGGGCTGACCAGTAGCAGTGTTAACCACAGTGCTGCCAGATGTTTGCCAGACAGTGCAGAGTCAACAAATATATAAAAAAAATATTTTCCAACACCAGGACTCTATGCTTCTTTAAATTAAGGGTATCATACAAAGCGGAAGGTGCACAAGAAAATCTACCTTGGTGGCTTTTTCAAATTTAGCGCCATCAGGCAGTCCTCCTGGAGGGTGGGTGAAGATAAAAATGTCACCCTTTTTTTAAGATGTAAATGGTATTAGGCTTTTTATATCTTTTGACTTGCTTGCATTGCATAACCTTGACAGGCCTGCTGCATGTGTCAGAAAGGCAGTTTCGCATATTATGAAAAGCACCATTTCTCTAGATTATAAATTGCATTGAGCATATGGTGAAAAATTTGAAAAAAACTGGTTAAGAGGAAAAATTTGAAGAACACTGCAAACATTACAATCTCATCTCATTATCCCAAACTGCTTTTCCTGGTGTAGGTCATAGTGGCAGCAGGCCAAGCAGGGCAGCCCAGACTTCCCTGTTCCCATCTACAGATTCTAACTCTTCCTGTGGAATTCCCAGGTATTTTCAAGACCGGTTGAGAGATATAACCCCTCCAGCATGTCCTGGATATGCCGCAGGGTCTCTGCCAAATGGGATGTGCCCAAAGAAGTTCTAGAAGGAGCTGCCCTGGCGGCAGCCTTGCCAAATGTCCAAGCCACCACAAATGGCTCCTCTCGATCTGGAGATGCAGCACCATTATTTAGAGGCTCATTCAAATTACTGAGCATCGCACACCATCAAGTAGTGTCAGCACAGCAACTGTGAAGTAACTTCATTTCTGCTACTTGTACTTGATTTCACTGTTTTGGTCAATACCTATAGCTTATAGGTGGGACAGATAGGTAGATTGACTGGTAAATTTTATTTCTAGACTTAGCTCCCACTTAGTCAGCACAGACTGGTACAGTGCCTGTAGAACAGCAACCACCACTCCAATCCACTTATCGGTCTCATATTCCCTTCTTCCATCATTTGTGAACATGATCCTGAAATACTTGAACTCTTCTACAAAGCGCAGTTGTTCCCTCCTCACCTGGGGGCTCATGTATAAACAGTGCATAAACACAAAAACTAAACTTAATGTAAAGCTATGCACATTCTGACAGCAGCCACAGACCATGTGTATGCACATTTCTGCTCGGTTTTGTAAATGGGCAGCACCCAACATCAGAGTAGTGCTACTGTTTCTGTGTGGTTTCACTTTATTTTTTAGATTTGCATCCTTGACATGGGATTTATCAAATACACCGAAATTAATTGTATATCGTTTACAGTCATTTCGTTGTAATCAATCTGTCACAATATAATGGTGCACAGAATGGCCAAACTTTTCCAACTACCATAGCTGCTTTAGCATTGTTAGAAGGCATTGCAAATGAAGAATTAGAAGAGAACACGGATTTAGAGATTATATTAATTTCTTGTATCATGATGATGACTGATTTCTAAATCGATTTAGATTACCAAGAGCAATCATCTTGGAGCTGTGTGCTGTTAGAATACTATGATGTATACTTGATATTATTTTTATGATGAAATGCATTAAAGTATGTATATTACATTTTACAGATAAATTGTTAATTTAAATCATGTGGGGGCACAGTAGCATGACAGTAGTGCTGCTGCTTCACAGTAAGGGGATCACGTCCCGGGTGTTCCCTGCCTGGTGTTTGTTTGTATGTTTTCCTTGTGGGTGTCCTCCATGTGCTTCAGTTTCATTCCAAGGCCATGCAGGTAAGGGGATTTGGTAATGCTAAATTGATGCTACTAGGGTATGTGTGCTCATATTTACCCTGGCGCCCTGTCCTGGAATTTATTCCTGCCTTGACTGTTGTGACCCTGGGTGGATGGAATAAGTAAACAAGTATAACGAAGATTTTTCAATGTTCCTTAAAAGTTCTGAAGAATCGCCATTCTAAGCTTACAGATGGTTTTATATTTATAAAAGATGTTTATTGTATGCTGATTGGTTAAGGGGAGAAAGAAAACGGAAGGACAGGAATGGGGGTTGGTACATTTGACAGAGACAGTACTGCTGCAATAAAGGAATCCAGAAGAACATCCATTAAATTCCCAGGACACCATGCCACAATATCTCTAAAAAGGGATTTCAAAAGCAGCTGCATGTTCAATGCAGAGAACATTTATGGCAGTTTTGACAAGGCTCCAAGAGGCTAGATGTATAAGTGAGTATCCCACTGATTTAACTGAAATAATGTGTAATTGTTGGGTTCATGAGTTGGTTGTCAGGGTCACAGACACAGAATTCAATTGATGTTCTTCTCAGTGGGGTTTCTTTATTGTAGCTGTGGTGTTTATATAAAATGTACCACACCCCCGTTTCTATCCTTTCTTTTTCTTTCCCCACATAACCAATCGCCACACAACAAAACGTCTTTGCAATAGTAAAACTAGTTATAAACTTAGAACACTGAGTGTTCCAAAATTTTAAGGAACATTGAAAAAACTTTGTTATACATGTTTAATTATTCCATTTAGGATTGTGCTCATAACAGCAAGCATCGTGCACAAGGCAGGAACATCTTCTGGATGGGGTGCCAGCTCATCGAAAGGTGAATACGAGCATACACATACACTAGCAGCATCAATTTAGCATCACCAAATACCCTAACCTGTATGCCTTTGGATGGAAACTGAAGCACGCCGAAGAAACCCACCAGGAAAACACACAAACTCCAGGCAGGGAACACCCAGGACATGATCCCCTTAATGTGAAGCAGCAACATTACCGCTGTACCACCGTGCCCCCACATATTAAAAAATGCATTAATGCATTTCATCATGAAAATATCAAGTAAACATCTTAGTATTCTAATATGTTCAGACAGCTGTAATATCATGAACGTAATGTATTCTGTGTGGCGATCACTGCCTGTGCGCCCCTGTTGGCGTAACAGAAACCCAGTTTAAGAAGTACAATTAACGACTGGGTTGGGGAACATACAGAATACGAAGTATTTAACATGCTACTTTAGTTACAATGGGGGTTGAGAAACTCTAGTAAACTAAACATTAATTTTAAGATGAAGTTTACAAAGTTCTAATTTAATGACAAATTAAACTATGAAATTAAAGTGAAAATTTCGAGATCAAAGTGGAAATTTCACTAAGGGAAGATTACTACTTGTTTTGTCCAACATCTGGTGAGGCTGTGTCCCACTGACATTCAATTCAGAAATGCCACTGCCAAAGCCAAAGGGATTTTAGATTGCAATAAGCCAGTCGAGGTAAACTAAGATAATGGTTGTTAAGTCAGTTTTGGTTGTAAATAGGGCTTCTCTTTATGACGATAGTACTACCTTACTGCAGAGAGAATTCCATTACACTGCTGCATATTGCTTTTCTGCATTTATACTCTTGGATGATTAGTTCTGAACCTTAAACCTGTCAAGAGCATACACTGAGTCAGCACTCTTAACAAGGACGACCAGTGAGATCAGATGGTGCTGTTGTTCCAGTCAGTAACACAATGCATTATTAAAATGCACAGCAGTCTGCAGAATCCAAGATGTGCACAGAATTCTTAATAGAAGTGCAGTGTTTTCCCAAGCAATTCTGCTGTAAGAATTACAGGGAACTCCATGGCTCAAATTGCCAGCTGGAGTCATGATGTAATTTTCAACACATACTTCCAGACAAAATGGGAAATGTTACATAGAAATCATTTATGTGGCATCAGAACATTTTATTTTAATGTTTTTATTAAATAACAAATAAGTAGATAATGGCACAGAGGATACATTTCTGTAAAAGGAAATACCCAAAGTGGCTGAGTAGTTTTGCATGTTGGCAATACAGCCTCATCACGCCACATGGGCAATGCATCATTTCTAGACTGATGATATTTCTAAGCTCTCCTTGTAGATGAAGATGTTCCATTCGGCACTGATAACTACCACAGCTCTAAGCCAAGCTGATGAAATGATGATTTTAAATTGCTACAGTGTAAAACTGTCTGAATGAACATTGCAACTGACTAGCAAAACATTCAAAGAAGATTTGTAGCCATGTCTATTAAATCAAAATCATCAGAGAGATAGGTGTAATAATGAATGGATTAAGAGAGTGTTTGGAAAAGGGTCATCAAAATTTATACCATTCAAGCAAATATGTAAGAAAGTCTGGAGGGAATTATGTACACAAGAAACAATTAAAGAAGTATCAAGACAGTTTTTGAAATGAAGAAAATAGGCAGCACTGAAAGAAAAACTTCACAGAAACAAAATCTCCCTGAAAAGAGGCATTACAGTTCCAGTTTCACTGTGGACAGTATCTTATATTTTCCAGGCTTTACAAATCATATTTTATAAGGGGTGCCAGGAGGTCATATATAGTTTAATGAAGTGTTTCTCTTATTACATCTATTCCTCTATGCAACTAATTTACTGGCTGGTAAGTAGTGCCACACAATTAATCGTATATCAATCGTGATTACAATTATGACTGCCTTGATATACTAATCGTGGAAAGTAAAAATGACTGCATTCTATTTTCTCTCATAAATCATGCTTTCCCAGTTACAGACTGCTCTATTCAGCATTGGAGTGTTGTCACCAAGCACAGACACATTCACTAAGATGAAATGCATTGGCAAATCAGAGGCACTCACATCATTAGGACTAATTACGTGCAAATTGCTGAACACATTTTTAGGAGTCTCACCCCAATAACAATTTTTATAAAGTGTGTGTATATTTTTCGGTTTGTAGCAGCTTCCAAAAAAATTGAAAAATTTAAGTAGTGTTAAACCTACAGTAGATCACCTGACATTTACGTACTAAAATGAAGAGAACTGAACTTTACTGGAAATATTTTTTCAAAAGTGTACTGTGCAAACATTTATACAGCTATTTCAAATTCAACCTCATGCCCGGTATGAAGAGTGCATAAAAGCTAAGAAAGCAGCACCATTATCTATTTCTGCTAAAATACATGCTTGTATCCTGTAGACTACTACAAACAAAATCAGATAACAGCAGTTATGTATTTTATCAAAAGACAAATATTTTTAAAATGATCAATACTCAGGGTAAGAGAAGTCATTCCCTCCTGCAATTATTCTTCCAAAGTTATGTTGCCTGTACTTCAACAGAAATGTCAGAAAAAAATCAAAATAGGTTTGAAACAAATGGTACTTAATGCATCTATGACCAATTTAAGGGTGAGTATGGAAGCATGGCTGAGCATAACAGTTCACTGTAATGATGAAGAATACATGCTGAAAAGCAAATACTTGCAGTGCTGCTTCTTTAAATGAGTGTGCTTTGTGTTACAATACTTTCCTCTAGAAAGGGAAAACAACTGCTAAGGGAATGAGTCTGGTGGCAACATGTAACAGTGTCTTACTATCTAAATGCTTCTGGAATATTCTGTAAACGTTTAATGTGTTTACATACATGATGTCATGCAGAAGCACTTCGCCACCATTTTCAGGGCTCTAAAAAGGTTAGCAATACCATGTCTAGCCAGGAGGAGGTTCAATCATTTATAATTTCCCCCTTCCCATCCATAGTCCAGAGGCATCTCGACCAGATGAGCAGTGAGGTCATTTCCCTTTTCGATTTTATCTGGAGCTCACCCCTTCCTGCCTTTTCCCATAAGAGTCTACTTCATACTTCTTTCTTTTTATAGCTGTGGCTGTGTTTTTAAACCCTTGTGTGCTATTTTCTTTTGAAAATTTCATACACCACCTTCCATTAAACAGGGCTGTCCTCTGAAACAACCAGCTCCTTGTTGTTAAACATGTGTCTTTCTATTTATAATGTACAAACTGAGATTGTGTTTACTGTAACTTACTCTTATTTAAGATTATATTATTTGCTTTGATTTTGCATACACAAGCAACATTTGTTTACTTAATACAGTTGAACCCCAATTTAACACTTCCATGTTTCACTTTTTCCCATTTTATACATTTCTGAATGCTAAGTGAGGGTGATGGCAGAGTTCAGAAAAAAGAGGAATATATGTTATACTTAAATTTTATTTTATACTAGGGGGCAAGGCCCCCTGCTCGCTTCGGTCAACCCTCTGCCGCTCGCATTGTGTTCTGCTTTTCGCACTGCGCTTCGATCATATAAAAGCCTGTACAGCAGCTGTCCTTTTGTCTCACTGTTTTGTCTCGTGGGACGTCAAAGTGTCTCTCGAAGGACGTCAAAGGTTCTTCCGAGAAGATCACTTTTTTTTTATTATATATACTGTACACACACACACACACACTGGTAATTTAATTTATTTACTGTATTACAAAAGTGATAAAATTTTATAATAACAAGTGTGCTAAATCTTTGTTGTAAAAAATAAAAAGAAACATTATTAAACACTTAATCTTTATTTTTTCAACTAATCCGATATTTAACAATTTCCAATTAACAATTTTTAAGAGGTTCGCTGCAATGTGGGGATTCTATTGTACTGCATTTAAACAGAATACAGAATACCCCAAAGGGAGAAAACCAATAAGCAGTCCTAGGACATACTGAAGGGATTAGATCTCTGTGTAAAGTGCTTGTAGAAGCTGCTAGGAAGATGGCCTGGTCAGCCCAGCTCATCGTGTTTTGACTATGAAACTCATCAGGATAAGTACAATAAAAATGAGTATGATGATGACAGTCTGTTCAGTTGTTTGATAAATCATTCAATGAAAATGAAATATAGAGGTGCTGGAAAAATAAGTTTTGACACAGTATGTTAATGGAATTAATTGATTTCCTGAAGCCATTAATTTTGATACAGGATTTAGGAGAACTGAGGCCAATACCAAAAGTTCTGGGAAGAAGGCAAGAATTACACCAAAACGAGGCAACCACCTTTGGTAAGGTGACATTAAAACAGTGATCACTGTTCTAATATATATATATATATATATATATATATATATATATATATATATCCAGTTAAATAAAAATGTACTCCTTATATTATTCATTAATGAATTAGTTTTAACCATATGGAAAATGAGGACCTGATGCAGCAGGCAATGATAAGCTCACTAAGAACAAGGCATAATAAACCAGAATGTGTGCATTCAAGCAAGCCCGTCAAATCTCATGCTCTGTTAGTACTGTAAATAATATGAAAAAGCTAATTACCTGAAAGTGTAAAGCTGATTAGTTTCCGACAATGCTCTGCCACAGATCCGCCCTCAGTCAGGCCTTCTGATCCCACCTAAAAGAAGCAATTCAAAATCAATATGAATTAATATCTCAAAGAAAAATATGGCACATTTGAATATAAATAAATTATACATTACAACAGCATCAGTCAGGAAATAAAAGTTATTAAAAATAAAATACAAATTTGATGGGTATGCATAAACAAGGCAGCAACTGTCTTTAAGACATTATTACGATTACTTGGCCTTGGGCTATACATGAATGCACAGTAACAATGAAATTGCTTTCTAAAAGGTGACATAATAGAATTATTCAGGTCCAACAGTAGTATAGTGATTCTGCTGCATCCCAACTCATTTCTGCGTTAACAAATATTCTGGTCTTAAAATCAGTTTTTTAGTTTATCCAATACAAGTCTATACAGTGTCTCAGTTCGCTCCTCTGCCCTGTAAAGTGTGAGCTGGAAGCACCAGAAAAATCCTGGGGGAAACAGGTAAGGATCTCAAGATACCTAACAGCATGTTTTTCACTCTTTTCAGGAAAGAACCAAAAACAAGACCAAATGCAAAAAGTTCACTTTCTGACTGCAACAAAGAAAGACGTCCGTCTGTTACTAGGTGTAATTTGTGAGAGATGCATCCTAGCCCTGAAAACTATTAAAAGATCCACTACAGACTAACAAAGGACACTTTATGTGGCTGTGAGACACACTTTCAGCAAAGCTTTGGACTTTGATAACCAAGAAGAACTGAAAGAATATTGGACACTTTAGCTTAATGAGCAGCAAGAATTCTGTAAGTTCTAAAAGACCTATATGATAAAATAGAATAGAATTCATTATTTGGGGAAAGAAAACTTATTTTGAGTGTTGTGTTCTGGTTGGATAAACAACTCACAACAGACACAACAGTCAGCAGTTACAAATAACTGGAAGTTGGCATTTCCCTTTGGTAAGCGCTGAGAACTGAATCCGGATGTCTTACCAATGAAAAGGTGAGAAGAACCAATTTTGAGAAGCTGTGTACTTCTGATTGAATTGTGCATTATTTTGCATTCTGTTTTATTCTATATATACAGTAGAGTCTCGCTTATCTGACATAAATGGGCCGACAGAACGTCGGATAAGTGAAAATGTTGGATAATGGCAGATGTTAAGAAAAAGTCTATTAAACGTCAGACTATGTTATAATTTTACACATTACAAACCTAATAATCATGTTTTACAACAAAACAACAGAATAAATTAACTGAAAAATGAACTTACAGTTATAGAATTGTCTGAAGTTAAATACAGTATGTACTGTACTTAAAAAGTTCAGTCCTGTGATGATTTAAAGACATTTTTGATCGTAGTCTGCTTTCCTGACGAATGCCGTTTCTTCGCTGTCAAGTTTCGCCATCTTTGTAGCATCATTGTCGATTCCTGTAGCTTCCTCTTGTTGCTCAGTGTAATTAATTGGAGTTTCTAGAGCCTTAACTCCGTCACTCATATAGTCAACATCCGTACGAGCGTATACTGTTTACTACAGCATTGTGACTGCATGTGTGTGTTTGTGCTGTGACGTGTGAGTCCCCATCTTGTACCCGAAAACTCGATGCTGAGTCTCAACACTTTTAGCAACACCAGCTTTATTAAGCTTGAAACAGGAACAGTGCGGTTATTTATTATAGCGGGATCTGCCATTCTCCTATACACAGACACGGCACTCAGGCAGGGTCGGGGGGAAAGTAATACTGTGCCCTGCACATTTATAATGTTCCTTGTATCACCCATCGACGGCAGGTGCTTATAGCATGTCCGCAATCTTTTCGGATTGGTTTTTATGGCGAACTGCTACAGCGCTAGGAGACGCGATTCCTTTGGGACACTCTTCCGCATGTCGTCCCGTTGGGTGGAATCCCACAAGAGTTTAGAAACTCACTTACACCAGCCATGATTCTTTTCTAAGGTAAAGTGCAGGTTAATTTGCTTTATGTATTTTTACTTTATATTTTGAATTAATCATTTTATATGAATAGTTTTGGGTTGTGGAACGAATCATCTGAGTTTCCATTATTTCTTATGGGGAAATTCGCATTGATATACTGTACGAGTGCTTTGGACTGCGAGCACATTTCCAGAACGAATTATGCTCACAAACCGAGGTTCCATTGTAATTAGCTGCGGTAGAGTCGGGAGCAACAAAAAATAGACTACGCTCATGCTCGCAACTTGCAGTTCTTGTTGCCGATTGATGCTTTTTTTTTTTTTTTGCGGTGGGACGTCGGATAATACGGAATGTTGG
>JANRMT010062815.1:25824329-25894175 GCA_026402145.1 Polypterus bichir lapradei
ATAGATAGATAGATAGATAGATAGATAGATAGATAGATAGATAGATACTTTATTAATCCCAGGGGGAGAAATGGCGGAAAATGTAGTGGGAGCCCCGATAATCGAAACAAACTTGCCATTCAGTCAAAACACAGTATAATGTGCAGGCTACGTGAGGTGAAGGTCCGGAAGGCAGCAGGACTACACGGAATACAAGGTTGGGTCTAGCAGGGGTATTCACTGACATTTTATTTTAAATACTACAATCCCATAAGGTCAAAGCTTTGGAAAAATTAAAATGGATGCAATGATATGCACCACTATGCTCAAATGCTTTTTTTGTTTCCTAGTAGAATTCTTCCATTTAGCAAATCTCCCTCACTTAAACCAATAACAGTACTTCTTGATATGCATTACTAAAACTTTTCTTCAATAATTGCTTCCAGACAATAACCAATAACCCACTTTTAAGGCTCATAGTGACAGAGTTGGTCCCATTACCCTTTTTTAGAATTATGTTAACATTAAGTAGCATCCAATAATTACAAGTTTTCCTACCATGCACTTATTTATAAAAATACATGCTAAGGATTCATGAGCAAATTCACCTGCTTCTCAGAGATCTCTTGAGTAAATGTTATCCAGTACTAGCAATTTAATAGTATTATTTATTAATTAATCAATATTCTCTACATATTCTGGAAGGTATGACTTCTTGACACTTGAAAACCTTGGAAAAGTATAAACTGAGAGCATTTACTACTGTATATCTTTCTGCATATTTCATTTTCCCCTTGCTGTTCTTTATACAATTCATCTCCTCCTGAGATATTTGTTTACAGCTTAAAATAACCTCTTGAGGTCAACTTTTATATTTGCAGTGATACTCTTCTACAACTGACATTTGGCTTTTCATAATCCATATTATATTACAGTATGCCCTTGTATGTTCAAAACTCCAGCATTAGCTGTAGTGCTTACCTACCCTGAATATATCATGCAGCTGCTTTTTCCAATTTCTTCACTAAAAGCTTACTCATGTACTTAAGGAGTTTGTGAAAGTCTTTTTGTACTTCTAAATATTGTGAGAAACGTTCCTGCATCAAATGTATCATTAAACCTACCTGAATGGTCCTTGACTGTCACTGCATTTGCTTAGCATTTACCTTACTAAATTCAATTTCACTGCTTTAGTTTGTATATATAGAGTGTGCTCTGCAAAAAAAGAAACTTACTATTTATTATGATTATTCAGCTATGTCAATGATATACTGTTGTTTGCTATTTCAACACATTCTTTGCAGATACACAGCAAGAAAACACAAGTGAGACTCAATTTAGATTCACTTTAACTTGATTATCCAGAAAAGAGTACATTTATTTGCACTAATTAGCTGAATGAAATGTATCTGGAATACTGCTGGAACAAACAACTATGAGATTTCAGAGCGGGCATCATCTAGGGCACCGTGATGGAGCCATAGACTTTGTGTGGCAGCTTTTGATCAAGTCATACTACAATATGCAAGTTTTCAGGAGTGAAAACAAGATCACAGGGCCATTGAGAAAGTTACAAATTAGGTCAGATATGTTAAAGATGACATTTCCAAAAACACTGCATGAATAAAAAAATGACCAAACAATTAACATGTAAAGGAGTGCCTAGTAAAACTTGGGAGTAAGGCAGAAATGGCTAGCCTAGCCATTAAAATGGTAAGGGTCAAAATCATTTTACTCTGATGTCCAAAAGGTATTGTTAAAAGCAATTAACCAAAGGAATAGTTGTCACCAGGACGAGAACACTTTGTTCGAGGTTTATATCTATAATCTCTGACGTATATTAAGCAATGCACAGGGTTAAATGGCAGACCACCATAAGGTAGCATATAGTGCTTCCTGGGAAGCAGCTCCTAGCAAGATTGCCACATATCCTAGACACTTAGTAACAAAATGCTTAAGCTACAAAAATATGTCATGGTGCACTTAAATATAAACTGCAAAATATTTATATTTATTCCAAAGAAAATGATTAATACAAAACACATACATAGAAACATTCCTTGGGGTTAGAACTCTAAAATGTCTATAACATTGGTGTGGAAAATAATGATTTGACACAAAAAAAATTCTAACAAGGTGTTCCAGTTTACCATCCACGACACATTTCAGGTATAACAGATGTGCTGAGAAGGTTTTTCTCTGCATTTAAATATGTTTTGTTAGTGGCTGAACATGGGGTTTATCCTTTTTACTTTATTTTTTGTCTGGATAGATTTAAACCTCTGTTTGACTACTTACACTTTGACCAGAATTAATAAGGAAAGATCTTACATGTCAGGGCACTGGAAACTTGTTCACATGCTACACTCTTGAAGGTTTAATGTCCTTTAAGATTCCTGTGGAAAAGCCCTGCTTTGATCTGCAGATTTCTCTTTTCAAAGAGCTTAAAGAAAACAAGTTCTTGGCAACCGCTGCCTCCTGCAAAATCCCCAGTTGAACTCAAACTGTACCATTAACTAAATACAGAAAATAAAATAACCTGTCATCAGTGCATTTGTAATGTAATGCAGCATGCTTGCTCACCACCATAATAATAAATATAAATCTAGTCTTTTCTTGGTTTTATCATTCTTTGAAACCTTGGACTTAACAAAACATTGACAAACAAAAATGTATATTATGTTATGTAATAATACATAATATATATAATATATACTGATCATCCACATTAAAATCACTGGCAGGTTGAGTGAATAACAGTAATGTGTTGGAAGCAGGAAAAATGGGCATGTGTTAAGAATCTTAGGGTATACGTACACTTGCAATTTGTTCTGTGCCCAAGTACATTTGTCTGCATGTAACCCCTTAAAGTCCAGTTCGTTTGACTAGTGTGATCACTCCATGCTGGGATAACCATGCCATACCCTGGCATGCTTAGAAGAGGTGGGCCCGAGCACAGTTCATTAGCATTTGAGAACAGTGTGATCGCTAAATGTGCCCAAGCACAGAAAACAGACATGACGTCAATGATGAGAAAAGTCAGATAGTGACTTGAGAATACCCTTCCTGGAGAAGGGTACTGTTTGGAGGAGCACTTCTCATTTCATTCAATACCATTTCAGCTAAAAACAGTTATTTTATTCTAACCTTACACATGAACGTGAATTGCAGTTGGCAAGACAAGCTGTAAATTCCTCCCCTAACATCATTTGTCACCAGAAAAATCTTCTTGTACATGCAGCATGATTAACAGCAAAATGCTGAGCTGCACACTCAATAAATCTGTAAGAGGGCAGAGCATTATCCCACTCTACACGTCTCCAAAACAACCAAAAAAAAGTAAAATCATTTTGACATGCATGCTACAACTCTGTGTGCAGATCTTGTTATGGTTTTACACGAAATCGCATGGTCATGAGAAAAGCGTACCAGGGCCTAGAACGTTAAGTACAGTGTGAGTGCAGGACAGAAGGGGAGTAGGGAGGGGGGGACAATCACGCTTGGGTACAGCACGGAACAAACGTACCTAGTATGAATACACCCTTAGTGACTTTGACAAGGGCCATATTGTGAGGGCTTGAAGACTGGGTCAAAGCATCTCCAGAATGGCAGGTCTTGTGGGTTTTCAAGATATGTAAGTGTTAATACCTACCAAAAAGTGGTCCAAGGAAGGACAACAGGTAAACTGACAACAGGATCCCAAGGTTCACTGATGTGCACTGGAAGCGAAGGCTAGATTATCAGCTCTGATCCTACAGAAAAGCCACTGTATCATAAATTGCCGAAAAACTTAATGCTGGCTATGAGATAAAGGTATCAAAATACACAGTGCATCGCAGCCTGCCACCAAAAACATCTACAATGGGCCTGTGAGCATCACAACTAGACCATAGATCATTTCTTCTTTTAGATCATGTGGACAGCCAGGTGCATGTACATTGTTTACCCAGGGAAGAGATGACAGCAGAATGCACTTTGAGAAGAGCACTGGCCAGCAGAAGCAGTGTGATACTGGGAAACCTTTGGTTCTAGCATTCACGTGGATGTTACTTTGATAAGAACCACCTGCCTAAAGATTGTTGCTGACTATCCTGGAATATAAAGTCTTTATATTTTAAAAATGCAGACTGCTTCTGTTCTAATTTTTTCTCAAATGAATCAGAATGAACTGAACTTACAGGACATTAACTACAGGGGCAGATAACACAGAAAGCATACTTTCTCATACATTTTTCAAATAATATACCAGTAATTCATAACTTTAATGCCTCTGTTTCTGTTACTTCATAATTTTATGGTAGAGGAAATGCCCAAGGATCAATTAATTTATAGCTTGGTAAAGAAAAGCAGTAAGAAGGTGCATAAAAAGATATTTGAGTAGAGTCACTCATCCTAAGGACAGCCAGATAATCAAATATGTGCAATGTCACATGTCCCAGAGCCCCCATGTGAAATTTCAACATAAATAATGGCCCATCTGAAGGACAGCAGAGACCAAGACACATAAAAAAAGAGAAGAGATCATTTCACTCGGATGTCAGGGAATGCAAACCAATGAATCATGCCAATTGCTAAATTAAATTGCCACCCTGGACAACATTCACCCTTGACATTATTGATTTTTGATTGCTATCTATTTTATTTTCTATTATATTTTCTTCTATTTGGTATTATTATACTTTAATAAAGACCACATTGTTTTTACATTTGTATGTTTTGTCTTTTAATCTAAAGTGACTGTAGTTAATAAAGTATAGATTAGGGCACCTACTGCAGGGGCAGTTGCCATTTGCTCTTCTTTGCTGAGTTATCAAGTCTGAGAGGTAGAAGTAAGACCTTATTGGTTGGAAAGTGGCATATAACCAAAAGACTGATGAGCCTTCATGTGTCGCAAGTATGTCTGTTAGTGCTGGTGACAGTACTCTACAAACTGGCCCACTAAGAGTGACAGGCATTTGGTATGACTCTTACACGTACAGTACTTATGTGAATGGGACTCTATGTGGAATATTACAGATAGTCTGGCAGTTAGGTATCATTCACATAATCGTGTGGTTTGGATCTCTTTGTGTGTATGTGTGTGTATCTGTGTGTGTGTTAATCTTAAGGTGCAGGAGTAGACAAACCTAGCTATGAACCTGATAAGTCTCACAAATTCCACAGTAATACACAGACCACAAATGTCACTTCATGGCAACAGTATTCTCTGATGGCAAAGGCCTCTTTTAGCAAAATAATGAACCCTGACACACTGCAAAAATTGCTCAGGAATAGTTTGAGGTATATAGCAAAGCATTCAAGGTGTTGCGTTGGCCTCCAATTTCGCTAGATATCAATCCGATCAAGCACCTTTTGGATGTGCTAGAAAACAAGTCCAAACCATGAAGGTTCCACCTTGCAAACTCTTTGTGCCAGATACCAAATGACACCTTAAAAGATCTTGTGGAATCCATGACTTGATGGGTCAGAGCTGTTTTGGCAACACAAGGGCAACCTAAACAATATTAGTCAGGAGATTTTCATGTTGTGGCTGACAGGTGTATGAGTGTGTACATATCATTACCCCTGCACTCTCACAACAGTTTGTGTGGTCAAACTCTGTTAAAACAGGCAGGGGTGGTTGACTGCTGCCGGTTCAACTGCAAGTTCGCAGGCAGGGAACATTTAAAACCACTGATCTGGTCTGGTTCTCCTTCTGTCTTCTCTCATCTAGAATGAGCTTTCTACAGCCACTGAACCTACCTGACGAGGAAGGCTATTCTTTTAATATGAAGAAGGGAGCTAATGTAGGACAACCGATAACTTCATTGCTTGTTTGTTTTGTTTTTGTGTGCGTGAGTGACATCTCTGTTTGTATAAATGTTGAGACTGTTCCTGTCTTCACTACAATAAATCTGTTTTCTCAGAAACCTACTGTATATGTAGCTATGAGTTACTAATTCACAGGTAAGCCAAGTAATTCCACCTTGAGACACAAAGGGGCGCTGTCACAAATGATGTTGCTTGTTCCTTCCACAGCACAGAACTGTCACCAGGGGACAACACCTAGCCCCAAACCCAACTGGATATTATAAGCGCTACCCTTTCTGGGCCCAGGCTGATTTAACCAGCAGGACAATAAGAGAATGGAGTCTTTTGAGCTGGAACAGCGGAAGAGATAGAGCTCTCCAAAGCTTATAACTTCAAGAATGTGAGGCTCTTGAGAGTGCTTAATTCTTCTCTGTTGAAAGACTTCACATTTTGTCAAATCTTTCAGCTATTTGCATAATAATGATCACCTTCAAAATGTGACAGCTTTGTAGTCCTCCCCCCAAGTATCTATGTGGATGTACCGTATCCCTGATTTTGTACCATATCAGCTGTTATAAGGGTAAATGTGGTACTCACCACCAGTTTTTACCAACAGGCTCAAATGCTTGTTTTAAGAGAATGGAACAGGGACATTGCCAAAACCAGCACTGCTAGGCATCACACTATATATAAATAACCATTTATTGGGTATAAATTGTGATCTGTACTACCCAAGATCACAGGGTTTTTATTTACAGGATCCTCTATGACCACTGATTTGGTGTCTGAACAAAAGTATGGACATCTGATCTAGGGATTTGTTTTGCTATCATGAGTGGTTATACATATGCAAATTTAAATATTTCTCTCAAGGTAAATTTGGAAGACCAAATAATTGAGGTCACATAGAATGTTTCTCTGTTTTAAGATACTTTAGTTTTTGAGTTTTTATTTTTTGTAGGACTCACTCTATTTGAGATTTCTCTAAAACATTTTAACTTTCCTGACAAAACTCCTTTAGAAATAAATGTACCAAATTTCAATTAAATAAGTCCACTGAGAGCTGTGTTATGTCATTCAAACTGGCAGAAGGACGACAGATAATCATGACATGTGGCAGATCAGCTCCTTCTGATGGTGGCCGATGTCGCTCCTTTCAACGAGCGTATTATAAGACTCAGATTGAAGCACTCTCTGGGTGCCTTGTTTGTTGTGTCAGAGTATGCTCTGACTGCAATGAGTGATGTCTTGGTGAGGGAGACATTTTAATCACAACTTCACTCGGTGGTTAATAGGTGCCTGCAAGGTGACACTCCTCTGGTCATGGGTAACATCAATGCGACCACTGGCACTGACAGGGCTGGCTATGAGGATTATGTTGGTCCCCGAAGTTATGGCAACTGTGCTAAAAATGGCTACGTATTCCCTGACTTTGGAAAAGGTCAGGGACTGCAAACTGCTGGACCCTGGTTTCAATGCCCTGAGCCGCATCATTGGACTTGGTAGTCCAATACTGGTGGTGCATTGAAGGAGATCAATCACATCTTCGTGGGCAGACTCTGGAGGCTCCTACAGAACTGCAGGGTCTACAGAAGTGCCCAATTTGTGAATTCTGCCAAACTTGTTCTTGCTTCCTGCTCTTCAGATCCAGCTTTGGTCCAACAGTCTACCATCTACTAGGAGAATGAGGCTGGACCTGGCCAGACTCCAAGATCAGGTTTTATCTAATTGTTTGTGTGAGGAACTTGCAGACTTGGGTGTGACTGCCAATCCTAATGTGATGTGGGAGACCTTCCGTGACAAGACCCTGAATGTTGCTGAGGGTTGCATTGATGCTGCTGGTGTTCCCAGAAGGAGGTAATTCATCTCATCGGCATCATGGATATCATCAAAAGAAGAAACAGCACACGGCTCAATGGCAACTCCGATCTGTACTGGGAACTTGAAACGGACAGCTGTGTGGGCTCTAAGGGCAGAAAAGGAGGCATTTGTTAGAAGAATCTGTGAGCAAGTGACACACAATTAATGGTCTAATGACCTATGTCCTGGTTGCAGAGGAACTAAATCATGACACACATCCAAATTTGTTCCTCAGAGTTTTGCAGTCAGGGTGATAAATGGAATGGTCCTTACAGATGGCGCTGCAGTAATGAGCTGCTGGGCTGGCTGATTTAAGCAGCTGTTTAAAGTTGATACTATGGCTAGGATGTTGGACATTTCTGGGTCCAGGTTTATTGAGACTGATCCTCCAATTGGCTGTGAACCACCCAGTCTCACTGATACTGCACAGGTGATGAACCAGCTGAAGGCTGAGAAGGCTGCAGAGATCTGAGGTATCCAGGGTTCTCCATGCCAGTGGTAAGGCTGTCCCTTGAAATTGCAAGCAATCTTTGGTTCCATTTGGGAGATGGGCGTCATCCCAACTGACTGGAAAATGGGACTTGTCACCCCTATCTGGAAAGGCAAGGGTGATCGCCTGGATTGTGGCAACTACGTGGGGATAACACTGCTCTTGGTGCCAGGTAAAGTCCTTGCTAGGGTCATCCTCAATAAAATCCGTGATCACTTGCTCATCTATCGGTGACTAGAGCAGTCTGGTTTTACGCCTAAAAGTCTACCAGCCTCCACATCCTAACATTGAGGGTTCTCATCAACAGCAAACAAGAATATCAGCCAGTTTCTTTGCAACCTTTGTCGATTTTCATAAAGTGTTCGACTCAGTTGATCAAGCTGCCTTGTGAGACATCTGGAGATTTTGTGGGATCCCCCATGAGTTGCTGGATATCATGGCCTGCCTGTACACTACTACTGTGAGTACTGTGCAGAGTGGAGGCAAAACCTCTGTACTTTTCCCAGTTGAAGCTGGATTTCACCAGGGTGTGTCCTTGTTCCTACTCTGTTCAGTGCTTGCATGGACTGGGTGTTGGGTAGGGTCATGAGGTCCAGTGGCTGTTCACCAACCGATGCCCCATAGAGATTTACTGATCTTGACTTTGCTGACAATGCTGTAATCATCACGAAGTCAAGGGTGGTTCTGATTGGGGCTTTCAAGAGACTGAGCAAGGAGTCTGAGTGTCTGGGCTTGCAAGTGCCCTGGATAAAAACCAAGATCCAAGCCTTTAATGACATTTTGGGCACAGCCATCAGCAGTGTGTCTGTCTGCAGAGAAAATTTCAACCTCATTGATTTTTTTTTAATATTTGATAAAGGTTCATTATTCATGGTTAGGATCTCTGGAGTGACATTTCTATGCTTTAATTATTTGAATACCGTTTGGGTTGTGTTTGTTCTTTTTAACTTAAGTTTCTACACTGCTCTTCATCTTCCAGGACTAGGAATAGCTTACTCCATATTCTTGAGAATGATTTTTACACCACTGAGACAGATACATTCAGAACAGCGCTGTCTCTGCTTCATTCTTCTTCTTAAATGTTATTTTGGAGAACCTAGATGAAAGCTTGTTGGGCTGAATGGCCTGTTCTTGTCAAAATTGTTCTAATTTTCTTACATGAGCTAAAAAATGAACAACTATATAAATATTAGACATGTCCAGCACTGTTTCATGAACCAATGTTTTTTTAAATTTCTTTTGGAAGAAATGTTTTTCTTATTAACCTAAGACCTTCCAGCAAGGTTATATCTCTTCAGAATCCTCTGAGTTTATTTAGATTCTTGCTTTTTATTTTGTTGCCAAGGACTCGTCCCACCTGAGTTCACAACCTTCTACATCTTCAACTTGACACTATCAATAGCTTCAAGGTCCACAATTCAGTGTCCAACCTTGTTACGACTTTCTAAGGACTTTTTGCTGAGTACCTTCATGTTTGTATTTGACCACAACTTTGTTTATGAATCTTTCTTGCATGGTACTATTGTTTTTTCAGTTTCGACCTTCATATTCTCAGCCCTTCATAACACCGGTCAGTGGTCTTATGAGAAGTGAATGCACTGTTGTTAACATATGGTTTACCACTGGAATAAAGAAGTATGTTATGGAAATTAAATGGCAAATTCATTACAATAATAAAAATGGAAAACGCTTCTAAACATTACTAAGTCGCAGAACTGCAAACTTAAGTGATATTTTCTTACTGTATTCTGCCCCTAAAACTAAGTCTTTTTGATTAACCTTATAGTCTGTTCTAATGACAATACTTTCATCTCCACCATTCATTATATGCTGATCAATAGTCTGCAATCTATTACATGCATTCCTCTCAGAAAGCACTTTCACCCTGTCCAAATATCCAATGTACAAAATAATATGAACACAAGTCTTTCACTTTCATAGATCAAAAATATTTTTGCTTTTACTAAATTTGAACCATCAGAGCTGCAAATGGTAATGTTAAAATGACTGCTAGCACTGGATCCAATTACATTAAAAAAGAAAAACTTTATTATTAAGATCACTTATAAAATATACTAGTAAATGCTATATCTGGAAGGAGTTCCTTTTTCTACTACATTGCTTAGCTCTGTGAACATTGGTTGTAAATTTTAATGTACACTTGATTTAACGTACTAGTTTCTGTATTCCTCACACTTCTTAGTTGTTGTAGTTAGAGTAGCTCTATTGATTTGTGCCACATTACATAAAGCAGGTTTACAATATTTGACAATTAAATATAAAATGCATTCATGTTGTTGTCAAAATGTCTCACTTTCAGTATTTAGCTGATGAGGCAGTCAAATACAATATTAAAACAAAAAAAAGTCACATTATTTCAGATGCCAAGACCCAGAAGTGGGTAATTTATCTATTACAGGTATACTTTACTGTAAATTTAATTTTTAAATTAATTCATTAGTTAGTCATACAGTTCTTGGATCTTGTAGATATGAGGGTGAGTCAAAAATTATCCGCACTCTGGCTGTAGAATTTATTCTAATCAACTTTCAGAAAAGACAAATACATAATTTTTTGACATAATCTCCCTGTTTTTCAATAAACTTTGTCCACATGTCAACATGCTTTTGTATTACTTTTTTAAAAAATGTTTTAGGCTTAGCTGTGAGCCACGAATGCACCACTGTCTTCACCTCTTCATCAGACTTGAATTTTCATCCTTGTTGGGCTTCTTTTGAAACCCAAGTCTGTCGTTGATTATTGCATAAGCAGAGCCATGGCTGATTTGCAAATAATTTGCCACATCATCTACTGTCACTCGTCTATTTAACAGAATCATTTCACGTGCACGCTTAATGTTGTTATCAGTCGTGGATGTGGACGGGCATCCAGCTCCTTCTTCATGCCAGACACTTATGTGACCTTACTTGAACTTCTCTATCCATTCATATACACTTCTTCGCGACAGAATACTTTCTCCATACTGTACACAAAATCTTTGATAAATATCGTCACCAGACACACCTTCACAAAAAATGAATCACCGCACGTTATTTCTCGCACCGCAGTTACAAATGATCTGATGTAACACATTCATACCTGCACAGCAGTGACTGGGGAGACAGGGACCTCGTACGGAAAGTGCTGATAAGACAGTGCTGCCAACAGAAGTTTTAATATAACCAGAGTGCAGATAATTTGAATCCTCGTACTAACAGTATCATCTCCAGACAGATGAGCAGCTTCAGCGATAGACTGCTGTCACTGTCCAGCTCCACTGACAGACTGAGGAGATTGTTCCTCCCCCACACTATGCAACTCTTCAGTTCCACCCAGGGGGGTAAACGTTAACACTACACAAGATTATTGACTGTTATACCTGCCTCACACTCTCCACCTTGCATTTTTTAACTTGCACTGCATTTTTATTGCTCTTTAATTGATATTGTTTTTATCAGTATGCCGCTGCTGGAGTATGTGAATTTCCCCTTGGGATCAATAAAGTATCTGTCTGTCTGTCTGTCTGTCTGTCTGTCTGTCTGTCTATCTATCTATCTATCTATCTAGGGGAACGGCCCAGACACAGACAGGTAGACATGATGGTTTCACCACACACACGTTCATTCACAATATTTACAAAGTCCATAAGTGCATCAACCCAGTGCCGCAGCACTAATCATCCCTTAAGTCCAGGCCTTCTCACTATGCCTTTCTCTCTGGTCCGCCTCCACTCATCTCCTCCGAGGTCTCGTCCTTCTCCTCACCCGACTCCAGCCATCAAATGAAGGGAGGCGGCCCCTTTTATAATCACCCGGATGTGCTCCAGGTGTTTCCCAGCAATCTTCCACCGACACGCCCCAGTGTGGCATTACGGCATCCCCGGAAGCACTTTGGGTATCTGCTCTTCTTCCCCCCAGCACTTCCGGTTATGGCAGAAGTGCTGAGGTCCAGGGTCTCCAAGGCACTTGGGCCCCCCCTGGCAGTGACCATGGGCCCCTACAGGGTTGAGCTTCAAAGTTCTGTACCCGTGGTCCACATAGCAACCAGAGTGGTCACCCCCACGTGGTCTGAGATGGGTGTACGCCCTCTTCCGGTCCTCCAAGGCAACCTGGCCGGGTCGTTTCCCCAGGCATCCGCCACACTATCTATCTATCTATCTATCCATCTATCTATCTATCTATCTAACATGACCTTGCAAAACTGAGATTTAATCTTCATATAAATTTTATTTTGATGATTACCCATCCTTTTTAAATATTATATAAACAAAATATAAATAAACATGATTTTTAAAACTTATTCATAATATTTGATCCATCAATGATATTCATTTTAGAAAAGAGGTTGGAAATGTTCTTTTTATGTATCTGGTGTGCTAATAATCTTATGTACATTTTATTACTAATAATACAACAATCACCGCCATGAGCCATTCCTTTTAAGGATCATTAACTAATGGACTACTGCTGATAACTATATTATTACAAAGTGTTATGAAATTTCTAAATTGGTTAGTGTGCCTATATAGAACTTAAAATATAGAATATATTATAAAATATATATAGAATTTAAAATCAGAATGAAAGAAAGCATGGAAATATAAAATAAGAATGTAAAGTTTTCATTAAACATATTCATTGTGCTTAAAATGTTGATTTTTTTTGCTGCATAAACAAAACTGTGTGAAACGCACCTTTTCACTTTTCATGTAATGATTATGCATTCATTAGAAGGAGCATAAAGTACAACATGACTGCTTTCACTGTCATTAATAAATGCACTCAGGTTGAAGTATATTTAACGTATGAATTAACACAACAATGCAAAAGCAAAGGGGCACATGTTAGGTGAAGAATGTGTTCACTTTAACATGCACATGGCAGCTCTAGTGAATATTTAAAACTTTCTGTAACACAAGGTTGTTGTAAAAAATTAGCAAAGTAGATTACATGTCTTAAAGACAAAGACAGATTGTAGCCATGACAGGCTAGGAGTATTAAAGGAATACTCCGCCAAAAAATGATACTTTCATATGTTACTTACCCCAAGCAGTTTGTAGTGATAATAGAAAAAATCATCTTATGTTTCATGAAGAATGGAGAGAAAAAATATAATTGTTATAATATAACAAAACTCAATGGTGAACAATGTGAATGTATTTTCCTGTTTATGGTATTTGCTGATAATTTCAGAAGTATCTATTTAATCATGTTTTAGAAGAAATTGCATGAGTTTTGCACATTTTGAACAAACGACTAGTTAATGCAATGCAAGTATTGTGAGATTTTTTTACTTTCTTCATGGTCGTTTTTCACATTTGTTGTTTTACAGCATTGGTCAGCATTTTGTTCTATTATGAAGTTTTTTTCTCAAAAATCTGCATGAAACATGAGATTAAAATTTTTTCTAGGCCATGAACACAAACTACATTGTGTAAATAACATAACAAAATAAATATCATTTTTGGACATTTCTTTTTTTTTTAAAGAAACATTTTTAATCAGTAAAACAGTAAAAAAAAAAAAAAAAAGTGTAGTCATAATGGAGTGGGCGTCAAGAAATCAAGCAGATGGCACACAAGAGAAAGAGGAGAGTCAATCTCACATATGGAAGACATTGGAATCATTTGAAAGAGCCAAAATTAAAAATGCTTAAATCTTAATGCACAATAAACTATTTAAAAATTTGTCAAACATACATAAGCTGTGTAAGTAAGCTGTGGTTAATCATTTCAGCCTAGAGGAGGAATCAAAATAAGAACTTGTCTTGTTGTTCCAAAAAAAGCAATATCAAAACTGCATTTTTGAAAGCTTTCTAGAATTAAATCTGTTACTCATTTGGTGTAATTAAACCAAACTACAATGTGAGAAGCAGAAAACAAGTTCCATGACAATATATCTTACTCACCATCACTCCAGGATTCTTGACAGTGATGCAAGGTGTGGTTGCACGCAGGGCTCCACTGACCCCATGATAATACTTGAAACATATCTTAGTTTCAGCTAAATAAAACAAAAGAAAGAAATAAAAGTCAGTGGACAATCCTGTGTGTAAACTGACACGCCCTCACTTCAGAAATAATTTCCTTTTAGGTAGTTAAGTGGATGAAAGGCAATGAAAAATAAAACGTAATAATGTAATGAAAGCCAAAATAATGGGATTTAAGTCAACCCAATAAAGCTTATAAAATGTGTTTTCCTTTGTTGCAACTTTGATTTGACTGCATTTCTTTGTATAACGGTGCTCCTGTGGGTTGACTCCTTTCAATTTATGGCTGATGTACTTTTTGTGTGAAAATTGCACTTCCCACATTAATGTAGTTTTCCTCAGAACTCTTATTCTTCTACAAAGCAAACATATCTTGATTGACCTGGTAGGCAACTCAATATCAGCCTTGGATGAGAGAGTTTGGACACGAGCATGATGGTCACAATGAGACTGATAGAAGAGGCTTCAACTTTCCATCTCAACGCATTTCTGTACTGGAGAAAATTGAGCTCAGAAACTGGGAGGATGGATAAAAGATGGTTTAAAAGAGTACTTTGATTATTTTCATTTTGAACCTTTTTAATTAGTGACCAGTTTTTGTTGCTAATTAACTCTTTTGCCTTTTATTTTAATTGACTTGCAATTTAAGACCCATGCCCTTGACTGTTCATCACAGTGCACATTCGCATTCATCCACAGTCACACTTATGCTCAGCCATTTTGGAATTTCCAATTAACCTAACAAAGATATCTTCAGAGATTTCATAGAAAAACCCATGCAAACACTGGAGAATATGAAAAACACCATACAAACAAAGGCCAAACAAAAGGTTTGAATATGAAACATTAGACCTGTCAAACAGCAGTGCAAACCATTGAGCTACAGTGCTATCCATTTTAAATAAATACAAAGAAAGAGTTACATGTGTAAAACCAAATATATAAATGTAAACAATTTTATAAACTGTTTATTTATTGCTTCACCTCACAGTGCATGACTTTAGATTTACTGGCAGGTTTACATACCTTCCATGTGGAGGTTTCATGAGCAGTTTCTGTTACAGTTCAAATGCCCTCTAAAGCCCCTGTTAAAGGTGGTGACCAGCTGAGTGAGTATGCAATCTTTAAAGGTGAGTTCAACACCAGTTTTTAGTAATCAAGCTGTTAAAGTTACCCATAGGTGGGAAATAAAAGGTCAGATGAAGAACAGAAAAGAGAAAGGCTGGCAAAAACCTAAATGGAGGTAAAGGCCTCTGGACATCCTGGGAATGAGCAACTTTAATCTTGTGGGAAATTTTTCACCTAAACTGATGAGCAGAATGACATGTTGTGTTAACATAATATCAATTTTTTCTCTATTTCTGTGTGAACTGTTTTACTCTGAATTTTTAATAAAGTTTTTAAAATGAAGATATTTTGTCTGTGGAGTCATTTCAACACATCTTTTTGCCAGAATCCTATGAAGCATACTGAAGCTGCAGAACTTTGATAATTCTGGGTAAACGCAGCTACATACATTATTATAAAAGTTTGTATTAACTATACCATTTCATCAATGACTATATAACTTTGCATTTTAGAAATCTAAAACATTCACCCTGATTATGTCTTAATTTTAGATTTTGTATTTTGACAAGGGCTTAATGAAAAAAAAAATGAGTTAACTTTTAACAAAAGCTTCTAAACATTTGCAAGTATTATATAAAATTCTACATATTTTTTAAATAAGTTGTTAAAAATGCAAACGGACATTGTTTCATATCATTTACAGACAAAAGGTATTCCTTATAATTTATACAATATTAAAGTTTTAAAATGAAAGGAAAACAATGCAGGTCAAGTGTGAATAGAAAGGAAAACCACATCCTTAGAGGAGATGGGACTTAAACACAATGATATCATCACAGGATGTTTTGTCTTTAAAAAAATAACAAGAATTCATGTCTTTGCTTGGCAAAAGGCATTTCAAAACGGCAAAAGTGTGGGAAATTAGGGTTTCAGGCCATGTTCAAAATTTCATTAAGACAGTTAGGTGGAAGTTGAATGCAGATCTCTTTTTGGATTGTTTATGAAATACATCCTGCACACATTTCTCTAACTGAGATGTTTTCTGCTATAATGTTTTGTGCCCCAAAACACAAAATAAAAAAATGACAGTTAAAGTTGACAGTTGACTTCATGCTGTTCTGAGGTTTGTAGTATTTTGACTACACTTTCAGGAATTTAACAATTTGCCCATATCTTATATTATTGTGAAATGAATACCACTGTGAACAGTCCTGTCTAAAAATACTAGGACTCATGAATCCAAAATATTTTAAAAAGAAATGTCTCTTAGAGTTAATGCAATCAAGGGTGAAATGATCAAAGGAAGAGCAAACAGTAACAACAAATCGAGAAAACAAAGTCAAGCTGACTCTCGGGACCTACCTATACAAGGTTTCTGTCCCTAGAATCAAGTAATAGGCCTTTTTTTCCTTTTCACAAGATTTCTGGATGCACTAAATCCCTGCCAGTGGAGCTCTTACCCCAGCTCACCTCCCGACTCTAAGCTCAATAAGCCATTCCCAGGAGTTACGTCCTGAAAATCCTCAGAATCATATCTACAGATTAACAGTAACTCTCTAAGTCACTAGCATCAGTTTCATTTTTCAACTACTAAGCCTGTGGTATGTCAGTCATATGCCCTTCACCGAATAGCCAAACTGCTATTATATACAGAAGCAGTAAAATCTGTGAAGTCCTCCACTTGATTAACTAAATTAACATACTAGCATTTTGTGAGGAACTGTATTACATAACAATATTGTCACAAACGCTCACTCGTCTGTGACTTTCTTTCAGTTCCCTTTTCATTTTAATGTCTGTGTCTCTGGTTTCTTGACAAAAACAACAGCTGTGCTTGCATCTGTACGAGGCACCCTCTGATTATGGCTGAGTATTTCACCAAGGACTAGTTTCTTTCTAGTTTTTTCTCCACTTTTGAATTTTTATGCACCCAGCTTCTTTGATGTTTCAGTAGCATCTTTAATTTTATTTAGCCCAGCAGATCTTATTTTTGGGTCATACATACACTGATGCAACTTCAACATGACGTTGCCTGCATCTTTTTGTGAACTGCCTACCAACCATCCACCAGTTCTCAGTAGAATCAGCCAGACATGTTTAGTAGATCTTTAGATCCCCAATCATAATTGAGCAATACAATTTCACCTTTATTTGCATTTCTTATTTTATTTAAATATAAGCTTATAACACATGCACAGTACAATTACATAACTGGACATAATGAGTTTTGCTTCTCATTTATTAACTTTAAACATATTCCAAGTTCCTATACTATATCCATCATCAACTCAAACTAGTGTTGAAAAAAAGGTTGATAATGTAATCCATTAGCAATTGGCTGGACACATCATCAACGTAAAATAAAATAGTTGATTGGCTCGAAACATTTGCAGAAATTTCTTCAAAGAGCCAAACTGCAGCCATCATATTTTTTTTTAATTTCATGCACCTGCACTGTTGCAACATTCAAAGACTCAGAGTGCCTACAGTTTCTCGCTCATTACATTATTTTAGGTAGCTCACTGCATAAGTTAGAATTCTTTTGTGACTTTGCCAAGTGTGCTCCTTTTAAAGGACCTACTGAAGCTGTGCAATTTGTGTGATGGAATGTCAGCTCATATTGTGGGTGATTGATCTCCAGGCTAATGCAATTTGTCAATGTTACAATATTTTTCATTCACCATTCATTTTCCTCACCCACTCACCCTGGGTGGGGTCATGGAGCAGCTGGAGCCTATCCTTGTGGTGTTATATTTTACATAGCCTAAGCATTGAGATTTGGGCATGGGACAAGAGAAGTGGCGTTGTGGTGGTGCTTATTTGGTCTTGTGGATAGTGCATGAGGGGAACTACCAACCTTCAATCGAATGTTAGTGTATCGTGGTGCTCACAGATTCAAGATAAAATACTACTAAATACTATAATATACTAATATACACATGGTCCAACCTCTAAGGGGGAGCCGTGCCCCACCCCCACCAGTATGTGTAAAAGTAATAATGAATTTGGAGCAGGAACAAGATATTGACTAAACAGAGTCCTGCCAGTAATTTGGTTCCGCTTCAAGCACTACTCACGGGCACATAAGAATGTAATTATACTGTGAATACAGGATAAAAAATCTGAAATAAACGAATTATACCAGTGTTTTCCAACCTTTGCAGTGTCACAACCCAGTTTTTCACAAGCCGGTGTGTTCACAAACCACCTGTCCCCCTCCATGAATCTACTGTGATTGTCTGAGCAAGGAAATGGGGTGGGCCCAATCGATGAATCAATTGTGATAGTCAGTGCTTTTTACCCTTGATGAATCGAGAACAATCGTAAGAGTGAGGGTTAAGGAGGTTATCTGTGAATTAAACAAGATGTTGAAGTTATGAGAGGGGACTGGGGTTTCGTCCGGGGTAGGCCACATCCCACTTGCAACGTTGCCATGATCCACAGTTTGGGAAACAATGGATTACACTATATATTAAAGCAGTGCCTTACATTTTTTAAATGGCCAGTGCCATTGCTGTTTTGCATGCACATCGTACATTGGCATGCTGTTTGCACATAAGATAAGGAATGGCAAAAAAATATGCAATGAAGATGGTAAAAAGAGTACCTTCTATTTTTCTGTTGGTAGACATTTATTCATAATCAATTTTACGATGTGGCAGATATAATTTTAGGATTTTGTACCAATACAGCACCTTGAATGAAACCATTTTTAGTTGAACTTGGAATTGATCATCTTTGAATCATTCTAAAAACATTATCAAATACCATTGCATGTGCTGAATTGCTGCAATCGGTGAGACAACAAAACTTAAACTGTGCACCAGGCTTGAAAATTTTAGACCCATCTCTAACCTGCCTTTCTTAAGCAAAGTTCTGGAGAAAGCAGTCATTATGCAGTTAAATGACCACCTAAATAAACATGCTATTCTTGATAAATTTCAGTCGGGTTTTAGAATAAATCACAGCACAGAAACTGCACTCGTTAAAGTAGTAAATGATTTGCGAGTGAACGCAGACAGAGGCCATATATCTGTTCTCATCCTCTTAGATCTGAGTGCTGCATTTGACACCATTGATCATAATATTCTTAGAAATCGCCTTAGTCAATGGGTGGGCCTCTCTGGCAGTGTCTTAAATTGGTTTGAATCCTACCTGACAGGGAGAAAATGAAATTTTGTTAGTTGTGGTAATTACAACTCAAAGACACATGATATCCGATTTGGTGTTCCACAAGGCTCTATCCTGGGTCCGCTGTTATTCTCAATCTACATGCTTCCGTTAGGTCAGATTATCTCAGGGCACAACGTGAGCTACCACAGCTATGCTGATGACACACAGCTGTATTTATCAGTAGCACCTGATGACCCCGATTCTATTGACTCACTAACACAATGTCTGACTTGTATCTCAGAATGGATGAATAGTAACTTTCTCAAGTTAAATAAAGAGAAAACTGAAATCTTAGTGATTGGCAATAATGGATACAATGAGGCTATTAGAAATAAACTGGATACATTAGGATTAAAAGTCAAGACGGAGGTAAAAAGCTTAGAGGTAATTGTTGACTGTAATCTGAATTTTAAATCGCATATTAATCAGATCACTAGGACAGCATTTTTTCACTTAAGAAACATAAGTAAAGCTGGACCTCTTATATCACTGAAAGATGCTGAGAAATTAGTTCACGCGTTTGTTTTCAGTCGACTAGATTACTGTAACGCACTCCTCTCAGGACTACCCAAGAAAGACATAAATCATTTGCAACTAGTGCAGAATGCAGCTGCTAGAATCCTAACTAGGAAAAGAAAATCCGAACACATTTCTCCAGTTCTGATGTCACTACACTGGTTACCTGTGTCATTCAGGATTGACTTTAAAATTCTGCTTATGGTTTATAAAGCCTTAAATAATCTCGCCCCTACTTATATATCGGAGTGTCTGACACCTTATATTCCAAATCGTAACCTCAGATCCTCAAATGAGTATCTCCTTAGAATTCCAAGAGCAAAACTTAAAAGAAGTGGTGAGGCGGCCTTCTGCTGTTATGCACCTAAAATCTGGAATAGCCTGCCAATAGGAATTCGCCAGGCTAATACAGTGGATCACTTTAAAACACTGCTGAAAACATATTACTTTAACATGGCCTTTCTATAACTTCAATTTAACTTAATTTAACTTAATCCTGATACTCTATATGTTCAATTTCCTCATAATAACTATTCAGGGTAGCTCTACAATCCGTACTGACCCCTACTCTCTTTTCTGTTTCTTTTTCCGGTTTCTTTGTGGTGGTGGCCTGCGCCACCTCCACCTACTCAAAGCTTCATGATGCTCCAACAATGATGGATGGACTAAAAGGCAGAATTCTACGTGACCATCATCATCAAGCCTTTCCGTGAGAACCCTAAATCCAAAGAGGACTGTTTCATTTATGTTAGGTAGCATGCCCAGAGGGGACTGGGCGGTCTCATGGTCTGGAATCCCTACAGATTTTATTTTTTTTTCTCCAGCCATCTGGAGTTTTTATTTTGTTTTTTTCTGTCCCCCCTGGCCATTGGACCTTACTCTTATTCAATGTTAATTAATGCCGATTTATTTTGTTTTCATATTGTGTTTTTTTTATTTTTCTATTTCTTTATTATGTAAAGCACTTTGAGCTACTGTTTGTATGAATATGTGCTATATAAATAAATGTTGTTGTTGTTGTTGTTATTTTCCCTCCAACGCCTAGGGTAGACGATTTCCGCAGCACATGGGCACAGCAACTAATTATTCATATTATTTTTCAATATCTCCTCACTCATATAACATCGCACAGCCCTGACTCAACCTAAATCAAAAATGGGCTGCGTGAGTTTTAGAAATGTGTTAAGGATACTAGGGTTTTAATTGATTAACGAGAAAAACAGAGCTAGATCCTAAAATAAGTCAAGTACATCTACAGATGATTCACCTAAATTCTAACTCAGGGGTATTCAACCAAAACAGCAAGAGGTCCAGTAAGTCAACCCTCCTCTCCTGCTGAGGTCCGAACAATTAGATATCTACAAATATAGTTCATCCTTTTTTCCAGGCTAAATACATTAGTTGTAACAAAGGCGCTATTTTGGTGCCTGACCCGACATAGACTCACACCAGAGGCACGTATAAAACCAAAGAAACTTTTATTTTTCTTCACCTGTGGGGCACGTCTTCCCCTTGTCCCACAGGCACAACACAGTCCCAAAACAGACCACCACAACACAAACACTCTTCCTCTTTGCTCCACCACTCCTCCCGGCAAGCATAGTCCTCCTCCTCCCGACTCAGGCTCCCAGAGTGGTGGCTGCTGGCCCCTTTTATGGTCCACCCGGAAGTGCTCCAGATGCTTGATTGCTGAGTTCCGGCAGCACTTCCAGGTGTGGCGAAAACACTGCCCATAAGAGCTCAGAAGTCCCAGCTGTAGCACCCCCTGGCGGTGCCTGCTGGACCCAACAAGGCTGCACCAAACTCCAGTTCCCATGGAGCCCTGCGGGAAACTGACGCACTGCTCCAACCCAGGGAGGCTGCCGTCTGGCGTCAAGGGGGAAGGAATTGCAAAGTCCATGTCTGCTCCCCCTGAACATATACCGAAGTGGAGTCACGGCCGGTCCGCCGCACAGCTTAGTTAACATTTTTATTGAACAAAGTATAAAATGTTATCAGTCTTGCAGTAATATGTTTTGCATGACACTACTAATCCTTAACAAAAACTATTTTGAACAATATCCTCTTCTACCCACCAGGTTGCTTTAGTACCATACAAAATCATTCATAAACTCAGACAGGCAAAAATACAGTACCAATGTTAGACAAACATATGAATAATGAAAAAACAAAGTGCAATAAACCCTTCACCTCTTACATTTGCATTGTAAATACACTAATGTCAGTCCATAACCATAAAACATATTGAAAAAAACTAAATAAAGTGTTCTTTTAGGCAAAGCTGATCTTAACAATGACTTAAGCACAAATTTCTTAGATTAAAAAAGAAACCACAAATCACATTTACATGCATTGTCTACACTTTGCTAATTTAATGGGAGAAATTGGCTTTCGCCTTTCCTGCTAGCATTTTGAACCATGGGATGAATGGGGTCAGTGCCATTCTCAAATAGGCATATAAATGTTCATTGCTCATTTGTGAGTGGTATTTAGTTTTAATAATGTTAACTGCTGAAAATGCTGATTCATAGCTGTATGTAGAGCCAAACGTGGTCAAGGTGTATACTGCTACTTTGGTAAGTTCAGGGAAAACAGTCTCAGGTACAGACTGTATAGCCAGAAGGTGGCAGGGTCACAAACTTTACACTGCTCTCTCAACATACCATTTGTTTGCAGATCTGTAAGTTCCATCAACAGAGATCCAGTATCAACCCACTTGTAAATTTGTATAGCCTCATGTGAAAAAGTGATAACATTTTTGACCAGAAAGGGATTCTGAATGAAAAGGAGGTGCTGCTCTCCAAGGCTGAAGTTATCAAAACAATCACTGAAGTTTCCAGTCAGTTTTTGTATGAACTCAGCACAAAAGGAAACATCTCTACTACCCTGAATTTGTTTCATGGCTGAAAAATGTGTACAATCCTCTTGGAAATCCACTTTGAAAATGTCCAATTTCCTCTGAAAAGGCTGAAGAGCTGCTACCAGATCACAAACAGAGTTGTTCTTGCCCTGTAATTTTAAGTTGAGGTAATTTAAGTATGATGTCATGTCAACCAAGAAGGAAATATCATCTTTTTTTTTCCATCTTACAAAAACTGAGCAAACTGTCTGGCCTTATGATTGTTCTGTTGTGCCAAGAACATTTTAATTTAATTTCTAATTGCCCAAAAGTGTGCTAGAACCCTGCCTTTGCTCAGCCATCTAACACTGCAGTGCAACAGTAGGTCATTTGAATTTGCATCAACTTCTGTAAGGAATTCTCAAAGCAGGCGATGATGATGGAATGAGGATGCCCGGTGAAAATTGATAAGTTTAATCACTGTATTTATAACCTCTGCATACTCCACTGAAAGAGTGGCGCACAGAACAGACTGATGGTTAATAAAGTGATATGAGGAGATGTCTGGGTTGTCCTCTCTCAATTCTATTCAATGCTCTTTCTTATTTTCATGGAAGGAGCTCCATCAGTGGTGATGAACACAACGGCTTTCATACTGATCCCTCTCTTTTGTAACATTTCTTTTATGGCCAGGTAAATGTCTTCCCCTCTGGTGTGTGTTGCATACAAATGATGTGACACCTAACAGGTCCTCAATAAAATCTTTCCTCTCTGCTGGGTAAAATGTGACGTATACCAACAATTGGGAATTGTCATTAATATTAGTTGATTCATCAATTGCTAAAGCTATGTAAGATGCACCCTGAATAGCATCATCAAACTGTAACTGTACATCCTGTGCAAATGTTTCATATTCCTCTGTTGGTTGTGGCTGAAAGGGGGATTTATTTAATTATTCTCTTAGTTCATGTCTTTCTTTTCCATCTAGAAGTGTTTCAGACACAACATCAATGCACTCCTTTACTATTTCCCCATATGTAAATGGCTTTTTGTGTTTTTGTAAAACCCATTGTATTCTCAGTGAGAACTCATATATTCGATGCTGTGCTGTGAGGGAATAAGAAAGGACCTGTGTAGATCACTCGTACTCGGCTTTGAACTCATTTAGTTTCCGCATCCTTACCCCTGACTGTGGCGGTTAAGTTTTGTGTAAGTGTCTGTCTTTAGTTTTGTAATGATGTTTAATATTTCCACTTTTGACAACTGCAACAGACTCATAGCAAATGAGACACACCAGTAGTAAAACATGGAAAAAGTTTGTCTTTTAGGTATATGTTTCTTGCAACATTTCCTGTCATCCTACATTTAAATAGATCTTTGTAGACACAGAACACACGTGAAATGCATGTGTTCCAAATAACGATATATTTTTTTAGCCTATACAGCTCTAGGTACTACTTCACCCCCTGATAAACCAGACTTGAGCTGGGAGGGGTCTTTGCACTTTCTGCGGTGGTGAGAGGATGGGATAGTAGGCTGCTTGCTGCTTGGGCTTATCGACATATTTACAAGACAAAAGACGCTGACGGAGAGGTGCGAGCAGATTTAAGGTGGGCCAGATTTACAAGTTTTTTCGTAAGCTTTGGTAATTCTAGTGTTAAGAAGGTTTACGCACACCAGGTTAAGAAGTTTAAAATCTCACATAGGAATATTAATTATTTCAGTATTTGATCCTGGAGTCACCATAAATTTTAAAGTGAACTACAAAGTTTCCCCACAGTCAAACATCA
Organism: Polypterus bichir lapradei; assembly: GCA_026402145.1. Classification (NCBI taxonomy): domain Eukaryota; kingdom Metazoa; phylum Chordata; class Cladistia; order Polypteriformes; family Polypteridae; genus Polypterus; species Polypterus bichir. Next base: position 25,848,823 of record JANRMT010062815.1, read on the forward strand.
TACAGGATGATTCAAAAAGTAATATTAATATTTTAGAAGCTGTGTCCCATAATAACATATAATCCCATACCCTACATCAGGCCCCGAATTCTGGTTTACTATATATTTTAAATTTTACATTTCTTCCACAACCGACTGCAACACTTGAATGTTGAATATGCTTTTACAATTGCCTTGCTCTGAGCACTAGGACTCCATCAGAAAAATTCAAAATATTTCTATTGTTTATTTATTGCAACATTGAAAGCATAGTTATTTACTGGTATTCATTCATTAATTCATGTTACAAGTCCATTTATTCCAAATACTAGCTGTACTACCCGTCTAAGATGGGTTAAAATCTACTAAGCTGATTTCTGTTCATCCGGCAGTTACATTCTTTTGGATGTACTCAGCATAATCATTTGCAGTGCACCATCTATTAGAATATATTTTTGTAATGCATGTATTAATAAAATGCATTGCACTTTTCATTCCAATAGTTGCCACATCACAAACAATAGTGCTGCTTTAACAAATCTCACACCCAATGGCATATAACAGAGACATAGCAACCAGACAGCCACACACACAGATACACACACAGACACTTATCCTCTTGTTAAGGTGGATTGGGTATTGGATAACCAGAGCATATATTGACAGAAAAGGATACAAGACAGGAATGAAGCTTCCACAGGAGTGAGGAAAGTCCCAGAGCATCCTCATGACACATCCTCACTCTCTCCTTACAAACTAATTAAGAGCTGCAGATCAGCTAAACCTTTGGGCTATTTGGGGAAAAACAGAATATCTGGAGAAAACCAAAGTGGACACAGGATGCATGGGTAAACTCTACAGTGACCAGGGAGGGTATTTGAACCTAGGACTCTGGACATGTAAAGCAGAAAATCTGTCCAACCTTCTTGATGTTGCCATTCCCTCCCATAACCTTAGATCCTCTTCCTCCATCCATCTGACCGTCTCTCTCGCCCATCTAATTACCATGGGGAGCATAGCATTTAGCCTTTATTGCTTCCAAGCTCTGGAACTCACTACCTACTGAGCTTAGAAATATCGAATCATTTTCAACCTTCAAATGTAAACTTAAAACTCATCTGTTTAAAATAACTTTTTCTCTATGCTTATAGTGGCTCTGTTTGGTTTTAATTTTTATATGTTCTGTATTTTCTGATGTTTTAAGTTATTTATACTGTGTTTTTTTATTTATTGTTTGTTTGGTGTTCTTGAGTGCTTAGAAAGGCGCCTTGTATAAATAAAATGTATTATTATTATTAGTAGTAGTAGTGTTAATTACTGTTTAATATGACAGCTCAAAAAGAAAGATTTATGTTAAAGAATCCATTAAATGAGTTAGGTGTAAATGAACTATGGACATGCTACTTACTAAAACTACTTACTAAAATATTTTTTGATACATAAACTTGAAAAGTATATTTAAAATGTCAGTTTTGGAGCTGAAAGAAGCATTCAGAATGCATGTTAGTGCACTATTGATAATTTGGGCCTAAGCAGCCCCCTAGTGTGTATCTATACTTCCTCTCATACTGCCAGCAGTGTCATGGTACACTACTTCATTCTCCATATTCAGGGAACAAGGAGATGAAACACTTATTGTCTCCAAATGCAGCAGTTTATAGGTAGCAAAAACAATCCATGCACCGGTCAGACATGGCACTCATACTTGAGAAAGACATTGAAATGCACTAAGGCTCTGGTGCTTTAAGAAAGGTAAGTGTGTTGACATGATTATGGGTGAATGCTTTGCACGTGCATGTAATGTAAATGGATCTTTTATATTCAAATAGCATTAAATTCTTTACCACACTTGTCCAGGATACTGATGAAAATAAAAATGACTGATGGTAGATGAATGTGAGGAGATGCTTCCATTAGCCTTGCCTCCTCTTGGCAAATACTTAATAGAAAAGCAGGCCACAGGAGATGTACTGTGTTAAATGTATTGCAATCTGTTATAAATTTGTATGCAAATGTAATTTAGTTTTGCACTCACTACCAGGCTATTTTTTTCCATGTAGTTTATATTCTCGATTTCCAGTGATTAAGGAGAAGGAGTGGAAGAAGGTCTGCTTCACCTATTGGTTTGATGTCTCTACAGGCTGCGAGACCCGAACTGGGTAGTTAGGGGAGGCGTCTATTTTAAAGGGAAGCACCGGGGATTTCATTTTAAAGGAAAGACTCCTGCCTAGGGTTTTAATCTCATTTTTAAAGGATTATTTATGGAATAGTTTTAACTTAAACAACACTGATTTATGGATTACTTATGGAATTTCTGAACACTGCACTATTTGGACACTTTGATTTTGATTGTTGGATTTTTAATAAAAGAACTGTTACACTTTTGCACCTACTCCTTGCTATGTGTGAGTGTCCTCACTTGCCTGGCTCATCTCAGTTACATTATTGGTGGTGGTGGGTCCCGGAAGGAACCAGTAGTGTGGAGCCGACCCACATCATCACACCTTGGTACTCCTATTTAGCTCACTGTTATATCTCCTAACATGACAAAGGGTCTTTAATCTGAATTCCATTTATATTTTGTCAGGCACATTGTCTTGGGTGGGTAAATAGGGGTGACACCTCTTCAAATGATGTGTCTTGCCCCCTGAAAAATTTTAGAATACTTTTGCCTACTTAGTCATCATCAGATAATCACAGTGACTACTTATCCCCACCAAAAGAGAGATGGTGGGGCAGCATAAGTGCTCCACCATTCACAACACACTAACTGAATTATATACTGAAATGCTGTAAGGGGGAAATAAAAATAGAAGCCCTCATTGTTTTTGAACAATCTCTTACGCTAATTTCTCAACATTTGTGTATGAGTTATGGGGTAGAGTGCATTACCTACAAAGTAATTTTCATTTTGAGCTTGAATTGTTTGTATAATAAGTTTCCGAATTACTATAATTATGAATATTCCAAATATAGCGTGTTTATCTTGTATTAACATTCAGAAATACAGTCACCTGCAACTTTCTTACTTACACCTTACTAGTACTGGACTGGACCCACTTTTGCTGACAGAACTGCTGTAATTCTTCCTGGCATTGATTCAACAAGGTGCTGAAAACATTCCTCACAGGTTTTGGCCCATATTGACATGACAGCAACACCCAGTTGCTGCACAATTTTCAGCTGCACATTGATGATGCGAATCTCCAGTTCCGCCACATTCCAAAGATTTTCTACTTGATGGAGATCTGGAGACTATGGAGGCCATTTGAGTACAATGAATTAATTGTAATGAATAACCAGTTTCAGATGATTTGAGATTTGTGACATGGCACATTATCCTCTTGGACGTGGTCATCAGAAGATGGGTACATTATGGTCATAAAGGAGTCGACATGATCAGCAACAATACTCATGTAGACTGTGTTATTTAAACAATGCTCAATTGGTACTAAGGGGTCCAAAGTATGATAAGAAAATATGCCCCACATCATTACACCATCACCACCAGTATGAACCATTGATACAATGCAGGAAGGATCTATGCTTTTATGTTGACATCAGCTTCTGACCCTATCATCCGAATGTCACAGCAGAAATCGAGACTCATCAGATCAGGCAACATTCTTCTAATCTCCTCTTGTCCAATATTAGTGAGCCAGTGCAAACTTTAACTTCAGTTGCCTGTTCTTGGCTGACAGGAGTGCCACTTGATGTGGTCTCCTGCTGCTGTAGTCCATCTGCTTCAAGGTCTGATGTGTTGTGCATTTAAAGAAGCTCTTCTGCATGCCTTGGTCATAGCAAGTGGTTATTTGAGTTACTGTTACCTTTCTATCAGCTCTGGCCATTCTCCTCTGACTTCTGGCATCAACAAGGCCTTTTCGCCCAGAGAACTGCTGCTCACTGTATATTGTCCCTTTTTTGGACCACTCTATAAACCCCTGAGGTAGAGTGAGTGAGTGAAAATCCCAGTAGATCAGCAGTTTCTGAAATCCTCATACTAGCCCGTCTGACTCATTCAATGTCACTTGCATCACCTTTCTTCCCCATTATGATGCTCAGTTTGAACTTCAGCAGGTCATCTTGACAATGTCTACATGCCTAAATGCACCAAGTTGCTGCCCTGTGATTGGCTGATTAGATATTTGCCTTAACAAGCAGTTAAATAATTGTACCAAATAAAGTGGCTGTTGAGTGTATGTTGTCTTAAACATCTACAAATCTATTGAGGAAGGTGAATTTTGGAGGAGGTTGAAGTTACAACCACAATATTTTATGTTTTAAAGCAGGAGGCATTATTAGTATGATAAAATAGCAATTAATTAAATAAAAATCAGAATGATTTAGTAATACCAAATTTTAGTAGGGAGAATTTGTTGTTCATTGTTTATAGGAACTGGAAGTGAAAGATAAGTTTCACTGCAATAGCTCTAGTTTTAATGGAATATCACCAGCCCCTCACATTTTTCCTTGGTGCCAGCTCTGCATTTTTTTCCGTTTCTGTATAGTATCATTGTGTGCTTTGTAAAGTGCCTGATACTGGTGATGCCTATGAAAGTGGAATATGCAATAATGACTGAATGACAAATAATTATTTAGGAAGCCTCAAAAAACAGACTTGTATCTATCCTCTAGATGCTGTTACAATAGACAGCATAACAGCTGCAGAATCTCAGGGTGACCCTGGACTACAATCTTACAGGCATAGACACTGTAAACTCTAGAAAAAGCAAATTCAAGCATGAAATTTGGTTGAAAATCTAGAAGGTTTCATCTGCAAAGAAGAAAGGTGAGATGGACATGTGTGTGGTGCTGTATGTCTGACAAGGTCATTCCCAATTATGTTATTAGTTAAATGCATAGAAACATTAGTTTACCTATTTTTTGATATTTGGAATTACAACAAAACACAAACATGATACATTAAAAAGACTTGTTACTACTGTTCTGTACACACATTTTTCAATAGTGTATTTAATGAGTTAAAGGATCATGTTGCCATCATTTCTAGAGTATATTTTTCCACTTTTTAAGATTAGAGGTTGCAGCCAAGTTCTTTTGTACGCTGAAGCTGTGCATGTCATTTTACTCCTTTAAAGGAGCAAAACTTAATTTGCTAGAATAATGGTTATGAAAATGTAGTCCACAGACCCCCAGTAATCCACATGAGTGAGTGAAGTGGTCTACAAAATGACAGTTATTATATCTTAGCAAAGTGATGTTTCAATCACTCAGATATTATAGTCAATTATTTAGCATAAAATGACATTCTCAAACCCCCTTTTCCAGCTCAGGGTCAGTGACACTCCGTTATCTAATAAAACTATTTACAAAATTAAGTTCCGTTTATGAACATAAAACATTTGCTTATTATGTAACCGATTTATGGGCATGAGCACTAAATTATTAAGGCCCTTTATTCTTGCCTTCAAAGAAACTGCAAAACTGATTTTATTTCTGCATATGGTATTTAAAGTATGTTGTACTCCATACATGTACACAGGGATGGAAAATAAAGATATCACACAGAATTGACAGTTTAGCTCTGATGTATTCAAATCATGCTGCTCCCCAATGTCTAACTTCCCAACTGTTATGACCACTGAGAATGCTTCTAAAACAACAAACATGACCACAAAATCTAATATTGTAATTGATAACAACTGTTTCTTCTCCTACCCCACTCCACTCACATTCACCCATAGTTACCACACTCATGCACCATCTCTCTCTCTCTCCTACTTCTACCAGAACATTGTCTCTCTCATCTGTCCACTTTCCCAGTTCCATCAGCAGTATCTTCTTTTAAACTCTTAGAAACATCACCTTGGAGAGTTCCAATTCCTAAATCAATCCAAAGGGGAACAGTAATGCCGCAGCAGGCTTACAAGCCATCCCAGCTCAAATTTTACCATTCTGCCGAAAAACTACAATATTTTTATCTTTACATTTTGCTTTTTTTAGGACAATTTTAACTGGAAAATGTCAATCTACCCAACAAAAGCTCACACATTATATTTGCCTAATTTTTCCAAAAATAATATCAAGTCAGGTTTTGTTGGTTCCTAAAGTCTCAGTCTCCTCCATACTACTTGGTAATTTACTACATGTGTCCGTGGTTCTCTATGTGAAGAAAAACTTTCTTCTAACATTTCTGCAAAATTTAACAATAACATGTGTCCCCTTATTCTTGTTGAAGAACTTATTTTAAAGTAACAGCTGGGACCTGCCCTACATAATTTTAAACACTTCAATTTTGTCACCTCTTGTTCTCTATATTATTAAATTGAAAAGGTTCACCTCCCTCAATCTTTCTCCATGGCTCATATCTCTAGGGTCTGGAATCGGCCCAGTCATCTGTTATATCCTTTTTGCAGCAAAAGTTAATTTAGTGATGCTAATTCCAGTCTGATGCCACATTTTACTATGGTTTGTGCTTTTTCCTATTACCTTCAGCACTTGTACATTACTTCTGTAAGTATAACTTTGCTATTGCTATTGTAATGTCCAACTTTAGAAGTTTGTTTAACTTTATAATATTTTAGCAAGAGCTTAGATGACACATTTTGACAACCCACATAACTTTCCATTAACCCACTGATACTCTGGCATATAAGTTTATTGATAACTTGTAAGAGTTGTACAGGATATGTACGAGGGAAATGTGACAGTGGTGAGGCCTGCGGTAGGGGTGACGGATGCATTCAAGGTGATGGGATTATATCAGGGATCGGCTCTGAGCCCTTTCTTATTTGCAATGGTGATGGACAGGTTGACAGACGAGATTAGACAGGAGTACCCGTGGATTATGATGTTTGCTGATGACATTGTGATCTGTAGCGATAGGGAGCAGGTTAAGGAGACCCTGGAGAGATGGAGATATGCTCTAGAGAGGAAAGGAATGAAGGTCAGTAGGAACAAGACAGAATACATGTGTGTGAATGTGAGGAAGGTCAGTGGAATGGTGAGGATGCAAAGAGTAGAGTTGGTGAAGGTGGATGAGTTTAAATACTTGAGAACAACAGTACAGAGTAACGGGGATTGTGGAAGAGAGGTGAAAAAGAGAGTGCAGGCAGGGTGGAATGGGTGGAGAAGAGTGTCAGGAGTGATTTGTGACAGATGGGTATCAGCAAGAGTGAAAGGGAAGGTCTACAGGACAGTAATGAGACCAGCTATGTTATATGGGTTGGAGATGGTGGCACTGACCAGAAAGCAAGAGACAGAGCTGGAGGTGGCAGAGTTAAAGATGTTAAGATTTGCATTGGGTGTGACAAGGATGGATAGGATTAGAAATGAGGACATTAGAGGGTCAGTTCAAGTTGGACAGTTGGGGAAACAAAGTCAGACAGGCGAGATTACGTTGGTTTGGACATGTGCAAAGGAGAGATGCTGAGTATATTGGGAGAAGGATGCTAAGGATAGAGCTACCAGGGAAGAGAAAAAGAGGAAGGCCTAAGAGAAGGTTTATGGATGTGGCGAGAGAGGACATGCATGTGATGGGTGTAAAAGAACAAGATGTAGAGGACAGAAAGATATAGAAGAAGATGATCCGCTGTGGCAACCCCTAACGGGAGCAGCCAAAAAAAGAAGAAGAAGAAGAGGTGTCAGTCTTGAAAACTCTCCTTGATGCCAGTAATGCACACCAATTCTTCCAACCACCAGTGGTTCCACCATCTTCAAGGCAAATGGGTTATTATGGATTAAGGGCAGAGAATTTGAAATATAGATCCAGCAATATTACAATTTAACTGATGCATATTCATATATATATACAGTATATATATATATACTGTAAATATGTGCTCTAGAATAAATATGGTAATAATAACATCTTTAATGAATTTCAGGGTCTCTGTGTATAATTTAATTTTATATTGATTTCTTGCCTTTCTGTTAGTTTTTCATTATTTACAAATTATATTTTTATACATATATTTATGCATCACCGATTTTAAGTTTGCTTGTAGTTGATAACTAGTCAGTTGCTACCATGTGACAGCTGGAAGATGATATGGCATATCATCAGGCCAATCCAAATTAAGATTTTGGCACATTTTGCACCTTTTCTAAGTTTGTGGATATAAATTCAAAATGCTCTGCAATAGTTAACATTTTGAAATTTCAAGTAGTTAGATCCTTTCACAAGAAATAATTTAGATTTTTGTTTTGCATATTTGGCAAGGTTCTTTGGTTTGTATTGGTTTTGATGTTGGTCACACTTGAATTTGACCTCCTCTCTCATCTTCCAGGACTTAAAATTTACCTTTCTTGTTTCAGTCACCATAGAAACAAAGTATCAGAACAACATGAAATTTACTCTAAAAAGTCCCTGCTGGCTATAAGCATCCTGCATATCTTTGACAAAAAGTTTCTTAGTCCAAAACACTTTATAACCCACTGCTGTAGAAGAACATGAAAAACAAAGGAGTACTGCAGTGTATGTACATTACAATATATCTGGCTTCCATGACCCTGATGCCTAACAATGCATACCTAGAATGTCACTAAATGGTCATTATTTTTAAGATACTGACAGTACTAGGGTGCAAAAGGAAATAATACTCATGAAAGTTCTTATTTTACATATCAGTTCATTTATAATTTACTGACCTATTAATTTAATGTAATAAAATGGGTAACTCTGTGCACTACTGCTAATAAGCGGACACCACTTTTTTGAATCCTAAGGCGATACTTATTTGCTTCAAAAATTTTATACTGTGTCATAACTGAGTTTGTGCCCTATTTAATATGTTTTGCTTGGAGCTTACAACAGGGAGTATCATAATGGGTCAGTGGCTATGCCATTTTATGTTAGGCAAAACATTCAATAATATTAGGTTGTCCCAGATAATATTACATTCTGTTTTTAGTTTTTTGACAGTCTATTTGAAATTAAACCATCACAGTTTTAGAGGCCAGAGGATGGTGCAATATGCTTCAAAATCTAAATCTAAAATGTAGTCTTGAGAATATGTCATGCTAGTTATTCAGATTGCCACATGACCTCAAAGAAAACAGTCCTGCTCACCTTCTGAACCATAATCTAGTTAATCTTTGGCAAGTTACCAGCAAAGGTCACACATTGCCTTACATGTATTGCTACCTGGTAGTGAGTACACACACCTAAAACACTAATAGGAGGGTTCGTCAGCCTCTTTAGGAGCTCTGACAGTCCTGAAACACATTTCTTTGGGTCAGCTTTTTCTTATTTTGCACTGATTTTTTTTCTGATTCATTTATTCAGTGATGCTTTATCATCTAAAACATTAGTTATTCGATTCAAGACATATTCATAAATGAGTATGCTGATATTTTAAGCAAAGAACCAAAGAGTAATTTCAAAAACTGTTCGCACTAGTATAGAGAAAGGCATTTGTTGCCTTTACAAAACTAAGGAAATAAGAGAACACCGAAGTGCCATTAGTATATGATTATATGCAAATTGAATATTTATTAAAATGCTTCATTCTATATTTTTAAAGAAATTCCTGAGAGTTTTGGAAACTATACAGTACATTCATTGAGCAAAACATGTATTACTATATTAAACAAAATTATATTTATTGGTATCAAGTCTCCTGACAGAAAAGGACAAACTGCTGATCTACTTTAATGGAGAATTTTTCTTATTGTATCCATGAAAATGGAATGGTAATAGAACTTTGGTTTCTTGTTTCTACTTCACAATCATTATTGTTCTTTATTCTTATTATTTGTCTTTTATTACTTTCTTATGCACCAGAATACATTTTTTTTAAAATGGGGCCATTATCTCTAGATACTTACGTTCCATGAAGTATGGTCCAGGCTCCAGTCGCCATACAATTTGTCCCTTCTGGGTACCATTCACACCTCTGTTCTTTGAATCCCATACATTTGCTGGGCAGTTCTCATCTGAAGGAATAATATCACAGTTAGGTAAATAAAAGAATGCAATATTTGGATGAAAATTAAATATACTTTATGAATACATTATCATGAACAAACATAGACCTTCTTAAGTGTACAAGTCTCAAACAATGGTATGTTCTTACATATAAAATTTAGAAAATCCAGCTACCTGCAAACATTTAAAAAAATAATGTATTTCAAAGTCAACCATTTTTCTCACCAGAAATGTCCTTCTTAACAAAAGTAAATATGCATTTTAAAATAAACAAAAAATGCTATAAATATCATAACCTGCAAAAAACAGTATGACTAAAAACTCCCTTTTTTAAAGGCTTAAAGAGATAGTCTTTTACCACTTCTGGTCGATACATCTGACCATCTTTCTCCATACAGCTCAGTGCTGTATCTCCTCCCCACTCAAACTCTTTTTCTTCAACTCTTCTTTTACTTTATCAATACAACTCCGCTTCAGCTTCCCTCACTTTCTCATCCCCACATATTCATACCACTTCTACCTACTTTCCTATAAGTTCTTAGATATCTCTCCCACTTTTGTTGTACCTCTGATTATTTCTTTACTTGTTCTTGTAATCCTTTTCTAAATCAATAATCACCATATGTACACCTTTATTTTTTCTCAATTCTTCTCTATAAGCTAACTGAATGCAAAGATTGTATCTGTTGTTCTTCTCTCTGGCATAAAACCACTGCTCCTACCCTTAGGGTGGTCTCTTCCCTAAGTCTTTTCTCTATAACCCTTTCCTAAATTTCATTGTGGGTGACATCGACTTTATCTCTGTATAATTTCCACAACCCTGACACTCTCCCTTAATGAAAGCTAAAAAGAACCTATCAATCAAATAACACCAGCTAGGAATTAAGTAACAGAGATGTCAGCAAATGTACCAAATCTGGATTTCAACGATGGCTCGCTCAATTTATTGCCAAAAATGACATCCTCTCCTCAACTGTAAAATTCTCCTTTCATAGAGCAGGTATGGCTGTCTTTTTTTCCAGCTTGATATACAGGGTGTTCCAAATCTAATTATGCAGATCCAGATCGTCTGGATGACTTTGCTTTATGATGATTCTTCATGTCGTCAGTTGCACACTTCTAGATGGTTCGTGATTTTTCGGGTGATTTTCTGTGTAATAAACTTAATAAGTTATAGCGTAATGAAAATTTTATAATTAGATCTGGACCATCCTATACTCCCCTCAAAATGCTTGAACATCTGATTCAGAATGCTGTACTGAATAAATAATCTTTAATTGTCTCATAAAAGGTATGTTTGAGAGTATTATGATTTTACAAATATTAGCTTTCCTAAGTGAAAAATGTGACCAGGAATTAATTTCCTCATAAGAACAATGTTGACAAATTTGGACTGAGCCCTGAGCCAAGAAAAAATCATGACTTTATAAAAATACCTTTCATGCAGACATACAAATATATAGATATATGCAAGACAATCAGAATAAGGTACTTACGACAAAAGGGCATAAAGTAAACAAAAAAACATTTTTACTAAATGACTTACTGCAGTCACAGAATGTCAAGATAATGTGGTAAAAAATTAATTTGCAAAAACAGATTTCTCATTTTTTAGAATACTTTGTGTGTATAATTTCTGACAACTGCTGATCTGTTCATTTGATTTACAGGTTACAGAACCCATTGAAACAATAAGGAGGAAATGTGACATCCTCTGTTGCACTCATGGGTGGGTATGTAAAATGTTATTCCAAGGGTACAGCTAAAAGCGGAGCCAGAAACCAAGGTGGAGTTACAGCGATAAAGACACCCTTTAGTATCCAACAACACTTAATATGAGGTATTCCAGAATGTCAGTAATCTGTGAACTGGAATTTAGTTTTTTCTCCATGTATTTAATATTTAAAGACCAACAGGTCACAGAGTTTCTCTGATATGGACAAAAACTAAGCTAGAGGTCCCCAAGTGTGTGTGTTACAAACATTTCATTTTTCAAAATATCCAAATAGAAAAATTCAAAACAGACTGTTGTCATAGACGCCCAGGGACTTTGCTCCACCGGGATGCCGGAAGAAGCAGGGGACCGGAAATTGGACAATATTTTCCCTGGAGCGCAGGTGGGCGGCCGCCCTGGAATGCATGGGGGTCACGGAGCTGCAAAGCTCAACCCTTTGCGAGGATGGAGTCACCGCCAGGGGTCGCCCGGACGTGGTTGGAACCTTGGATGGCAGCATTTCCGCCACACCAGGAAGTGCTGCTGGAAGAAATTCCAGGGACACCCGGAGTGCTTCTGGATGCTCTCATGACACTTCTGCCACACCAGGAAGTGACGTCAGACGGCGCACTTGGAGCCCATCCGGGTTATTATAAAAGGGGCCACCTCCCTCCAGAAGCTGGGCCAGAGTTAGGAGGAAGGAGACGAAGCTTGTGAGGAAAGGAGAGGAGAGGAGAAGAGGTCATTGTGAAGAGGAAGAGAAATAGAGAGAGAGACTGAGACTGTTGATACTGTGTACTTAATAAATGTGTGCATTTTGGACATTCTGGAGTCTGTCTGTCTGTGTCAGGGGCATGCTTTTCACACTGTCTAAAGTATCAGTAGTATGAGTGCTTTTTGTGGTATCTTAGGCACTTTTATTAAAAAAAATGAAGTCCACCTCTGCAAGTCTTTTTAGTTGCCATGCACTTGAATGGTGCTCAACTCTTTGCTTTCACTTTGTTTATTTTTTTATTCTACCTTAATCTTTAAATTGTATCATTACTAAAATGGAAGAAAATTAATGTTGAGATTTAGCAGTGAAATAAAGGATATGTTAAAGGATAAGTTCTGTATTTTTTCCAAGTCAAAGTTACTTCTTCACAACCACGGTATATAATTGCCTTACTTTGCCAAATAAACCTGTGTTTTTAAAGTGAAGAGTTTTTTATAAATTTTAAAAATACCTTGTCTTTTCTTGCAGCTTACAATGGGGTTGGAGGGTACATGGTCCATAGGTGAATATAAAAGCCTTAAAACTTACCAAATATCGCCACTTTGAAGCAGCAAAGTTTTCAGTTGTAGAAAACATGCCTCCTGCATTTATGAGGCATCCTTGTGGTAACAGAAGGAAAATATAAATAATTATTTTATCACTGATTCTTATAACTATTTTTCTTGAGTTAAGAATACATTTTCTAATCACCTGTTTGCTCACAGCCTCAATCGTAGCCTTTTTTTCCTTAATGTGTAAAAAATGTTTCACTTTAGAATGTATATAATATATACATTGAAGGTAAAGAAATATCATTGAAATGAAAAATACCAAACTTATCCTTTAAGCTGTTTATTACTTTAACATTTTTGTTATTTTGTATTTATGTGGTTCTACTAATTTTTTTTTTATAAAGCAAATTTGCAATTCTATTGTTTTTAGGTAACAATTCTACTATTATGGTTAAATGTCTTGTGCAATGGCTGAACAACATTCTTTTCTCTTACAAATTACTGTAACAAATTAGTAACAAATTACTATTTGTTAGTTATTTAGGTTATGTCAAGTAGGTAGAAGTGTTTGCTTAGTTATGTTAAATGTTTGCCTATAAAAAAGTGTACAGTCTAAGAGAGGTGCTTATAATCCCCACAAGTAGAATTGAATTGGTATAATTTGTTTCTTGTCCCTCTGACTACAGATTACAAAGGTAAGGCATGGAGGTCACATGGTTTCAAACTGTGCCTTAACGTGCCCAATAGTATGTAACGCAACTTGCTCTATTGAATGTGCAGCGCTGTACATTGTCACACACATACATTTGGGAGTCAATCAAAGGGGCTAGAAAACACCAATTCTATGCCAGGCCAGGTGGCGTTAGGTTGCTCTAAATATCTCTCTTTTCTCTCAACAGACCAGACACGAGAAATTCTGCCTGTCCCGGCCCCAAGAATGTCACTTCCCTTGAGTCACCTTATAAACTCACCATCATCTCTATCAAGGCATTTCTACTTTGGCCTTGAACCTATGCACAACCACTCCAACTTGAAGCCCTTTTGCAGCCAGGGAAAGTATACGGGCTGCTGCCCCAAACCTTCATTGTATGTCCAGTCTTTGATTTCACACCGGCATAATCGGCAGGGTGGCCTCCTTAAAGAAGGAGGATACGAACCGAAGAAAAGCCTGTACACATTACCCAAATATCCGATTTCTGAAGACACAGGTGGGAGATTACCGTGCCCGCGCTCACACTGGGGGGTCGGTTGATGTAGGTAAAGGGAACCCAAGGCGCGCTTCAGCTCAAAAGTCTGTAAAGGAACCCTGGGCATGTGGACTAGGGCCGGGCTCAGAGCGAACACATGGGGGACTGCTTATGGGCTCTCAGGTGAACATACCGCTCCACAAGCCCCCACAAAGGGAAAGACCCTTGAAAAACACGGGAGTGCCCCAGGCTGGCAGGTAAGGAGAGTGATGAACTGGGAGTTCAATCCTGGTCTGGGGTGGGCCGATTAAGAATATGGCTTAGTTAGTCGAGGTCATACAGACAATAAGGATGAAGACGCACCCGGAAGAATCAGAAAGGTAACCCTGTAAACCTGGACGTTCCTGTGTCCCTACCTCAGTGCCTCGTCGCCACACTACGAAGCAAACCCCGAGACCTTCTGGCCCTCAGCAGCCACCATCCTACAGGGAGCAAGGGGTCTGCGGAGGCATTGAGAGGGGGAGGTATTGTGCTCTCGCTAACCCTCTTGCCACGCACTTTTCCACGGTACCTCATACCTTGTCGTACGCAAGTTCTCCACTCGGTTTTGCAGACTGGCGGCACCCAGCGTCAAAGCAGTGCTACTGTTCCTGTGTGGTTACTCTTTATTTTCCTGACACGGCTTTATAAATACACTGAAACTAACTGCATATTGCTTATTTTTGTAATGCATCTGATTGTAGATTACCTGTAACAATATAATGGTCCAGGGAATAGCCATAGTATTCCAAATACCATAACTGCTTTAGCGTTGTTACTTTCACTGCACCTTCTTTTTCTTCTTTCAGCTGCTCCCTTTAAGGGTTGCCCCAGTAGCTCACCTTTTTCCATATTACTCTCACTGCACCACTCGGAGTATTTATATCACTGCATCTGAGAGGGGAATCACAGCAGCAGCTGATCGGAAAGAGAATTATCGAGATACAGCATCAAGCACATGCTGCCAAAGCCACAGCAAAACGTTTCAAAGCCTTTCCTGTACGGACCTTGCGGTTCAGAAACAGTTTCATCCCAAGAACTTTAAACACACTCAATCAGTCCATCAAGTGCTCCTCGTAGAACGATTTGTACTTATAAGTACAATTACCCCACTGTAAACTTGCACTACAGTTATAATATTGCACAACCTGCGCCACTTTATAAAGCGCATATTTACATATGATGACGATATCATTTGTAAGATGAAATGCAGCAAAATATGTTGATTATATTATACAGATAAAACTTCAACTTCATTTAAATAATCTGTACTGTTAATAATTAAACATGTGAGGACACGTATTGTTCCTGCCTCGCGCTGTATGTTTGCTGAGACTAGCGTGACACAGGAAGGATAGACGGATAGAATAATTAAACACGTACTATGAAGATATTTCAATGTTCCTTAAAAGTTTTGAAGAATTGTCCTTCTAAGCTTACAGATGGCTTAACGTTTATTACAGAGCTGATTGTGTGGCGATTGGGTATTTGGGGAAAGAAAAGTAAGGACAGGAATTGGAGGTTAGTACGTTTGAAAGAGACAGTACTGCTACAATAAATTATTTCATTGAAGGCCGTACATGGCGCAGCAGCATCTTGTGTGAGACATGACCAATCACTGTGCCATCGTGTTTCCATGTTTAATAACATGCTTTCATTCCAATCATCATGAAAATGATACCACGTATACATCACAGTATTTTAGTTATTCAGAGAGCTGTGATATCAAAAATGTAATGGATTCTGTGTCCTGTCGGAGGAAGAGAAAGAACAGAAGCATGTAGTGATTCACACACATAGAGCACATTGAAGATCAAATACAAAACAAAGCATTTAACCTGCTACTTTAGTTACAATGAGATTTGAGAAACTAGTAAATGAAATGAATTTAAGATGAAGTTTATGATGTTCTACTTTAATGACAAAATAAACTATGTGATTAAAGTGGAAATTTCGAGATTAAAGTTGACATTTCGTGCTTTTTTTCCCCACTGTGTGCCTATTTTTTTGTCTGTACCCTAATAAGCTGAGACGGTGGGCTACAACTCGCCTTTTCACGGCAACTTTAATATGTGACAACTTCTTTTTTATTTCGGGCACTGTGCGACTTTGTGAACTTGTGAGGTGCAGTCACTGTTACTAGTCCCACGAACTTACCGGCAACAAGTCTGTGAGCTAGCGCATACCCACCTCCTTGGAACCCAATTTGGGGCCTGTAAAGACTCTGGAGAGTATCCAGTTCTGATTTGTTTTGGCCAGGAATCAATGAGGAGGTCTGCCGCTTTTGCATAACCTGTCCGGCAGATTCCCAGGAGGCACCGTGCTCCTCTCATTCCTCTACCACTGATTGACATCCTGTTCGAATGTGTCGGGGTCAACCTGGTGGGACCCCTAGAACCCTCGACATGGAAAAGGCGCAAGCAGCTTAGGCCCGCTGTTACAACCGTGGCACATCTCTACGGCCAAGCATGTCATGGTCCTCGTTCCTACCTCCCATTCTAAATTATTGGCCCATTGGCAGGGTCCTTACGAGGTTAAGGAAAGGAAGGGGCTCATAGATTATTTGGTTAAACAACCAAATCATCAACCGAGCGAGTGGATATACCATGTGAACTTGCTGATAGTGATCACAATCCATCTTCCAGACAGCCCCGTTCACTTTTCGATCGTAAATCCGACCTTAACTTCGGTCCTGATATGACCACCCATTAACGCCGGGAGCTCGAAGCAGCCATCTCGGTCTTCCCTGAGGTAATGAATGAAAAACCGGGGCAGACCTCACTAGTTGCACATGACATAGTGACAGAACCCGGGGTAATAGTCCAAGAACGCCCATTCCACCTTCCGGAAGCAAAAAGAGCAGAAGTGGAGCTGGAGATCAAGTGAATGCTTGAACTAGGTGTGACAGAGGAGAGTCATAGCCCCTGGTTCAGTCCTATTGTATTGGTCAGAAGCCTGACGGAAGTTGGAGGTTTTGCAATGACTTCTGTTGGCTTAACCATGTCTCCCGATTTGACACTTACCCGATGCCACATGTGGATGACCTCCTCGAGCGGCTAGGGCACTCTAAATTCTTGACCACCATCAACATGACAAAGGGGTACTGGCATGTTCCCTTAACAGATTCCGCAAAGGAGAAGACCACTTTTAGCAGACCAAGCAGACGCTGGCAGCAAGGTGTCCTTCCATTTGGGTTGTATGGGGCCTCCGTGACCTTCCAATGTCTGGTGGACAAAGTGCTCAGCCCCATTAACTCATACAGTGCTGCCGACCTGGATGATGTTATCATATATTCCAGCACATGGAGGAAACACCTACAGCAGGTATAAGCAGTATTGCAGACAATAAATGAAGCCGGCTTATGAATTAATCTGAAGAAATGCTTCTTTGGGTTAACAGAGGCAAAATATTTAGGCTACTTGGTGGGCCTGGGTACTGTGCGACAAGTGTTCGAAAGTTGATGACATATTGAAATGGCCCTGTCCAAAAACCAATCGGCAAGTCCACACCTTTCTGGTACTAGCAGGCTACTATCACTGGTTTGTGCCCCTTTTTTCAGAGAGAATGGTGCCCTTGACTAACCAAACAAAGAAGAGGTGCCCGAATCATGTGGTGTGGGATACTAAATCAGAAGCTGCATTTGGTGACGAAGCAGGCCCTTCCGTCAGCTCCAATATTGAAAACTCCTGACTTTTCTTTACCTTTTATCCTGCAGACAGACGCTTCGGACACACAACTTTTAGAAACTCCTTTGTTCATGCTACCATTCCAATACCTTTACTGAAGCTCCTCTTAAAAGAAAGCATCTTATAAGTATACTGTACATGTTACATACTATGTATACTTTTTGTGAGTGTTTTTGTTGGTGTTGTATTATTGTCAGCTGTTCTGAGGATAGACAAGTAAAAAAATCATTGTAGTATGAAAATATGGCGTTAATCTTGACTAACTATTTAAGGCTTTTTATCTTTTTACTGAAAAGATGTGTTTATATTTCAAGTGACCATGCTTGAATGTGATGAGATTTGAATTCTCTATAAATAAATATGTCAAACATCAGAATGGATGTAACATTGACCTGTATACTTCAGAAAAACTGTAAATAAGTTCATTCCACTAGGACTTTTTCCTCCATAATTATTTTAATCTAAGTCCCAAATTTACATGCAGTAAAAGAAATTCTTTGATCAGAAATTATATTTGAGATCTGGATTGTTAGGATTCATATCTATCTATCTATCTATCTATTATATATATATATATATATATATATATATATATATATATATATATATAGGTAAGTGGCCCGAACACAGACAGGCAGACACATTCATGTCACCCACAACACGTTTATTTACAATCCTATTATTTACAAAGTGCCACACAACCCCGAAGTCCCCCAAAAGTCCTGGCCAACACACACTGCCTTCTCACTCTTCAGGCTGCCTCCTTGCCTCCTCCAAAACCTTGTCCTTCTTCTCTCCCGACTCCAGCCATTGTATGAAAGGAAGCAGCCCCTTTTATAATCACCTGGATGTGCTCCAGGTGTTTCCCGGCAATCTTCCACCGACACGCCCCAGTGTGGCAGAAGAGCCGGCTGCATCCCCAGAAGCACTCCGGGTGTCCCTGCTCTTCTTCCCCCACTTCCGCCACACCGAGGTCCAGGGCTCTGCAGGCGTTGGGGCACCCCCTGGCGGTGACCACAGGCCCCTCCAGGATTGAGCTTCAAAGCTGTACACGTGGCCCACACAGGAACCAGGGTAGTCGCCCCCACATGGTCTGGGGAAGGCGTGAGCCCTCCTCCGGTCCTCCTGGGCATCCCGGCTGGGTCACCACCCCAGCAATCTCCGACACTATATATATATATACTAGCAAAATACCCGCGCTTCGCAGCGGAGAAATAGTGTGTTAAAGAAGTTATGAAAAAGAAAAGGAAACATTTTAAAAATAACGTAACATGATTGTCAATGTAATTGTTTTGTCACTGAGTGTTGCTGTCATCAAGGATATGATTATCATTATTTCTTTCAATCAGGTTCGTATTTGGAGGATGTGTTGTGTTCAAGTTATATTCCGTGTTTGTCAACCGTTGTAAAGATAACAGGTTTCATTCATCGAAGAGTTCACTACCCAAATCGGTATTCGTGAATCTAAGATGTTTAACAGGCATTCCTGGTATTAAGTTGTGGATGTGCCTGTGAATATTTAGCGGTAGCGTGTCTATGAACTTAATTTAACCTTTCCCAGTCCTGCAAAGTCAGTTCACGTGAGCCACTCGGAGTACATGCATCGAAGCTTCTCAGCTGTGCTTGTGCTATCTCATGCGATCTCGCAATGTCCACGGCTTTATTTAATGTTAGCTCAGACCCGGCACTTTTGCTGAGTTTGCGCCAAACACTATTCTATCCCTGACCATCTCATCTTCGTTTGCGTAAGCACAGTCCTTCACCAGCAATTTTAACTCCGCTACAAAGTGCTGAAAAGTCTCGTTTATACCCTGCGTCCTCTCATTAAACTTTTATCTCGCGAATATCGTATTCGTCTTAGGCATGACAAACGCCAGCGGCAGCGTGTCTATGAACCTAATTTAAAGATAAGCTTTACTCCCTGCTTTCCTTTTCGTTTGCATAAGCACAGTCCTTCACCAGCAATTTTAACTCCGTTACAGTAATTGTAACTCAGTTACAAAGTGATCAAAAGTCTCGTTTATACCCTGCGTCTTCTCATTAAACTTGTATCTCACGAATATCGTATTCGTCGTAGGCATGACAAACACCAGCGGCAGCATGTCTATAAACTTAATTTAAACTTTAGGTTTACACCGTGCTTTGTTTCCGCAGTAGCTGCACTTATGAATATGCTTGTATGCGTCACTCGCTTCATATTCTTTTGCTGCCTTCTCAATTGTGTAATGCATATTTTGAACAGGTTTTATTCATCGAAGTGATCACTACCCAAATCGGTACTCGTGAATCTAAGATGTTTAACAGGCATTCCCGGTATTAAGTTGCGGATTTGCCTGTGAATATTTAGCGGGAGCGTGTCTATGAACGTAATTTAAACTTAAGCTTTACACCTTGCTTTCCTATTGATATGTGTACAAAGGCTTGTTCAGCGTCAGAGGGTTTCCGCAGTAGCTGCACTTATGAATATGCTAAGCACAGTCCTTCACCCACGAATATTTAGCGGCAGCATGTCTCCCTGACCATCTCATCTTCGTTTGCATAAGCACAGTCCTTCACCCGCGAATATTTACCTTATATGGGCAGGCACTCAATTACATGGGAGGCATGATGATGCACTCCGCCTCACACGCCGACCGAGCTGCAGGCTATGGCTGTATATATGGAGGAAAGTAGGTTCTAGTTATGACCGTTACGCGTAGAATTTCGAAATGAAACCTGCCTAACTTTTGTAAGTAAGCTGTAAGGAATGAGCCTGCCAAATTTCAGCCTTCCACCTACACGGGAAGTTGGAGAATTAGTGATGAGTCAGTGAGTGAGTGAGTGAGTGAGTGAGTCAGTCAGTCAGTGAGGGCTTTGCCTTTTATTAGTATAGATATACAGGTTGATAGGATGCAAAAAATTGCTGTATCCAATAGGTCCTAAAACAGATCATATTTCATTTCCATATTTAAATATGGTGTATTTTAGGGATGGGGAAATTTAGGATTGTAACTGTGCAATTAAGGGTAACAACTTGAAGTGTGGTTTGTCTATATATTTACATTTATAGTTTTACTATTGTATATGTTTATGTTGTGTTTAGTCATCAAGAAGGAACTACAGAGAACACATTTTATTGTATATTGTTACTTGTTCCTCCATTTAACTGGTTTCCCTGTGCAAGATTGTTGAACAGATTTTACCTGCTGCTGTATCTTAGCACAACTACCTTTTGAATATGGTTTTGCCACACTTGCATTTTAATTAAAAATAAATGAATGACTAGTCTGCACATAATAAATCACCTGCTACAAATACCAGTTACACATAATCTTAATCACAATGATATCACTATTCGTCTTAACAGCAAAATATAAATAAATGCTGTTATTTTAACTTAAGAAAAGAAAAATGTAGGGTTTGAAATTGGATGGATAGATTGGAGAGTTTAGGGTTTTTCTGCTTATAATATAAGCACACTCTCAAACTCTCATTTTCTATAGTAATGATAGTTGTAATATCACATGAACAAAGTACAGTAGAATACAATGTGTCCCTTACTAGTGTGTGCATTTAGCATGAAGGAAGTATTTCCAGCCTAATGTGCCCATACAGTAGATGCTGCTAAATCTTGCTTTTATCTACTGAACATCAGAAATTTTAAAAAGTAAACCTTACATTTAAAATATCTTGCGGCTGACTATCTTTATAAGAGTCTGCATTTTCTTCTTCAAAATGGTTTGACAGATCACAATCATAAGTGGAATATTCTGATCAGAAAGCACATACCAAGAAGAAGCCAATAGATAAGGAAAAAATGTGTTCACTCCTCTCAAGTATCCACATGTTTCTTGCAGGAACTTTGAACTGATCACACTACATGAAAGTGCCATGTTCTATTTAACAGTGTATGGAACAGATAGACATTTGAAACACAACATTATTGCTTGGTGGAAATGGTGGCAATATGTTAGTTAGGTTGTACTGTGTTAAGATTAGTTAATATGGATAGTATATGGAGGTGATTAGTAATTCAAAATAAAACAAAACAAAATGGGAGCTTTTGACAAATGTATGTTTATTTCATTGAAACACTGTGATGTGAATTATTTAAAATGAACATGTTAACTCTGACCTTCAAATTTATGCATGAATCTTTCTGTCTGGCTTTAGTTTCTTAGCAGGTTGAGGCCTCAAACATTCCAAATGTGTGAAATGAATTAAAATATGCAGATAACTAGAATATGATTTTACAGTGCATGTCTGTAAACAGATACAATGTCCCTACAGTATATTCTGTGCACAGACGATCATTGACGATCACTGGCAATTTATTATACTTTAAAATGACAGATGTTTTAATTTTTTTAATTTGTCCTTTGTGTCACTGAGTGCCAGCAGTTATCTCAGGAGTTGGCCATGGAAGGAATGCCAGTCAACCACACAACAAAATCAAGCACACTCCCAGACTTGTGTCAGGCCAGTTTAGGATGGCTGATTAACATAACACATACATCTTTAACATGAAGATGGAAACCTAAGTGGAAACATAAAAAACATGTAGATTCCAAATAGGCAATGACAATGCCAAAACTTGAACGCTAGAGTCACCACCCTACTGAACCAGTCTTTTTTTATTTGTGAAGACAGGACAATTACTTCACTAACACAAATGCTGTGATTTCAATTCTGAAGGTTTTTTTGATACTGTCAAATGAAGGTGTATAGTTTTTCTTGTAGGGGTAAGGACTTGGGTGTGACATAGTCACTTCATAGTCACAATCTCTTCTTCTGCCCCTAGAACTGAGCACCACGACCTGGAAGGACAACAAAAGCCTCATCCCAGCCCCACCTCTGCTCCTGCGTCTTCTGGTCTGCTACCTTTCCAGGATAGACAGAAAGCCACAGTAAGTTTGGAAGAAAGAGAAGATGAGACCACAATGTCATTACACTCAGTTTCAACTTTGAATCTGTTTGCTTTTTCACAACTTTTTTCTGTGTTCGTTATATAGTACTGCACTTTTAGATTACATGAGAAGTCACCCTTAAATATATTTGGTATAGCTAATTCTGTATTCATAATGCATGCTGACGTGAGTTTTAACCTTTAAAGATATTACCATTGATACCTTGTGCTTCATAGCATTTTAACATTCTAGTGCTATATTGAATTTGTGACATTTCAGTCTGTTCAGACACAAATTAAAAAGATGAAATATTACAATGTGAAACACAATGCATGTATTAGTGACACTGTCATTTTCAGCTGCTAATCATTATTAAAACTTGCCTCCTTTCTACTTTGTTCATCACTCTAAACAAGAATGAGATATCCACAGAGAAGACCAAATAAAGCTATGTAATATAAAAATAACAAAATATAATACAAGACAATATACAATAAATATTTCCAATAAAAGATCAGGAAATTCAGAATACAACAAAGTTGTAATACACAAAGGCAAACGTTAGTTAAGAGATGAATCTAATAGAAAACATGCAGCATTGTTCATCTACAAATAACTAGAAACTGACCAAATTAAATCACTATACCCAATTATTTAATTCTTTTAAGAACACAACAGCCTAGCACCTTTTAACAGCCCCTCTAAAGTACTGTATGTATGCAAACTCCCAAGTAACATGATCACGCTAGAATGAAAGGAGATTGCAAGAAAAGCACTGCATTCCAAATAATATAATGAACGTGTCTATGTTTATGTAGTGTATAGAATATCCTTATTTGCCTCCTAATAACTACAAAATCTGTGTGCCACTGAAAACATTCTTGAATTATAGAGTATATCTGGGTTAAATTACACTCTGTATCTTTTAAAGAAAAACAATGTACAGATAACAAAGAAAAAGAAAAAAAAAAAACAAAACAGAGCAGAGTCTATTAGCTTTATAGAGGCAGTGCTGCTATTCTGATGTGTTGCCTGTGTGTGTGTCAATCTAAACCGATCTGAATAAAAATTGACAACTTACTTAAAAATAATGTATAGAAATAAGATGATACAGCACATCCTCTGAAAATATAAATATTAAGATGTACAAAGCAGAACTATTGCACAATAGCTCAAGGGAACAGTATGAATGCCCCGGCCTTCTTGCACACATCAAATAACTGGTAAACGATATATAGACACTTGGTCTCTATTTCCTGTTTCAGATCCTGAGATAGCAGATTTCATTCTGGTCCATGACCAATTAACTGAACCCTGCTCCTTTTATTTACTTCATATACTTGCAAAGGTTTCTAAAGCATAAAAAAGGAAGGCACAGACTTACTCTGGCATTCCTGACCCCCACTGTCAAGAATTCCTCTTACTAAACTTCTCAAACTTAGATATACAGTAAACCTATTATTGCAATACAGGTAAAATTCCATTACAATGAATATCTTTACAACGAAATTTTCATTACAACAAAGTATTTTTATGGTCCTGACAGTTTCCCCATATGATGCGAGTCTATAGAAATTTCGTTACTACGAAGTACATTCAGCAGATACTTTCATTACAACGAAGTGCCCAAAAGACCTTTAAATGCCTTTATGAATCATCCACAGAGCAGATAGTTCTGTGGTCGCAGCTCAGTTGTGCACAACGATCCCCAAACAGAAACATTGTAAAAAAAATTTTCTTTGTTTGAACTTTCCTTGTACTGTTTTTTTTTTTTTTGCTGTTTTTGATTTCAGTGGTTTTCAGTGATACCTTTTTCTTATTGTTTGTCAACATCTGAAAAATACTGGAAATTCATTTTAATTAATTAATTAAAATTGTCATCCTCCTATAGAAACGGTAGACACGAAAAAACAATAACAGTTCACATTAGAAAAAAACTTTAAATTTTTGCAGCTCCCAATTGCAGCAAAAAGAAAAAAGATGTTGCCAGTGAAATCGGAATTTTGCATTCAGCACTGTCAACTTTCTTGAAAGACCGAGCAAAAAAAGCAGAAAAATCTTGAGTTGCAAATGTATGCGAACTGCTGCATTTGAAGACGTTGAAAAAGCCGTTTTTATGTGGTTCAGTGATGCTCGTTCAAGAAACACTCCTATTAATGCAGCACTCATTCAAGAAATTGTGAGGTTTCTAAACTCTCTTGGGACCTCCCACAACTGGACAACACTTTGAAGAGCGTCCAGAAGTACGATCACCGCATCTGCGGAAGACTGTTTATCTGTTGCCGGGGCAACGGCAGGCTCACAGCTCTGCTGCAGTTTGGCACTGAAGCAAACAGAAAAGATCTCAATGGGTGATGCAAGGAACATTATAAATGCAGGGAACAGGAGTACTTGGCCACTAACCTAGTCACAACCCTGTCTGACTGCTGTGTCTGTTTATAGGAGAGTGGCAGATCCTGCTACAATAAATAATTGTGCTGTTCCTGTTTCAAGCTGAATAATGCTGGTTTTCCTAAAGTACTGAGACTCAGCCTTGTGTTTTGGGGTGTAAGACAGGGACTTATAGCGTGCCCACAGTGTTTTAGGATTTGCTTCTGTGGCGATTCACTGCAGCGCTGTGAGCCTGCTGTTGCCCTGCCCCGGCAACGGACAAACAATCTTACACAGACACGGCAATCCGCTTCGGGACACACATGAGCGTGACGTTCCCGTTGGGTGGGGGGGCGGGGGGTTTGGAATCCCAAAAGAGTTTAGAAGCCTCACAATATGAAGAAGAACAAAAGGATGATTCAACTTCTGATTGTTAACTGTGCTGCCCACAACATGCTTATGCATTTAGATAATGTTCACGTTGAATTCCTTCCACCTAATTGCACAGCAGTGCTTCAGCCATTACAGTAGATTTGGGCATCATTCACACCCTGAAATTGTCTTATCGCAAGAAAATGCTGAGAAAAATTCTCGTCAGCATAACTTTTAGACAGGAGTAGATGAAAATTAAAATGATAGAAGCTATTGAAATGATTGCAAACGCCTGGACACAAGTTAAAGAAAGCATTATAATGTCAAATACAGAATCTCATTACAACAAAATGTTCATTACAATTAAATATTTTTTAGGTCCCTAGCAGTTTGTTGTAACGGAATTTTACCTGTATTTTATATTCATACTGTCCAAATAATTATCTTTCCATCCTTTATCCAAACTCTTGCTGAAGCTGCTTAATCCAGATCATGCTGTAGTAAACAAGGCAAGAAAAAGTGCTGCAAGAATCAGAGCTAGAACTTTACAGTACAGGATAAGTATAAAGTAATGCCCTTACAGCATAATTGCAATCACAAGTAGTGTTTTTTTTCTCAAAAGGAGACAGATATTACCATTTTTAAGTACTTGATGACTTTACTGACTTCACAACAGAAGGATTCTTGCTATACTTTGTTTTGAACAGTCACTAAACACTTACAAGGTACTTTGTTTCTGTAAGCCAAAAAACACAATGTGCTTTCCCAATGGTGAATGCCATCTTTGATTAATGGATCATAGAGCACTACTAGTGGATCAAAACTACTTACAGAAAAAAAACATGTGCAACTGTAAATACCTACAAAAAGAATACAAAAGTATTAATGTGCTAAATGTATGATATATTGTAACCCAGTTAATCATATTTGAAGTTCTTATACAACCGTACTTCTATGATTAAACCACTACATTGGTATCAGTTAGTTCTGGAGTTAACTACAAAAATCCCCTCCTTAATCTATAAATGCATAAAAATATTTGCTAAAATTTACCTTAGGCTAGTGGCACACCACATTACTTAGATTCAGACAGTGCATAGTTTATTGTACTTGAGTGAACAAAATAAACAAAAGAAAATCATAAACATCTAATAATGATAATAATATATCCTCAAATTTGACATTATTGCTACTGATTACCCAATTCAATTCAAAAGAATACACTTTCCAGTAAAATTCTATTTAGCAGTGACCATCAACAAAAGCCAAGTCACTAGAAAAAGGAGGAATTGATCAAATGCGGAAATTTTTTACTCATTTGCAATTGTATAGTATGTTCAAGAGTAAACAACTCGTGTGACCTAATAATGTTATTATTACTTATTATATGACTGATGCCTTTATCCAGGGTGACTTACAACACTGAGGTGCTATTGGTTAGACTTATTTTTATTTTCCAATTGGAGCACAGACAGGTGAAGTGACTTATTCATGATCACAGAGTTTCAGTACCGGGGCTTGAACCCAGTCCAAAGTCTTAATCACTACAACACAAAACCTGCCAATAATATTAGTCCTTAGTTAAAAAAAAAACTACAAAGTTAGTTACATAGAACTTCTTTAACCAACAGTACCATAACTGACTCCCATTATATTAGATAGATAGATAGATAGATAGATAGATAGATAGATAGATAGATAGATAGATAGATAGATACTTTATTAATCCCAAGGGGAAATTCACATAATCCAGCAGCAGTATACTGATACAAAGAAACAATATTAGATTAAATAGTAATAAAAATGAAAAAAAAAAAAGTTAGCATTTACTCCCCCGGGTGGAATTGAAGAGTCGCATAGTGTGGGGGAGGAACGATCTCCTCAGTCTGTCAGTGGAGCAGGACAGTGACAAAAGTCTGTCACTGAAGCTACTACTCTGCCTGGAGATGACACTGTTCAGTGGATGCAGTGGATTATTCATGATTGACAGGAGTTTGCTTAGTGCCCGTTGCTCTGCCACAGATAGATTAGGAACAGGATAAGGCACAGATTAGGAAACTTCCCAGATAAAGCCAGGTAACAAGGGAATACAGCTAGTAGTTAAATAAATTAGATCATTTTAGATTTTTTAATAAATCTGCAAACCTTTCTGAAAATATGTTTCCACTTTATCATTGTGGGTTATTGATTGTGGATTAATAAGCAAAAATGGTAAATTTATCCATTTAAAATAAAATCTATAACACACTAAAGTGTGCAAAAAGTCTCAATCCACTGTAAATGTTTACATGTGCATTTTGGGCATCTGATAAGAATTAAATGACAAATATTGATGAAAACACATAGATGGAAAAACACTGGATAGGAAATCCATGTATGTCAAAATAGGAAGAGAAGGAAAAGTCGTGTAAGAAAAGAGTGACGGGAGGACTGGCATTGATATTTTTCAACATGTATTTCATAAAAATGTGGGATTTAAGGTGCCAATGGTTAATATCAAGGTATAAGTAAGAACAGGAGGAAAAGTGTTGTTAATTGCATTGCTATTTGTTGATCATGAAATACTGGCAAGTACTGAAACAGTTTTAAAAAGAGTAATAGATAAACTCATATGATGAGCAGATATCCATGGCTAAAAAAAACACAAAAAGTGACACAACCTTAGCAAAATTGGGAAGATCAAAGGAGAAATATAGATTTATGAAAAAAATATTGACCATGTAAAGAATATCTGCTATCTTAAAAGTCTAATCACAGAAGCCCCTAAATATCCCAAAAAAATAAAACAAATACTTACAAGATAAAGAGAACAGTTATTTTACAAAAGAAAGTAATTTCTGAAAGGGATCTAATTAGGAATCTTAAAAAAAATGATAAAGATTCTGCTGTGAAGCATAGTGCTTTAAGATCAAAAGCAAGGATAATGAGGAAGGAAGACATCAAATAACTGAAGGCTCTCAAAATGATGGTATAGAGAAAAATGGAGAAAAGCAGTTGGACAATTCTTTGTACAATTAAGGAAGTGGTGCAAATTCCAAGATTAGAGAGATTACTTATTGATAAAATCAGGATGAGGCCAAAACAGTGGATCAAATATAGTCTGTACAGAGACTTTTCTTCTTTCAAAATATCATAGAGCCACTAGAGCAGGGGATAAAGACAAAATGAAAACTAACAAAGAGGGTGCTAAATTAGACAATGCAGAAAAGACAATATACAAAACTAAAGAATTAGATACAGCAAAACAAAACTGATTAGCACCCAGAAAAGAAAGAAAATCAAATAGTAGGAGACAGGCTTTAGCTACAAGACTCCCAATTTCTACCAAAATAATGGTCTTATCATTCAAGCAGTAGCAGAAAAATCATTATTTAAAATAAAATATTCTTAGTAGATATACTTTTTATGATGTATAAATGTCTGTCCATCTGTTACTAACCCATCTGACGTTTCTTTTCTTAGTTTCTTGCTTTGGTACTTAGCCCCCCTACTTTCTTGTTGATGTTACTCCTCCTGAACTATAACTATGACTTTACAGTGGAGGGCAGACAATTTTATTGACTCTAACATACAGTGTAAGGCAAACTAAAATACACAGCACCAAACTAGGCTGTGCAATAAGGCATAGTTGCAAGGCTAAGGAGGCCAGTAAAAATATACCTGTATTAGATAAACTTGTTGTAGTTTCCAAAGGACTGCACGTCTACTAAGGTTCATTTTGCAGAATCTGTGTCAAATGTAGTTTTTATTCTTCCTTCATTGTCAATTGTCCTTACATCAGCTTACCTTATACTACATTACAACTACAGATATGATTTGAACATTACCAGTATGATGCTTATCTGTCTGTGTTTGAGAGTCGGACACATAACTCATGAGCAGATCATTAAACCATGATGACATCTGGCATGCCCACTGCATCCCTGAAATGCTGGAACACTACAGACTTGGAAGAAAACAAGCTCCCAGAAACAACTTGCTACTAAACACAATGTATCTATTTAAAAATGACAATTCTTTGAAGTAGTTTTGATGTTTTTAACCATTTTTATTCTTTCATCATCTTTTGTAGGCACCATCTTTGGCACAATGACATTGTTTTAAACATTTATATTGCATCTATGTCTGTGAATGAAAATTATTGCTGGTTTTGTTCTTTATTAATCTAGAACATGCAGCATACACGTGAAATCAAAGAAAGCAGATCAAGACCTGAAAAATGTTGCAACACACTTGCACATTCTTTATTTTTGAATGGATTATACAGACACAGTTAGTACTGCATGCTGCCTGGGAAATTCGTTTCAGCCTAGTTGGCGTCTAGCATACTAAGATTGCTACATAACCAGGACTGGAAATTGAATAATCAGCACTAAATTATAAAAGGTTCACACACTAAATTTGATACATCACTAAACATACACTCTAATTTTTGTTGCTTGTCTGGTAAGGGGAATTACAAATAAAAAGTTCATGGGTGTGTCAAACAAAATATACACATACCGCTCATCTCGGCAACCAGCCGCTTCTGCTACATTTAACTTATCAGAGAATGAAGGAATGGCTGTTAGTGCATTTGTGTTCATTTCAAGGTTGTTGCTGAAGAAGTACAAGAAATGTGAAATTAGCAGCGCCTGCTTCAGTTGTTGGTATGAGATTAAATGCTGATTAGAAAACCAGACTTTTCTTATAATGAACATCATTAGGAGATCTGACATATTTGATCTTTTCCTGTTGTCTAGCTTGTTTTAGTGAGTCAGATATGAAACAAATTTTCCTCTTAAAACAGCCTTCATTGAATCTCAGAGTTCCTGTGGAAACCTCTGAGAATGCATTGGTCTCTAAAACACATTTGATTGGCAATGAATTCCAGTCAACTTATTTTTTAAATTACAACATCATTATCTTGAACACAGAGAAAACTGTAAAACGATTCTAGCTCAACAAATCCAGAAAGTGTGCAATGTAATAACAGAAATTACCAATGTAACTGGAAATAAAAGTAGGGCGCATGAAGAGATATATGAGTAATAACAGAGTACTAAAACTCCTAGTCTTCCTCTCAGTGTAAAGAAGATAAGACACAAGCTAAGCTACATTTTCAGATAAAATACAAGTGCCACAGCTCAACATTATAAGTGCAAAAAGAACTTGAAAAACCACTGATACATTTAGAAATATAGGGTACTATAAACTCACTTTAAAGTGGGAAAGATGAAGACCCTGATGTCTACCCAGTTGAGTTTTATAAAAAAAAAATCAACCGGATTAGATCCTTTATTATTAATAACATTTAAAGAAGATTAAAAAAGCAGAACTTTACCACAAACATTCTTCCAAACATTAATAACTGCTTTTCCAAAGAAATATAAAGACTTACTACAATGTGCTTTATATCCATTTAGATTATTTATTATAAGATTATTAAAATTAACATGTCAAAGTGAAAATATACAGCTCAGTCTCCCCAGGAAAGATTTTAAGAACATCACATACACACACACAAACATACACACATTAAGTTTTATTTTACTTTTGTTCTGTTAACAATTCTGTCATCACATTAATATTCAACCAAAATTGATGTATCATATACACTCACTGTAATGTACCTGTTCATAATAGTAACATCCTAGGTTTTTAGAAGCAAAGGAAATAAAACAAACAGCAGATATGTTATTAATATAATTTTAAAAAACGCAAAGTAATACTAGCTAACTTTTCATTATCAAACCCAAAAGAGTAATTTCATGAAAGATCCATCTTTCAACTCCTAACACAATTCATTTTTTATGTGTGTGCTTTCTATTCCCTTTTTCTCATTACATTTTCCAAACTAACTAGAAGTCTATATTGTCAGACTTTGCTTTGCACATCTAAAAGCACTAAGTGCTATCATTTGTCCCTTCCACACATCCACCATGTGCTCTTCTTACCTGCTCCAGGAGAACCGCCTGAAATGCACATTGTGAACCCCCAGACCATGGGGACAGACCCCATTCCATGTTCAGCAGGCCAACTCCTCTTCCCTCTGCGTCTGTCTTTATTCTGTACTCTGACTACATGGGCTAAGCAGGCCAAGAACAGGGACAGACAGACCCTCCCTGCTGAAACATCAAAAATGCAATCCACTTCCTGACTTCTTGGGCCAGCAGGATGTTTGTAAACACCTTCCTGGATACTCCAGCCTATTCGATGCCCCTACCCACTGACAGACTCTTAGATCTGCAGATTCTCAAATAACAAAGAAGAGGAAAAGCCCTCAGGGCAAAACTGGGACACTAGATGCATTTTTAAAAGCAGAAAATAATACCAAAGATTATATCAAATTCTGATTGTTTTTGGTTAAAACATTGGCAAATTAAAAATGAACGGGATAAATGTAGATAAGTCACTTTAAGTATGGACTAAAGTAAGATCATTTCAATCAAACAAAGAATTTACATTCTTTCATTTTCAAACATCACCATTTATACACAAACTGAAATTCAGTACAATCATATAAATATACATATATATCTATAATTTATATATATATATCTATAATTTATATATATATATATATATATATATATATATATATATATATATATATTACTGCAAGCAGAAAGTGTTTCATCTAATGTGTACCTTCAGTTCTGTGTTTGAGTGCCATAAGTTCTTATTAGATTGAGCAATCAAGTCTCAGTCCTTGAGACTTCCTGTTTCACCCCCGATTAGGGCTAAAAAGCATGTTATCCAAAAGCAATTATATTTAGCAAGGTTTTGTACACAAAGTGTACTAGGAGATGATTAAGAGATCAGCAGATGTCCGGTAAACAACAAGACTGGACAGTTGTCACATACACAGAGATTCCAAGGGTTATTAACATCTTAACCTAAGAGGTATAAGAAGAGCAAGAGTGTAGCAGAATAGACTTTTATTTGGACATGTTATATGAGTGTAAGCCAATGAACCAATCAGAGTAAATGTGATAATTAATTTAGCACTATTATGTAAATTCAGTTGTTTATAAAATGGACATCTGTCCTTAATTTTGACTATTCTCTAAAAGACTACTGTGATGAATGCTCCCTCTTTAACATTTGCTGAAGAGATAACTAAAGACAAATTGAACAGGTTTTCTTTTGCCTGGTTCCTGACTCAAAGAGGTTTTATCAAACCTTTCCTAGTAGAGGATAGGTTTCTTTCTTTAATTAATATGCTGATTTCTTCCACATGTCTCACAGCTCTAGGAAGTGTAGTTTGATTCTCAGCTCAGCCACCATATGTGTGCTGTTTACATCACTGTTACTTTTCAGCCAAGGCTTCCTCTGGATTATGTTAAAATTCCTTTTTTTATGTCTTTTCTGGTTATGTTTTATCCTTTAAATACTACCATTTATGTCTATATTGTCCCTTGTGCTTTGTGAGTGGTTTTGAAGAGGTGGGGCCACCTGTCTATTACATTGAAGGACTGCTTCCAGACCTTTAAACACTCATGACAAATGTCATCTCCTGTGGTACATTGTATGTGCATTGGTGTTAGTGAGTTCTCCTCTTATTGTTTACTCTTGTTCTTTGGATCCTTCTGGCTTTTTGAAAGTTCAACTAGTGACAGGTGGGAGAGGTTCCATTAAGCTTCCAAAGCTTCTTCCTGATTGTGCAAAAAAAAAAAAGGGCCAATGCTTTGACGCTTCAAAAATAGTGACATCTCTTGACTTACTAGTCAAGGAAGCCCAGATACAATCCCTTGTTGATTGCCTAGTTTTAATCAAGCAGATGTATTAAAAACCTAAGAATGCCCTGTTTATTCATTTTGATTTTATGATAATCATGTTGACATGAAAATGTTGCAATCAATATACAGTTAGTATGGGGGACAATTTTCTGCAATAAAATAATGTTTAAATGTGTTGTCCTAAAGATATATTCTGTTGCCATTATGAATAGTGTGGCACCATGCCAATGCCAATGAATTCTTTGCTCTTTCCATCACTCCTTTAGGTAGTTTGCTATCCTTAGAAGGACTGCTTGCTGTTGACGCATCAGTTGGAATTCTAAACATTCTTTGAAAAAAAAACCAAAACTTTTTTTTAAATTCAGCCATTTTAAAAGGAGACCAGATATGTGCTTCATTTTGCTACTTATCTTTATCTGTGGCAACCTTTCAACCCCAGAGCCACAGTTTCACTTTCAAAATTTCTCTCCAAGAATGTTGATGCCTGGATGTGAATTGCATGTGCTGTAAAATTTGATAAATGGTTTAGAGGGCTTCGACATGTTTCATTGTGGTTTGACTCTATCACATAATCTTTTTCATTCTCTCATTTATCTTTTTTCCTTTTTAATTGTGTGTACATACAACAAACCACAGTAAGTGTGTAATGTCGAGTGCTGATCGGCACTCTGAACTTAGTATTGGCATTTAGGTGGCCTTGGCTCTTTCAAAAATCAACACAATCCATTGCAATCAGTTCAGTTCAAATTTATTATCATATGTACATAGCATAAATAAACTCTTATGCGCACCCTTTACACTGCCACTCAGCCTACAGATCAAGATTCACACCATGTAAAATAAAAGTACAAAATGTTAGAGGTGAAAAGAAGATACTGTTTAGGAAAAAAATATATCATATGATTTAAGTGTGTATCTTTTGATAAGCCACTGTTGTTTGTATGTGATTCAGTATGTGTGCCAGAATTGCCAATAAAAAAAATACAATTTGACTTGGCATAAAAAAAATAATGATGATATCAGGGCAAACTGATTACTCTGCCACTACACAGTACCACAAATATGTGATAAAATGTATTACTTTCAGTTTACCTTTATTGTCACAAGCATGCCTCAGGGACGGAGAATGCAATGCAAAATCTTTTTTGCTTCAAAGTGGACATATATGGAAAGTGTTAAGAAATATGTTTTCACATTTGGACCCCATTTACCTGGGTATTTTTTTTTTAACTTGTAAAAAATGTTTCACTTACATAAGACATCAATGGAGAATAAAAATAAACTCTCTTGGATTGAGTGTACCGTTTTGAAAAAAAAATATTTGCAAAATTTATTTGAATTTTTTTGAATCATGAAAATAACTCCTACAATTTAAATGGTTTAAGATGATGAAAAGAGTGGAACTAAGGGTAGAAACTTTGAATGTTGGCAGTATGACTGGTAAGGGGAGAGAGTTAGCCGATATGATGGAGAGAATGAAAGTTGATATATTGCTCGTGAAAGAGACTAAATGGACGGGGAATAAGGCCAGGTTGATCGGAGGTGGATTCAAATTGTTTTATCATGGTGTGGATGGGAGGATAAATGGGGTAGGGGTTATTCTGAAGGAACAGTATGTCAAGAGTGTTTTGCAGGTGAAAAGAGTGTCAGACAGAGTGATGACTATGAAGCTGGAAATTGGAGGTGTGATGATGAATGTTGTTAGTGCATACACCCCGCAAGTTAAGAGGTGCAATGAATGACAAAGAAGATTTCTGGAGTGAGTTGGATGAAGTGATGGACAGTGTACCCAAGGGACAGAAAGTGGTGATTGGAGCGGATTTCAATGAACATTTTGGTGTAGGGACAAGCAGGCGATGGGTAGGTATAATGTCAAGCAGAAGAATGAAGAAGGACATGGCTGTGGTGAATACGTATTTTAAGAAGAGGGAGGAACATAGGGTGACGTACAAGAGCGGTGGAAGATGCACACAGGTAGATTATATCCTACACAGAAGAGTCAATATGAAGGAGATTGAGAACTGCAAAGTGGTGGCAGGGGAAAGTGTAGTTAGGCACCATAGGATGGTGGTCTGTAGGATGAACTTGGAGATCAAGAAGAGGAGGAGAGTGAGGAAAATGGTGGAAGTTGAAAAAGGAAGAATGCAAGGTTGCATTTAGGGAGGAGGTAAGACAGGCACTGGGTGGCAGTGAAGAGTTACCAGACAGCTGGGCTGTTACAGCAAGCAGTAAGGGTGACTGCAATCACAGAAAGCGAGAGAGAAAGTTGAAGGATGTGCTGATAGTGAATTAGGGAGTGCAACAGATTAGCAAGGAGGAAGCAAGGGCAGCTATAAAGAGGATGAAGAATGGAGAGGCCATTCGTCCAGTTGACATACCTGTTTAGGAGAGATGGCAGTGGAGTTTTTAACCAGATTGTTTAATGGAATCTTGGAAAGTGAGAGGATACCTGAAGAGTGGAGAAGAAGTGTACTGGTACCGATTTTTAAGAATAAGGGGGATATGCAAAGCTGTAGTAACTACAGGGGGATAAAATTGATGAGCCACAGCATGATGTTATGGAAAAGAGTAGTGGAAGCTAGGTTAAGAACCGAGTTGATGATTAGTGAGCAGCAGTACGGTTTCATGCCAAGAAAGAGCACCATAGATGCGATGTTTGCTCTGAGGGTGTTGATGGAGAAGTATAGAGAAGCCCAGAAGGAGTTGCATTGCATCTTTGTGGACCTGGAGAAAGCTCATGACAGGGTGCCTCGAGAGGAGTTGTGGTATTGTATAAGGAAGTCAGGAGTGGCAGAGAAGTATGCAAGAATTGTACAGGACATGTACAAGGGAAGTGTGATAGTGGTGAGGTCTGCAGTAGGAGTGACGGTGGGATTATATCAGGGATCGGGGCTGAATCCTTTTTTTTTTGCAATGGTGATGGACAGGTTGACAGATGAGATTAGACAGGAGTCCCCGTGGACCATGATATTTTCTGATGAAATTGTGATCAGTAGCGAGAATAGGGCGCAGGTCGAGGAGACACTGAAGAGGTGGAGATATGCTCTAGAGAGGAGAGGAATAAAGGTCAGTAGGAACAAGACAGAATACATGTGTTTAATTGAGAGGAAGGTCAGTGGAATGGTGAGGTTGCAAGAAGTAGAGTTGGCGAAGGTGGAGGAGTTTAAATAATTGGGATCAACAGTACAGAGTAACAGGGATTGTGGAATATAAGTGAAAAAGAGAGTGCAGGCAGGGTGGAATGGGTGGAGAAGAGTCTCAGGAGTAATTTGTGACAGACGGGTATCAGCAAGAGTGAAAGGGAAGGTCTACAGGAAAGTAGTGAGACCAGCTATGTTATATGGGCTGGAGACAGTGGCACTGACCAGAAAGCAGAAGACAGAGTTGGAGGTGGCAGAGATAAAGATGCTAAGATTTGTATTGGGTGTGATGAGGATGGACAATATTTGAAATGAGGGCATCAGAGAGTCAGCTCAAGTTGGACGGTTGGGAGACAAAGTCAGAGAGGTGAGATTGTGTTGGTTTGGACATGTGCAGAGGAGAGATGCTAGGTATATAGGGAGAAGGATGCTAAGGATACAACTGCCAAGCAAAAGAAAAAAAGGAAAGTCTAATAGGATGTTTATGGATGTGGTGAGAGAGGACATGCAGGTGCTGGGTGTCACAGAGCAAGATGTAGAGGACAGGAAGATATGGAAAAAGATGATTCACTGTGGCAACCCTAACAGGAGCAGCCAAAAGTAGAAGAAGAAGAAGAAGAAGAATTTAAATGGTATAAGCTTTTATGAACTATTAATCCTGAAAATATTTAAGTACCCATAATTGCAACACATGTATTAAACATAAAGCATTGGTGAAATATGAATAAGCATTTTGCTCATAATATAACATATATTTGATCTATACTAATAAAAGGCAAAGCCCTCACTGACTGACTGACTGACTCACTGACTCGTCACTAATTCTCCAACTTTCCATGTAGGTAGAAGACTGAAATTTGGCAGGCTCATTCCTTACAGCTTACTTACAAAAGTTGGGCAGGTTTCATTTCGAAACTATACGCGTGATGGTCATAACTGGAACCTATTTTCATCCATATACTGTAATAGACTGCAGCTCGATGGCCGTGGGAGACGGAGTTGCATCTCGCATCATCACGCCTCCCACATAATTGAGTGCCTGTCCATATAAGGTAAATATTCGCGGGTGAAGGACTGTGCTTAGCATATTCATAAGTAAAAACATCTGAATCACAAACTGATGTTAATTATATTTTGTCCATGAATACTTATTAAATAATTCCAAATAGTCTGTCCACTTCCTTTCATAGCTTTTCCGATGGTTGTGCTGCTTCCAGGCATGTATTTTCGTATTAAAACATTTAACCAATCACATTTAAGCCATCATTTGTTGCCAGGCAGAAAGGCCTTCACAATCCGTTGTGCAAGCACTCTAACACAGAATAAATGTCGATTAACCTGTTGCTTCAACCAATCAGATTTTGAGTTGGTGTCAGTAGTGCCCTCTAGCAGGCGTACAGCAATGTCACCATATTCAGACCCATTGATTGGATAGAAGCCGATATGAGGAACTCTACGAGGCCACTGAACGCACCGCAAGCGCTCCGAGCGCAAGATCCTCGCGCGCACTACGGCCAACTCCATGGCAGGATTCTGGACAATATTATTTGCCAGACACAGACCACATTTCAAGACTACGAAAACCTGATGTTTGTCACGCTCCTCGAGCCCCAGAAGTTTCGGGAATACAAGAAAAATTTCCCGCATGCAACCTTCTACAGTTTAACACAAGAGCCACGGAGCGTTTTTGATCTGTCCAGGTTAAAAACAGAACTGACTGTAATGTATGCCATGGATGATTTTGCAGGAAAATCTCCCACTGATCTCCTTGACTTTCTTCATCAGAAAAATCTGAATGAGAGCATGGGGCAGCTGTTCACATTGGTATATTTGGCGGTGACCATTCCTGTGTACACTGCTTCTGTCAAGCGGACATTTTTAGCCCTAAAGCGAATTAAAACTTATGCCAGAAATATGACAGGGCAGGTTCGACTTTCAGCATTAGCTTCGATGGCGATAGAAAGGGACTTTTTGATTGAACTGAAGTGCACGGATAATCCGTACGACAGAGTAATTGAACTGTTTTTGAGGAAAGAGAGGAGGATTGATTTTGTTTACAGATAATCCGAATTTTTGGTGAGTAAAATGTTGCGATTTTCCTAAATAATATTGCAAGTTTATGAGTTATTATTGATGTTTTTTATGTGTGTTGCGGCTGTGGCTGCAGTAGAAAGGAACTTGTTCACCCCTGGTTTGTCTATTCAATAAAGGCATTTATTGTGGCAACAGGAGTTATCTATCTGCGATGCAGCGGCTCTTTATACTGTATTTCTGCATATTAAGATGGTTTTTATAACCATAAATTAGTTTTTGAGGGGTGGGTTGATTCAGACGGAGCACTACTGAAGGCCTAGGTGTGAGATGCACAGTCCGCCAATGGACCAGATGATACGTAAATTTGATGAACATTACAACCCGAAAATAAACAAAACTGTAGAGAGGTTCAGATTATACTTCTCCCAGTACATCTCTCTAAATCCTCCGTGCGAGAACATTATCATAAGGCTTAACAATCTTATTGTTACACCTTCTACGTGCACTGAACTGTCCTTATTACGAAGACTTCCTTGCTTTACCGCTGGCTGCTTCTTTCCATTCACCTTCCTAGCTCTTTATTTAAACACTTTTCCTTCTCACTTTTCAGCTCCTTCGATGTCTTCTCCCTTTTCGTTCAAAATACGCGCCTCCTTGCCTTTTTTCAGTCAGTCCCCTTACGTCACACCATGGTATGTTTAGCACAAGTTAATACCAGGAATGCCTGTTAAACATCTTACATTCACGAGTAGCGATTTGCGTGGTGAACACTTCGATGAATGAAACCTGTTATCTTTACAATAGTTGACAAACACGGAATGTAACTTCATAACAACACGTCTTCCAAATACGAACCTGATTGAAAGAAATAATGATAATCAAATCCTTGATGACAGCAACACTCATAAGAGTCATAAAATTACATTGACAATCAGGTTATGTTATTTTTAAAATGTTTCTTTTTCTTTTTCATAACTTCTTTAACACACTACTTCTCCACTGCGAAGCACGGGAATTTTGCTAGTTAGTCATATATGTGTAAATACATACATAATAACATTTTGCAGAAAAGTTCAATATCTCTATAACTCCATTACACAGTAACATAATTAACATTAACAAATTAACAAAGGCAGATGCTATTTTCTTAAAAAATGTGGTTTTAAAACTTAAAATTAAAAATTGAGCACAACTTTTTTATCTATACTAATAAAAGGCAAAGCCCACACTGACTGACTGACTGACTGACTGACTGACTCACTCACACACTGACTGACTCATCACTAATTCTCCAACTTCCTGTGTAGATGGAAGGCTGAAATTTGGCAGGCTCATTCCTTACAGCTTACTCACAAAAGTTAGGCAGGTTTCATTTTGAAATTCTACGCGTAACGGTCATAACTGGAACCTACTTTCGACCATATATACGGCCATAGCCTGCAGTTCTGTCGCCGTGGGACATGTGATGATGCGGGAACCTATTTTCATCCATATACTGTAATAGACTGCAGCTCGATGGCCGTGGGAGACGGAGTTGCATCTCGCATCATCACGCCTCCCACATAATTGAGTGCCTGCCCATATAAGGTAAATATTTGCAGGTGAAGGACTGTGCTTATGCAAACGAAGATGAGATGGTCTAGTGTTTGGCACAAACTCAGCAGAAGTGCGAGAGAAACTTTTAAGTGCCAGGTCTTAGCTAACATTAAATAAAGCCGTGGACATTGCAAGATCACAAAAGAGAGTGGCTCACGTGAACTGACTATGAACGCAGTACATAGAGAACAAGGAAGAGCTCCAAAGAGCGCTGAACAAAAAACGCATTACACAATTGAGAAGGCAGCAAAAGAATATGAAGCGAGTGATACATACAAGCATATTCATAAGTGCAGCTACTGCAGAAACAAAGCACGGTGTAAACCGTAAGTTTAAA
The DNA here is from genome assembly GCA_026402145.1 of Polypterus bichir lapradei. Lineage (NCBI taxonomy): Eukaryota > Metazoa > Chordata > Cladistia > Polypteriformes > Polypteridae > Polypterus > Polypterus bichir. The sequence continues at coordinate 25,889,039 of JANRMT010062815.1, forward strand.
TTAAGTTTATAGACACGCTCCTGCTGCCGTTTGTCATGCCTACGACAAATACGATATTTGCGAGATACAAGTTTAATGAGAAGAAACGAGGTATAAACGAGACTTTGGATCACTTTGTAACGTAGTTAAAATTGCTGTAACGGAGTTAAACTTACGGGTGAAGGACTGTGCTTATGCAAACGAATAGGAAAGCAAGGTGTAAAGCTTAACTAGTTCATAGACACGCTGCCACTGGCGTTTGTCATGCCTAAGACGAATTCGATATTCGCGAGATACAAGTTTACTGAAAGGACGCAGGGTATAAACGAGACTTTTGATCACTTTGTAACTGAGTTAAAATTGTTGGTGAAGGATTGTGCTTATGCAAATGAATAGGAAAGCAAGGTGTAAAGCTTAACTTTAAATTAAGTTCACAGACAAGCTGCTACTGGCATTTGTAATGCCTAAGACGAATACAATATTCGCGAGATACAAGTTTAATGAGAGGACGCAGGGTATAAACAAGACTTTTGATCACTTTGTAACTAAGTTAAAATTGCTGGTGAAGGACTGCTTATGCAAACGAAAATGAGATGGTCAGGGATAGAATAGTGTTTAGCACAAACTCAGCAAAAGTGCGACAGAAACTTTTAAATGCCGGGTCTGAGCTAACATTAAATAATTGTTGCTGAAGGACTTTGCTTATGCAAACGAATAGAAAGCAAATATTACATTATTTTTAAAATGTTTCCTTTTCTTTTTCATAACTTCTTTAACACACTTCTCTGCTGTGAAGCGCGGCTATTTTGCTAGTTAATAATAACGTTGAGGACAAGTGTCCCATCCAAGCCTAGCTTCTGTCTTGACCCCAATGCTTCCAGGACAGGCTACTGCTTGACAGAATTCAATGGGTCTGAGAAGGTGATGCTATGTTATTATAACTCAAAAGTAACTGTAACATTACTTTTCTTACATTGTACTTGCCTGAACTTTTACACTTCTTTTACATATCTTTTATGTCTATACATACAGTATACTGAAGTTTAGACCCCACCCCCTTTTCTCTTTTGTAGATCAACCTATATTCATAAGCTCAGTTCTCTGATCCTGACCAACCTGAAACTCATTGCAATTAAGCATTTGAACCACATTATGCACTCTTAAAGTAAAAGAAGTTAATTTATAAAGGTAATGTGAAACTGTCATATCAGGGTTGACTGAAACTTGCAAAGTTGATACTGATTCAGTCTCCCCTCATCGATCCACATTAGAAATGTATACACAGTCGCACTATTCATATTCATAATTCATATCAGATAAAAACATGTAATTTAGTGAAGCCTTGTAATTCACTGTACAGTAGTTCAGTTCACACAGTAACACCGTTGAGCTGTGTAATATGCTAAGTCAGAGTTGGCAAGCACCTGATATACGCTCACTTTGGAGACTGCCAATACCAAGGTCACACTATTTTCCTCTAGCTAATAGAAAACTTCCACCTGTAAGAAATTTATTCTGGTGATCCATTCAGTATGTGCAGTTAACTAGAGATAACAAATAGAAACAGTGATTTACGCAGATCTGTTGTGAAAGAATGAAGCTGATGCAAAGTCCAACAGAAGGAAGTGCGTCTTAGATCCATGAATGGATTTAATGAATAACATTGTTTCAGTGGATTGTCACATTATAAACATGGCAGATAAAAATTAACTACACACTAGAAAATCATTAAGAAAGAGTGCATAGTTTAAATGGTATCGTGATTAAAAACATTTCTGTATGGTCCCAGAACCTTCTTTGTTTCTTTAATTCATGCCTTTATTTTTCTCACTTTTTTGGTCCAATATGGCTTGATAAGGTGCCAAACCCTATCCAGGCCATATCTCTACCAGGGCAGAAACCAATCCAATCAAAAGTCTTACACACATGCGTGTGCTCACAGACACACACACACACACAGAGTCTCTCTACAGCACATACATTCCTGAGTAGCTGCTAATAGAAGAATCCACAGCACCTAGAGAAACCCCAATAAAACATGCTGAGAATGTGAAAAAGCCACACAGACAATTAGCAGAGTGAAATTTGGGGCTGCGTGCTAGTTGCGCTAGCAGTGTACAACCCACATTATTTGCTTCTTTAAAATCTTACTGTTAATAGGAGCCAAAAGATCAAACTTGTCAAAGTTTAGTCCCAGCAATGTTAATAATACTTTAGTTTTGTACTGTATAGTGTAACCTTTAAAGAATTATATTTTTGTCAGGAAAATACAATTTCCAGACACACAAAGTCCTTCAGAAAATTTCAAAACTGAATTTCTGGAAATGTTTCAGAGTACAAATTGTTCACGTTATTTGACAAACTGAAAAATATACAGTTGGCATTCCATCTCGTTGATGTGTAGAATGCACCCTAATTCTCCTACCCATGAGATGTTTTACTGGGGATTATCTGCCCTCTGCTGGAGAACCTTTATACATAAGGCTCCAGGAGAATCATTTCCATGTCCATATTCTTTTGATTTATGGATTCAAATGTGCTCTGACACTGGCCTAGGGTCATTTAAGAGATAATCTTACTCTGCTTTCTACTGTTTAAAATGTGGTTCACCTACTCCAATATGTCTAGAGATGCTCACTGATGAAGAGTGCAAATCACTTGGGATCAGGAGTCAACCCAACTCTAAAGTAGCCAGAGATCATTTGTGTGTAAAAAGTGATAATTTTAACATTACACACACTTTTCCTAGGCTGGAATCTGAACCCAGCAATCAAGATTTGTAAGAGAGCAGTGCTACCATGTCAACTGAGAAACTTTCATAATTCATGAAGGAGTTTGTAGTCTAAGTATCTCAAACGCAAATTCTTGGAGGATTTCAGGATCCATAGGTTTTTGTTTAAAATAGTTTCTTTACAAGAAGCCAACTTTTGCATCTTTTACTTGTGTGGGATTTTGCTGCTTTCATTCTGCCACATCAGTGCTTTCTACCTGTGCTTATTTTACTTTATGGTAAACTAGCAAAATACCCGCGTTTCGCAACGGAGCAGTAGTGTGTTAAAGAAGTTATGAAAAAGAAAAGGAAACATTTTAAAAATAACGTAACATGATTGTCAATGTAATTGTTTTGTCACTGTTATGAGTGTTGCTGTCATATATATATATATATATATATATATATATATACATACACACACACACATAAACATATATACATATACACATATACATATATACATACACATACATATCTACATATACACATATATATATATATACATATCCTGTATATAATAGTAACTGTAAATAAACGTGTGGTGATGGCTAAAACGGTGTCTGCCTGTGTGTGTCCGGGCCGTCCTATTTCACAGTGGCGTAGCCGGCAGGATTCTCCACCTGGGTCAAGGTGGGGACCTGAATTCATGGTAAAGTCTGTGAAAGGCCTGGCACAATGGGGGAACTCACCCACGTGCCACAGGGGCGGCGTGCATCCAACCCCGCAGCAACGGAGTGTATCATGGACCGTTGGCGGTCCATTGGTGGACTTTGTGTTTCAGGGGCGGCACACCGACGCAGGGCCCAGGAAGGTGGCTGCCGAGAAGGAGAGACTGTGGCTGCGGAAGCCGCAGCAGCAGCGGAGCTGCCCGGAGAGACGCTCTCCTGTGAGAGAGGAGAGCGAGATGGCCGACCAGAAGTCCCTCCTCGCAACAGACACGGGATTGGACAGCGTGTCCTGTTCTCTCGCCAATGATTGGTCGAAGGCTAGAGCAGGGAATGTCCGTCCCGTGCACCAAAGAAACCCGAGTGGGCCGCAGGGAAAGGCCCATAGAGAGCAGACGGTAAGTGGAACTACCCCCAAGGTAAGCCCACAGCCGGCTGTTTCTCTCTCCTTGGCGGCGATTTTGCAGGACTTACAAGAAGAGCTGCGCCTTGTGCTGTCGCAGCCGGCCGAGCGATGTGCCCTCCGGGTGGAGACGCTGGAGTCAGGAGGGATGGCAGTGGCGTCGGATCGAGAGCCGCAGGCAAGAGAAGATCGGCGCGCTGCGGAAGCTCCTGGACTGAGAGGCACAGCGGGGAAGGTAAGGGAGACTGACCCCGTGAAGCTCCGGACGCCAGTGGGGCTGGGTCTGCCCTCTTATAATGGGCAGATCTGAACCGCCACGGCGTCCCAAAGTAAGCAGAGAAAGCGACTTGGGGAGGCCAGTTCCTCCGACATGGGAGGACATGCCACTGGGTGCGCACATCCCGTGAAGGGCTGTCCTCTGCGGATGCAGAGGAGAAACCCGTAGCTTGAGAGATGGACACGAAGCCTGATCCCACTAGTGGTTCCGTGCCGGGGACTGAGGACTGCTCGAGTGGGGAGGCGGAAGAAGGGAGCATCAGGGTGCCGATTGGAGCGGACAGCGTTGGCCCAGCTGAGAGGACGAGCCAAGGGGCTGCGTCAGGGCAACGTCCCCGCCCCTTGTTTTTATGTTTCGTTTGCAGGCTCGGGCCCTAGGCTGCAGTGTGTCAGCTTGCCGCCGAGGCGTTCACGTCCTCGCAGGAATGGTCCGCTGGTCCCTGGAGGTCTCAGCTAGCGGGGGAGTACTGTCACAGGTGGCTGGGTTTGGTCAGCAATCAGCCGCCTATTTAAGGAGCCACCGCCCTGCAATCAAGGCTGGAGTCGGGTGAGGAGGATGACGAGGTCGTTGCAGAGGAGGCGAGGAGAGGCCCAAGTGATTTGTGTGTGGAGAAAGTGGCTATTGAGAGCTTGGACTTTGGGGAGACTGGGGGTTTGGTGGCAGTGCACATAGACTTTGTATATAATAGTAACTGTAAATAAACGTGTGGTGATGGCTAAAACGGTGTCCGCGTGTGTGTGTCCGGGCCATCCTATTTCACAATATATATATATATATATATATATATATATATATACTAGCAAAATAACCGCGCTTCGCAGCGGAGAAGTAGTGTGTTAAAGAAGCAATGAAAAAGAAAAGGAAACATTTTGAAAATAAAGTAACATGATTGTCAATGTAATTGTTTTGTCACTGTTGTGAGTGATGAGTGTTGCTGTCATATATATATATATAAATATATATATATATATATTTACACACACACACATAAACATATATATATACATATCTATACATATACACATATATATACACACACA
>JANRMT010062815.1:25914175-25933542 GCA_026402145.1 Polypterus bichir lapradei
CTACAGGGAGACAGGAAGGACAGCTGATCATCCTCGCAGTGGAAGACCACGTTTAACAACACCTGCACAGGATTGGTACATCCGAATATCACACCTGCGTGACAGGTACAGGATGGCCACAACAACTGCCCGAGTCACACCAGGAACACGCAATCCCTCCATCAGTGCTCAGACTGTCTGCAATAGGCTGAGAGAGGCTGGACTGAGGGCTTGCAGGCCTGTTGTAAGGCAGGTCCTTACCAGACATCACCAGCAACAACGCCGCCTATGGGCACAAACCCACCTTCGCTGGACCAGACAGGAGTGGCAAAAAGTGCGTGAGTTTCTGCATGACAGCAATGTCAGTGTTCTGCCATGGCCAGCGAAGAGCCCAGATCTCAATCCCATTGAGCACGTCTGGGACCTGTTGGATCGCAGGGTGAGGGCTAGGGCCATTCCCCCCAGAAATGTCCAGGAACTTGCAGGTGCATTGGTAGAAGAGTGGGGGTAACATCTCACAGCAAGAACTGACAAATCTGGTCCAGTCCATGAGGAGGAGATGCACTGCAGTACTTCAAGCAGCTGGTGGCCACACCAGATACTGACTGGTACTTTTGATTTTGAGCCTCCCTTCATTCAGGGACACATTGTGAAACATTTTTAGTTTATGTCTTATGGTGTTGACTCTTTTAGTGTTCATACAAATATTTACACATTAAGTCTACTGAAAGTAAAAACAGTTGAAAGTCAGAGGACATTTCTTTTTTTGCTGAGTGTATATATATATATATAATCTAGGTTTTATTGCACCTTTACCTTTCTATCTTCTGTATGCAGCACACATTTGCTCTCCTACCTTTTGCCATTTCTATCACTTTCCTCAATTTTCCCATCATACTCCTAATATGCCAAGTCACAATCGTTATACTCTATTTCACATCTTTTACTTACTATTTAACCTTAATTTCTTCTGGCACCAAACAAGACATCTCACATTCTATCAGTTTAAGGACCATCATAAAACAGATTTCCCCTTCTGTGGTTTGGCCAGGTTCTTCCCAAACGTTCTTGATGAAGGCATTGAAACGCTCAAATTGGTATCTCACGATTAAGGGGAGGTGAGCCATTCTTCAGAAAGGTTTACCTCATTTAGTCTCCTTTCACAAAACCCAAGGCCAGTGGGGAAAATCCAAGTTAAAGGGTGACTACATCAGTGAAATAAATATTTAGGCTGTGGAAGATCAGCCTGACCCAGACAGACACGTTTATTTTGCTCCTTCTTCCTGCATAACACACACAGTGCACAAACTCCAATAAACTCAGTCCTTATCTCTTTCTTTTCTCTCTCTTGTCTTCTGCTGCCTTCACTCCTCCACTCGCAAGCTCCATTCTCTGCATCCCAACTCTGGCTCCCCGAATGGAGTGAGGCAGCCCCTTTTATGTTGCACCCTGATAAACTTCCTGCAGCACTTCCTGGTGTGGTGGAAGTGCTGAATGTACACCCGGAAGCACTACAGGTGCATATGGTTCCTTTTCCGGCAGCACCTCCTGGGCACCACCATCCAGGGCTTCGGGATCGTCCAGGTGTCCCCTTGCGATGGCCACAGACCCAAACAGGGTTGAGCTTCCAAGCTCCCAATCCGTGGCCCTGATGTAATCCAGGGGGGCTGCCCTCTTGCACCCCGGGGAAGATATTGCCCCTCTCCGGGTCATTCCCTTCTCCAGGTGTCCAGGTGGGGCAAGGTCCCTGGTCATCTGCCACAAGGCAAATATTCAAAAACTAAAACATTGGAAAGTATCAGACGTCTACAAACCAACACCTGGTAGGCTGGTAATGGAAAATCAAATATTATTGAAAATCCTCTGTGTATGTGTTGCTCTGTGATCCAGCCAATTAATTACCATCGGTTTACCAGGAATCAAGTGGTTTGCCATTTATTAACGATGCATAGCCAATGTAAAACAAATTTTAAAGCACAGAGGGTACTGTCTGATGTTCCATACTGTACCTAATAACCACTTATTTCAACCTTGCTTAACCTATACCATATTTAATTTATTGAAGTTAGTCATGACATCATGACATTTAGACTTCTCTATATAGAGAATGAATTTGCACTCTTTTAAAATATTAAGCTTCAAATCTAACAGCAAAACACTTTTTTATTTACAATTCAGAAATTTACCCAAAAGCAACCAATCATCCTTTTCATATATATCTCATTTATATTGGTTAATAAAGTGGTAATTGATAGTCTGGATGAAAATTCAGACTGCAACTCCAGAGTATATTAAAATTTTAGAAATGAATGGAATTTAGTCACTCATAAGATGCATTTTAGTTCATTTTTCATGTGTATCTCATTTAAAATTGGTTAAACTGTACCTTGGGCTAGATCCCATGTCTGACTGATGTTATCAAGTAAACATATTATTACTTCACATGTGCTGTGAACAGGGCCGGATTTAGATGAAAAGAGGCCCTAGGCTATTCCACTTATGATGCCCTTTCACCTCCCATTTTTAAATTTGTTCAAATTGCTAACAATTTGAATGTAGGCCCCTCTTGATCTTGAGGCCCTAGGCTGAAGCCTAGTTAGCCTATAGGAAAATCCGGCCCTGGCTGTGAATGTTCTAAATTTTAAACATCTTAGTGTATCTCTTAGAATGCCTGAGATCTAAAATCACTCTTTATACAGAAATTGCTGTATTTAGAGTAAAACCAGAAGAGATAACACTGGGCTATAAAAAAATCTGTCATGATACCTTTCATCACACTACTTTCACCAAGTCTGATTCTAACATGTTTAGAACTATTCTATTCTATTCGTTCAATAAGTTAGTGAAGCTTAGTAAAAAGTGTGTTTCTATACAGTCTCATCCTGAAAAACAAAAAAACAAAATCTGAACAAAAATAAGTTCAGAAATTTTCAAAATGTGGCAAGAAGTATACATATAAAGTCATTTGAAAAAGTTTGGGATCCCCTCTCACCCTTCATAATAATTGACTCTACTTTCAACAAAAAAGATAACAGTGGTATATCTTTCATTTACTAGGAACATCTGAGTAATGGGGTGTTTTCTGAACAAAGATTTTTAGTGAAGCAGTATTTAGTTGTATGAAATTAAATCAAATGTGAAAAACTGGCTGTGCAAAAATTTGGGCCCCATTGTCATTTTGCTGATTTGAATGCATGTAACTGCTCAATACTGATTACTTGCAACACCAAATTGGTTGGATTAGCCCGTTAAGTCTTGAACTTCATAGACAGGTGTGTCCAATCATGAGAAAAGGTATTTAAGGTGGTCAATTGCAAGTTGTGCTTCCCTCTGACTCTTCTCTGAAGAGTGACAGCATGGAATCCTCAAAGCAACTCTCAAAAGATCTGAAAACAAAAATTGTTCAGTCTCAGGGTTTAGGGGAAGGCTACAAAAAGCTATCTTAAAGGTTTAAACTGTCAGTTTCAACTGTAAGGAATGGAATCAGGAAATGGGAGGCCACAGGCACAGTTGCTGTTAAACCCAGCAGGTCTGGCAGGCCAAGAAAAATACAGAAGCGGCACATGTGCAGGATTGTGAGGATGGTTACAGACATCCCACAGATCACTTCCAAAGACCTGCAAGAACATCTTGCTGCAGATGGTGTATCTGTACATCGTTCTACAATTCAGCGCAATTTGCACAAAGAACATCTGTATGGCAGGGTGATGAGAAAAAAGCCCTTTCTGCACTCACGCCACAAACAGAGTCACTTGTTGTATGCAAATGCTCATTTAGACAAGCCAGATTCATTTTGGAACAAAGTGCTTTGGACTGATGAGACAAAAATGGAGTTATCTGGTCATAACAAAAAGCACTTTGCATGGCAGAAGAAGAACACCGCATTCCAAGAAAAACACCTGCTACTTACTGTCAAATTTGGTGGAGGTTCCATCATGCTGTGGGGCTGTGTGGCTAGTTCAGGGACTGGGGCCCTTATTAAAGTCAAGGGTTGTATGAATTCAACCCATATCAACAAATTCTTCAGGATAATGTTCAAGCATCAGTCACAAAGTTGAAGTTAAGCAGGGGTTGGACATTCCAACAAGACAATGACCCAAAACATAGTTTGAAATCTACAAAGGCATTCATGCAGAGGGAGAAGTACAATGTTCTGGAATGGCCGTCACAGTCCCCTAACTTGAATATCATCGAAAATCTATGGGATGATTTGAAGCAGGCTGTCCATGCTCGGTAGCCATCATATTGAACTGAACTGGAGAGATTTTGTATGGAAGAATGGTCAAAAATACCTCCATCCAGAATCCAGACACTCATCAAAGGCTACAGGAGGCGTCCAGAGGCTGTTATATTGGCAAAAGGAGGCTCAACTAAGTATTGATGTCATATCTCTGTTGGGGTGCCCAAATTTATGCACCTGTCTAATTTTGTTATGATGCATATTGCATATTTTCTGTTAATCCAATAAACTTAATGTCACTGCTGAAATACTACTGTTTCCATAAGGCATGTCATATATTAAAAGGAAGTTGCTGCTTTGAAAGCTCAGCCAATGATAAATAAAAATTTAAAGAAGTAAGAGGGGTTCCCAAACTTTTTCATATGACTATAATTGCAAAGTAAGTATGCTTGCACTGTTCCGAATCTATTATTTTTTGTTGCTTTGCTATATATGAAGAACACAACTTTAAATTAAACTCACTTGACACAGAGCTACCCAAGGTGGGTGAGGGTTCAATGCGGGGTTATAAGAATGTGTTTTAATATTCTTGTACTTGCTTTTATTAATTGGATTGTGTTTTGTCTTTTTAAATAAAATGTAAAAAAATAACATTCACTTGAAGTTGATTTTTCTGAGACAGTTAAGCAAGTTCATAATGATAAAAGCAATGACCTGTTTCTACTGGTCTGTCCTTCACACTCTTATGACATTTTCTATGACAGTTTGATATGGCAATATATCTGTGTAGGAGAGGTTGTAGATAAACGAAGCACAGAGCACCACTTCTAAATGAATCAATTTTAATCTTCACAATGTGGGTTCACTCTTCTTTGACCAATTCAAATGTAAAGCTATTATGGCATCACTCAGAATTAAAGTAAGATGAAGTATGCTATGTACCATAATTGAGTGTGTTATTGTGCAGACCATTGAAATACTTCAATCAATTTCCATAATTAAAGAGAGATGTAGGTGTAATGAAGTGATTCAGGGTTTTTTTATTATGTGCTACATTAGGGCAGACACATTGAAAGAATCTGATTTCAACTTTAATTCAGTCATAAAATGAGAAAGTAATACAGTACATTGCAACATATTGCACAAAAAAACTTGGAAAAATCAACATATCTCAGAAGAAAAAAAGAGGAAAATAACAAAATTGTGCATATGCTTCATTTTATGGGCTTACTAAATGTATTCCACATTTATCAAATTGTTTAGTCTACTCAACATAAAATTTAAGCATAATAAACTCTAGATGGCTTTTAAGTGAGGTGTCAGTGATGAAAGTTACTTACAATTTTCTAGTTATTTTCAGTTGTTTCTTGAAAACACTAAATCCATACTAGAAGCCTTATGCAAATTATATGACCTTTGTGCAACAACTGAAACTGTAGACTAAGCAAAAAGATTAGTTAGCAGTCAACTTCTACATAACTTTACCAAAAAGAATGGGTAAATACTCACCAATGTGGTAAAGACCAATCCAGTCTGTGGCATCCACTTCCTCCTTGATGTCCCAGGAGATGATCAGGTTCTGGGAGCGTCCAAGAGTGAACTCATAGGTACTAGCAGTAAGTGAGGAGCGACTGTCAGAAGTAACCAAGTCTGTGTCACTGTTGGCACGTTGGAAGCCCATGGTTTCAGTGGGGCTGGCACTCTGAGCTGCAAGGCTCTGTAGGTTTTCTGGGCTCAAAGTGTAGCGCAACTGAGGGTTGCGGCGGCGCACAAAAAGAAGATGCTCACGGGCTGAAGCCGCCATCATGAAGTGGGGATCTGGATGGAAAAACAAAGGCAGAGTAAACTTTAGAATATGTTTGTAGGTGGAGAGAAGAAATCTAGCAGTGATGGGGAGGTATGATGGAATGATCTGCAGATTAAAATGAACTACAGGAAATTACTTCTCAGTGCAGGCAGGAGTGCTTATGATGTACAAGCACACTAAGGTGACAGATGGCAAAAAGAAAAAACAGTTTCAGGAACACTGGCAAAAGTGACGCTTATCAAATGAGCTACAGCTAGGAACATTCATTAAGGCAAACAATTGCTAAGTTTACCTTGGGAAAGCTTTCAAAAAAGTAGTTTAGGGAGCTCCAATGGATAACACCAGGGAATGGGATGAAGCTTGTAGCACGTCCTGTAAATTCAAAAGAACAGTAAGAAAAGCATCAAGTTATTTAATTACTTTTTCAAAACATTCAACACAGGCACCATACTATATTATCTTACATCATAGCCTAATAATATGTTACATTATCTAATCTTATACTTTAAAAAAAGGACAAAGTAGAAGAACGTCTGGTTGGTCTTGTGCAATTCTAAAGTTTTTAAATTTTTCAAAATTGTCTCATAGCTAACACTTAAGGACAACTGGCACAACAGCCACATGTGCTGGAGAATAAACTGTAAGTGTACCACCATGAAATGCAAGTTCAAACCTAAGGACCTTTATCTGTCAAGATGCCGGGTTTCTGTTACTAGAAGAATTCGGAAAAATCTGCCTGCTCTTAGGCGCACTAGGCTTTACTGGCTGACACAATAAGGAGATTAAACCTTCTGACAAACAGCACCATGAAACAAAACTCAGCTGTCTGCCAAACTCATTACTATCAGAGACATGTAGTCTGTTACAATGTACTGTATGTGAGTTTGTAAAGATTAGATTTGGTTTCTATCTTAAAAAATGTAAAAAAAAAATATAAAAGTGAAGGATATGTTACTGTATTGGCTACTGATGTAATGGTGCTCACTGATCATTCAATCTGAACTGTCCTTCCAAGGGGTGCTCTTTATCCTGCGACATGCTGGAATGGTTTTCATTTTTATACACCTATTTGGTACATCATTAACAGCTCATCCACAATCCCTCCCTCTAAAGCCAGAAGACTGAAAGGCCTATGCTGACGTTAATTGACTTCTGTTATACAACAAATTGGCAATATATTCATTCCAGAACTGACCTACATGAGAGGTTCAAACAGCATCCTGCTTAGCTTTGCTGAGATTTGGAGTTTAGGCATGGCCTTAGCCTTCCAGTAGCTGCTGGTTAACTCCTCTAGTGCCAAAATTCTTGACCAGTTATATGGTAGCTTTCATCAAAACTCTCAAGGAACTCAAAAGAAAAGAAAACTATAATTGAAAGCAATGCAGCTACACTACTATATATGTAATACTTATAAAACAAGTAAAAAACACACATACACCACAAAAATCAATGTGTATACAGCTTGAAAACCTTTTGTTTAGATAGTGGCCATATAGTAAGAGGTGGCTAAGTCAACAAGGGGTCAGCATGGAGAAAAGGGCACCACAGGGGAAAGGAAGGACCCAGAAAGTATCTAAAGAAACAGGGACACACATCATCATACCAGTACACGACAACAGACACTGCTGGAGGCTCTAAACAGAGGCGACTGGGAGCTAGAAAGTGACATGTAGCCTGCAAGACCTTATTCAGTATTCACCTACACACTAGGTGGCATTCCACTATAGAGATTGAGAGAACATAGCCCTCTTTCTAAACAGAGCATTACAGAGATACCATGGAAGACTACAATATTGATAACTTCCTGGCCAAGTGAAGGCAGTGCATGATACAGGCAGGATATTAGGGCCTGCTTTAAAGAACAGATACCAGGAGACCTGCCAAGGGATTGATAATAAGAAGTTACATTTATACAGCCCCTTAAACAATCCCATGGTGACTTTACAAAAAACAAAACAATAGAGGAAAAAGAGAAATTTTCATAGAAGAGAAAGGTATTTAAACCAGATTTGAAGGTACAAAGGAAAGAACAGTCATGTAGAGATCAGGGAAGATAATTCCAGAGTTTAGGAGCCATGGCACTGAATAACCTGTCTCCCAAGGTGAAAAGTCTGGTGCATGGAACAACATTATTAGATTTTGGCTAGAAGACCTGAGAGAGTGTGATGGGGAATAAGAGATCAAGTGTTCACAAAGGTAAAGAGGAGCAAGGTTATGCAAGACTTTGAAAGTGAGAAGCAAGATTTTGCATTTAACACATGACTGAACCGGTAACCAATGTACATGGAAGGGAACTGGGGGTGATGTGAGCAGAACACTTCATGTAGGTGAAATCTCCAGCTGCACCATTCTGAATATACTGAGTTGTGGTTATCAGCAGTGTACATTCATTAGGGGCTGCTAGAAAAATTTCTAGCCATGTGTCTTTGTTGTTAAATAAGGGGACTGCCACAACCATAAAACTGAAAGACTTTTAAGCCACCTATTTAACTACTGGCACCTTGACTCCAGACTCAGAAAGTAAGGCCTTAAATGGCAGGAGGAAATGAGTCCACAGTAAACAGATAGAAAGAGCATTTGATGGTAGGTTTTACAGACAAGAAGTGGCCATTCACACCATCAAGCTAATAGCTAATTTTGAGTACTGTTGTCAAAGTTTCTACTTCAATTATAGGACTCAGTAATTTATTCTAGATTCCCATATCATTCTGTGTGAAGAAATGCTTCCTGGCATCCATCTTTAGTGCATTCCCATTAAGCTTCTGCCAGTGTCCTCAGATCTGTAATTCAACATTTAACTGAAAAAACACTCCCTGATCAATTTTTTTTTCAGGGAAGAAAGATCAAGAGAAGCAGAAGGAGAGGAAAGGAAGCACAAATTGTATTTTTTGGTAAAGAGGAGGGTAGTTAGGCAGGGATGGACGTCTGATGACACAGGTTCATAGAAGGTGAGGGTTTTATTGTTGGGTCTTCTGTTTATTAGCTGCTTTTGTGCCCTCTCACTGAATGAGTAAAAAGCCAGTTAATGCGTCTAAACATACATGTGTGTACTTATGAACAAAGGGTCCCATCAATGGGATGCTGTCTAATTAATGTAAAGACTTCCTTCTAAAACTTTTAAGCATTATACTCACTGCTCTTCAGTCATTTGCAGCTCCATCATTTCATAAACAGAATAATAGTTATTAATTTTATGGAAAGTAATTCTAGTGCAATACAGGTAGTCCCCAAGTTACGGACATCCGACCTATGACTTACAAACAGGGCCGCAGCTGTGACGCATGCGCCTCAGTAACTGCCACTCCGTCATCTTCGGCCTGGGGACACTGCAAGCGGTGGCTGGACGGAGACTGGAGGGGGGTAATTTTACTGCTCGCACAGTGTAGTGTCCCTTGGGAGGCTCCCGGCGGCAAGCGGTGACCCGTGGTCCATAGTCACCAGGGCCACAACTATTGCTCGTGTGCAGGACGGAGGCTTGATGGGGCGGTTCGCTGCTGCCGAAGCTACTGCTGCTGACTGGACGCAGGCTGGATGGAGTGGAGGGGGGCGTTTCACTGCCCGCCCAGCACACTGGCTGCCCCGATGCTGCAAGTGGTGACCAGGTTGTGGCTGAAGGGAGGCCACTGAGGGTGAACGGGGCGGCAGGAAGTAGCATGTAGTGTGCCTCGGGTGGCTGCATGTTGAATGGGGGAGGTGTTCGGCGATTCACTACCCGTCTTTAGCCACACCGTGTTCGTTCTCAATGAGCGGACGCTGCAGGCAGCCTACTGTAGTGGAGGTGACTGTATGGTGGGCGGGTGGTGAACCGCCCCTCACCACCCCCATTCATTCTCAATAGCAAGCCTGCTTGTACTGTTACGCATATAACAGGAAGTTGTCTCTTGACAGTACATCAGACGTGTTGACGACGGGTGCCTTCCTGCTGTGATAGCGTGTACAGTGCTGCAGAAGAGCTCATCTTAACCTTTTGTCTTCACCCTTCAAGAATGTCTCTGAAACACAAATCTGATGCAAGTGCTGTTGATACAGTAAAGAAGAGAAAAACCAACACCATTGAAAATAAAGTAGAAATAATAAAAAGGTCAGAGAGACGTGAAATTCCATCATTCATTGGCAGAGCACTTGGTTACAGTCGGTCAACAATAGCATTTATTAAATTAATGTACCTGTTCTGACTTACATACAAATTCAACTTAAGTACAAACCTACAGTCCATATCTCGTACATAACCTGGGGACTGCCTGCAATGCCAAAAACAGTTTGGGGTATAATGGGTTAAGAGAAGAGTTCCAGTTCCAATGAAATAACAAACAAAATTTGGTGTTTCAGGAATTTCTCTCCAAAACAATGTCATAATTATGATTTTCTATTTTTACAACATTTTAAAATCTCCCCTATAAAAAGCCTTGCCAACATCAACTATTATGTTATGTTCCACGGTAAGTTTATGTTTTTTATGGCAGATGGATACATAATGCATAAAACAATGCAGTGCAATTAAAAATATTTCTGGCCACCTTTATTAAAATATTGCTGCCTCTGTAAAGTAAAACAATATTGACAGACTATTTGGTCTCTGACTTGATACCATGATGATCCCATAAATCCACACAGGAGCCACTTTTCAGAGTGAAAGAGTAAAAATGTTAATTATTATTATTATAAGGAACCCATGATCATAATGTATCTTCTTAGTGAAAAAGGACACATGATAAATGTATACTACACACATAAAATAAATAAAAGTTAGCCTGGCCAAAAGCTAAAGATTTCTCTCTACGTATTCAGGAAGGGTGAGGATCATTATGAGGAATTCAGGAAAAGTACTCAATGCATGTTTAGTTACTAGAGCTGAACAAGTAGGCAAAGAAAGATGGTGCTACAGGTTATGACTTCAAAACCAAAACACTCCAAATGTTATGACAGAACCAGGGGTTCCTCCCCTGGCTGGTGTTCAAATTCTTGTTTTATGTATTTTGTTTTTCATTTTTTAGCTTTTTATGTTACTGTTACTTTTGTCAATTAGTTTCTTTATTTTCTATATCTGTGGTATATTCCATGTGTTTTGTGGGTGGTTCAAGAAGCAAGGTCTCCTACCCATCATTGCAAGGGAATGACTTCAGCCCTATAAAAGTGGAAAAAACCTACAGTCCCTTGAAGTTCACTTGAATGTGCCTGGGAGTAGGAGAGTGGGGGAGTTACTTCTGATTTATTGGAGTTTTGACTTAGCTTTCTAGATTCTATTTTGGGACGTGTTTGTTTTGGATTGCCAATTGTTTCAGGTAACTTCTTTGCCTTTTGTGCTTTACGGAGTTTCTTTTGTTCAAGAGCATTTTTGAGAAAATAAATCTCTATTTATAAAGAGTCTACATTGCCCTCTTTGTTACTAGCTGGGTTTTTCCCCCTAGTGGGCATTTTTGGTATTTTTTTGGGACTTGTATGCTTGGGAACAAACGTCTTGCCTGCACACAAAACATTTAATTTAATTAATAAAAATGCCTTGCCTGCACACAAAACATTTAATTTAGTTAATAAAAATGCCTTGCCTGCACACAAAACATTTAATTTAGTTAATAAATTACCTAAAATAATCAAACAGCTCAAAAATATCTAAAGAAAATATAAAAGATCAAAACTCCAAAAATTATAAAAGATCAAAGTTCAAAGAATCAAGACTAAATGCAGATTCATTTTATATTAATAATCTATAATTCAAATTGCAATACAATACAATAGAAAAGAATGTTCAAAAAATCTTGTAAAGTATACATGATTAAGATTTTTCTCTAAAATAAAGATTCTATTATTATTAAAAACTTGCTTTCAGTAAGTACCCAGTTGATTTTTAAACAATTCATGTGGTTAATTAGTCACCGGTCTGCATTTCAACATCTGAACTTTGTTCAATCTTGAAACTTCTTTTGCAGCTCTCGACATCTTAAACTTTACACCCTTGCAAGACGATATTATCTGATCTGTGACATGACCTATGTCAGCACCTGTCTAAGGCTGCTGCTAAAATTGAGAACAGAAATAATCTACTATCAAAGGTGACTGGTGCATCGTGGGGGCCGAAGCAAATGTATTGAGGTTTTCTTCCTTGGTTCTATCATACCTGGTGGTTGACTATTGCTCTCCAGCATGGAACCACTCACCTCACCATAAACTAGTGGATACACAGCTCAACAAATCCATTAATCCATTCATCCATCCTCTTCCGCTTACACGAGGTCGGGTTGCAGGGGCAGCAGGTTGAGCAGAGATGCCCAGACTTCCCTCTCCCCGGCCATTTCTTCTAGCTCTTCCAGGGGAATCCCAAGGCATTCCCAGGCCAGCCGGGAGACATAGTCCCTCCAGCGTGTCCTGGGTCTTCCCCAGGGCCTCCTCCCGGTTGGATGTGCCCGGAACACCTCACCAGGGAGGCGTCCAGAAGGCATCCTGATCAGATGCCCGAGCCACCTCATCTGACTCCTCTCGATGTGGAGGAGCAGCGGCTCTACTCTGAGCTTCTCACGCTATCTTTAAGGGAAAGCCCAGACACCCTGCAGAGGAAACTCATTTCAGCCGCTTGTATTCGCGATCTCCTTCTTTCGGTCACTACCCATAGCTCATGACCATAGGTAAGGGTAGGAACATAGATCGACTGGTAAATTGAGAGCTTTGTCTTACGGCTCAGCTCCTTTTTCACCACGACAGACCGATGCAGAGCCTGCATTGCTGCGGACGCCGCACCGATCTGCCTGTCGATCACACGCTCCATTCTTTCCTCACTTGTGAACAAGACCCCGAGATACTTGAACTCCTCCACTTGGGGCAGGATCTCGCCCCCAACCCTGAGAGGGCACTCCACCCTTTTCCAGCTGAGGACCATGGTCTCGGATTTGGAAGTGCTGATTCCCATCCCAGCCGCTTCACACTCAGCTGCGAACCGATTTAGAGAGAGCTGAAGATCACGGCCTGATGAAGCAAACAGGACAACATCATCTGCAAAAAGCAGTGACCCAATCCTGAGTCCACCAAACCGGACCCCCTCAACGCCCTGGCTGCGCCTAGAAATTCTGTCCTTAAAAGTTATGAACAGAATTGGTGACAAAGGGCAGCCCTGGCGGAGTCCAACTCTCACTGGAAACAGATCGACTTACTGCCGGCAATGCGGACCAAGCTCTGACACCGGTTGTACAGGGACCGAACAGCCCTTATCAGGGGGTCCGGTACCCCATACTCCCAGAGCACCCCCCACAGTATTCCCCGAGGAACATGGTCGAACGCCTTTTCCAAGTCCACAAAACACATGTTGACTGGTTGGGCAAACTGCCATGAACCCTCCAGGACACTGTTAAGGGTGTAGAGCTGGTCCATTGTTCCACGACCAGGACGAAAACCACACTGTTCCTCCTGAATCCGAGGTTCGACTATCCAATGGACCCTCCTCTCCAGGACCCCCGAATAGACTTTTCCAGGGAGGCTGAGGAGTGTGATCCCTCTGTAGTTGGAACACACCCTCTGGTCCCCCTTCTTAAAGAGGGGGACTACAACCCTGGTCTGCCAATCCAGAGCCACTGTCCCCGATGTTCATGCGATGTTGCAGAGACGTGTCAACCAAGACAGTCCTACAACATCTAGATCCTTGAGGAACTCCGGGTGTATCTCATCCACCCTGGGGCCCTGTCACCAAAGAGTTTTTTGACCACCTCGGTGACCTCAGTCCCAGAGATGAGGGAGCCCACCTCCGAGTCCCCAGGCTCTGCTTCCTCATTGGAAGGCATGTTAGTGGGATTGAGGAGGTCTTCGAAGTACTCCCCCCCTGACCCACAACGCCCCGCGTCGAGGTCAGCAGCGCACCATCCCCACCATATACAGTGTTGACACTGCACTGCTTCCCCCTCCTGAGATGCCGGACGGTGGACCAGAATCTCCTCAAAGCCATCCGAATGTCGTTCTCCATGGCCTCCCCAAACTCCTCCCATGCCCAAGTTTTTGCCTCAGCAACCACCGTAGCCACATTCCGCTTGGCCTGCCGGTACCTATTAGCTGCCTCCAGAGTCCCACAGGACAAAAGGGTCCAGTAGGACTCCTTCTTCAGCTTGATGGCATCCCTCACTGCCGGTGTCCACCAACAGGTTCGGGGATTGCCGCCACGACAGGCACTGACCACCTTACGGCCACAGCTCCAGTCAGCATCCTCAACAATAGAGGCACGGAACATGGCCCATTCGGACTCAATGTCCCCCACCTCCCTCGGAAGGTGGTCGAAGTTCTGCCGGAGATTGGAGTTGAAGCTACTTCTGACAGGGGACTCTGCCAGACGTTCCCAGCAGACCCTCATAACACGTTTGGGCCTACCAGGCCTGGCCTACTCACCACCAGGTGGTGATCAGTTGACAGCTCCGCCCCTCTCTTCACCCAAGTGTCCAAGACATGTGGCCGCAAGTCCGACGACACGACCACAAAGTCAATCATCGAACTGAGGCCTAGGGTCCTGGTGCCAAGTGCACATATGAATACCCCTATGCTTGAACATGGTATTTGTTATGGACAATCCGTGACGAGCACAAAAGTCCAATAACAAAACACCACTCAGGTTCAGATCGGGGGGGCCATTCCTCCCAATCACGCCCTTCCACATTATATGTGGAATATGTTATGCACATTATAACAGGGAATCTCTGTCCAGCTCCTCTCAAGTGGCTACCAGTACTAGCCAATGTAGAGCACCCTTACATTTGCTGTGATACTGCTACTGCAGGCTTTTTAACAAAATATGAGAAGCAAGACTGTTTACCAATATATGGCAACATTTTCCTCCACCCGAGATTTCGACTCCTTTCCAGCCAATGAGTGGCGTCTAAAGATGGAAGTCTACTTTTTTTAATCCATATTTAAGTTGCTGTTGGAGTCTGGATAGTCACTAGGACTCAACAAGTGTGTTTATTCAATACAAACATAAGTGCATAAATTCCTGATTGATTCAATTCAGGATTATGGGGGTCATAGGCCTACTGGACTACAATTGACTTAGATACTGATAAGTCCGGAATTAAAAAAAGCTTGTAAATTTTCCAAGCTGAAACTAGAAGAAAGTGTGCATTGAAGGGCCAGTATGACATTAAGCCTGCTAGATTAAAAGGAATGCATGTAAATATTGACAATGGTCCCAGTGGACAATAAAGATTAGTGATCAGCAAAATTGCCAATCCCAAATAATGATCTTCACAACCCTTGCTCTTCTAAGTTTAATGGTAAATTAGACAAATAGCAAGAAAAACTACTTGAATCAATTCAGACCTTTTCATTTTGTCCTTTATTAAAACACACACAGTTTCTCCAAGTTTGGACAACGAACTTGTGTTAAGTACATCTGCTTATGTTTCCAATCGGAAAAATAAAAGATAAAGAAGAATTTGAAATAGCTGCTTAGTAAACAATAGGCTTGTTAGCTCAACAGCAAACTTATAAACTTAAGCATGTCAGCCTTGTGACCTCTTGATAAACATCTTGTGAACATTTGATACATTTGCACCTTTATTAAAGATTTATACTGTGTTTATTTGTTTGTGTGTGTGTCATAGAGTATACAGTAAATTTTGCTAAAAATCAAGTATTGCGTTATTAAAATGGTAATCCATAGGTATAATTACACCTCAAGAATTCCAAGTGTCCAGTCTCTGGTGAGCGGCATGATCTAAGTCACCCAGACGAAACCAGGTCATCTCCTGAAGTGCTCTACTGATACACAACCCCAGCAGGAAAATATGTAGGTCACTGTATAAATTCCCTGTCCTCCAAACATCAGCAGATTTATCCAGCATTACAGAAACTTAAATGTGCAGTTTGATGTTCAAATTGTGTGTACCCAATTTTGCCTTTTTTACTCTCACTTTTATAAATCTATTCAAGTCCACTTAGTGCCTGCATGCTGTTCTGCATATTAAAGGTTACACAAGTAAGCTTATGGCACATTTGGTCTGAGTCAGAGGGACAACACCCCAATAGAGACTATATGATACACCCAAAATGCATGATGATCTGTATTTCTGATTCCAAACAAAGACATTGAATTGCAAAATAGAGTGGGAATTGGAAAACTTGGTAACTGTTACATATAAGCCAACTTTTTTTTTAAATCAAGCTATTAGTTTGTATGTCAAAATTAAGACACACTATTATAGCATGGATTTTAACAAGTACAGGAAATGACAGGATGAATGTTATTATTAAATTAAATAAATAAAAAGCTACCTACTGGCTTAAATGCAGTCTTAGACCATGTTAATATGTAATAATAATAATTCTTTACATTTATATAGCACTTTCTCACTACTCAATGTGAACCCACAATCTCCTTACTGTGAGAGAGCAGCTCTACCACTCTGCCATCTGTATGGATCCCAACCTCAGATTGAAAACGTTCTGAAATAATACAGACTTTTTTATTTGAATAGTGCAATGAATATAATAATAATCAGATAGGAAGTGATCACCTTATTGTAGATTAAGTTATGACTGCATCATTGGAGTATCATTTCACACTGCATTTTACGAAAGTATGTAGACTTTTTACTGAAACAATAAGAGCACACTACACAGGATCCAAAAGTGGATAATGCATGCAAATGTGAAATGAACAGTCCCTGTTAGAGTGGAGTTTAGAGTGGAGGAGTTCAGGGATGATAATCTATACTAATAAAAGGCAAAGCTCTCACTGACTGACTGACTGACTGACTGACTCACTCACTCACTCACTCACTCATCACTAATTCTCCAACTTCCCGTGTAGGTAGAAGACTGAAATTTGGCAGGCTTATTCCTTACAGCTTACTTACAAAAGCTAAGCAGGTTTCATTTCGAAATTCTACACGTAACGGTCATAACGGTCAACAACGTCCTCCATGTTGAACTTTCTTATTTATGGCCCCATCTTCAAGAAATTTGGTAGGCGGCTTCCCTGCGCTAACCAAAACCATTGTACGTACTTATTTCGGTGGTATGACACCACTTTTAGCCACCATATTGAACTTTCCAACGTCACTAATTTTCCAACTTCCCGTGTAGGTTGAAGGCTGACCCCATCTTCACAAAATTTGGTAGGTGGCTTCCCTACGCTAACCAAAACCGATGTACGTACTTATTTCGGTGGTATGACGCCACTGTCGGCCGCCATATTGAATTTTCCAAACGTCACTAATTCTCCAACTTCCCGTGTAGGTAGAAGGCTGAAATTTGGCAGGCTCATTCCTTACAGCTTACTTACAAAAGTTAAGCAGGTTTCATTTCGAAATTCTACGCGTAATGGTCATAACGGTCAACAACGTCCGCCATGTTGAACTTTCTTATTCATGGCCCCATCTTCACGAAATTTGGTAGGTGGCATCCCTGCGCTAACCAAAACTGATGTACGTACTTATTTCAGTGGTATGATGCCACTGTCGGCCGCCATATTGAAGTTTCCAATGTCACTAATTCCCCAACTTCCCGTGTAGGTAGAAGGCTGAAATTTGGCAGGCTCATTCCTTACAGCTTACTTACAAAAGCTAAGCAGGTTTCATTTCGAAATTCTACACGTAACGGTCATAACGGTCAACAACGTCCTCCATGTTGAACTTTCTTATTTATGGCCCCATCTTCAAGAAATTTGGTAGGCGGCTTCCCTGCGCTAACCAAAACCATTGTACGTACTTATTTCGGTGGTATGACACCACTTTTAGCCACCATATTGAACTTTCCAACGTCACTAATTCTCCAGCTTCCCGTGTAGGTAGAAGGCTGAAATTTGGTACTTATTTCGGTGGTATGACGCCACTTTCGGCCGCCATATTGAACTTTTCAACAGTCTTTGTTACTTATGGGCCCATCTTCAAGAAATTGGATACGCGGGTTCCCAACGCTAACTGAATCCTACTTACGTACATATATACGTCCATAGCCTAAAGCTCGGTCACCGTGTGAGGCGGCGTTGGGTTCCCCATCCAAACGCCTCCCACGTTGTTGGCGGCCTGCCTATATAAGGCCGTCTGTCGCTCCAGTCTCTACGTTCCCTTCCCTGCTTCGCCACGGGATTCACGTCTCCCTGCTGATAACTACAGCCTTTTTATTTAATTCACGACTTCTCCTCTGTTTTATTGTTCATTTATTACGATTATAGTTATTGTGTAGGTATTTTAGACTTACTTTACATTGTTCAGGTACCCATTTCCTTTATCATTCCAACCGTACCCGCATTAACATGTCTATCGAGGTAATCACCATCAATCAAAGAACTATCACTTACCGAGTGGTTTCCATGCCCAGAGATGGCACCTACCTTTTCCATTCTATTTGTTACATATTGCACGGCCATATCAGGCTCACTCTTGATATCCGGAGGAACTTTGTGTCTTATGTATTGAATGACTGGGACAGGTTCAAGGTGTGGACTGATGACGGTACAGGAGATAATTATACTACACAGGAGCACTATAAGAATGAAATGCTTAAGCCCTTCACCTATGCATCTGCATGTGAGTTGATGGCTGCCACTGAATTGTTCGGTTGTCGCTTTCAAGTGTACCGAAATGGCCAAATATTTTACACCTTTGGACAACCGCCAATGCCTCTTCAACATCTTAGATTCACAGGTGACAATTTCAGTAGTTGACACTTTGATTTTATGAATGTTTAAACTCTCAAAAGCTGGATGTGAAGTTATCGATGAAACTGGTTGTATACTTACAGAGCTTGACAGATGCCGAATGTCTCTTCAACACAAGTCCTACAAATACTGACGTAATTGAAACAAACCATGAAACTCAAACCGATTATGACAGCAGCAATCCAAGCTGTGAGATTTGAAACAAGATTACTGTTCACATGGCCAACTGTACGTTGCATGCTTAAGAGTAAGCTCAGCGCACAGCTTGGTCATATTACAACCGGAGGGCCGAATTCAGAATGTGGTATACAAAGAGATCCTTAACAAATAATTATTGGTATATTTTCCCTCAGTTTAAAAAGATTTAAATTTCTTCTTAATAAAACTTTTAAGGCAGTACTTTGCCGCTGCGAAGCGCGGGTATTTTGCTAGTGTATATATATATATACCCCGATCTACAGTACATACTCTCAAAAGGACAAACCACACGCCATGGTGCAATGGTAGAGGCTTTGCCTCTAGCGCCGACGTCCAAGATTCGATTCCCGAGAAGGGGTGCACTGAGTATGTACGCGCGCTTCCCGATTCATTTAACCCTCGTATCCCCTTGGTTTGAAACGTATGAAAAAATATGCGGTTAACGCAGAAAGACAGATCACCAATTGAAGCTTTATGAATAATGGATACTTTATTCGACATCAATGATTGTTTTGGTAACGCCATACTCAGTGTATTCATTAGATGAACGGTAAAAAAGTAAGAGCGAGGGGAGG
>JANRMT010062815.1:25953542-26059887 GCA_026402145.1 Polypterus bichir lapradei
ATTTCAGTAGTGGACACTTTGATGTTTATGAATGTTTAAACTCTCAAAAGCTGGATGTGAAGTTATCGATGAAACCGGTTGTATGCTTACAACGCTTGACAGATGACGAATGCCACTTCAACACAGTCCTGCCAATACTGACGTAATTGAAACAAACCATGAAACTCAAACCGATTGTGACAGCAGCAATCCAAGCTGTGAGATTTGAAACAAGATTACTTTTCACACGGCCAACTGTACATTGCATGCTCAAGAGTAAGCTCAGTGCACAGCTTGGTCATATTACAACTGGAGGGCCGAAATGACAATGTGGTATACAAAGAGATCCTTAGCAAATAATTATTGGTATATTTTCCTTCAGTTTAAAAAGGTTTAATTTTCTTCTTAATAAAAATTTTAAGGCAGTACTTCGCCGCTGCGAAGCGCGGGTATTTTGCTAGTTAGCTATATTTTACAAAGTAATGTGTGGAGTGTTTTAATTTAACCACCTTTTCAATTAAGTTTAGGGAATATTGCCTGCCCTTCTCTGACAAAGGGGAATGACAGTCAATAATGACCAATAAAATCCACAGAATAAGTCTTTAAAAGTGATAAGGCTTTGGTATTCACTCTCCATTCTAGAAGGGAACGCTGACTGTTCGATCAAATGACCAATGAAATCCTCAGATTCAGACATCCACGGCTAAGGGTATTTGCACATGCATACAAATTGATGCTCGTTCCAACCAAACTTACAACTGCACGGATTTAACTAATATTTAATAAACATCTCGGCAACGTCATGATCATATAAATATTATGCAAAAAAACTCTTGTGGTAAAAATAAAAATCAAAATTACAAAAAATACGAGGGACGTTCAAAAAGTTTCCGCAATTTTTTAACTCTATGTATTAAGATTTTCAAAAACAAATTACATCACTTTTCTACATAGTAACCTTCATTTGCGATTCAAATTTCCCAGCATCGTACCAACTATTCAATGCCCAATTACTACTCCTCTCGCCGTCACCGTTTCCAATGAAAATATAAAAGTGCGGAAACTTTTTGAACGTCCCTCGTAGTTTCGTTTTTATTTTCTTGTTTTCATTTAGTTCTAGGTTTTAGACATTGTCATTTCTATTGTAATTTTGATTAACAGAAATGATTTTTTTTCAGTAACGACATACCATATTTTGTTTTGCTTTTAGTTTTAGTTAACGGGAATATCACTGCGTATACAAACATGTTTATACGGTTCAATCATATAATAACTCTAAAGAATAAAACTATACAAATTCAGCCTTCAAAGCCACTCATATAGTAAGGTACGTTATTACTTGTGTACTTTAAACAACACCTTATACATTTGCTGGGGTCATACTGTTACATTTATAACACCTTTGAAACCATTTGCACATACGATAACTCAACTGAATTTGAAAGTCCTATACAGTCGGTCTGGTCATATTTTATTTAAGCTGCTGAATAAAACACAAACAGTCGTGCATGTGGATAAATTGTGTCTATCTGCTCTAAGTTCCCACTTAGTACTCTTAGCAGCGTCTTTATGTTTTTTTTTTTTGTTTTTTTTTTATTTATTAATTTTATTGCACTCCATACAAAGCAATCAAGTTTTTACAAAGAGAAAAATAGAGTCAAGAACAGATCGATCCCCACCCTTGAGAGAGAGAGCAAGCCAAACGGCATAAAAATTTTACAACTTTTAAACATACCTAAATTAATAAATTCTCTGTGCTTCATGAACTTATTTTTAAAATATTACTGATTAGATCCTGCCATGTTTTGAAAAAAGTCTGTACGGATCCTCTAACTGAGTATTTGATTTTTTCCAATTTCAAATAATATAACACATCAGTTTCCCACTGACTTAAAAGAGGAGAGTTTGGGTTCTTCCAGTTTATCAGAATAAGTCTGCGTGCCAAAAGTGTAGTGAATGCAATCACAATTTGTTTGTCTTTCTCCACTTTAAGCCCCTCTGGAAGAACCCCAAACACAGCTGTTAATGGGTTAGGAGGGATTGTGAGTCCAAGGCTGTCTGAAAGGTAATTAAAAATTTTTGTCCAGAATAATGTTAATTTGTTGCAGGCCCAGAACATGTTACCTAGTGAGGCTGGGACTTGGTTGCAACGTTCAGAGGTTGGATCATGCCCTGGAAACATTTTGGAGAGTTGTAGTCGAGACAGATGTGCTCGATATATAATTTTGAGTTGTATAATTGTATGCTTTGCGCATATGGAGCTCGAGTGAATTCTCTGCATTGCTACTTTCCACTCCTTTTCTGATATATTGATTGAGAGATCTTTTTCCCAGTGTCCTCTTGGATCTTTGAAAGGGAGGGATTGTAAAATGATTTTATATATTGTAGAGATGGAGTCTAAGTCCTTGAGATTGAGCAATATTTTTTCCAGCATGGATGAGGGTGGAAGATGAGGAAAATCTAGAAGGTTCTGTTTAACAATGTTCTTGATTTGAAGATAGTGAAAGAAATGTGTAGCTGGAATGTTAAATTTGGAATGTAATTGTTCATAGGAAGCAAAGACATTCCTATATAAAGATCTCTAAGCAAATTAATTTCAAATTTTTCCAGATATTAAAAACTGCATATGTTTGTGAAGGTTGAAAGAGGTGGTTCTCCTGCAGAGGTGCCACAGATAGAAGCTTCTCCGTCTTAGAATGCTTTCTACATTGGTTCCAGGTTCTAAGTGAGTGGAGCACAATTGGGTTATTAGTGTATTGCCGATAGCGTGTGTTTATTGGAGCACAGAGCACGGAATACAAAGAAGTACTGCAGGATTTTACTACTATTGCGGTCCAAGCCTGTGTATGTTCTTCTATTTGTGTCCAGGTTCTTATCGCCTGTATATTTGCTGCCCAGTAATAAAACTGGAAGTTAGGTAGAGCCATGCCGCCTTCTTCCTTTTGTCTTTGTAAGGTCGCTCTTTTGATGCGTGGATGTTTTGAATTCCAAATAAATGAGGCTATTGTTGAATCTAATTGCCTAAAGAATGATTTATTAATGTATATTGGGATGTTTTGAAATAAAAAAAGGAGTTTAGGTAGAATATTCATCTTAAAAGTGTTAATTCTTCCAGCTAGTGTGAGATGAAGGGTTGACCATCTATGCAAGTCTTGTTTAATTTTTTCCATGCAGACGGCTTTATGTTTATTGGTAGTGTTGTGCTGAGTAACATACGTCCACATGTTTACAATATCAGTATGTTGTTCTCGCAAACAATTACATCCTTTTAAAGAAATTTAAGTTCTCTCTGAAGCTTTTCATAAAAAACATAATATCTGATTGGTCTGATATTGCTGTTTTGAAAAGAATTAATATGATTGGTGATTTTTAATGCGTTAAAATACAGTTCATCTGGAGAGTATTCACAGTGCATCACTTTTTCCACATTTTCTTATGTTACAGCCTTATTCCAAAATGGATTAAATTCATTTTTTTCCTCAGAATTCTAAACACAACACCCCATAGTAACAACGTGAAAAAAAGTTTACTTGAGATTTTTGCAAATTTATTAAAAAAAAAAAAATTGAGAAAGCACATGTACATAAGTATTCAGAGCCTTTGCCATGAAGCTCAAAATTGAGCTCAGGTGCATCCTGTTTCCCCTGATCATCCTTGAGATGTTTCTGCAGCTTAACTGTATTCCACCTGTGGTAAATTCAGTTGATTGGACATAATTTGGAAAGGCACACACCTGTCTATATAAGGTCCCACAGTTGACAGTTCATGTCAGAGCACAAACCAAGCATGAAGTCAAAGGAATTTTCTGTAGACCTCCGAGACAGGATTGTCTCGAGGCACAAATCTGGGGAAAGTTCCAGAAAAATTTATGCTGCTTTAAAGGTCCCAATGAGCACAGTGGCCTCCATCATCTGTAAGTGGAAGAAGTTTGAAACCACCAGGACTCTTCCTAGAGCCGGCCGGACATCTAAACTGAGCGATCGGGGGAAAAGGGCCTTAGTCAGGGAGGTGACCAAGAACCCAATGGTCACTCTGTCAGAGCTCCAGAGGTCCTCTGTGGAGAGAGGAGAACATTCCAGAGGACAATCATCTCTTCAGCAATCCACCAATCAGGCCTGTATGGTAGAGTGGCCAGACTGAAGCCACTCCTTAGTAAAAGGCACATGTCAGCCCACCTGGAGTTTGCCAAAAGGCACTTGAAGGACTCTCAGAACATGAGAAACTAAATTTTCTGGTCTGATAAGACAAAGATTGAACTCTTTGGTGTGAATGCTAGGCATCACGTTTGGAGGAAACCAGGCACCGCTCATCACCAGGCCAATACCATCCCTACAGTGAAGCATGGTGGTGGCAGCATCATGCTGTGGGGATGTTTTTCAGCAGCAGGAATTGGGAGACTAGTCAGGATAAAGGGAAAGATGACTGCAGCAATATACAGAGACATCCTGGATGAAAACCTGCTCCAGAGCACTCTTGACCTCAGACTGGGGCGACGGTTCACCTTTCAGCAGGACAACGACCCTATGCACGCAGCCAAGATATCAAAGGAGTGGCTTCAGGACAACTCTGTGAATGTCCTTGAGTGGCCCAGCCAGAGCCCAGACTTGAATTTGATTGAACATCTTTGGAGAGATCTTAAAATGGCTGTGCACCGACGCTTCCCATCCAACCTGATGGAGCTTGAGAGGTGCTGCAAAGAGGAATGGGTGAAACTGGCCAAGGATAGGTGTGCCAAGCTTGTGGCTTCATATTCATAAAGACTTGAGGCTGTAATTGCTGCCAAAGGTGCATCGACAAAGTATTGAGCAAAAGCTGTGAATACTTTTATTTTTAATAAATTTGCAAAAGCCTCAAGTAAACTTTTTTCACGTTGTCATTATGGGGTGTTGTGTGTAGAATTGTAAAGAAAAAAATGAATTTAATCCATTTTGAAATAAGGCTGTAACATAACAAAATGTGGAAAAAGTGATGCGCTGTGAATACTTTCTGGATGCACTGTATGTACACTCCAAAGTGCTCATTCTATGACATCCTGCGTACTACTTGGTCAAAGAACTGACAAATGAGTCAGGCTTAAAATACTGTACAAGACAAATGTGGATTTAAAAAAAATAAACTGGGAAACCAAAATTGTGCAAGAAATACGTAACTGTCCCGGTACCACTATCCAAAACGGATTGCTGCACTGCCCTGGGCTGGTTGCTGCCTTTCACCAAATGCTCCAGGGATCAGCACAGGCAGACAGAGAAAATGGGTACGACGGACAGACAACTGGAGGAAATATGATTAGGTTTGATTCTCATGTATTAATCTAGGATCCAAAGTGTCAACAAACCAAAAGACTGATAAAACATTTCAAATAGCTTAAAATAAAAATAGTAAGATCTACAATTTGTTATAATGTAGCATAGTTGGTTGTAAGCTCTGATGTTATTTTAGTTCACTATACACTGGATCACAAAAAAAGGTGCAGAAACTCACTTTAGCGCTTCAAGATCTTGACATACAACTGACACACATGCAGATGACACAAGGATCTACATATTGGTAAACACACTGATTAACATCAGTAATACAGAAGCATAGTGTTAGATGCCTGCATGCTATCAACAAATACTTATTATCCATGTATTTTTCATTTTAATTCATTTAACCCTGGTAAATGTTTTGGAGGGCTGAAGACTATCCTAGCAGAACAATAAAATCTAAAAGGCACTTCTGTTTCTCCTTAAATCTTAAATTATAATGCACCATCCACCACAAAGAAGGAACAAAGTCTTTTTTTAGTTTATGGAGCGAAAACTGATCTTTTTTTTTTGTACTGTTTTGGCAAAGCAGACAAGTTAAAAATTACCAATCAGACCAAAAATAGTCTTGATGTCAACTATTAAAGGACAACAGAAAACTCTTAGAAATATTAATATGCATTACTCTTGCCTGGTAAATTTCCAATTCCTGCTTTGTGAGCACACAAAGTACAATAATGTGTATTGAGTTCACATACCGAGTGTTGATTATTTTAGCTAAAATGGATAATAATGTTAATACGGTTGACTCATTTTGAAAATTACCCGAAAGATTATGGCTGAAAGAAGAGCACCCCGCCTCTTCACTAGAATGGCTGTAGTATGAGCATACATTTGACAAGTACATTACTTATTTTAAATTGTTTGATGCAAGCTTGCAAAGAAATAAGTACTAGAATGTTGTAACATGTTAGCCATTATGAATGTAGAGAAAAGCCAAGCAAAATGACACCTTTTATTGGCTAACTAAA
Source organism: Polypterus bichir lapradei (assembly GCA_026402145.1). Lineage (NCBI taxonomy): Eukaryota > Metazoa > Chordata > Cladistia > Polypteriformes > Polypteridae > Polypterus > Polypterus bichir. The sequence goes on from JANRMT010062815.1 coordinate 25,959,799, forward strand.
AAGATTACAATATGCAAGCTTTCGAGGCAACTTAGGCCCCTTCTTCAGGCAAGATCAAGAAGGGGCCTGAGTTGCCTCGAAAGCTTGCATATTGTAAACATTTTAGTTCGGGCACCAATAACAGGTGTAATTTTGCTTGGCTTTTCTCTACAAAAAAAGAAGCAAAGTCATATTAGATCACTATACCAAATCACTGATAACAGGACAGGCTTCCACTTACTATAGCTGGCAATATGGACTGTGAAAGAGTATTGATCCTTTAGTACCTCAAACTAATCTAAAAAGATTGATTGATTGTCACAGTCAAGTAAAGTGCTTTTTAAGTTAGTTTTTCACAATATGTAAGCATTATCTTAAATGACTGTCAGAGTGAGACCAAAGTGATAGGCAAAGAAAGTGGGTTGTGATATAAAGCAGCAGACAAGGCAAAAAAAATTCACCCAGCAGAAATGATCTGTTTTAGGCTATGTACAACATAGGCATTGTCTAAGCATAAAGAAATCATCTGTCCAAGAAAACATCTTCACATTCTACATTAATTACATTTTAAATGTATTTTAGCCTTCAAGAATGTAAAATGCAGAATATAAAATACAGTGTAAATAACATTAAATAAAGGTTCATGTATTATAATCTTATCTTTTGGAAGCTTGCCCCTCTTTGCTTTTTCACACGCAACAAAAATATACAGGATTGGGTACAAAGCATCAAACTTGGATCACGACAGACAGCCCATTAAACACCACGCATGGATCAAACCTGGGCATTTTCTGTGTTTAAACTGTGGTAGGTGCAGTAACAAAGGTATACATAATAGCACTGACACATCATTTAAACTGTAATACAAAAGGGGTTATTTACATTTTATTTTGGCCTTGCGTATATTTTTACATTGGAAAAATTCAACCTTGTATATGCAGTAGAATCTTATAACACGAAAGAAAAATATGCACTCACTCTAAAAAGTATCTAGATGCTTTAACAAAAAAAAATGCACAATGGAGCACAGCTGTGGTACCCCCCCTTATTGAAATTGTCAAACCACAACCCAGAGCTGAAGATTACAACAACCTCCAATTAACAAGAGAGAGGCTTACTGGGTTTACAAATTGGGAACAGCTACTCCAGGTGGGATCAATGAACTCTGAACTGAGTTGTTACCTTCGAACGTAGGAGCGTTGAGACTCAGCTCTTCTCATTCTCCATTACTGGAGTAGAAATTCTTGTTTTCTGTCAACTTTTATAGTTATCTTCTTTTGTCAGACCCTGTACATGTAGGTAAGTTATTCAGTAGCACTGAAGGCTTTCCACTTTTCCGTATGTGCCCTGTAGTTTGACTTTTATTTATTCAATTTCCAAGCTGATATCTACAATAATCAGTATGCTTGGCCCTTCCTTGGCTAATAACTTCTATAATGGGAAACTTTAAACTTGTGAGTGAGTGTTACTTTCATCAAATCAATCAAATTCAATCAAATCAATGTGTCTTAGCCTTTCTTGCCAAGCACTTCCTGTCTTGATCACATCTGACTGAGCAAACACAGCGCAACTGACCAATAAGACCAAAGCCAAACTGACCAATCATATTACTTGAAGGGACCATATACACATACACAAACACACACACACATTAAATAGATAGTTTAGTTAAGATTTTTTCTTTTATTATTATGTTTATTTTGTGTACGTGTATTTTAGACAATTGATAATGAACAGCTTGTGTCAGTACAGTACAGTATTTGATAATCTTACCTGAGTAGGAACGGCACTGTGGCACAGTGACTAGTGCAGCTGCCTCAAGAATTGTGGGCATGAATCTCACTTCCACTTGTCTACATGGAGTCTGCACATTCTCCTCCTATTTCTTTGTCTTTTTCTTTGTTTTCCCATTATACATGCCTGTTAGGTTGACCAGTAATTCCAAATTGCAATGGACCTGGCTGTCTCCAGGGCTGTTTCCAGTCTTGCTTCCAGAACAGTCTGAATAGCTGCTGGTCTCCCACAACCCTGAACTGAATCAAGAGAATCTGAGAATTCCAAGTAATAGTTAAATCATGGCTCTATAATAATGTAACCAAAGGTATAAATTAAATATTTTGCATGTTTAACACCTCCTTGTTTTATTATTCTTTGCCACTTAATCACCTGACAAATAATACTCATTCTAAACACAAAAATACAAAAGTCTGTAATACTTCATTTAAATTAACCAAATGGAAAGGTAATTATGCAAGTTCCTTGTTCCTGGCATTTCCTTAACGGATGATCTTAATGAATGTTGGCACACTGGCATAGTGGTAAGTGCTGGACAGCTCAAAGAGATCTGGCTCAGTCATGTTCTGTGTGGAGTATGAAATTTCTCTCTATGTCCATGTTAGATTTTTCTCTGAAAATCTGTTTTGCCTCCCAAAAGAGGAAGATGCAGATGGCAGGCTGAACAGCAATTCCAAATTGGTAGTGTGAATGACTGTGTTGTTAGGACAGGCTCTGAATACCTGAAGCATTTCAGATCGCATTCTGTAAATGGCTTAAGCATAACAAAACACTGACCATAATTTAATTACCAATCCACTATAAGAGTAGATTAGCCTCTTTGAGCAGTGTCTAATGGCCATCATGGCTCTGATATTGGAGATGAAGAATCTGAGACACACCCATATTTTATACATAGCACAAAGACGATCAACCACAGACCTGACATTAGACTAAATTTCCCGTCAACAATATAACTCTAAATGCACAGCTCTGGCACTTCAAAATGAATGAGAGAAACAGCTGATGGTATTGATCTAAAAACAGAAATGGCAGTCTGCCTACAGCTATTCAGTGATAGAGGATTATGTGGATGTCAAATAAGAGCAGATTCACATCCAACTAAAAACAGAACTCCATTGTAAATATACAGTTTGGGTAAAAGAGGCTAGAGCTGGACAACATGGTGAGGCAGCAGCCACAGCTCCAGAGACCCTAGTTTAATTCCCAGTCTTGTCACTCTCTGCTTGCCATTCACATATTCTCCCCATATCTCCATGAACATTCCCCAGTGTTCTCTCCATTTATACATGGGTTTTCTCTCATTTACTCCCGTTTTCCTCCCAAATTCTCACAGAGCTCCATTTTTAAATTAATTAGCAATTCCAATTCCTGTCTATATGAGTGTTGCTGTTTGCATAATTGTGCTCTGAAATGGACTGATGTCACATCCAGGATTGGTTTGTGTCTATGCCCGGTGCTGTCAGGGCAGGTTCCAGCTTGCTATGATATTTAAATAAAATGAGCAGGCACTACACACAGAAAGATGGTATTTATTTATTTACTTACTTACTTATCTATCTATTTATGTGTTTAAAAAGCTTCTGTTAAAAGTCATATTTTCTCCTTGGGACAAATAAAGTTATAATGAAACATTTGGAAAAAAAATAGCCAAAAACTATTTACATATAAATTAGGAATGATCAACATTTACAAAAATGAATTATTATATCAAATTAAAATTAAATTGTTACAAAATGAAATATAAATTGATATATATAGATATCATAAGGTTTTACTGCCCTTGGTACCTGGCAGCGAACTGAAACTGAGATGACTGAGCGGGCAGCGCAAAACTTCATACTCGATAAATGTGTCTGAGGCTCATGTAACCAGACTGGTGAAATTCACACACAGCTACAGAATCAACGAAAAATATTCATTATTCAGACAAAGCAAAATGAACACCAGCTGCCCTCTAGAGGACATAAAAGTATGATAATAATTCAATATGAGAATAAAGGACAGCAGAAACACTGACATAATTATGTATGCTAGTAACAAACATGTTTTCTACAAGGAAACTGCAACAGATGCACATGGAAAAGACCTGAGAATAGAGAAAGGTAATATGTTGATTGAAATGGATTTGGCAAAGTAAAAGAAACTGTATAAAACAAACATGCAGGTATTGAGAAGCAGATCATCAAATCACATTAAAAATTAGAGACAGTGGAAGCTTTGATGAAGCCTTAAAAATGAGAAGGGACAAAGTAAAGAACAGATTTTGAATGTTGATGACAGAACTGTGATGAGAGCAACTGTATAATGGTGACTGTAAGTCTTCTAGGATTTAATTTAGCTAAAATGAGCTTACACTTTTATCCAAGGCAACTTACAAATGACAAGTGCACTGCCTGCATGGGTCTACAATAACAGGTTACTTGACATGCTAAGGGTCACAGAGTGAGTCGGTGCAGTGATGGGGACTGAGCCAGTGACCCTGTGTTTCACAGACACCTTGGCTCCTAGCATACATTCCCAACCTACAAACATAAGAAGCAATCTTGAAGACAGAAAATGGAAAAAAATATTTAATTGTTTCATACCACTTACTGAACAATGACTTTGAATAAAGTATGAAACAGACTGAGCCAATCTTCAGGCATTAGAGATACAACGCAAAGGAGTTGCAAAGCACATTTTTACAGAAGAACTGATAAAAACAGCAAAGTGGCAAAAACAATGGCAAGGATATAAATAGAGTGTCAGTAACACTTCAAAGGGAAATGGTACAACTACACTGCAGAGTATCTCTCTTCAACAAGAACAGCTAATCTACAAAAGGCTGGTTTGAAATGGAAAAAGAAGAAACTGTTGGAACATGCACAAACAGAATTAAACATACTAGAAAAAGAGTTAAACATGAATATGGCAGAAGGACTAGGTGGCATCCCAAGGGAATTTAAACATGCTGAAAGAGGAGTTTGTAAATAACGAAAGGCAAGTGGCCAGAACTAGCGACCGAGACACATGACAATAAAGGCAACGCAATGGAATGTGTACTGTAGATCACATAAGACTCAAGGTTTACTCAGAAGATTAAGGAGGAAGAGTGTTTGTGGATACACAAAATATTATCAAACAAGAGAATCAACAGTTATAGGAATAGGATGAGCAGATTCTGTTAGATCCAATACAAGACAGGGAGGAATCTGGATCTGGTGGAAGTAGACAAGAGAAAAGAAGGTGCTTGATTGAGTTAACATTTGAATCTGTATCAACCAATCATTAATAAGGTAAAACCAACCTGTCTTACAGTAGTCTAATCCTTAGTCGTGTCACCCTAGTAGTGAGAGAACGATGTAGTGCTTCATTAATTCTGTTTTACAATAATACAGAGACAATCAAAAAGCGACACAGCTATGAACACCAGGCCACCACAAGCTAGCTATCCCTGTAGCAACTTTAAACCCAAAAAGCCAAAAGGACTGTTAGGCCATGTTTTTGTTCCAGTGTTCTTGTGTTACAGTATAACAGGTGTACCACCCCAGTCAAACTCTCCACCTGCCAATAACTCCCAAATGGGTCATGCCCGGGCAGTCAATGGTGCGAGAAACAAGAACTCCACAGATTAAAAATTACATTGAGTCAGATGTTTAATAAAATTTGATTCCTACCTTTGAATTCTCTGCTAATCCATGTTGATTAGCAAATTAAAGTGAATATTTCACTGTACTCTGTACACATGACAGTAATGATTCTATAAACCCAAGGTATAAAATGCCTGCATTAAAATGAACATCCACATTGTTCACTTATACTAATGTTGCTCACTCTTACAAGTCTCCTTACCAACTTTAAGGCCTTCCTAGACACTGTTGTCAGCACCAAGTGATAAGAAGTAACTGACACTTGTTGCTTGGACAGTAACATTTGATTTTATCCACTAGAAAGTGATACTGACTGTGATGCTGGATTGTCCCGTGTGAGTGAAAGAATGATCGCCATTACTCCAATGCACTCAGATCACAGTTTTGCTCCCATAACCAGTGAGCTCATTATTAGAGATCTTGAAAGACACAGATTTCTTACCAATTAAAATAACTCCACACTTTTACATTCTTTGGTCTTTGACCCTTCACCGTATTTACATCTCTAAATCAACATATATATTTATATACCACATAAATTTAACTTGACGATAACAGATAACATTATTTAAGAGTCTAATGTCTTACATGCAGACTTTAAATCTGGCAGTTTTGTTCTGTACACTTTGGTACACAAGCAGAAGGAAAACCAGTCCATTGTGTGGTGAGTGTGGTCTGTGGTAATGGTGATGGCTCTGTTTGTGTAGCATTTTTTGTTGTGTTCCTCCGTGGTGGGAAGAGATATTCCAATTCTCAGTTGCTGTCACCCCTCTGCAGGCAAATCCAACCTGAGGCAATACAGTCTCCATACCAGACAGAGACTGGGATAGTACATAAAAGACAGAGATTCAGGTTGTCAAAAAACTCTCTATGTTGCACTGTAAAGTAGTGAGGGTGGAAGTGGTGTTTGATTAGCTTGGCTCATTTCCTGCTGGAGTTGCAGTAGCTTCTGTCCTCTCTTGAACAGGGTGTTGGGTCCAGGAGAGATCAACAGGTGTCTCCAATCCCTGGAATTTTGTGCTCCTGACTCCACAGAAGACTCATTGATAGAGAGGGGATGGTAGGCGGCAGACATTCAGGGTGAGGTTACTGTTCTTACACCAGTCTACTAGATGTTCAAACTCCTCTGTATAAGCCGTCTCATCATCACCGATTATGAGACCTAGCACTGTCTAGATGTCTGTGATCTTAATGATATGGTTTATGCTGTACCTGGCACAACAGTCAAGGGTCATTAGTGTGATGAGTAGTGGACTCAAGACACAACCTTGGGGATACCAGTGCTCAGAAGGGCGGCATTCAATGTATTGTTTCCATCTCAAATTGACTGGGGTCTGTCTATCAAGAAGTCTAATATCCAGTTATGGAAGGTGGTTTCCAGAACAATGAGTGCAAGTTAATCTACTAGGTGCTAAGTGAGAATTGTACTGAATGCATACCTAAAGTCTAAGAATAATATCCGCACGTACATGCCTTTACCCTTGTGCCAAGCTTAGATGGAGTGCAGTGACTCTGATGGTAAGCAAACTTGACGGAAGCCAGTATTGGAGACAGTTTGGTTGTTATGTGGGGTCAGATGAGTCTCTCAAAGCACTTCATTATAATTGGAGTGAATGCTATAGAGCAATAGTCATTGAGGCACACAACAGTTGATTTCTTTGGTATTGGTACCACACAGGTAACTTTGAAACATGAGATTGACAGCCTGGTTTAGAGAGGTGTTAAAGATGACTATGTGTGCTGGATGGCTGGCACATTCCCAGAGAACATGACCAGGCATCATCCAATCATCCTGCAGTGTTTCATTGGTTGACTGTATTCTATCGTAAATCTCTTCCAGGTATCAAAATGTGATTTAATGTTAACTCTTGGGTAAAGAAGTGACATACATAATATGTAAAAAGGCAACTAATAAAATTTCATCATCAATTACTTTTGATGACATTGATTAGTTGTTAATGCCCTAGTTGTTATTGTATTGTAGACAACACTTGACACAAATAATGAGAACAAATAAGAAAACAACCAAAAAGTCTGAAATTATACATCTGAACAACTTAAGAATATAAAAATGTTCTTTGTCAGAGTTTGTAGCTAGAAGTACTGCTAAGCTCCTTGTATTCTGTCTGAGGGTAGTGCTTCACTTGACGAAGTCTTTCAGAGGATCTAATCTTGCGTTTGTTTGAGATAGGTACAGTCATTTGATTAAATATATCATGTCTGGTTTGAATAAAACTTAAATGACTAGTGATTAAACGTAATGCACCAATGTACACCAACAAAGTACTGCATGCAAAGAGGTGTGAAATGCAGCATGTGCAAACAATGTCTAAAATATGGGACAAATAAAGATTCTTCATGAAAAACTGGACACCTAAATAGGGAATGATACATGGCCGTGTCTTGAAAAATACCCCTATATAGGAAGGAATTAAGTGAGATAGAACATTTAGGAACAGCTCACACATTCCTAATATAAAGATTACTTCTTGAACGAGAAAATGGGCACTGATTAAGGGTTAAAGGTAAATCTCACACAACTGTTAAGAAAAAATTTCTATGCACAGATAAACCATAGAGACATGGAATAAGCTACCAAAGATAACTGTGAATAGTATCTTGTGGATCTTCAAATTATAGGAACTAATAAGATATTTTGATGTGAACTGTCTTAGTTTATCCAAACTTGCAGCAGGAAAAAGAAAAATGAAGCAAATGTCATTCTAAGATCAAGAGCTTTTGGCAAAAATGCAAACGCCTTGAACCTGACTTCAGACACAATGGAAACTTTTCTTATGATACAGCAATATGAATAAAAACTTTTCTTGTTTATTTATACCATTGAGGTTGGCTGGTACTGGGGATTGAAGTCAAATTTTATGAGGGTTGAACTACAAAGTCAAATGCCATCCATTCATCCATCCATCCATTTTCTTCTGCTTACCCAGATTTGGGTTGCAGGGGTAGCAGTCTAAGCAAAGGTGTCCAGACATTCCTTTCCCTGCCACCTCCTTCAACTCATCCAGAGGGATACTGATATATTGCCAGGTCAGCTGAGAGATATAACATCTCCACCGTTTCCTGGGTCTGCCCCAAGGTGGTGTCCAGCAGGCATCCTAATCAGTTGCCAAAACTGCCTCAACTGGCTCCTTTCGATGCTGAGGAACTTCTCCTAAATGTTTGCACTTCTCATCATCTCTCTATGGCGGGGCCCAGTCACCCTGTAAGAATAACTAATTTCTCACGCTTGCATCCGCAAACAAGTTCTTTCAGTCAATACCCACAATTCATGATTATACATGAGGGTAAGAATGTAGACCGACTGGTAAATCATCCCTCTTCGCCACAACTGACTGGTACAATGCCCACATCACTGCTGACACTGCTTTGAACTGTCTGTCGTTTTCCTGTTCCCTTCTAAAGTCAAATGAATTGATAAAATTATCAAGAATATCCTTTTGAATTCTAACACACACAACAAACAATTATCTGCACGTGGTATTTTTTTAAATGAGTTGCCCTTTTTGTTTGTTGGTAGGCAGTTAGTGTTTTTATCTAATGATAGTCATAAACTCCCCTTCACAACTAAGGTAAACTGGCTGACCAGATTCTTTCTGCATATTATTTTCTTTTCAAATGTGTACCTGTAAACTGTAAAATGTTGACAGGACTGGCAACAAATAAATTCAACATGAAGATCTCACATTAGATTTACCTATTAACTGTCTATGAACGGCATCAACAAATCAAAAGTTGAAAATTAGTGTTGAAATCCTTCCTAGCTTGAAGTGTGCATTACACACTGTACTGCCTGTAAGTCAAACAAATAACAACGTAGGCTAAGATCTGCTGGATACACAGCCCACACTCATATCTATTAAAACACTGCAGATAAAACAGCCACGTAATACATTTTAAGCATTTCCCAAGAGAATAAGTGTTTCTTCTCCAAGCAGCATAGGAAATAAACTTGTACTTATAAAGACTAAAAATTAATGAGAAACTTGCTTCATATATATTATTGGGAGCATGAAACTGAAATGGAGTCATAACAAAGCCTTCCATATATATAATTATGTATGCCTGCTGAAATTTTCATTTATTGGAGCACAAGCACACAGGGCTGAACAGAAATTCAGATGAGGATCAAACTATCTGGTGGTTGCAGTCCAATGTCTTAACCACTGAGCAACACTGCTCAAAGGCAGAAATGAGAACTGAAGAAACCAGTTTTTGACAGTGAAACAGTGATTTGCACACGAGAGACTTGAAGGTGGAATGAGGGTCAAACAAGCAGCAATTGTGCATATTATTTGCAATTATTTCTTTTAATAATCTCACATGTGCCTAAGGAAATAATATTTGTAATTTATTGAAAGAAATCCAGAATAAAATGAATTTAGGCACATCATCTCAGAGTAAAATGAAGGCAGATTGAGGATAGTGCACTGCTTAAAATAGATACTAATCTGCGCATATTAGAGAACAAGGAGAATCAAGGGGAATGACAAGCAGTATGCTTGTTTTTGAATTCCCTGTATAAACTAATTTTAGACCGAAAGATGGATAAACTAAAAAGTCGTGATAAGAAATGTATTTTAATCACCACATAAAAAGCTATTACAGTATATCTTCAATACCACAATCACAGTGTGCAGAATTTGCTAAATAATGCTAACAAGTCATGATGGAGCTATTAGACTACTGAAATGTCAGCCACATCCATTGGTCTCACAGTACAAGCTTTCAATTAAGGTTACATTTTCAAAAAACTTGAAATCCCTTTGAGAGCAAATAGAACAGAGACCACTTCAGAGTACTCAAAGATAGCATGCTGCACGTTCCCTTTGGATTTAAGAGGTCACATTAGAGAACAAGCTAATCAGCAATTAGTGACTTAGACTAATCAGCTAATGACCGTATTGCTAACAAATTGGTGGCTGGTGTCCACTATAAACTTATTGATTGATCTAGATAATGAATTTTCTTAAAGATTTTTTTTACTTTAATTAGTTATTATGACTTTCTTTAAATGATTTATAATTCTAGATTTTAGGGAGTTAAATAGATTGCCTGCTGTTCTGGCAAAATTTATCTTAAATGAATATTATATATGTGTGGCAATCAGCACTTTCTAAAGAGGTAAAATTAATCCCTGGTCCCAAGTGGCCATAATACATTTAAGTCTACACTGCTAAAAACCTCTTATTCTGAGTCAGAGTTCTAGTATTACATTTTGTTTGGCTCATTTTTAACTCATTGTTATCCATATTTGCTACTCTTTTAACCACATTCATGACTACAAGAAACCTGAACCTACCGCACTAGCATTGGTCTCAAGGCAGAAACAATCCCTGGAAGCCCATCTATTGAAGAGCACATGTCACAGATACAATCATATTGAGCCAATCAAACAAACCTGCATGTGTTTAGGATGTGGGAAGAAACCCTTATGAACATGGAGAAGTCTGCAAACTCCATACAGACCATTCCAGACAAGTCTGGAATTAGAGCTCTGTACCCTGGCAATGTGAGACCATACTATAACCCCAGCTATGCCCACTGCTTGTTGTCTTTGCTTTTTCTATAGTCTACTTATACTTAAATAAACATTTGAAGTAGCTGCACAAGCCACAAGGTGCTGCTGTAGTCACTACTGCTCACTTACACACCATGGGATTTGAATTCAGACTGAGGAGTTTGCTTCATCTAAGGTCCATACTGTTTTCCCAGATTCCAAAGATGTGCACATTTGGTAGGCCGATAATATTGTTCTGATATGTGTGGTTCTAGGTGTTTACTTGAGTATGCTCTGAAATGGGCCAGCACCTTGTCCAATGTTGATTTCTCAACTGCATCAAAGCAGCTGGGAATCACAGCAGCTATTCCCACCTTTGAAGCAAAATAAGCAGGTATAGAAGACAGGCTATGAGGAAAATGTACTGTATGTTACTCTCATGAAAGACATACTCAATAGAAGTGTTATATAGTCTCACCTTTTTAATAAAAAAAATATAGGAAAATATCTATGACAATATCAGAAAACTATTTGCAATGAATCTTCTCAGTCAAGGATAATGAGAAATGAGAAACTGATAAGGTGAAGCACTGTACCTGTGTTCTGTACATTTTTGTGCATCTCTGAAGCTCAATGACTCAAGATCCATCCATCCATCATCCAACCCGCTATATCCTAACTACTGGGTCACGGGAGTCTGCTGGAGCCAATCCCAGCCAACACAGAGCACAAGGCAGGAAACAAACCCCGGGCAGGGCACCAGCGTAACTCAAGATGCTTCTTTCAATTCAGCCAGAATGCATTTAGTGTTAAATCTGCACATCCACTATGTGTTGGCTTGGTCTTCTCCAGACTCCAGTTGCCTCTGAATGTGAACAGGGCGCTCAGTTGGGCTTGTGCTGCAATCCTGAACTGGTTCAGCATAAACTGTAAGTGTGTGTGTGTGGGGTCTACAATGGGCTGGAGACTGCCATGCACTCATTCATTGTGATTGCAACCAGCCTTCTAACCTCTGACCTTCAGGAGGTGAGATTACAAAATGAATGACGTATATTTACCAAGATATCAAAATGAACAAAGTTCTTGGATATAAAATGAAGATAAAAGAAAAATTACGCAAGATCATCATGAAGAAAAAGAAGTTGATTAATGGTAGATGGCCTCTGAATAAGAGAGGTGGTAATTAAAGCAGAAAAAAAACAAAATCAACATCAGTAATCTAAAGCAACAGGGTAAATAGTTCTCACACGCTCCCGTCAACCTCTTATAAAACAACTCTACAAGATTACCCTGAAGCATGCTTAATTCAAAGATTAGAAGCTGTAAGCAACTTTGGCTTAAAAGCCGCCCACGATGGATACAGCAGATCAAGGTGCTCAGTGATGTCATGCTCAGTCCAGTTTTCCACATGAGAATGAAAGTTTAATTTTACTAAAAATTGAAGAAACTCAGACTTTATCTGACATGTAAAATGTAAGAATTACTTTTAAAAATTACTTTTCATGAGCCATAATCTTTTAAAATATAATATTACAAAAATAAAAAAATAGATTTACTTGTAAAACACTCAGCAATAGAACACATTTTAATTCATTTATTTTTTTCTGCATGGAATGGAAGGAGTAACTGAAGTAAAATTTAACACAGACAAGGAGAGCAGACACAGATGCCCATGATGCCGGTACTAGCATTCAGATTGGAACCACTGCATCACTCCACCCGTGATGAACAATTAAACTTTGAAAATATATAAATGAACAACTTAACTCTAGTCAGCAATTTGGATGGAACTACAGTGGTTGGGAAACAATTAAAAGTGCACCATGTCAAAGGTAAGACACAACACTCCAGTCTACAAGTGTGCTGTACATAAAACAAGGCTGTGGCACTGCATCATAAGCTAACATCTTTATAATTAACCCTGGGCTTTTTTTTCATACAGCTGGCATGGTGGTGCAGTGGTTAGCACTGTTGCTGCTTCATAGCTCTGGAGTCCTGGGTTCAAACCCTGGCCTAATCACCGTCTATGTGAACTTTTCTTAGGGTACTCTTTCTCAAAATTAGCTGGCAACTTTAAATTGGTCACATATTAGTAGTGTAGGTGTGTGTGCAAGTGTGCCATGCCATGGACTGATGCTCCATCCAGGGTGGGCTCTAGGTCTTATTTTGCTCAACTGGAAGAATCCCACCCCACCACTCTTAAGTCAGTGGGCAACCGATGTTCTATACTACTTGAAATTGGAAAACTTCTCACTTAAGAAGATCTGTTCAAAACTATTTTTAAAAAATATGGCAGGATCTAATCAATAACATTTTAGAATAAGCTTCCATTTTGAGGAAAAGGATACCCTTCTTTTTTGCTCCTTTTATACAGTACATTTGGTTGCTGGATCCTCTCTCTTTTTCTTAGGTGGGGGTTCAATTTTGCTTTAATTTGTTAAATTTGACTTGACTGTTTGGAATGCTATCTGTTTGTAATTAAAATCAGTAAAATTATTTAAAAATAAATAAATACATAAATAAATAAATTAGTTGGCAACTTTAAATTGGCCCCATATTAGTAGTGTAAGTGTGTGTGCGAGTGTGTCTTACCATGAACTGATGCCCTATCCAGGGTGGGCTCCAGGTCCCTGCAACTCTGAACTGGGTTGACTGGGTTTTTCTTCTCACTTTCATAAAAAATATGCTGGAACACCAAGCTAACATGCAGACTCAGTCAGTCAGTCAGTCAGTCTTTCTCCAACCCACTATATCGTAACACAGGGTCACGGGAGTCTGCTGGAGCCAGTCCCAGCCAGCACAGGGTGCAAGGCAGGAACAAACCCCGGGCAGGTTGCCAGCCTACCGCAGACATGCAGACTCATATATTGTAAAAACTGTAACCAATGATGCACTCACATCTCCATACTGCCTTTTTTAAAACATCAACAAGAACTCAGATGGCACATGTAATGTATCGATAAAGAGAAATCTTTGGCTGCTCATAGTCATTTCATATCAGCTGAAGCAAAAAAATCAATAATGTAAGCTGAGGAAATCTGAAGAAGTTAGTGTTGTTCAGCTTTCTGATCAGACCAGCAACCTAATCGGTGTGTGTCCTGTAGGATTGAGAAAAGGCAGACCAAGAAATGTCTTTATTACATCATCTGACAATTGTCAACAGTGAAAAGCAATAAAAAGAAAGGATAAGGGAACTAGAATGTAATACCAACAAATATCAACAAAGAAAAAAAGATAAAAATAATGTAGTAAGCTACAATTTCATTAATAAACACATTGGAAAACAAAGTATTATGATATGCAAAGTAAGCGAAACAAAAAGAAAAATTACACCACGTACAGTGTTCACAAAAATCACAGCAGAGGATGATTCACATCATCATCCTTTCTTTAGACTGACATTTACAATCTTCTTGTATTTCTGTGCTTTTAGGACATCAGGTAACACATTCCTGTTTCTCCAGAAAAGAATGCTAACCTTCAAAAACGGGTCAGATTCCAATAATTAATATTGCATGCAAACGTTTACCACAATATGAAGTCCCAGTACTCTGTGAGGTCATTAATTTCCTGTATGAGAAGCTATGACTGTAATATGCCCTGAAAAAGAGGTTGACCCCTCAAAATATGTCTGCATCTCAACACAGTCCTCTTATGGATGGTGTTCATAACATACTTCACTTCACATATGTCACATTTACATTCAACTATATATATATTAGGGCTACACAATGTGGAGAAAAAATCTAATCATGATACTTTTTTTTTCCATATCATTCAATATTGACATATGTAACGATATAAATCAAATCACTGTTTCTGTCAAGCTTAAAGAAAAGTGAACATAACAAATGCGTTGTAGAACATTATACAACTGTATTTTTCAAATAAATAAAATAGGTATATATAATACAGTGATCCCTCGCTATATCGCGCTTCGACTTTCGCGGTTTCACTCCATCGCGGATTTTAAATTAAGCATATCTAAATATATATCACGGGTTTTTCGCTGGTTCTCGGATTTCTGCAGACAATGGGTTTTTTAATTTGTGGTACATGCTTCCTCAGTTGGTTTGCCCAGTTGATTTCATACAAGGGACGCTATTGGCGGATGTCTGAGAAGCTACCCAATCAGAGCATGTATTACGTATTAAATAAAACTCCTCAATGATATAAGATATGCTTCCCGCGCGGTGCTCTGCACACTTCAAAGCTCTAACAGCCCGTATTGATTTTTGATTGTTTGCTTTTCTCTGCCTCTCTCTCTCTCTCTCTCTCTCTCTCTCTCTCTCTCTCACACTCTCTGACATTCTCTGCTCCTGACGGAGGGGGTGTGAGCAGAGGGGCTGTTTGCACAGAGGCTGTTTGCTTAGAAGATACGGACGCGGATGCGCCTGTAAAAAATGCTGAAAGACTACCTTCACATTGATCTCTTCATTGTGGCTGCTTTATCGCGGTGCTTCCCATACTTAAAAGCCCAACAGCCCTATTGATTTTTGCTTGTTTACTTGTCTCTCTCTCTCTGACATTCTCTGCTCCTGACGGTACTCCTTTGAAGAGGAAGATATGTTTGCATTCTTTTAATTGTGAAAAAGAACTGTCATCTCTGTCTTGTCATGGAGCACAGTTTAAACTTTTGACTAAAGGGTGTTCTTTCATGTCTAGAGTGCTCTAATAATGTTAAAACGTATTTAGAAGGTCGTAAACAGGTTTTCTATGCTCTAACTGCGAAAATATTAGATTTATAAATAAAGAATCCTACTTCGTAGAAATTCATTTATCTGTCTGGAGCGGATTAACCGCGATAAATGAGGGTTTACTGTATAACTGTGCGGAGAATATTTATAAACAGTGTGGGAGAGTTTCTAAGGGCTTAAAATATATAAAAATAACCATACAAAACATATGGTTTCTACTTCGCGGATTTTCACCTATCGCGGGGGGTTCTGGAACGCAACCCCCGCGATCGAGGAGGGATTACTGTACACTAAAATCTTAATTCTGACCATTCAAAAGCTTCATGTATTACAGGAGAACACAAACAAAATGCACAACTAAATTCTATGGTCAATTCTGAATAACTAAAATCTACTCTATATATATAAAATCCTAAGCCTAAAAGTGCAATGATTTTTGTGCAACGATTTCATGTGATGTTTTAATGTCATGTTTTTTGTCACACTTTAAATCGGGCTTCTTTTAAAACCTACATATATTTGCTTGGTATCACTCTTTTCAGAATTTATCAAACTTTAATGTGATGTTGTTAGATTTTTAGATTCTTATTCTGTTTTTAAATTATAAACTAAAAAGTATCAAGAACTCACGCCCCGCGAGATAAGACTGTGCCAAGAGATTTAACCACGCCCAGGGCAGGAAATAAAAGACAAAGAGTAGGACAGCTGCTGTACAGACTTTTAAATGTTCGAAGCGCTGCACGAGATGCAGATCACATGGCACGGCAGCAGCAAGCCTGGCAGCTCATCGAGCAAAGAGAAGGTAAAAAAAAACTGTATTTGTTTCCCTTTGTATCATCGTTTAAGAGGGGTTTTCGGAGGAGCGACCGCGGCTCCTTGTGGTGTGTTCAGCCCCCCTCTTCACAATGCAAGCAGCAGAGACACAAAGTGGCTGGTATGTAGCACCGGCTGGGGGGGTTGGCGAGCAAAGCGAGCAGGGGGCAATACCCTAGTACGTAATATAAAATAAAAAAAGTCTTGCTAAATGTGCTAACATACAGTGGACACAAGTCAGGTGCCTCAGGCTTAAAGCACCACATTTATGCAATAGCAAAGGGTCAAACTAAATTGACATTCTTTCCAAACCTATCAAAAATAACAACTAACGTTAAAAGCAAAGCACTGGATAAACGTGTGGATTTTGTTTGCAAGGATATGCAGCCTTATGACAGAGTGTCTGGTGAAGTTCATACTCAGTTTGAGCAATACCTTGTTGACACCTCAGCCAAAATCGGAAATTCGGAAATTTAAAGAGATACTGCCCCATCTGATGACTGTATCACGGCACGTGTTAGAAAAGGACAAAAACTGTGAAGGATATAGTATATGACATGCTTGAGACTGTTAATAATTATAGGTGTGCTGTCCCAACTGATATTTGGACCGAAAACCTCTTTATCTGCTACCATCCATTAAATTAATGACAGCTACAATCTTGTGTCAAGGGTGATTTTTGTGACCCAGTTTGAAGCGAGCACAATTAAAACAGGTAAAACCATATGCGCTTAATATTCACACTTGACTGTTACTGACTTAGGAGCAAACATCGTCACTGCCTTACGCAGCAACACCAGATTAAACTGTAGTGCCCACATTCTTAACATAATTCTATCAAGTGCTTTTGCACCAGCAGTGATTGAGAAAGCACCCGCAGTTGCACAGCTTCTGGCTAATGGATAAAAGTTAGGTATTTTAAACATACTGGACAACAAGGCAAGCTTACAAGGTCACTCAAACAGGTCTGTGGAGTCAAGATATAGTGCTGAATCCAGATAGAGACAGCAACACAGACAGCAATCAGGTCAATGCTGAATCCCAGTCTCCTGGACCTATGCGGCAGCTAATGAATACTGGGCTACATTGTCACCCATATATCAACATCTATCAACATCTATTACAAATGCAAATGCATTTAAAATGGTCTCTCTATCAAGTGTTACAAATCACAAGGCATGCCACTCAAAGCCAAGATCTCCAAATTCACAATTTACATGACCACCGTTATCCATGTGGCAAAATTCATGTGGAGAGAGAGAAAAAAAAGTTTGAAATTCATGTTAAAAGGCTTTGCACAATGGAATTGCACAACTCAATGAGGCCCCCAATCTCACAATTTTGTGGTCTTCTCCTAGACAACTAGGAATGGTTATTGCTGGGTTGTTATGAATTAGATGGCAGGTGGGTTATGTGACACTGAAGAAACAAACCTTCTCTGATTGCCAGCTCATCCCCAGTCCAGCAGAGACACTTTGTGAAAAAGGCCAAAATCAACAGACAACATAGTGTCTTGTAGCCACAAGGCATGTTCAAAATCAAAATCAGATTATTTTAAGAGTACACATGCCACAAAGGCTCGACTTCAAACCTAGGACTGCGCCCTACTTGTGTATAGGTTGCAGTTTTATGTTCCACATCTTCAAAGAGGTGCATGTTAGGTTAGATGGTGACTCTAATGGTGAATGTATTGTAGGCTTATTTTGCGGTAGATGGAGTACAACTGTGAATTTGAATTAGAATGCTTGTCACCAAAAATCACAGGCTAAAAATAGAAATATTGTGGAGGATGGCCGGCTGTTTATCCCGGCCAATACCCCCAAGCCGCCAGGTGGAGCCCTCCTTGCAGCATGGAGGTCCCCATAAGACCAGCAGGGCATCATGGACAATGGAGTTTTTATGCACCGCCCTGGCTGGATGCCATGGGGGCCACGAGAGGGAGCTGCAGGGAGGACCGAAGAGTTCTTCGTGCCCTATGACCTGGAAGTTCGTCATAGGAAGAGCGACGGGCTTCCGGGTTGAGAAAAAGCATTGTTTACCCTGACCTGGAAGGAATAAGGATTTGTGGACTGTTGGATTGGGAACACTTCCGGGTCGGGGGATATAAAAGGACTGTGGGAACTCCCAGACAACGAGCTGAGCTGGGTGGAAGGGTGGCAAGGCGTCTGGGAGCTGGAGGATTGTTTATTGTGGCTTATTGTATTTTTGTGATTTATTATTGGAGTATTTGGGAGTGGAGCGTGCTTTGTGAACGTTATTATTATAATAAATAATTATTTGGACTTTTATCTGGTGTCTGACGTGTGGTCCGAGGGTACAAGGGTGCGAGAAAAACCCTAAATCTGTCACAATTGGCGTAGCTTCGGCAGGATTCTCTGGCCGTCAGTTTGGCGGAGGACCTGAATTTAAAAATTTTATTGTGGACAGAATACCCCAAGAAGACAGCGTCAAGACGCAGAAAAATCGCTAGAAACCTCACCTTTATCAAGTCCGTCATGGGGAAGAAGAAGACAAAGCAGAGCGCCAGCAACAGCGGAGGTCTAGCGCTCGACATTGCCTGCGCTCAAGACGAGCCATGGAGCAGCTACGCGTTTCGGGAGAGATTTCCGGAGGAGGACGTCTCCGACGAGGTATGTGCAGGGAATGTACTTTACAATCTTTTTAATTTAACACCTGTTGTCCCGTGTACATACCTCCCAGATGTCCATCCGAAGGCTCTGCGGGAGGCAGAAGACAAACCCGAAGGCGATGGCGCGCTCTTGTGCAGGCAAACGAGTAACCCGAAGGACTTCCGCATTACGGGTGCCGGCGAGGGACACGTGACCTAACACGAAGGATTCCAGGAAGGTGACGTTCAGTGTCAAGCTGTTTGTGGCTTCGCCCAAGAAAAGACGGACTTGATTTTTCTGAAGGGGAAAGGGGAGGCGAGCGGAGCACCGCTCACAAATCAAAAAGGTAAGGAGGGTCGGGAAATGGCTGCTCGGGATGTCGTAAAAATAATTAAGACAGACCTCAGTCCGCTGAAAGAAGCGACCCGATCCTCGACCGCTGCCTTAGAGAACTACAAGTCCCAGAAGCCTCCGCGAGACCCGTCAGAGCACGTGCCAGAAGCGGGCGTGCTCATTGGCTCCCGGCCGGCAGAGAAGACAGACGAGGAAGTAAGTCTTCTGCCGGTCTAAATAAATATTGACTTGCGGGAACTCGAGCGCTTGATCGAGCCCGTAAAGAGTTGTTTACAGGTCCTGACGACCATTGAGAAGATCTTCGGGGAATTGGGAGCGGTAGCCAAAGCGCCATTGGAGAAGCTGAGGGACTACGTGCGGCGATTTGGTGGGGAGCCTCCCGTATATCATAATGTGGCGGTACAGGTAGGTGATACCCGTACCGTATATAAAACAAGAGGGACGCAGTGTAATCCGGGCCCGCTTTTAATAAATAGCGGGTGCCAGTACACTACGTACCCTACAAGAGAGGCCGGTACATTAACCGAGTGGGCGGCGGAAGGGCTAATCGATCCGGGGCAGCTAGACAGTGCTGAATCCCGGAACGAGGCAGCCCTAAAGACGCCGCCACCGGTAATTTATAAAGTAAAAGGGGTGCAGACAGTAAAGGGTCTCTCTTCATCTAGTAGAGAGATTCAGACTGTGGACAAGCCCCAGATCAAGCAGGAGATCCCGAAAATAAAACGGGGGTCTCCTGACAAAGAAAGAGAGAAAGTACCATTAGAGGCGGCAGGGGTTTCACTCCCAGCAAAACAAGGGGCGGACCTAACATTTCCTAATTGTTTTCAGTCCCGCAAGGGGAGAATACCAGGAGGATGGAGGCAGTGCTACGGGTGCCGAAGGTTGGGCCACATTTGGCGATACTGTCCTTGGAGAGAGGGGGACAAGATATCGAATTGGAATAATATTACCCCTAGGTTCTCCAGGGACCAAGATATTCAGATTAATCAAAGCTCAACCGGAAGACTTCCCTCTCGGGGCAGGCCGCTCCGAATCTTTATAATTCGTCGCTGGTGGGGGGAATACTGTGGAGGATGACCGGCTGTTTATCCCGGCTAATACCCCCAAGCCGCCAGGTGGAGCCCTCCTTGCAGCATGGAGGTCCCCAGAAGACCAGCAGGGCATCATGGACAATGGAGTTTTTATGCACCGCCCTGCTGGATGCCATGGGGGCCACGAGAGGGAGCTGCAGGGAGGACCGAAGAGTTCTTCGTGCCCTATGACCCGGAAGTTCGTCATAGGAAGAGCGACGGGCTTCCGGGGTGAGAAAAAGCATTGTTTACCCTGACCCGGAAGGAATAAGGATTTGTGGACTGTTGGATTGGGAACACTTCCGGGTCGGGGGATATAAAAGGACTGTGGGAACTCCCAGACAACGAGCTGAGCTGGGTGGAAGGGTGGCAACGCGTCTGGGAGCTGGAGGATTGTTTATTGTGGTTTATTGTATTTTTGTGATTTATTATTGGAGTATTTGGGAGTGGAGCGTGCTTTGTGCACGTTATTATTATAATAAATAATTATTTGGACTTTTATCTGGTGTCTGACGTGTGGTCCGAGGGTACAAGGGTGCGAGAAAAACCCTAAATCTGTCACAATATATATATGTGAATTTCTGCTAGTTCTTTTGGACGCATCTTATTACAGCTGTACTACTGTCC
This sequence comes from Polypterus bichir lapradei, assembly GCA_026402145.1. NCBI lineage: Eukaryota > Metazoa > Chordata > Cladistia > Polypteriformes > Polypteridae > Polypterus > Polypterus bichir. The sequence goes on from JANRMT010062815.1 coordinate 25,980,892, forward strand.
ATTGTTTTGGCTCCAGTCAAAAATGCTGCATTTCATTATTTATGAATTTGATTAGCACATTCACAAGAAGTAGTGAACAGCAGTAGAATCCAAGGTAAGTCCAGACTGATTATTCAGACTTTAGTAGTCATTCCAGTTAATCAGAGGTCAGTTTCTTCCTCTAAATGGACTTCTGCAATAGGTTAACTGGTTAACATTTTCTTTTAAGCCTTTAGTGCAAGGTAGTTACTGTGAAGCAGAAATTTTGAAATCAAATAAGTTTAGCACACCAAGCCTTTATTTTAATAGATGGACAGGTAACATACTCAGGACTGGTTCCTGCATTTAGCATGATACAGCTTTTACAATCCTGTATTAATATAAAATTAGAACATTGGAGCATTCCTTTACTGACTTATGTTTATAAGAAGCTGTAAATATGCTGAAAAAGAGAAAATAAAAAAATTAATAAAAAATAGTACTGTCCCACTGATCATGATATAGTACTAAAAACATAGTCAAGTCATGTCAAGCTGGGCAGCATGCACTGGTACAGCACATTGCCACACCCACTACACAACGAAACAACTCGGGATCCCTGTTGGCAACCCCCCAGGCCCCAGGCAGACACGCAGTCCAGTCCCACCCTCTGGAAATGACCCTCTATCTGCCACAGCCTGGTGTTACATGGGTGACCCCTTGGCGTGGTCTAGCCACTCAGGTCCCCAACAATGAGGATCTTACGAGCCGGATCACCCTTGGGGAAACGCGCCACATGGCCATAGTGCCGTAACTGATGCTCCCACATAATGCATGTAATGTAACGACCTCATGACCCCCCAGGCTCTCCTAATCCATCTACTAACTTTATAGGAAGAGTTACCAGAGACATGAATGTCACTGGCAAGGTAAGTAAACCCCTCAACAAAAACATAGTGATGGTGTTAAATAAAAATTGAATTTGTTCATTAGACCTGAATAACTAATGACTTGCAACTTGAGATACAGGGTTAGAAGATGTTTTCATTGCATCCGAATTATCAAAGTTAGCTCAGGACTATGTAAACTGATTCTGTACTGCAAGACAAATTCTCATATTCTCACACCATATGCAAACACAACCAATTTAAATGTTACTGCCTGTCTGCCTTCCTTAAAGAAAAATGGGCAAACAAAAATAATTTCACCAATTCTCAACTATACTGAATTGGTATGTAACATCAACTGCTGCTCTGTACTCCAAATCTTTTATATAGCACTGACACAAAACTGATGAAAATCCAGGAAGCAGTAGCATACCCACTGTGCTCTCATGCCATCCACATAACAGGCAACAAAAATAATTTTTTAAAGAATAAAAACTTGAAAACTACAATTACCAATTTCAGGCATGCATGATTAAAGAGAATCTAAAAAAATCATGTTTTTGTTGAAATATCTTTTCTAGCCATCAAAAGATAGTATAATTCAATGTTTCTCTATGCCACTTGCTATGTAATGAGATGTTTATTAAAATGACAGTCAGAGCATCGAGAGACGTCAAGTGAATCAAACACAATTACATTGTTAAGATGCTTTTCATTAACTCATATTAAAAGGCCTCATTGTAATACTAAATTTACTTTGAAAGAACCCATTCACCTTTAAATCATTAGTGTGTTATTTAATCAAAATGGTGACTATCACCTAACTGAAACTCTGCTCTGGCAATTGTCTCTTAATGCACTCTGTATGCTGCTAAAACATTAGTATCAAGCATATGATGGATAAATGGAATCTAGAATAATTGTATAGCATGGTTAGAAAATGAATCAGTAGAATGACATGTTCATGTTTCAGAAAGTGATAAATGAGACTGAATACAAAAAGCAGAGCTAATCAAAAAGTCAGAAAAATCATTGTGATTACCTGGGAGAAGCAGCACTTTGCTCTAAAGCAAAAAATTAGAATTAAGTGCTGTTTTTCACACAACTGGTCACAACATCGTATTATGAGGACTAGATAACATATTTGAATGGTAGCTTAAATATCCAGTTATAGAACTGGGCTTAGACCTACTGTATTATATGCAACATTGTTTTTCTTTTTTATATTCTTCTAGTCAATAATTACTGCAGTAACTCCATACATGCTGTATATTCAGAATAAAGACAATCATAATAAATAAAAACCTTCCTGTGTAGATTAGGAACTACTTGTCATCTCTTTTAACTAACAGCAGTATGCAATTTCATTGATTGTCCACAATTTTTGTAAACTCCTTTATTAACAATAACCCACATTGTAACTAAAAAAAATGTTTGTTTTGCATTTTTATATAATCACGTTTTGTTTTGGAAAGTAACTTTAGAACCTACTGAGTTACACATGTATCCTTCTAGTTACATAGCTTATGTTTGTTGTAGCCATTGTCATGGTATTGCAGCATTAACAGTCATTAAGATTTACTTGGAAACAGATGTGAGCGCTTGAAGTGGCCACCAAGTGGTGGTTGGCCTACAGCCATTTCCTCTGTTTATTTGTGTGCTTTCTTCATTCATTACCTACATATAAAATTTGAATACATTGGGATATATCAATGTTTCTTCAAGCTTTTTCCAAGAAAAGCTTGATTACTTTTGTGCATTAAAGAAATGTACTTTAATTTATTTACAGAAGCTTGCATGGTGATTTATTGATCTGTTAATTAAGATATGTTTAAAAATGTAAATTATGAATGACTCTGGTGGTGCTTCAAAGAGACTTTTGTTAAAAAAAGTCCCCCATCCCCCTACCTGAACCAAATGCTTTCAAATCCATTTTTTTTTTAATAAAAAAGTTGTTGCCATTTTACAGTGCCTAGACTCCAGTTCAAATAACAATTAAAATGAATATTTGATAATGAGTTGCATGTCTGTTGCATGATAAGCAGTGAGCAAACCTAGCCTATCCAAATTAGTTCACCCCGAGGGATTATGACAAACTACAAAGTTAACAAATTACTTGTAAAGTTTCACAATATAGAACAGTATTTTTATTTTTATTTATATGACTCTATATTATGTTTCCTTATCATACTTTATCTGAATCACCAGTAAAAATTTCAATAACTTTTCTTATTGTTGAAGGTTTGCTTTAAAATCATGTGTGAATTGAAGCAATATAATAAAGAGTATATACAACAAAATGGTTTAAATTTATACAAAAATACATTTTACAGCTAAAAAGTAATTGGAAGACCTTATAAAGTTGCTGGATGTTACTGTTTAAAAGTGGAAGAATTACCAAAAATCATTGCATGTGCTCATCCACCCTAAAATGCACATTAATATGGATAGTTTGAAAATATCATTTTCATTTCAAACAATTCTGTGTTCTTACATTGGGTGCACTTTAATAACACGGTTATTCACCGAAACTTGGTTCCTAGAATGCCATGTAAACGTGAACTCTGGTTAGAAAAACTGAGTTTTTGGCCTCAGAGACGTAGAGTGCATAGCTCTGTATTGTAATGCAACAAACAAGAATCTCCTTGCAATCTCCGTCTTCAACTGTGCTACTGAAAATTATACTGTAATAATATTAATTTTATAATGTTATGATACCCAGGACATAACAAATGAGATTTACTTTCAATTATTCCCAGTAAGAGCATGACATAACAGTGACTTTCTCCAGTCAAAGAGACACCCAGTTGATCCCAGGACAATCAAGACATATGATCCCTCCAGCATATTTTGAGTCTGCCCCACAGTCCTCTTCCAGCCGACTGTGCCAGGTACATTTAACGTGGTAGACACCAGAGTGCATCCTAACCTGCTCTGTTGTGGGGCTGACTCAGCAGCCTTGTAGAAGAACCTCAGTTTGAACACTCGGACTCACAAAAATATAATTTGACATTTTAACACAACCTCGTAGATCCTAAATACATTTTAGCCAGTTTTCACTTTCCTTTGAGACTAAAACTAAAGACTGGAGTTTTTTTTTTGTTTTTTCTGTCCCCCCTGGCCATTGGACCTTACACTTATTCTATGTTAATTAATGTTGACTTATTTTATTTTCTTACTGTGTCTCTTATTTTTCTATTCTTCATTATGTAAAGCACTTTGAGCTACATTTTTTTGTATGAAAATGTGCTATATAAATAAATGTTGTTGTTGTAAAATTAGAATGAAATCAATATTATATCCATTTGATTTAACTGAGGCTAATGTACTGTTAAAAAAAAAAACACAACTCGCCCTCTTTTTCCAGTTAGAAGCTTTAATAGACTGATGGCCCTAGCTATAGAAATGCACAGGAGGCACTGTAGTTGAAATAAAAAATAGGGATGACTTCTTTAGGAATGCATGGAATATGATTTTTTTCCTTGTTGCAAGGCTGTGCTTGGGTCCTAATTTGGCTCCTGAGGTGGTTGTTTGTGTAGTGGGTGCATCTACGCACTGTATCAGTGCATGCTCCCAACCTCTGTAAAATTTCCATATAGCAAGGAGTTTGTGAGAAACACTTTGCTTTGAAAATGCTCATGGCTGACAGCATGCTCTTAATACACAGTTAAGTTTAATTGTTAGTTTGAAGTCATCCCTAATATCGATCGCAAATAAGAATGCAACTAAAGAATTTCCAAAATGATGCTGAAGTCAATCTAACAGACCAAGAATCCAATAGAGGGGAATAAAATTAGATATGGCCCATTCTGTGCTGAAGGCAAGGGATCTACTGCATTATCTGGGCATCATCTGGTCCCAGAGGGTGTAATAGGTATATACAATGGCGAGTGTAACAAAGGCTCCAAAGCCATGATGAAGGTCTCTACATAAGGTATGTTCCCATTAATACAATTAATGTAGATTACCTTTATACTTTAATGATGAGGAACATGAATGCCACAAAAATCTTCATCATTGCCTCTTCATCACTTCCAGAGGCGTATTCCAAGTGCACTCCTCCTCAGTCATCACCTTGATTTAGGCATTCACTTTCTGCTCTGCGCATATAAAGGCTCTGAAAACACAAACTACTCTAAACAAATGCAGCGTTCAACCACAAGCTTGATGACAGGGACCATGCAGTAAAGCAGAATTTGAATTGTCTAATTTTAATTTCTATGTTGTTTGTTCTTGTAGCTTTACACTTTTGCTGTCATATTTCTTTGTATTTTGATCAGAGCTACAGTTACTTATTTTGTCTGGAGTTACTCTTCGGATTCCGCTTCACAATTAGGCCTTAGAACTAAAGAGGGAGTAGATGGGGATTTGACACAAGCCTGTGCTTTAAACCTGTTACAGTGGGAAAGCCAGGTAGCAGACAGCATTTACATGATTTTGACAGGTTAGATGACCTTAATGCTGTGGAATGGGGACCACTACAACCTAAGATCATTGCCCTCTGCAGCCTTGTTCTGCAATCACAGTTCTTCACGTATGCCTTCCTCTACCTAATTTGCTGTTAAGAACTTAGGTATAAAGCTTCTGTAGCATAATAGTCCACATGGCCATTTGCAATGCTACTTTTCAAAATGGCAGAGAGATTGGCTTCACCTGCAATTGTCACCCAAACAATATTGAAAGGTTCCATCACTGCTTCCATTAGTAATTCTATATTAATATCTATATTTATTGGGAGGTATGCTGAACCAAGTCCCTGTGTCCACACTGAAGCAAAACTGATCAGCATTGAGGCCATGATGGTGTAGACCAACTCCATCTGACAGACAGCTGAATGAGATTGCGTGACTCCCACTGCTGCAGGTTGCACTATGCTGAACTGGAGGAAGCAGTTTACCAAATAAATAAATAAACTCATAATTGAAGGACAAAGTGGGCATTGACCATTTTAATAGCCTTTTAGTGGCACAAATGGCCCATTAAGACAGATTTAAGATAAATAAAGAAATCCAGTTTTACCTCCACCTGCATTCCATGGTCAACACTAAAGTGAACGGCCAAACTGCAGCTTTACCATCACTTTGGACACTTCTGTACTTTATATGTTAACAAAGGTGTTAATCACAGCTGACACCTCTGCAGAGACTCCTTCCAATAAAAACATGGCCAAAAGTACATTCATTTTAGTCTTGTAACCACCAACTGAATCTGAGATTGAAAGGGACTTTGATCCAATCATCAGAAGTTACATCTTCATTGAAAAATTAGGCGCATTCACCTTCTCTGTCTCTTTGGGAGCTGAAAGTTGACAATCTGCTCTACTTGGAGTGAGAAGCCATTTAATCACTGTTGATCAAAAAGCTCACATACCGTCTTCAGCCTGGAAGCTACTCTCCATACAGACTTGGAGCTAGACACCTTGAAATAGCTCTAAGATCCATAGCGCCATGCCAGTAACTGAATCCAGTCGAAGAAGCATCTATTATTTCAAGAAAGGAACTTCAGCACCTACTGTCTTGTAATAGAACGAATAACGCTTTTCCCTATTAAGTTGTAGAGGACACAGCATAGAATCTAAAAGTGAGCTGAGGAAGACAGTATCACAACACACCACACCATAGTAAGTACCATGTTGCAAAAGCAAAGAGTGCACTCTAACACAAGAAGAGTGCAATTGCTCTTAAATCCAGAGCAATGGCATATAGCTCCACGTAGCAATGGACATCATCCTTAAATACTTGGTCCCATAGCTCTGTTTATTTGTACCTGTGTGTTTTCATATATATGCCATTATCATATTCAGTACTGGTCAAAGCTGATGTACAGCCTTAGGCAAGGTTTACCACTGCCCCCCCCTTCCACCCAATAAACAAAAGGACAAAATAAATGCACAAACAATGGATGCAAAAGCACAGATGCTTTCATTTAATACAATAGCCAAGTGACCAGTGTTTCTTAAACTATGGGCTGCGGCCCATTTTGTCCCATATGATGTCTGAACTTGAGTCATGCTGAGTCACAATAGAACTGAATCAGAGAAGGGCCTGAATGGTTTGTGGAATGTGATGTGGTGAGTCACGACAGTCAAGGGGAAACCAAATGGATAACGATCAACAGTGATTCTCCAAGGGGGTGGTGGGACACGAGGGGATGGATCCCCCAGGATGATGCTCCACAGCGATTGAGGGTTGCGAAGACACAAAAAAGCCAAAACTGGGCTGCGAGAAAAAGATGTTACCAACCACATCAATAAACCAAAGTCATTGCAAACTAAGCATGTGCAAAGTGCATGTAAGTTAATTATAAATATTATTATAATAAATATCATAAATAGAAGCAAATGCACAATTAAAAATATGAATGTAAGAATAAATTAAATAACACAATTATCTCTGGAACTATGTACATTACACATTACATTACATAAACGTAACACGGTAATGGCAGAGATTTCACAACTGACATTTAACAAAATTTAACGACTGACTTGACACAATCTCTCCTATTTTATAGTTTTACCTTCCTGGACTTCCTTACTGCAAAGTCCTCTATGATATCATCATATGAAATATGACCAGCAACCTCATGGTTGGTACTCATTATGGCCTGCTTAGTTAGTAGGACTCGTTCTTATCTGACATTAGAATAGCTTTGTGCTGAATGTGAAATCTTTTCTTTAAAACCTCATAGACCACAACAGAATTTGACGATGTTTATAACGTCTAGATAGCACCATTATGTACACGGGTGCACTTGGGACTGAGGTGACCATGGCCTGAAACTGTTGTTCGCGGGCCCCCAGGCATTTTGAGAGAACCACTAAAAACTGATATGTAACATCAAAGTATAGTAGTTGCCTAAACGTCAATATGCACGACACACAAGTACAGCAAATAGTATGCGAGGATGGAGTAGGTGTATGGATAGCGGCAAAAACCACGGAAACAGCATCTTAAAAAAATGAATGATACAGAGAGGCAGACAAAGCATGCAATGACAAAGCTTAGAATAGTACTTGACAGCCATTACTCATATTAAATATTGAAATCAATGTGAGTCTAATCCATCAACTATCGATTGTGAGAAAGAGCCAGAGAAGGAGAAAGGAAGAAAAAATATTAGCTGTAATCTAGGAATTGTAAATCACTTGTATTCTGTTCTGCGATGGTCATTTGTAACTCAGTTGGTCAATTTTCTAACCCTGTCATTCAACACTTGTTCCCAGACTGATGTTTACTCAATAATGATCACCTCTTTTGTAAGTCATTTTGGATAAAAGTATCTACTAAGCATGTAAATGTAAATGTAAACACTTAAAATAAATTATTGTAGCATCTAGTGATTTTCACAATAGCAGGTATTTTTTAGTCTTGCAGGATCAGAAGTGTTTCTCAAACGAGAATGTAGTCTGGGGATAAACTGTTAAAAAGTGCGTAGTGAATAGCATTGAAGTCCTGTGTGGCAAACACTACAACCACAGGGCTTCATCCTAAAACACACGCCTCCAGTTCCTCTGGTCCATGCATTTTAAACTGTCCCTGGGGTTTCAGGGAGAGAGCAAAAGATACTGAACAAAAGACTTGAAACTGAGAGAAAATAAAAAGTTAAAACTGCACTTTAAAACCGTATTTATGAGCTCAGTAGAATAAGGTGACTGAAGCTTAATAATTAATTTGCAAGTCGTAATGTGAGCGACGAGAGTGAAGCCAGACACACACACATATAGACCACCACATCTATTGGGCTCCAGACATTTGAGAAGTACTTCTGTCTGCTAGAATTTCTTTCTGTCATTTTAACTATTGCATCACTATATTGCATAACAATAGGAAATAGAGTTTCAATAAGCATTATGGCCTATGGGCGGCACAGTGGCGAAGTGGGTAGCAGTGCTGCCTCGCAGTTAGGAGACCTGGGTTCGCTGAGTTTGCATGTTCTCCCCGTGTCTGCATGGGTTTCCTCCGGGTGCTCCGGTTTCCTCCCACAGTCCAAAGACATGCAGGTTAGGTGCACTGGCGATTCTAAATTGTCCCTAGTGTGTGCTTGGTATGTGGGTGTGTGAGTGTGTGCCCTGCGGTGGGCTGGCACCCTGCCCGGGGTTTGTTTCCTGCCTTACGGCCTGTGTTGGCTGGGATTGGCTCCAGCAGACCCCTGTGACCTTGTAGTTAGGATATAGCGAGTTAGATAATGGCTGGATGGATTATGGTCTATGGATTGTAGGTACCCAGAAGGAAGGTTTCATATCTGGCCAGGAGGCCATAATGGAAGGACCGGGAGAATGGGTTTGCCAGGAGCAGGTAATTTCCCCACATGGCAGGTGGCAGTGTTCCTTAGGGCTAAACTCAATAAGGACACCTGCAGGGTTGCATGGGAAATGGGGTCCAGAAACACAAACCTTTCAGGGTCTTTGAGGACCACCAGACGGTGATGCCAGGGGAGGACTACCCTGGTTCCCGCAGGACCTGGAAGTACTCCAGACAACTTGGAGCAGAGACCAGAAGCAGTTCACGTGTCGACTTTAAAATAAAGCCCGCTGCCTCAGTTTTAAGAGTCAGAGTCGGGAGGCAAAAGGCGCCACTCACTGGAGGAGAGAAAGAGAGAGAGCACATTTAAACCTGTATTGGCTGATCCATTATTTGAATCTGGAGTTGTATTGGGTCTTGTGTGTCTGGTTTTTGGGAGCTCGGTGGCACCCCCTAGTGTTCACAAGATATACAATGTGTTAAAAACACTGCAGGTACAGTATTCTGTCACGGCATGTTTGCATTTCCAATTAGATAGTAATGTTAAAATTGATAGAAGGTTGATGTGCAGCCTCATCTGTGCATCTACTGGTGTTGTTAAGAAGATTTGTAGATTCGATTGTTTTTAAGTGCTGAATTCTGCATCTCCTGTGGCTCTATGCTATCAGCTCTCTTTTGATGGAGAGTGACACACCATTTACTTCAAATGCATATTCTGCACAAGCATAGCTGCCAATTCTTTGAAGCTTACATCAACTCCTACTATGGTCATAACGATGAACAATAGACAGCACACACAGAACATGCGACAATGTATCATTCATGTTTACCACTCGTTCACTGATGCAATTGAATACCAATGTATAGTCTGAAGTTACAGAAAGGTATTTCACTTTATTCATGCTTAGTTTTAGAACAGTTTATGTTTACTTTTAAAATGTGCAGTGTGCTCTCTGCACACTTATATGTCTAATAGGGCTTTTTACAAGACCTTTTGACTGTAGTTGGTTCATTGTATTTAGAAGCTTTCTGTCTGAAGGACCAGATTAACAAGAACGCTTCTGATCTTTGCAGTTCAAAATCAGAGCCCCTAATCTGAGCACCACCTTCATGAGGCATTAGATTGGTTTAGAAACATGTAGAAATCTAATTGTTCCCACCAGCTTTTAAGCAAAATTCAATCATGGTTGTCTCCAAATATATATATTATATGTCTCGCTTCAGTAAGATTATGTATTTTTAGCTGTTAAGATAGAGAAAAGAAGAAGTAAAATAGATTAAAATAGCATGTTAAAAGTACCATAAAAATAAAAACACATCAGCTGGTTTAGTTTACTACCAGTATTCACACCTTGGGGACTTTTCCAGCTACCAACAAACTTGACTAGTTGTTCAATATACAGAAATAGTGTCAGTTGAGTGGTTGTATAAGGTACATAATATTATTTGTCAACAATATTCTGTTCAGGTATGTGAAATGTAGAGACTTCTAAACTACTGTGTTAAGTGACACATAAAATGTCAACAAAATACAAACTCCTGACATTTAAAATGAAAATTTTTCACTTGTGATCTACATATAGAATGTTCCACAAATTTTAAGTAAAGGTTTTCTGAACAGTAACGGTACATTTCAATGTCAGGCTTTTGAAATATTACATATAATAAATGCAAAGAAAGTCAGCAGCTCATCACCACTGAAATAAGACCAAATGAGCTCCCTGGAAATCTGTTTCAATGTGCAGTGCTGAATGAGTTTCTGTGCACGTCTGTTTAGCTCAGTAGCAATTACATCTACTGTGACTCCTGTCACTTATGAACAGATTCAAAGTCTGTAAGTGGAAATTTGTACCTAAAACATCTGACTTGCGCCCTGGAAATCAAAGAATGGCAGCCTTGAAAGTTGTCCAAAGCTCTTTTCCAACCACGCCCATTCAGAAGTGGCGTCAGGTTTTAACATTTATGCAGCATCATCACCATCATATGCATTGTTATCACTAGAGTTATAATCTATAATGCTGTCAATATTATTACAAGACAAATTACTTTTCTCTTCATGAGCTTTCTGTTCTGATAACCTGTATTTGCCACAAATGACGTCCAACAGCTACCCTCCACCATTACCTTCAGCTCAGTAGAAACACAATGGACGAGTTATCTTAAGGATAAAAGTAAAGGGGTTAAAGAGGGCTAAATCTGCCAGTCTAGCAGTAGAAACATTTCTTTGAAAAGCAAAGAACAAATGTTTTATCCTACATCTTGGTTAAAGAAGGAACATGTTCTTAAGGAGCATGTAGAGCGTAGCAGATACCATCCAAGACAAAGTAAAACTGGCTTGCTAAATCGGCGCCCCAGGCAGCCACCTCTATCACTACATGACTGATACTGATCAGATTTCTGTAATCCTCATATATATTAAACTTTTATTAGTCTGTTTCTTAAATTGAAGAGCTTCAGTTAACTTAATTTAATATGAGTCTAACAATCCAAAGCAAATCCTTCTGATAAAGGTATAGAAAATAAAGTGAGAGCCTTAGCAAATTTCCTAATTAATTACTGGTATTGCCAACAAATACATGATGATTAATTAACTGAGTGATTAACCTCAATCTGTTGATTCTTCTTCTCACATGAACATTCCCTATACTACCAATAGTAGTTGCTGAAGGACTCTAATAGTTTCTTCAAAAGTCACTTTATTTTTGAAAAAATGCCTCTCTGATGAGGCAGACTACTGAAAGTGAAAGAAGGGCATGGAAGAAAATCCAAATTTCAGAAAGTTGCTTCCAAACCGAATTTTCTGTTCCCTGTGTTGCAATGTTTTTGGCTATACAGTTGGACTATCTCATCATCCAAAATACCAAATATGACTTTGATAGGTTTCATACTCACTTTCAGTGATCATCAAGAGCCACTTACTTTGTTCAGTTTGCAGTCTGGTCACAGTCTTCGTGGAGTTGCCACAAATGAGGGTCTGAGCATGAGTGCTGCCTATGATGGCTCTGTGCACTATGCTGTTAAAGAGGTCCTTGGCTTCCCAGTACCCTAGAATTGAATTAAGAGGGTTCAGTAAATTGAAGCATGAAATTACTCATTGAATTACTTATTCACATAAAAGCAATATACAGTACACTGTAAGGCACTTGCAATATGACCTTTAAACTGAGGTCCTGATTTGAAGCCATATCAAAGAGGAGGAAACCACCTCAGTATGTGGAAAAGACCTGAAGTTGATGTGTCTCTTTAGCATCAACTTACAAGGACTAATTACGGAAATCATAATTCTTTAATAAAAGACTTATTTATCTTTCTCCTACTATACACCTTATCTTAAGCTCTATACAGGCAGCATGAGACCCCCAGGGAAAAGTGCAGGTTTGTCCATAACATGACACAGGATTGAGCAAGCAGGAAAAATGTAAGGTTTCGTTTCACTGATTTTTAAGAATAAAACTTAATTATTAACACTGGTACTCCATGACATATTAAATCTGGTCCCTGGTGTACTGTTACATTGCTCTTACATGAACACTCCAAATTGGGCTACATTGTGACTTTTTTCTACCCAGGTATTAACCTGGCTGATACTTTGTTTCACAGAATGCTTTTTTAAAAGAAGTTATTTTTTTTAAACTGATAATGGCCCACAAGCAGGCCCCAGATAAACAAAAATATCCCAGTTTAAAATGAAGGATCAATTCGGTTGGTGGTAGTGTAATGTTGTGGGAATGCTTTCCTGCCTCAGGACCTGGGGAACTAAAGGAACTTTGAATCTCTCTTAATCAGAAATTTCTTAAGAATGATGTTCAGTCATCCATCCAAGAGCTGAAGTCATGCAGAAAGACAGTAACTCAAAATTAGGGGTGGGCAGTAAGGCCAAAAATGTATATCACAATATAATTAAAAATAGTCACAGTTATGGTATATATCAGAGTATAATCTATATGCATATACTTTTCAGACTGACTCCAGTTTAGGTTCTCCTGTTGGCTCAATTTCCTAGTTTAAGAGTAGGTAGTTTTACTGTGATGTTTCTTTTTTTTTTAAGGACCATTTTAGTAAACTCAAGCAATTCAAAAATATCTGTACTGTGTAAAATAATAAAATAAGAACTGAAAAAGAAATAAACAATCATATGCTGCACATCCATTTTAAGGCACAGAAGTTCAGAAAATGTGTACTGTATAGACTATAAAGAAAAAAATGAATAAGATCAATGATAAAAACTAAGTATTCAAAAAAAAGGTGTTCTTACTAATTCCTTTGGTGTCTAACTGATATAAACAAGCAAACTCAACTAGACTTTAGTTTTGCCTTTCAAAGCATCCTTGTGAACATAAAGAAACATTTCATAAAGGAGAACCAAAGAAAATGTCCATCTACCCTGACAAAATACCATTAATTCATAACAAGCCCTACAACACAGGCTACTAAACAGAGCTTTCAAACTTGAAACATTACTGAAATTAAGGGAGCATACTTTTCAATTTTCAAAATCCACTTCTGCAAAAACTGATGTTGGACCATTTTTTAAAAAGATTTTCTAATGAAGGCATATTTTTGCATCAAACAAAATATCTTCCATTCCATTTCTTTCTAACTTTGATGATATACAATTCAACTTATTGTACATAGATCAAAAGATGTAAAAATAATCTTAAGTGTTGCCTACTTATAACTTTATTTATACTTCAGGTTTTCTCTTGTGGTGCCCCTTTTCCCTTGTCGCCCACAGCACGTGCTTATTTTACTTAATGCAGGGCTACTTTATTGTTATTATCATAGACTGTGGAAAGTATCTGCATGCAAACATTAAATCACATCATAAATGTATTTTCTGTTGGCAGTACAGTATAACTGTCATTGGTTCTGTAGAACTATATTTCCAAATTTTTCATATTTCCACATTTTTTTTTACCTGCTCAGTCATTTAATGTTTGTAAAATACATACATGAGCATTCTACAGAAATTGCATTGAATCGACACCTATAGTTTTAAGTTGTGCCCGGAAAAATTGTGTTTTTTTTCATAAGGTCATACAGCATACAAAATTTAAGATCCCAAGGAATGCCAATGGAAGGACTGACACAAAGACACCTTCAGATGTTGTGCAGTGCTTGAAAGGACCGTTAATTGCCTCTTTAAGAAAGAACCCTGATCAAGTCCACAGTTAGTTCAGGAAGACCCCACTCTTCCCTTTCAATGGGGATCACTGTCCTCACAAGCCTTTACGCCACACCATATGTCTTCTTTCCTTTTTGGAATCTGTTGGACAGTCGACTTGCTACACTGTTTACTGCTCCTCTTTTTAAGCTCCTTCCTTCTCCTTTCCCCCTGCAGTGACTCACCTGCCCCTTCTCTCACAGCTGCAATAATAACAAGGCAAAGTGCACATTTTAACAAAAGTAGCTGGAGTTCTACTGCCATCTGATTCCACTGTCCATGCTTATTATTATTATAGCATGCATCTTCAGAAATATAATTCAAGTCAAGTCAAGCACCCACCACATGACAAAACAGCTCAGGATCCCGGTTGGCAACACCCCAGGCAGACACGTGGTCCAGTCCCACCCTCCGGAAATGACCCTCTATCTGCCTCAGCCAGGTGTTATGTGGATGACCCCTTGGCCTGGTCCAGCCACTTGGGTCCCCAACAATGAGGATCCTACGAGCTGGATCACCCTCGGAGAAACGCGCCACATGGCCGTAGTGCCATAACTGATGCTCCCTCACAATGCAGGTAATTTGCCTTATTCGGGACTCCATGAGCAATCGCTCATTCGAAACAAAGTCAAACCAATGGTACCCAAGGATTTTCCGAAGAGACACAGTACCAAAGGAGTCAAGTCTTCGTCTCAGGTCACTGGATAGCATCCATGTCTCACAACCATATAGAAAGACAGGAAGCACCAGGACTCTAAAGACTTGGACCTTCGCCTTTTTACAAAGACATCAGGAGTGCCAGACACCCCTTTCCAGTGACCTCATGACCCCCATGCTCTCCCAATCCATCTACTGACTTCATAGGAAGAGTCACCAGAGAGATGAATGTCACTGCCTAGGTAAGTAAACCTCTCGACAAGCTCAAAACTCTCTCCGCAAACAGACACACTGCTGATGGCTGTGCCCAAGAGCTCATTAAAGACCTGGATCTTGGTTTTTATCCAGGACACTCGCAAGCCCAGACACTTAGACTCCTTGCTCAGTCTCTCGAGCACCCTGATCAGAGCCTCCATTGAGTCTGCAAAGATCACAGCAACAGATGCCCCACAGCCACTGGGCCCCACGACCTTGCCTAACACCCAGTCCATACAAGCATTGAACAGAGTAGGAGCAGAACACACTCCTGACAAACCCCAGAATCAACTGGGAAAAACACAGAGGTTCTGCTTTCAGAAATACATCCATCCATCCTCTTCCGCTTATCCGAGGTCGGGTCACGAGGGCAGCAGCTTGAGCAGAGATGCCCAGACTTCCCTCTCTCCGGCCACTTCTTCTAGCTCTTCCGGGGGAATCCCGAGGCATTCCCAGGCCAGCCAGGAGACAAAGTCCTTCCAGCGTGTCCTGGGTCTTCCCCGGGGCCTCCTCCCGGTTGGATGTGCCCGGAACACCTCACCAGGAAGGCGTCCAGGACGCATCCTGATCAGATGCCCGAGCCACCTCATCTGACTCCTCTCGATGCGGAGGAGCAGCGGCTCTACTCTGAGCCTCTCCCAGATGACTGAGCTTCTCACCCTATATTTAAGGGAAAGCCCAGACACCCTGCAGAGGAAACTCATTTCAGCCGCTTGTATTCGCGATCTTGTTGTTTCAGTCACTACCCATAGCTCATGACCATAGGTGAGGGTAGGAACATAGATCGACTGGTAAATTGAGAGCTTTGCCTTACAGCTCAGCTCCGTTTTTCACCACAACAGACCGAGGCAGAGCCCGCATGACTGCGGAAGCCGCACCGATCCGCCTGCCGATCTCATGCTCCATTCTTCCCTCACTCGTGAACAAGACCCCGAGATACTTGAACTCCTCCACTTGGGGCAGGATCTCGCTCCCAACCCTGAGAGGGCACTCCACCCTTTTCTGGCTGAGGACCATGGTCTCGGATTTGGAGGTGCTGATTCCCATCCCAGCCGCTTCACACTCAGCTGCGAACCGATTCTGAGAGAGCTGAAGATCACGGCCTGATGAAGCAAACAGGAAAACATCATCTGCAAAAAGCAGTGACCCAATCCTGAGTCCACCAAACCGGACCCCCTCAACACCCTGGCTGCACCTAGAAATTCTGTCCCTAAAAGTTATGAACAGAATCGGTGACAAAGGACAGCACTGGCGGAGTTCAACTCTCACTGGAAACGGGTTCTACTTACTGCCGGCAATGCGGACCAAGCTCTGAAACTGGTTATACAGGGACCGAACAGCCCTTATCAAGGGGTTCGGTACCCCATACTCCCGGAGTACCCCCCACAGGATTCCCCGAGGGACACGGTCGAACACCTTTTCCAAGTCCACAAAACACATGTAGACTGGTTGGGCAAACTCTCATGTACCCTCTAGGACCCTGCCAAGGGTGTAGAGCTGGTCCACCGTTCCATGACCAGGATGAAAACCACACCGTTCCTCCTGAATCCACGGTTCAACTATCTGATGGAGCCTCCTCTCCAGAACCCCCGAATAGACTTTTCCAGGGAGGCTGAGAAGAGTAACTACATACATGTTTAAATAACTTCAATTGCTGAAATCAACACACAGTCACTTTCAGGACATGTAGTTTATACGCTACTTAATTGTATGTGAACATTCAAATTTAGCTGTAGTAAGTTGAAGCCTGTATAGACTTTCACCACCACAGTTGTACTGGCATATGCTTCACTGTGTCAGAAGAACAAATAACAAAGGCAGCTTCCTGATGTGCTCAACCGCAGTAGAAATTATACATGGCAGTTTACACCAGTTGACAAATTTCTACCAAGGTCTCATTTCTACCAGTGTACTGCCCACACTTACTCAAAATACTGATGCAGATTTACAAGGGAATGGCTGAAAAGAAGAAAAATTAAAGTTACTCAAAGTACAGATGTAAACTCAATTAAAATGCTATGGCAAGATCAGAAACGAGCAGATCATACTGGGAAACATATCAATGTCTCTGAGTTAAAACAGTTCTGAAAGGAAGTGAAGGCTAAAGTTCCTCCTCAGTGATGTGAAAGACTGATATCGAATTATAGGAAGCATTTGGTTGCAGTGATTAGAAAAATAGATTTGGAGGGCAACAAGCTGAACTGTGTAAAACCGTTAAACTAGTGATGATGATGATGATGTTTGGTTATTGTAATTCCGTCAGAAGGTGGTAGAACTATATTAATTGTAAAAGGCAAATTAAAAAATACTGACTCAGTTAGATGTCCTAATATTACATTTAATTTGAAAAAATGTGTAAAAAAACTGAAACAATAGAGGAAGTCAGAAAGGGGCAAATAGTTTTCAAGGCACTTTATGCCTGACCTTTAGTGACCACGACAGGACTGACAGACAGACCAGACGTCTAATGTATGCTTCAGCTGTAGTGGGTGTGCGTGAACACACACTGATTCATTTCCCTGCATTGTTTAATCTGGATTTAACAAGAGCAACACCAGAAGTGATTAAAAAGTTTACAAAGGTTATTAGAGAGTAAGTACAGCTAAAATTAAATACAGGGAAAAACAGCTTCTCCGTTCTTGTTTGAAAAAACAGTGGCAAACTAAATTAACCCCTTCTGTTTCAGAAAAGTAAACCAGATAACATTATGTGACAACATATGCTTATCTATTGTATGCTTGCTAATTTTCTTACAACATACTCTGCTGCATGTTATGTAACTTAAAAACTACTTTAATCAAACGTTCGCAGAACACTAGTACAAATTTTAAGAAAATGTAATCATAAGATATTATACTCCTTTGGCACTAGGAATAAAAAAAAATAAACACAGTATAAATTATTTCAGTACCTTTATGAAAATGCATATAAATCTGCACACTTGATTTTGAAATAAGAATTTATTTGATTAGATAGAACTACAAATAAATATTTTAAGACATAAACATACAAAGTGTGATTATCCACACGCCGTATTATGTTATATTACTAATAGCCATATGAAATCCACTAGGAGCATCGTGTCACATGGCTAAATGAATGTTAGGGTTTGGATACTGATTCCAGTGACCACTGTAATAAAAGCAATAAATTTAAAATACTAAGTAATGAAGAGCCATGCTTAGGATTTAAACTCTTGAAGATGTACTGTACTGTACATAAAAGCATTCTACATATTGCACTGTATAAGCGTGGCTGATATGTCCTAAGAATAATACCGCAATTATAAACTGCTCAAAAAATTAAAGGAACACTTTGAAAACACATCAGATCTCAATGGGAAAAAAAATCATGTTGGATATCTATACTGATATATGACTGGGTAATGTGTTAGGAATGAAAGGATGCCACATCTTTTGATGGAAATGAAAATTATCAACCTACAGAGGGCTGAATTCAAAGACACCCCAAAAGTCAAAGTGAAAAAATGATGCGGCAGCCTAATCCATTTTACCAAAAATTCATTGCAGCAACTCAAAATCACACTCAATAGTTTGTCTGGTATTCAATGACAAATGCTAATCGAGTGCCACAGTGCCGAGTAGTGAGCACAGGGCACACTAGAGGACATCAGGCCCACTCATGAAGTCTGTTTGTGATTGTTTCGTCAGAGACATTCACACCAATGGCCTGCTGGAGGTCATTTTGTAGGGCTCTGGCAGTGCTTGTCCTGTTCCTCCTTGCCCAAAGGAGCAGATACCAGTCCTGCTGATGGGTTAAGGTCCTTCTACAGCCCTGTCCAGCTCTCCTAGAGTAACTGCCTGTCTCCAGGAATCTCTCTTAACTGACCAGATCAATATCCCAGAGGTTTCAATGACTTGATGCTATACTCTGATTAAAAAGTGTTCCTTTAATTTTTTTGAGCAGTATATATTATGAAATTTTCAATGATAATATTTTTATGCAATAATATGACTCAGTAGTAGCCACTATGGTGGATATATAAGGGTATCTGTAGGAACATAAAATATATTCAAAAAAGGTACTTAAATACCAAAGTGACCCATTCCTGATTTAATAAGTATTTAACATTTCAGCATGAGAAGTGACATGCA
Source organism: Polypterus bichir lapradei (assembly GCA_026402145.1). Classification (NCBI taxonomy): domain Eukaryota; kingdom Metazoa; phylum Chordata; class Cladistia; order Polypteriformes; family Polypteridae; genus Polypterus; species Polypterus bichir. The sequence continues at coordinate 26,000,171 of JANRMT010062815.1, forward strand.
TGGGCCTACCTTGAAATGAAACTCATCAATGCTACCAGCATGTCCGAAAGGAGGTGGGAGAAAGGTTAAAAACCCCTTGTTTAAGATCCTGTATTGATAGGGTAAACACAGGAAAAGGGCAACTACAAATGGTGAATATGATTGTAGCAGCAGGTGCATGCCTAACTTGTCACAAGAATACTGTTAGAATCCCTGGCTGCTTTGTAATGCTTTCCTGGAGTATACAAGCCCTTTAATTCCTACCTCATAAAGGATGTGAATTGATTTGCTAAGTGAGGGAATACTTAAGGTGAGTGTTTCCACTAATATTCTGCTTATTTTTATGCTTCTTTCATCTGCTGCTGTTGGCCTCTCAAGCTCAAACATCCACACCTGACTCTTAAAACGCAGATCAAGATGATCATCTTTGGTAATCTATTTAAGAGATATCTTAAACCCGATGGTCTTTAGGCCTCTGGACTTAAATCCAAAAACCCAATAAATGAGGCAAAACTATAAAAGAAGAAAGTGTAAGCTGCCTTAATTTGTGGGGCTCGTAAGAAATGTAATGATTTACTTCATAAAGTAGAAGTACAAAATAAACAAGAATAGTCGTATCATATATTTAAAATGTTAAATTGGGTTCTTCAATTCAAATGATTAAAGTCTAAATATTCTTGACTGAAATAGAAATTTGTCATTTTTAACCCTCTGATAGGCAGCCATACAGGGCTAGATATCTAGTAAAGGATCAAAATTCAAGAATAACATCAAATTCATAAGTAAAGTTGTGAAAGGGTGTAACTTTGACCCCTTGTATTCCATCTGGAGCTGAACCCCCGAGGTCAAATGGTGTGGAATGCAAAACATCAAGTCATTTTTGATCTTTTTACTCTTTAGCATAATGGCATAATTTTCTGCAAAAAGTGCTCCATAAATAGGCTAAATATTAGAGTTGTTCTGGTCTAGAGGGACCAAAATACTGGGGAACCCCAAAAAGTTTGTTGTTTTGTGTCACTAGACTTCAAGATGATCCAAATGGGTTATCATATGTGAGGATTTTCTTGTACTGGTGAGCCACATGGCGCTGGACAAAAAAATGAAGGGATTTCAAACTGTATTCATAAGTAATTCTTATCAACACAATAAAGAATACACATAAGTACACATGTTAAATAAGACACAGCAAGATAACTGCAAGTACTGTAAAATAACAAAAGTCGCAGCTACACAGGGCTTATTCTTACCAAATGAGTGTAATGTGTACTGCCTTTACACACAGGTCTGTACCTTGGGGTATCTTCTCTAATCTTCTCTTTCCACCATACCAGTCAATAGCATTCTTGTCAACACCAGTGCTCTCATCTGGTGCCTGAAAGACGCTTTTAAGCCCCAGCCAGGAACTTCATCCAGAGATGGCATTAAAACCATTTTGGGGGTCAGAAATAGCACTGGGAACCCTGGGGGGCATTCTCACAGAGCTCCCCAGTGCCCTCAGGTGCTCTTCCAATCCTGAAACCAACAAGTTATGTACTGGGATATGCCTACAGTTCAGGGACCCTACAGTATCTGTACTTGGCATGGGTCTTCCCACTGCATCCAGTCGGCTTTATATTGAAGGCCTAATGGCGATAATCTCAAGGCAGAGTGCCCCCACAGAGCTGGTGCATTTGCCATGAGAGTATCCTACAGTCAAACTAATGTTCTGCACGTTGGTTTTGTTCTGGAGTTTAGGAGTATAAACTACTGTTGCCAACACAACAAATAAGAGGAACATCCTAGTATAAATAATAACTACTAATAAATAACAATTAATAAAGCTGAATAAAATACAATTTGCACAAACACAAACATCATACATGATAAAGATGAAATTATTGTTCATAACAAGCAAACTATTACTAACAACTCCAAAATAACTGCCAAAAATTAATCAGTCAAATTAAGATTAATGAAAATAAGAGCATGGACATGCACTGTAATGCAAATATTATTGCTGTGGTAGACAGCGCTGCCCACTTTATATACAGAACAACACCTCACTTAGAACTGCAACTTGGCTGGAGTAAAATGGCGGACCGGGCCTTCATGAACAGGCTGCTTCTATTTCTGGCCTTGAGCCTTGCAGCATTTTAATCCTAAATCCATTGCCAAAAGGGAATTGCAGTATATGGTTCACTGCTTGGCCTGTTCTCCCTGCTACTCAAATCTATAGTGACCCCAAAAGACAAAAAAAAATAAATAAATAAAATAAAAACAATTAATGTCATATTCATTGTGTTGATGCTGCTCTTTTTGGATGAAGAGGATTAGAATTCAATATACCTCACAGTAAGGAAAGCAGGGTTGATGTCCCTGTTCCTCCCAGCATAGAGTCTGTAGGCTTGGATACTCCTGTTTCCCCCCACAGTCCAAAGACATGCAGGTCAAGTGGACTGTCGATGTTAAATTGGCCCTGATATGTGTGTGAGTGTTCACCCTGTGATGGACTGGCAAACTGTCCAAAGATTGTTTGTGCCTTGTGCCCAATGCTTGCTGGGATAGGCTCCAGCCCCCATACAACACTCTTCAGGATTAGGTGGGCTTTGACTATGGTAGGGTATGTTATATCTACCGCAGTGATAAATTAACATTGGTGTGTTACAAAGTCTTCTCACTACTGTAACCTTCATAGACATACTGCCTTAGTGACTATTTGATCCTTAAGCTTCGTTCATGTAATTAACACTCATTGCGTGTCCTGACCTCTGTCTCTATAACAATAACTCTGCTGTCCCCTTCTGTCGGCCCCCAGTTCTGAACCTAATAATACAACTATTGGGTATTAAGCTTTCACCATCATGCTCACTATAAGTCCACTGTAGTGCCTGAAGCTCAAGAAAAGGAATCTCCTGAGAGTTCAAGTAAAAGAAAACATCCTGATAGTATGTCAACATGATAAAGTGCACATTTAAATGAACCAAATGCAAATTTGACTGCGAGGAGTGAACAGACAAGCATATGTAAGTCTAGTCAGGCACGCTGTCTTCCACACACAATTGCCACTTAAAATGTAGATTTGCAAATGCAGTTTTGTTAAAAGTGCAAGTAGCAACATTGTGAAGGACTGTTATACAGTCAGATTAATCATCCTTCACCCTTTTTTCTGCAAAAGGATGGATGTGTGGAGGCACACCAAAGAGACCCACAAGCGTAGTTCTAATAGTGAATGTTTCTGGCACCACCATAATGTCATGGGTTGAATTTGTTTAAAGTGGTGTGAGTGTGCTATTCTCTTTGAAGTTAAATTCACTGTAATCGCTGTCATTAAGGAGAATGTTTTTTCCTAAGAAAAGAACACACAATTGCTGGTTTTAATTTTACTTCGTAAAGGAAGTGGTAATGACACAGATGCTCAAAATTACAACCATAAGACAGGTATGTGAAAATTGATCAGGAGAATTTTTTTATATTGATAAAAAAACAGAAATCTCAGTAAAGAAATAAAAGCAGAACTAAACAAAATAACTATTTTTCTTTCAAATTAAGTGTGTTGTTTATCACCTGTAAACTTTAAAATCCTACTGTGTAGGTAAGTCCGACACTGCCATATCAATTAGATACAGTACTTCATGAATTCTACATGCTAGCTTACTGCTGCTTGTTGGGCATTATTCACATTGAATCTTGCATCAAGCCTCAATGTATATAACCATATAAACTGAGTAAGGTCTGCATGACTGAATGCATCATACATGTGCATGCACTGAAGTGAATGTCAGTGAAGAAAATGTATTTGCACTAACTCAACTTGGCTGCTGCAGCAATGAGCACAGCTCACAACAGTCAGTCAGTAGTCAGTGGGGATCACACTATAACAATAAATACTGGAAGAAGCTACAGTTTTTCCAAAACAACACCTCCAGTACTTCTCAGGGTGAAATAAGCTTTTTATTTTGAATGACTGATTAATCATTTCCAATTTCATATTATTTTCTACTTTCATTTTTTAATGTGATGCACACAGTACAGCGTATTCCGTTTCTTGCTTTGTACACCAATCACTGTTTGATTGCAATATCATTCTCAAAATTTCCTTTACTATAGTTGGGCAGTAGTACATATCATAATTGTATTTGTTGGTGATTTTGCAGCTTTCATTCATTCAGACACCAGGGAAAGGGAAATTAGCAGTATACTCAGATAAACTATGTTCTGAATAAAAACGTTATCAGGAAGTATTTGGTTAATCTCAAAACTAAAGACCAGCGGTGGCTTAGATAAATCTACCACCATTAACTTTAAAACAGAAGGCCCAAGGGGCAGCACACAAAAGGAGATTCAAGTCCCTATCCCTGCATGTCTCTGTAATTAGCTGCAATATATGACTCTAGGATCAGCATGCATTATGCATGGTGCAGGCTTAACTTGTTTTTAAGTGAAGTACAGATGGTTAATTTCTGCAACCCCCCAACCTTTAAATAAGATGACATCTGGTATGTCATCAATTGCAGTGACCACCCTGCAAAGTGAGGTAAAAAATAGGATCATCATCAAAGCAAAGGAAATTTTCCTCATTTCATTTGCATGGAAACAAAATGTGGAATTATATAAAAATGTACAAACCAATAAATAAAACCTACGGATGATCCTGACACTTAATGATTCGACAAGATCATCTTCATTCCATGTTCCACGACTTCTACTCAACTTTCTGGAGTTTATTCCTAAGATTGAAAATGCCCCTATCCAATGGTATGGTCAAAAGATATTAATTTAATTTAGTATTTATTTACGGTGTGCCACCTTTTTCCACAATGGAAAAGCTGATTAATGTATTGTGCAATGAAAGATGTAATATCTGAACAATTCTTAATGCTAGCAGTACACAAAAGCTGCTCTGCTGACATGTGGTGACCTACTGTAACAAGAAGTTCATGTCAGTGGTTTTTTTTTTTATCATCATCCTTTCTGGAAAATACACAGAGCAAAGCAGAACTGATATTTACTGCATTAAATGCAACTGTCCATGACAAAAGAGAGCAAAGGGTTACCCTTCGTTTAAATGTGTTTGAAATTGGGCATCTCCCTGTGACAGAGACAGGGTCCTGGGTTTGAATCTCTGACTCATAACAAACTGTTGCGTCTTCTGCATGCTTTATATTCACACACTGAGGTTTTTTTCCCTCATCCCTAATGATGTGCACATTAAGTTGACTGGTGGCTCGATGACTGATCGTATGATTCCGCCGTGTGAGTGACTGCCCAGATAGGCTTCAGCCACCCACAACCTTGAACTGGCCTAAACAACATATTCAAGTGTTCTTAATATCAAAAGTGAACAATTGCTTTTTTCTAATTTGTTGTTATCCTTAGAAACAACATATTACATTTCAATTTCTAAGAAATGTTTTTAAAATGTTAACTGAAAAATGAAACGATTTGTGAATGGTTACCTAAACATTCTGATATAAAATGGATAAACAAGTTAAGACACTTAATATGTGCTAGATTTTACCAATGCATTAAGCAGCCAGATATTCTTTATACGTGGATCGATATTTGCCTAAAGCAGATTATCTCAATAGGGCATATCATATAGTCTGTCCAGTTGCTAAATAAGTGCAGTCCAAAACACAAGCAGACCTACTGCAGTAGTGATGTAAGCATATCGCACTTCAAAGACAGTCCTTGTTGAGCAGTGAGCTGAAAGAGTGGGAGGATTCACTTAGCACATTTGAAAAGCAGGGGGAGTCGACATCTCTATTTTTCTTTTTCATTTTTGGCCTGTAAAAAAATCACAACAAAATTTCTGAGATTGTGAATCTTGATTTAGAGAAGCTGACTAAAAGAATCCAATTATCACAGTCACTGTGTGACAAAAAGCATACTAGATTTACAGGAAAAACAATGCTTTTGCTGCATTGCTTCTGTGTTAGTACCACTATATTCCAGCACGGAGGAATTGTGTCCTTTGAAGCATATAAAACTGCCAAGTTATTTTTTTTAAATATTTCAGCTTCTCTTAAAAATAACTTTAACTGGTATGCATTATTTTGTTTGATCCCAGAAGCTACCTAAATAAATACAGGATCACGGGAAGCTGAAGTCTATCTTAACAGTGCAAGGTAGGGAGCAGTCATGGATAGAGTACCAGTCTACTGCAGGCAGGGCACACTCACCATATGCCTACATAAGCTTGTACTAGGCTTATTTAGAGTCGCCTATCAGCCTTCCTTACACTCGGAGAAAGCTGACAAAAAAGTCACTGACAGAGAGCAAAAACTATACAGGAAATGTAAACACAAATGCAGAATGCAGGAATATAACAAGCCTTCCCACATTTCTAACACACATTCTAAATGTGCTCCCTGCACTGGACCGGTGGCTGATCCAGGGCTGGTATCCTGCCTTGTATTGGAAAGGCTAGGGTCACCAAGACCCAGATTTAGGCAAAGTAGGTATACATAATGCATGGAAGGATATAACATACAAGTCATTTGATAAGAAAGGGTGCAGTAAATAATTAATATGGTAATACACAGCTATAGGTTTGTTAAATATTTAAGTTACTTAAATCAGTGTTATCTAAGAAAATTAAAAAATCAAACATACTCATCACCTTTCACCTTAGACTAACATTTTTTGCCTTTGCACAACAAAGTCAAACCTTGGAGGACTAATTTTATTACCACCGCCTGGACTATGCAGAGTATTTTTTATTTTCTATCTGAAGATATTATTTTCCATTTTATATAACTGAAATTAGAAACAAGGTGCAAAATGTAAAATATATATATTTTTATATAGTTTATATTTTTACCTCAGATATGGAAAAAGAGACCCGGGTTCGCTTCCCAGGTCCTCCCTACGTGGAGTTTCCTCCCACAGTCCAAAGACATGCAGGTTAGGTGCATTGGCGATTCTAAATTGTCCCTAGTGTGTGCTTGGTGTGTGGGTGTGTGTGTGTACGCCCTGCGGTGGGCTGGCGACCTGCCCGGGGTTTGTTTCCTGCCTTGCACCCTGTGTTGGCTGGGATTGGCTGATCTGTTCTCTGTAACAGTAGCTAAACACACAAAACAAGAAATGTCTAGCAGACAGATGGTATTAGAAGGCTAAACTAGCAAAGGCAGTGTGGCAAGATAAAACATCAAAACTTCAAATCAAAAAATAGTCATTTTCTGGACTTTTCACTTGCAAAAAAGTTAACCCCTTGAACCATTATTACACTTTTTGCATGCACGCCTCATGAACGTGAACTGATATGGTCTGTCAAAAGGACATTGGGCAGAGAGGGGCTTGGGGTGTTCACATTGACCCCGAGAGCCTGGAAGAGTAAGAAGAAGGAAGAACACAGCCACCAAGAAGACCCATGCCATGAGACACAGCAATGTAACCTTAAGAAACTGAATGGCACATTGGGTGGGCCAGCTAGTATCATCTATGACAGGGACTAAAAACATTGAAGCTGTATCAGTGATCTGTCAAATCAATTTGCTTTTACTTCAGCTTTTGGTGCATTAAGAATACTGTTAATCAGCAAAATTCGCCAAGTGTTTTTTGCAGCGAATATGCAGTGTTTGCAAGTGACCTTGTTTGCCAAATAATTTTATGTGTGATTAACTTAGACAAACTTTTCCTTCCAAGTGCCTCATAATGCTTTGTATATTATCGGGTCGTAGCAACCAGTATTGGATGGGGCAGAACCATCGAGTACTTAATGCTGATCCTAGTAGTGGACTAAAAATTAACAGAAAACATGCAAATACATTTAAAGATAAAGCATACATGCAGGAGGAAATTAGAAATGTGTTGGTGTATTCGTGGCTTAAAGCTAATGTCCTTTCGTGTGGACTTCTACGTGACCTGTGTATAATAGTGATTCTACCCCTTAAGTTATATTACCCACAGTGCTATGCAGTTGATGCAAAAAGGAAGGAGTGAAGAATCCATGCGCTTTAGTCTTGCCGTGGTTGTGAATGAGGAAAAGTGTCAGGTGGGAAAAAAACATAAAAACTGTACTTTTCAGTTCAGGAAATGTGAATTGCCTGCTATCGTATTTGTGGGGTCAAGATTTACTAAATTAATGCTTAATGTCGGCCACCATCTGCACAAAATATTACTGCTCTAATATTTAATTCCATTAAATTTATCTTGGTGAGACATGGTGGCACAGTGGTTACCACGGCTGACTCACAGTGCAAGTGAAATTTTTTGACACAATAATTTTCCCAGCATAGTTGGCGGGCATTTCCCGCATCATCAGGGACACTTCTTCAAAGACCACTGCACCATTATAATCCACTCAAAAATAGTTCAGGTTCTCCTTCTCCATTGACTTCAGTGCATTTTGCTGGTATGATGAAATTCATGAATATTTCTGTGGTTCTGCCAAACTCAAGGCAAAGTGAATTCAGTGGGGTTTGCTCATAACTAATTGAGAACATTTAAGAATGTCAAAGACTATAATTACTGAATAAAAGTTTAGTACCTGTTCCCCTTGTTTGCCTTGCTGCTGTATCTTGCCCTTTGGTTTATATAACAATCAAATCACTACAGCAAAGATTAAATAAAAAAACAATAGTCACTCCTTGCAGAACAACAGGATTTAAACAACTGAGCAGCAGTAGTCCAAGTTTCAAATGAATTGCTGGAGGCATCATTAATCCGTGTTGTGGATAATTCAAGGTGTATGAAATTGGAGAAGGAGGATTGTCAATTGTTCACAATTCAACGCTCAGATGCCTTTCACTGGAAGTCAGGAATTAATTTGGCTGCCAGTGTACCAAGACAGAATAATTTATGTTGAGAAAGCTTAAGTTGAAGCATACAGAGGCCTAAAAGAAGGAAGATATCAAGAAGCAGATGAATATTTAAAGAAAGAAAAGAAGACAGTGGGTTACATATGTGGTTCCAGAAGTAAAAGGCAAGAAAACAGTGTCAGAACACTTGACTAAGAGTGCCAGGTAAACTAAGGAGACATACTTGACAAAGAGGATCGGGTAAAGCCCATCAGATGATGCTCATGGGGTGTAGGATAAAGTTTATGCAGAATTATGAATTGCATGTGCTGACAGGTGGAATGGAGTAGAACTTAACATTGGAGAAAACAGTATCCCATGACTGGGTAGAAGAAAGAATAAAGTTGTCTGGACCAAACTAAAATAAAGGAAAGGAGCTTGTAAGATGCTTTACAAAATAAACAGTAGATGGTAGAAACTGGTTTTTTGGAAGGTAAAAAACAAAACAGAAAGCACAAGGAGCGGTTTGGTAGAGGGGCAGTTAAGGAAACCCTGATTGGAGTTGTAGGTAGAACAAGAAAGATAAACTGAGCTTATAAAGACTGGAACATCATGAGCCCGGAAGTAATCAAACAAACCCCCCAGCACATTAATCCCCATATACTGCCAAGAAGGAAATACACAGGGCCAGCCATCTGTATTGAGAGAACAGGATTATGAAATACGGGAATGAGAGAATGCCATTTTTCAGAGGGTGACTAACTATAAAATTAATAGCCTTTCTTAGATTCTGCATGTCTTTTCTCTGGCAGAGTTTCCTCCTACATTCCAAAAACATGTATTTTAGGTGTCTCTAAATCTGCCCCCAGGAACGAATTTTGACAGACTGCCATGCTGTCAAAATTTCGTTCAACTTTCAGAATAGACTGGGGCTTACCATAACCCAGTAATCAAGTATGTGGGTTCAGAAAATGTGTACACAGATGGGTAGATGTTCAACTGAAAGCAGCTTGTAGTTTAATAAACAATGATGTGCTGAAAAACAAAGAAAGGAATGGAGAATCAGGAGGTGTGTGGGCCAACATTTGAATTTTAAAAAGAAAAGATGATACAATTATTTATATAATTGTAACAAATAAATAACATCATGGATTACACATTGCTGTGCTGCAGGCATCACTGTCGGTTTTACTATGCAAAATACCCCATAATAATTGAGTGTTCCATTAGTGCTGCAGGGTTTGCTAAACACCAAACTCTTAATTTGGTACTGTGGAATGGACATTTCATGAAAAAGTGGAAAGACCTAAAGCAATAAGAGTCTGCATAAACAGTGCAGCATCTAAGGCACAAAAAGTCAGTCTAGAAAGAAACTGCTGACATGGCTTCCAAAAACTACATAACCTTTATTGTTTATAGACTCAGCTTTCCAGACAGACTGATGTTTTCATCATGCTTTTAGGAAAGATATCTTCAAGAAAAGAAATTCATAAAAATTCAAGATAATTCTTTGGTTTATGAGAGCATATAGAATGTTAAGTTAAGGAAACTGTACCATATTATAAGATTATCGATAGGCAAGGTGTTGAATTATTTGAAACTTCACACAAACCAGTATTTTACGTATTAGGGTGGGTCGACAGGGAAAAAAACATGTCAAAGGGAAGGAACAGGGCCATGCAAAACCCAAAGAGAAAAACAGAGCAGGAGAAAGAGATGACAGAGTATGTCATACATGCATACTGGCAGCCTATGAGGTTAAACTACATGGGCACCAATGTAGAGGGGGATGAGATGTGGAACGGAGTACATTTCACCCAGGATGCTAGAGGAAAAGCTGATGCTACATCTAAAGTGAGAAAGAGGCATTGGGTTTGCAGAAACTCCTTGCTGATAGACACCAGCACAAATAGGTGGGAGCATGAAGCCCATTAAAAATAAAGGTGGTCAGAAAGCAAGTAATTTCTTTCCAGCTCATTAGAGTGTGACTCACAGTCCAACAGATGTTGGAGTACAACCATGTTGCCCTAATAAATACCGTATATGCTCACAGATAAGTTCTCCCGTGGATAAGTCGGGGCTTGATTTTACCGTACAATTTCCGGTATTTTATAATGTCGGTCGTATAAGTCGAATGCGAAAAACTCACGCCATTGGTCCAAGAGATTATGATATGCTAACGAACGCCCACCTGAGAGAGTAACAGCAGAGCACCCTGCCTTTATTTCTATGTATTGTGACTACGTGACCACACGGTAGTAGCCAAACTATTCCGAAGCGACGTTTGCACTGTTTTGTGTTTTTTGTATCTCACACACTCATACACCTTTATCGTAAGAGCTTCTCTTATCTACGATGGAGCATTCGATCAGAAGAAAATATGAAGCTGGTTTTAAATTAAATGTTGCTGAAGTTGCGAAAGAAATTGGTAACTGTGCTGCTGCAACAAACTTCGATGTGCCTGAGAAACTGATGCAAGATCGGAGGAGACAAGAAAATGTAAAAAAAAATTCAAGTGTGACGGACGGCCGGGACGCCCCTTCTGTATATGTTCCAGGGGAGCAAGCATGATCTGTACAATACCTCCCCCGGACCACTTGGTGGCAACCCCCCTGGGTGACTCTTGTGCCTAAGATACCCACAGGGTTCCATGGGAGATGGAGTTCTCCACAGCCCTGTTGGGATCCGGGGTGACCACCAGGAGGCACTGCAGGGGTTCCTGGGCCTGTCTGGGCCGTAGTTCAGCCACATCCAGAGGTGCAATCAGAAGCAGGTGGTCAAGCACCTGAAGCACTTCCAGGTGACTATAAAAGGAGCCATGAGCCACCACTCCGGGAGCCAGAATGGGGTGGAAGAGGACGGAACTGCCAAGGAGGAGGGGAGGACTTGAAGTGTTATTTGTGCTTGTGACTTGTGGTTTGTGGGACTGTGTTGTAGCTGAGGGACACGGGGAAGACATGGGGCCCCAGCTGAAGAAGGAAAATAAATTCTCTTGGTTTATTTTAACGTGCCTCCGTGTCCTGTGTCGGGTCAGGCGCATATATAGCGCCTTATTACAAGTGTCGCATTTTTGAATGGGCACATAAGTCTGAGTATGATTTTATGATTGATTTTTCGGATTTCAAGACCCAACCTACACATGAGTATATAAGGTATATCAGCTTAGAGGCCTGACTCTTTAAACACTACATAAGACACATAGATGCAGTGGTCTCCACAGGCAATCAAAGGACACATTATGTGGATTGCTCGGAATTAATTCCAAGCCTCAGTGGAAGTGACTTCAGGATTAAATGTAAAGCCTCCTCAATCCGGAGACCTATGGATTCTATTCTATGGGGGCATTCTTGAATAGAGGCTCAGCTGGAGGGAGGAAGAAAGTTGCTTTGTGGCACTTGAGTGATACTTAATGGTGGGCTAGAGTAAAAGGTCAAAATCTGTAGCGGGACGCCAAGAGAAGATATTGGGGCTTGTTTCTTTTGTTTATTTGTACCTGTTATGTTATCTCCTTTAGTGAATCCATTATGGTGTACATTTTTATAATTTTCTTTATAAAATCTTGATTTTTCATTAGTTTGAGCTAGGAAAGCAAATCCTCTTCTCTTAAATACATGCACATGCGAGTGTCTAACATTAAATCTTTGTTTCTATCACTATCCTTTATTTACAATTAACAAAGCCAAAGAAGATAGACAGATAGACAGTTATACATAAGTAAATTAAAAAAGGAGAGAGGTGGCATTTTTCTGGACCCTATTAATATTAATAAGTTATTTCATTGGTCCCTTCCTTTGTCTAGCTTTTCCACCTAGCTGTGCTGCCAGATAACATTAAGCCTGTAGCAGTCACATAAAAGGAAAGGCAAGGAAAATAAAAAGACAGTAGTGGTTTTAACCCTTGCCCCAAAATTCAGTCTCTGCAAAAGCAACATTGCGTTAAGTGATTTTTGAATCGAGTCAAGCGTTTTAAGGGTTTTTGCCTACTTTTGCTACACTTTATCTGCCATTTTATACTTTGCTATCTGCCTGATTTTGTGGCTCAGCTTTTGGATCACAAAGAAAGGAAAAAAAAACGACTGAATTCAAGTCAAGCTTAGTCTTAATAAGTGCACTTCTGCTTAAGAATCCTTTCTTGTCATCAAGCTTGAGCTACTCACCAGCCCAAAGTTCTGAAGCAAGAATTCCTCAAATACTACAGAGGTTCATTTTGGAGGATACCTTTCAATTGAAGCCAACCTGGTAGCTAAAGTTTTAGCTGGTATTTCTAAAATGCTTTATAGCTTTAATTTAACTTATCTGAAAACTTTTCCTTTCATCACTCCACTGATGCGTGATATGGGAGCCTATGGATCTGCAATTCATTTACAGTGGATCCTAAGAACCCTGACATTTGCTCTCAAGGCATAACTCAAGGCACTTGCATCTGACAGCAGCCTAATGCTTAAGTTCTTTCTGTAGTGTCTGGGTTCATTTCGAATTTATGCAAGAAGTGAATATATACTGCTGGCTGAGCAGGCAATAAAAAAATCCTTTAGCCTTTCAGCATGAATTACATCTGTGAGTCACACATTTCGACTGTCACAACCACCAAAGCAAAATACGGGATAAGATAGCAAACACAGACAGAGTTCAATGCTTTGAGTCAGCCTGACCCCAATTGAATCACATGCTTTACAACTGCATTAATGTGTACAAATTAGGTAATTATCGAATATATCTCTGCTATCAAAAGCCTAATTAAAAACAAAGCAAAAAAAAAAAAACTTGAATCAGTCAAAGAGTCAACCCATTCCTCTCCTTCCCACACAGTCCACATAGTCACCTACAGTGTCATCAATAATTCATTATCTTCTCCTGGCCAGGAAATACTCTGTGCCCTGATCTGTCAAAAAGAAAAACAGAACACAGGACAAAAATGCAAAATCAAGGGAAAGGTAAGATTAAAGCATCATGTGCTTTTTTTTGTCAGGACGATATTGTTTGCTTTCTCCCATGATAATAATTAGCCAACTCTAATGCTTCTTCCTTCTGGTAAGCCAAGATTACCACCAAAGTGGATACCACTTTTGATTTATTAAAGTTAACTTAGAATTCTGAATTGGACATTCGATTTACACAAAAAGAGAAAGGAAAATTAAAACTGCTCTGATCTTTTTGTGTGGCAAGGAGGACAGTGTGCCATCCCAGCTGGACAAGAGAATGATTCCTTGCCTGGCCGGAAGAATATGATGGATGGACCAGCAGAAGCTGGAGGCCAGGAGCAGATCCATCTCCGATAATGACAGGTGGCAGCAGTCTTTTGAGGCATCCCAGGTTGGCCATCCACATGGGAGTTGGAATCTGGAAGTGCAGTCCTGTCTTTTTCCCTGGGTGCCATTAGAGGGCACTGTTGGGGGGGGGGGGGGACCTCACCTTGAGAAGTCAGTGTCAGGATGCAGTGGGCGACACGAACCAACTGGGAAGAAGGAGAAAAATGATTTATCTGTTCTTGGAATTGTGCAATAATTGGCTGTGCATATTGTCTATGGTACTGTGTGTAATAGAAAGTCTTATATTTGAACCCAGGACTGTGGGGGGCATTACTGTGTCTGGGGTTTGGGGGCTCAGTGACACCCCCTACTGGTTACACCTTTTAAGTATCTTAGCTCTTGGTGTGCAGTAGTTCTACAATAACAATTACACTTTGTTGTGTCTTGATAGAGATCTACATTACTCTACTTTCCCCTTTTGTATTCTTTAATATGTAGCCTTTGTCAGAATACCTCAGATCCCACAGACTTACCACTATTTATAAAGTGTTGTACTTTATATCTTTTCCCCCACTTCCCTTCTACATCTATAAACTCAGGCAATTACAAAGAGTAATTGGACAAGTAGGAGTTAAATAATGTATTATTGATAATATTCATAAAATAATAACAATAAGCAAAGTACATTTGAATATTGGCAACCATACAATCTGATAAATGTTGATGTGTAATTTCAGGTGGCACACAGACTTCAGACTTGTTAGTTACTTAAAGTGTCTCTAGTTAAGTCATCATTTTTAGTCAGCTTTCTTCAGAACAGGCCGCATGCCTGTCTCAATATGGCTGCCGAGTTGTGCTTGTCCGTGTCTTCTTTTCAGTCTATGGTGTGTGAGATACTCCTTCGTCATGATGGTGTGAGAGAGAGAGGGGGGTAAAACAACCAAATTTATACATTCTTTCTCTAAATTCTTATACCAATAGGGCATCATGCTACAGAATGGCCTCTAATTCAAACCAATCCCAAACAGCCATACTTCAGGCCAATGAGGGCACACAATACCTTTCACAGCTGCCTCCAAAAAACCATTTGTTGAGCTGATACTTGCCAGCTAGGTAGTCTGGCTTTCCTGTGGGGGTTGATTCAGAGAGTCCTGCAGAGAATCACTTGCCAAACTGGTTTTAGGCACTTCTCCCAACTCTGTCATAAAATTATTCACTATCCTGACTCAGTCCTAAAAGGCGAGAGGGGTAGTTAAACATCAAACCATTGCTGTTCTTATCAATGATATAACACTGATATTACATTGCTATGTCTAAGTTACAAATAAAGACATACAAAATATTTATCACAAATCATATTTCACACCACAACACACTTCACCATAGAATCTTCCAAAATAACCTTCAGTTTTATGCATTTAAAGCAAAGGTTACTGTGTATTACTTTTGACATGATCTAGTTAGTCAAAAAAATAAAATAAAAATAAAGGTCTTTTTCAAAAAACTTCTGAATGGTGTATTTTTGACTTGCTAGAAAGTAATTTTTCTCTTTGTAAAAACTTGATTGCTTTGTATGGATTGTAATAAAATTAATAAAAATAAAAAAAAAAAAAAAAAAAAAAGAAAGTAAAAGAGGTTAAATAGCCTGAGCAGCAAATAAAATCATAATGAAAATTCAATAAACGGGGGTTTTAGCAATAAAGCAAATAAGGAGTGAGGTGTAAAAAAGAACTGAGAATCTAACTGAGAAACAAAAACACACCAATAACAATTAAAAAATAAAACATGAAACAAAGAGGCAGTTTCGTTTTTCTCAGAGAATACCGTATCTAAATAAATTGAGGAAAATGTAGGAAAACAACAAAACAGTGTGCAACTCTGGTCAGAAGCCTCCATATCTTAACACCTTTTTTTTAGCCATGTCCTGTTTTAACTTCTCTTGATTCGCAGCAAAAAAAAATTGAAGTAATTCAGCTATGCAAAGAACAAATCAAAATAAATGCGCATACAGAGTAAGTATATAACTGGACACAAACACCATTCATGGAAATTAAGAAAAACACAACTAGCCAGCCATTCATGACTGAAAGGATCCTGTCTGTCTATTGGTAGTGCTGTAGATCAGCAGCTGCCATGTGTGAAATCATACGGCTCCGCAAACCAACTCTGGTAACAGCCAGATCACTACATCCCAGCAGCTGTGGTGCCTCACTTCCTGCCGGTCATAGCATGGGTGGGGGTGCGCTAAAAAACTTTGCATCAACTTTGCTAGGGGATCACATCAGCTTCATAAAGCTAATTACCTGCCCCAAACAGGAAAAAAAAAATATAAAACAAGAAGCACAATATTGCATATATCAATTCAACAGAGTGTACTAAGGGATGACTCTTTAAATAATGGAAGATATTTACTGCCAACATTCTGTATAAAAATGTTTACTAAATAAGTTTATTTTTACTTCCAAAGTATTTACATTTTATGTGACATTACTGCTATTGTATGCAACGGTAGGGCATACCGTGGCAGAAGCTTACAAACAACTATACCCTTGCAGTATGAATTAACAGCCAAGTGGAACAGCAGGGTGACCCAAGATCACAAACTGAGATCAGAAAAGGATAACACCAATGCCAACACAAAACTTTGCTGAAGTCACCCTACAAATATCAACTCTCGTATGGTGAACTATAGTCTAAATATGCTTAACAAATGATTCAAAACACCTGTTTCTTTAATACAACTACCTACTTGCTCAAACTTACATTGAGTGCACCGCCTACACCGGGCAGAAGCTTTAAAAGAAAAGGTAATGTGAAGAAGCCTGGAAGTCAAAATAATTAGCCAAAGGTTGAAACTGTGAAGACGTGAAATAATTAAATAAAAAAAAACTCATGGCACATATGTATCAGGCATCTCAGAATAACTTGTAGGAATTGCACTAAAAGTCAGACTGGGATAAGAATGTGTACTGTCTCAGAGTATGACATGAGAAGGAGTTACCAAGCATCCTACTGCCAGTTCCAAGAAGAAGAAGGTCCCATTCTGTGAATGATTTTATGGCACCCCTTGCTGCAAATTAACACTCATGATGACATTTTGTAGTTTTCTGATACTAACACTGAGGCTTCACTACAAAGATAATAATAACATTATTCAAAAGTAGAAGAAGATAGAGAAGAAGGAGGAAAACAGATACACATAATTGTTGTTACTTTGCAATATCACAAATAACATTATAATGAACATCGAGATAGAAAAACTGTTCTACACACCACGAATTAGAGTCAAGCTCGATAACCAGCATGACCCACAGTCATACTTTCAGAAGAATTACCTTCCCACAGTTATGGCCATGGGAAAAGCCTCATAAAGTTAACAGTTATACTGCAGCTAGCCACTGTTATTCCTGCGCTGTTACTGAAGTTGTGTTCACTCTTGCACTGTTCCCAATTGTCTCCTAGAATCACAAGACATGTCTGTGATGCCCCTGTTATCTTCTTCAAGGCTCTGTTTATCCAATGCCATGGGCATCTCTACCTGCCTTCTCAAATCTTTTTGACTTGTTAGGTGTAAAGCAAATGTTCCAGGGATTCTGGGATTGTAGACCTCAGTGTACGTGTGACATTTCACTGTCAATCACCTACCCTGCCCCGCTTATCTTCAAGGTAAAATGCTGACTACTACAGTACAGTTTGCATCCAAGAACACCTGTGTGTTGATTCAATCACATCGATTACAACTGACATATGTGTGCTCATCCACACTTGATCTTTATGAGTGTACCAATTTGCATGAATGCAGCTTGCTTTAATATCACCTCAGCTGGAGAGGTAGGCAAACGCATGATATACATATCATGTGTTGTATAGACATTCACGGTTTGGTGCAAAATTAAAGAAATGCTTAGCTGTAACATACTCAAATCATTGCTGCTGCAAAGCTGCCTTTTCCCTGTGTCCAAAAAGAGGAGTGTAATCAAACATTAATTCTGGCTGACCATAAGTGGCTTCTCAGCAGAGATGAAGCTGTCACAAAACATACAACATTTGTTACAATTATTATTCATCTCTGTCAAATCAGTATCTTTTTATGTTTATTGCTGTCTAGCATTTCTAAAAAGGTCAGCTTTTTCCATGATGTGTGTGCCAATCTATGCCTGAACACCACCTTTTGGCAGACCCTAGCAAGTTCCTGGCGAATCTGGATGAAGTTAGGAGTAGTTTTATAAATTATAAACCACTAATAAACTACTAATTAGAAACTACTATTACTAAAAATTATAAATTAATAATACACTATTCCTTAGAGTAGGAACAAATTTGCATCACTTTGAGATTTTTTGAGCCAGTTAGGATCATTTTCCTGATGTGAATCAATGATAAAAGTCAGGATACACTGTGGGATTTCATAGTCAAACTGAGGCACATAATCAGAGCCAAATTAAGCAGACAATTAATAAAGTCAAAGAACAGAAGAAGAAATCATAACCAGAATATATAAGTAAAACATAACAATCACTAAAGGTTTATCAGACGATCAGAGGAATGTACATTCTGACCTGTATACAGTCAGGTTAATGACGTCACACATTGCACACACCAAATCGTCTTGCCTGACAGCTGCATGGCAAATGTCAACAAAAACAGCGGCACCAGTAAGAAAACAATATGGCACCACAGGAGAACTTATTTCACTGTCACCCCTGTTGAAGACACTTTCAAATAAAAAAAAAAGATTCCTTGGTCTTTAACAATTTAGAGTCATAAATAAGGAGCAAGCTTCAATTTGTTGAAAGGAAAAGTGTGTGTGTTTGCACTGTGATGGATTGACAAACCTCTCTGGGTTGGTTTCTACACTAAGCCCAATGTTGCTGAGATAGGTTCTAGACCCTTTAACTAAGAACTAGATAAGAGTAAGAAAATGAACAAATGGAGAGATGGATGGATAAACAAGGAGTAAGCAAGCATCAATAACTTCAGCAGAGTATGATACTAGAGTCTGTTGTTGGAAGAAGATGTTCATAGTAAGATCCTATTCTAATGCCAGGAGTGAATACCTGATCAAAATCTCAGTGATGTTAAGCTCCACCACAGAACACCAAGTACATAAAAACAAATCTGGTGAAAGGTAGCATAAATTAATTCTGTTCTAGAGCAGTTCTGCAAGAGGAAATTCCAAAAGTGAGATTAGAAATACTTCTATCTGTACACAGAAGTGGTTTGGAATGGACATTTGCCACAGAAATTGCTGCTAATATTATCAGGTAGGACAATCTTCAGCACTGATACATATTATAACATCTTTTTAAGCCTGTCAAAACACATAATCACTAAATGACATGCATGTCAGAAAAGGAGTAATGTTTAACTTTTTATATATAACTTTATATATACCCTATATATCCTGCATTACCGAGATTCTCTTATGCTATTCTAAACCAGAAGAACATCTGCAATTGTTTAACTATGACGTATGGAAGCCAGTGAACCTTTATCCTCTTAAATAACTGGCACAGCTGCTGCGTATCAGTAGTCAGGTCAGTCACAGGGCAGGAGGCAGTGAGATAGTATCAGGAGGCACATTCCGGACATTCAGGAGTACTTCTAGTAGCTCCTACTGCACTTACAGTGACCCCTTCAATTTGGAAAAAGCTAAATATGCTGCATAAAAAAATATTTTGATTGGCCTATGTGATTAATATTTCCCCTGCAATATTTGTGTTTAATTTCACTCTTTTCTCAAGAATAAGTTTATTAAGAGCTATGAAAAACTAAAGCATGAGCCTTGTAACATTGATTATTTTAACTTTGTGATTACACTCATGACTAGGGATTCTTTCCGGTTTTTGGAAAATGCAGCAAGTGTGGTTGAGTTTTGCATGGAGTAATGCACAGAGTAAAACAAGGGAAAATTATATATGCAACACATCTTTACATTTATTTTACAGAAAAATGATTGTGAGAAAAGATCCACTCCTATGTGCAAGACATTCAAAGAAACAAACAAAATACAACTTCTTTGTGGATACCTGAACTCTATCCATCCTTTTCTTCCCCAAAGAAGTGGGGGCCACACCAACATGACAATGGAGCCTTAAGACCGTCGTGGCCTGCCTACCACTGCATTCTCCAATAGTTTGATGACCCCAGAAGCAGATCAACACCACAGACATATAGAAAGAAATCATGAATTTAACAACTGTCAGGAAATCTGCAAACAGGTACTTTTTAAATAATCTGCTTTCAAACTTCACCTGCAATGATCTGAGACCTAAATTAGAAAATGTTACATTCAAAGAACAATCACAGCTTCCACCAAACAAAAAGTATGAGCAATATCCATGTCAGCGTTCATGCAAATAATCCACAAACACTATGGTTCAGGATATATACTTTATGGTATAGTAAATGCTTGCTATCCACAGATTCTGCTCCCTCAGGTTTGCTTATCTACTTCTGTTAAAGTATAGCTCATTTTGTGATACCTGCAATCTATTCACATTTATTTGCGCCCATGTGCGGTAGAAAAAAATTCTGTGAGCAGAAACAGGTGCCACCAAGAGAAACTGCAGTCTTGTTCTCACAGTTTCGGTTGTATTAACAAGTTCTCCATGTTCTGATAATGTTTCACGTGTTTGCAGTGTTTTGCGCCGTATTTCAAACAAATGTATTAAGTTTTAACAATGGCAGTGAAGTGTACAACTAATGAAAATGTTTTGCCAAGTGATCCTATGTGCCAAAAAATTATGATGAGCTTAGTTGAATTTGGGTACACAAAATTATGTTGTTTATGGTATGGGTAGCAAAAGTGTATAGTGAATAGGGTCCACGTCTAGAACCTAACCCCTTATTCTCCCATAGGATCAATGCTTCAGTATTTGGGGTTTCCATTCCTGTTGGGTTTTTCAGGAATGTATCCCTGTGGATAAAAGAATTCACTGTATTTAAAAAAAATAATTGTGAGATTACACATTTAAAATGAATATAAATTTAGTATATGTCAGCAGAAAAAAATAACAGACTCACCTCAGATTTTTCTCTACTCTTAGCTTGCTGCTGTCTGTGTACAATATTCAAAAATCCAGACACCTAGCAAGATTGTTAAAGAAGTGTTCACTTATTAAACCGGGACTTACTACCAGACAAAAAATACTTCCATTTTTTTTTGTTTACTTTGCATATAACCTGAACCATAGGTAGATTGGTGGCATAGTTAATATTTCTTCCTCAAAGATTCAACTGCTTGATTGTCCATTTTTCTTTCAACATCCACCAAGATATCAGTTTAAGTTAATAGTACGTAAAATTGTCTCCATATACATACTGGGCTGATTCTTGCCTTGCACATTGTGTTGTCAAGATAGGTTCCAGCTCATTATGACCGTTTCTTTAGCCAGTATCCTGATTTGACACTTAATGCCACTGCTCTACACCCAAGCTCTTGTCTAGCCAATGGAAAGCCATCTAAGAAACTGGAAGCATTGGAATCAATGGATGTAAAGACTTATCATTGGATTAGGCAGCCCAGCGCAAACTCTACAGTAGAATGCCCAAGAACAGGTGGGTAACCAATTGGCAGAGGTCTCCCCAAGACTGAAACTATGTCCAACTTTGTCTTTTCACTTTACCTGTTATGATTGATCAAGGACCCCGCCAAAGGTATATTTATCCAGGGATACTGCCAAGTGGAATTTTTGTTTTTCTCTCCTCTATTGTCAGATGGACACAGTTCAACAAAGGATTCATGCACAGATGTTGGTGAACTCCATTTATGTTAATATGTTTTGAGCCACAGTGTTTCCTGTCGGTTTAAACAAATCTTTTTTTTTATCTGTGCTAAGCATGTAAAGAGTAATTTGTAAAGCCCGACTTTGTATGAACTTGTGAACTTGTCACAGCTTTGTGCCAACACTCAGTGAAAGCCAGTGTACAAAAATAATCTGAATTGAATTGAATTGACCACAAATTGGATGTTTGAGAATATTATGTTATGTACTCTGAACCTGGAAAGTTACCATTTTACAATATCTAAAATGTGACTATATTACCAACTACTTCACTCTCAGATTACAACAGCCACTGCATTTCTGTACAGCTTTATTTAAAGTGAATCACAATGTAAGAAAATAAGAAAATTTATGAGGAATACAGACAGTTCAACCCATTACTGGTATTCTACTAATTTATGTTTTATTTTAATAGCTCTTAGTCACCAGGCTGAAATATGCTGATTGCCAGTTAATAAGCCATGGGATACACAAGCAGCACCAGAGGACCACCATTAATACCACAAATCTTTTGTGCTGCTTTTGAGGCTGTTGATTTGTTAAAAGCTACACAAATCTTATTTTACAGCAGTTTTACAGTCAGTAACTTTATTGCAGTATCATCTAAAGTAAGCGAAAATGTCAAAATATCATCATGATTTTAGTTTTGTTTGCAGTACAATGACAAAATATTTCACATAATGAGAACTGCTTGTGCCTTTGTAGTACTGTCTGCTGATTAATAGCACTGTTAGAGTGAGTTTCATAAAGAAAGCTACTCTGAAATTATTCAGGTAAGTAAATTAAAGTACTTAAACTAGACAAAAATTTTTCAATCTCCATTTGAATTTCCAGGAGTCCTTCTTTCTGCACTTTCACGACCTTTGCAGCAGCAAGCCCTTGAATGCAACCAATTGGGAAGCAGTTGTGAAAGAAATTGTTTTCTGATTTATTGTCAGTTTTCTTCAGCTACTGTCTGACTGTGTCGTAGAGTTCCAGTTCTTTTTGCAGTGAGTGACACTCTGAGTGACATCCTCACCGGGGGCCTCATGTATAAACGGTGCGTACGCACAAAAATGTTGCATAAGAACATTTCCACGTTCAAATCACGATGTATAAAACCTAAACTTGGTGTAAAGCCACGCACATTTCCACGGTAGCTCGTACCCTGGCGTACACAAGTTTTCCGCTCGGTTTTGCAGACTGGCGCCACCCAGTGTCAAAGCAGTGCTACTGTTCCTGTGTGTTCTCCCTTTCTTTTTTAGATCCACATCCCTGACAAGCTTTATAAATACACAGACTAGTCAAACTATTCTAAATACAATAGCTGCTTTAGCGTTGTTATTCTCACTGCACCTTCTTCTTCGTATTATTCGTTCAGCTCTTTTTCCATATTACTCTCATAGCACCACTCGGAGTATTTATATCACTGTATCTGAGTGGGGAATCACAGCTGTACAGCAGCTGATCAGAAAGAGAATTATCGGGATACAGCATCAGCACACGTTGCCTATATTCCGACTCCTTCACTAGATGTACCTAGAGAAATATGGCAGCCCATCTTTTTCTAGAATAGCATCCTGGCATCAAATTAAAAGATTATAATTGAATCAAGAAATCAACAAAGTCCTGGTGACTGAATTCAATGCGCCCTCTAGTCATGGGCTAATTTTGCCCCATTCTTCTTATGAGATTTCCATTGGCTAACCAGACCATCTATTGGGGCAGTTTGACAGGCATTCTATAAGGCTTTGTGAAAGTCCCCCAGGCTGAGAGCTGTGCTTTTTACACCTGTCCCAAGCACAGCTTCTGGACCACTGGTACTATCAAGACAAATCAGAAAACAAGAAAGTGTGGCACTTGGAAGGTCTAAGTCTTTGACTTCACAGGTCTGCTCCTCACTTTAACACTCCAACTCATGCTAGCTGGCCCTGACTGAAGACTTCATTTACCTAAATCATCACTGTAATACAAGAATATATAAGTAAAGATTTAGAATTCATACTTGGGTTCCTCACATAGTGAGGTATCTGTCAAGTGTTCCAAAGATATCCTTACTACTTATTCAGACATCTGAATCTATCCAGTTGAAGCCTAGACCAATGACACATACATGTACTGTATATCTTGATCACCAGACACTTCTGTCCCCTGATAACCCAGGTTTTAAGAACATACTGGCTAAATAGCTCAAGGTATTCTGCCACCTGTCTTGACCCAAGAGAGGCACCGCCTTCCAGGCGTGCACTGGCTCACTATACCTACGCAACTGACCATGCACATCAAAGTTCTCCAGCAGATTGTGACAAGCAGAAACAGGCATGATTAGTAAGTAATAATAATAATAATAATTTGTTACATTTATATAGCACTTTTTTCACTACTCAAAGCGCTCCACGCAGGGAGGACCTGGGATGTGAACCCATGATCTCGTTACAGTAAGGCGGCTGTAAAAGAAAAATAGTATAGTACAATAGTACAATAGGTTGTGAGTGAAAAAGTATGAGATAAATTGCCCAAATGCAAAAAGGCAAATTCAAAAATGGAGTACTGACAAGGGATAGGCAGACACATCACATAGGGTGAGTAGTTCAGCAGTTAAATGAATGGGTAATGTAGTTATTATTTTTTTTATTGCTTTACTTAATGCAAACAACTGCTTAACCTTAGCATGCTTTACTAAATTTCCCTGACTCAAAAACAAAAAATATTTTCTGAGACACTGGGGCATGTCATTGTGTACATTGCTTTCTACGTATCCCCAGCCCCTCTACGTGCATCCAGGATGATTTTACTCAAAGTTGTTCACACGTATATGGATGTGTGGCCAGACCCCCCGATCTGTTCTCAACAAGTGTTTCTTCTCGATCCTGACACGTTTGCCACTTTACTGGCCTCTCCTCGGAGTGCATGCTCTCCTAAGTTCTGCAAACACAAATTATCATTAAACTACTCTCTAGTACACTGACTCTCCAGCTGCTTCCATTCCCAAAGGAACCCCCCTTTCAAACACAGACTCTTATTGCAGTCCACCTATTTAAATCCTCGAAAAGAGCCTTTCATAAACTTGAGAAAAGGCTCTTCCACTTCTCTCTGAAACAGCTGCTGTCACAGCACATAGTCAGCCAAAACATTCTGGCAAGTGCTTAGTCTGCCAGCACAGTGCACTGGCCACTCCAGGGAGCTCATTCCATCAAGTCTGCAAGTCTACCAGACACAGCAACAGTATTCAAATGCTGGAAATCCTAAACAGTTATCAAACACACTAGGCTGACCTCAAAAACTTAAAAAAAACTAAATCAAGATAAAAAGCACTAGACAATGCTGCAAAAAACCACACAGGGTAGCTTAGAATGGGCCACCACATCAGTAAGAAATGCAATGTTCAGTTGAAGCCACTACGCTAGACCACCCTATTGATGTTCCAAACCCTTCTATTGTGACTGCTTCGTTGCTAAGCAACAGACACAAATGGGAATGGCAGAGGCAAAGTCCAGGTAAAAGGAAGACTCAAGATAGTCCATTTCTGACATTACCTATCCCTCGCTCTGCCTTCCTACCATTGAACACACCAAACATTTGGGTTAACACTCTGATACTGATTACATAGGACTTCCTGGAAATATTGAGCTTTTCAGCTACGAATGACTCATTTAAAACATACCAGAATATCAGGGAGTTAAAAAATATTGATTGCATTAAGATTTTCAGTACACCTGCATTCAACCAGATCACTGTTTCAAGAAGTCAGAGACACACTGACAAAATGAACAGAAAAATAAAAACCGGGCAGAATACCAGCTAGGCAACATAAATACTGTAAGATATTTTGGACTGTTTATCTTATAATAAAACTATTTGTGTTCTTCACTTTATAAAGAACCTCTCTTTAACCTTCTTTCATAGATGCCAGCAAGGAGATAACATCATCAAGTGCATTTGGCTGCATCACAGATGTTTTTCTTCAATGATCAGTGTTGCAGGAAGATCTTGATTCATGCTGACCGTCAAGTGCATTTTCATGAGCTAACAGTAAAAAAAAGCTTCCCTCCGCACACCGACTGTGGTTACTGGTATTCTGCCAACTAAAGAAAAAAACAGCATGATTCCATCAACACTGCTCGCATTCACAGACTCCAAAGCACGGGCAGCAGTTGGTTTGAAATGCTGGAAGGGCATCTCTTCAAGAGAATGTTATCTTAGGCACTTCCGAAACATAATGCATTATGCTGAAAGGAGGGCAGCTTTTGTGAGCATCAGTCAAAAGGATCATGGCCACTTATGCAAAAAGAAAAGACAAACTCAGAGAATATTTTACCATCTTATGTAAGCCTTCACTTCAGCTGTATTGTAGTTTTGGTCTGACTTGACAAGACGAGTGGTTCCTACTTTCTACCAAAACATATCAAACCAAAAAACCTTCCATTTTCAAGATGTAGGGGAACCGCCTAAGTCTAAAAAATCTGTCAACTGAGGCAACTGCCCTGCCCAGCATCAGTACAGAGAAGAAGCATACGACATTCTCAATACTTCTAATGAACATGTAAATTAAATAACTCTGTAAAATAATTTTTAAAATGTCTGGGACGTAAATCTGGGGTTAACTGGGAATGTTGTATGATGCAATTTTTCTGTAGTAGGGAATTTACAGATTAAGGTGCATCATTACTGGCTTGTGTCCATTGCTCTTAGGACTGGCTCTAGAACTTCTCATGGAAGAATTACTGTTGAAAATGGATACATTTTTATAAAAAGTATTAATATTTCTTTACATGAATTTAAATATATCTTTATTTTTTATTATAATATTAAACTTGGGTTTCACCATGATGCTCAAGTTGGACTATACACATTCATTTGGATAAAGTGAAATGGATGCACTAATTCATTCTGCTAATCATGTAAGTGTATGCAATCTTGAATTAGATTAAGTTGATTTGAGAATTGTTTATTATGCTAGTTGGTATTGACTCCAGCACTCCTTACAATCCTGGCCTGGATTAAGTGGGTTAGAAAATGACATGACATATTACTATAGGGGAAAGAGTCGCATGGAAGCCCAAAGGTTAACAATCCAGTCTGAAGAAATCTGTGTCCTGGGTTGAAATCCCACAGTCGGGTCACTGTCTGAACAGGGTCTGCATATCCTCCCTGTATCTGAGTGGGGCATTCCCTTTTAGGTGAGCAGGCAATTCTAAAATGGTTCTCTTTTTAGTGTGTGTGTGTATATAAATGGAACACTGCAATGAATTGTATTCATGCTTTCCCCAATACAGTTTATGGGATGGGTACTCAACTCCAGTCCTGGAGGTCTGCAGTGGGTGCAGGTTTTTGTTCTAACTAGTTTTGTAACTAGAAGCCAGGGCTACAGAGAATAAAACTTGGAATTTATTTATATGGCTTCCCATCTCTAATATACAGTATATTTCTCTTCTGGTTCGTCCTGTTTCCTCTTCAAACCCGGTCCCACCCACACGCAGCCCACACGGTATTTCTCGATTCCTATTTGTCCTCTTCCAAACCCTTCCCCACACTTCCTGCGGCCTCCCATACACCCCCATTCCTCTTTTGGACTACCGCGTTCCCTGCTCCTCTCTCATGACCCTATTGGAGTCACATCACCACCCAATATCTACATAGACATAGAATTACTAGACCGCATGACCAGCAGCATCATACGTCAACGTCACCGCCATACTGCAAGTGGCACTGCTGCGGAGTGAAGTAATGAATAATGTGCTGCTTGGGATTGTACAAACCGCTGTATGCTCCAAACCAGATCCCGGGGGATTACATTTCATAGGAAAGGGTGAACAATTGTTTTCATTATATTTTGCCATTAGAAAATCCCGTTTTATAATCTTAGCACTCAAGGTCACTTTACAACAAAAATTCAATAACATTAGTAAAATTAAAACAAGAGAATGATAAATCAAAAAGCAATAATTAGCAAACAAACAAAGATAACTGGTAGTAACAGTGCAAAATTCACAATTGGTATGCCAATTTAAAAAGATAAGTTTTAAGGGCAGTTTTAAAATGTGTTATTGAATCGGGCTGACTGAGAATTCCCGAGTTGAGGAGCACTATGAGAGACGCTCGAGCTCCCATAGAACAGAGTCTGATGTGTGGTACAGAAAGTAGAGCTGCAGATGAGGATCTGAGTGAGCGAGAGGAGTGCAAGTCTGGAGGAGATAAGTGAGGTTGTGGAGAGCTTTAAATGTTCAGAGCAGTATTTTGCATTGTATTCTATAAACAGGGAGCCAGTGAAGTTGAGAGAGAGTAGGTGTAATATGTTCAGTGGATTTAGAACAGGTTATTATCCTGGAAGCAGAATTTTGAAGAAGTTGTAAGCGATGGATAAGTTTTTGTGGGATGCCAGATAGAATAGCATTACAGTAATATGTGAGGTGACTAGGGCATTAACCAATACTTCAGTACTGTGCTGTGTAAGGACAGGACGAAGTCTAGAAAAGTTTTGGAGGTGGAAGAAGGCAGTCCGAGAAATGTTATTTATATGGGAGGAATTATTTAATAATAATAATAATAATTATTATTATTTAATAATTGCCATTATTAGTGTATAAATGGATATAAATAATTGCATTTGAACGATTCGCCAAAACATGTATGTAAACGATACTGTTTTAAACATTATTGTTTTTTCATCAGAAAACCCGGTTTCCACGTCTACCTGTATTAGTTTAAATGGCACTTTTGCCACTCGCAATAGGACGGACGCACTGACGTATCGTGTCGACTGGGCAACACAGTAAATGCGGCGTCTATCAATGTATGTCTATGGATATCTAGCCTGACCGCGTGACCTTTCATTTCGGCCATGTCTGCGCCTGGGAGTCTTTTCCGTAGCCTGCTACAGGAAGGTACTCTCTCGACCATTGGCATTGGTTTCGCTCCTTGCTATTTTCATTATACTGCGACAGTTGTTTCCTAAGCTTTTGTTATAAAATGAACGACAGTATCTTTTCTGTCGACGGATTTTTTTACAACGTAATCTCTATTCTGGAATCCGGCAACTGCCTGTTCCTATCAGTGGGTTATTTCTTGACACAAACGGTTGACGAAGGCAATGCACGCTCACTCGGACATAGGGCAGTAGATTTCGTTGCATCACATTGGAACACATTTGGAGACGTTCTTCCTGTTGTTCTTTCCAATGCAAGTCGAGCTATCACAACAAGTCAGGAGCACTATCAATACATGGCAACATCTGGAGTTTATGGTGGTGAAGCTGAAATTCAAGCTTTTTCCGAGATTAGATCTTTTGACTCAATATCTGTCATCTCCAGCAAAACACCTATTCACAACTGAGTCTTTCAAGACGTATTTCTTTCTTCTTGATTTCTGAATTTGTTTCTCACCGTTTTCTGTTCCTATTCTTACACCGCCATATGCTACGGCAGGCGTCAGCTAGTTTCTTTTATTCTTTCAAGACAAATCTTTATCACTTTGTCATTTTTTCCAAGAACATAATCCATATGTTTTGTAGTCCATAACACATTTGTACCTCTTGGCCCTTCCCTTCTCTCTTATTGCATAGATTGCATAGGCATGCCAGTTACATTATTGAGAAACTCTTCAATTAACACAGTGGGGAATTAGAGTTGTGCACAGGAGTCTTCCATCTGATGGACTGCCATCCCGTCTAGGGTTGTTTAAAACCTTGGATCAGAAGCTGCTGAGATAGGCCGTTGTTGCCAATGACTCTCGAGTGGAGTAAGATGGGAATGGAAGGACACCTTTATTAATCAAAAAATAAAAACATTGAGAATGGAATAAATAATTCTCAAACACTACCCTTGGACTCTTTTGGGAACAATGGTTGCATTGTTGGTTCAGCTAAACAAAACTACAGAACTTCAACACAAACTATAAAATATTACAGTTAACTGGAATAAACACATATATACCAATGAGATAATAATAATAATACATTTTATTTATATGTAAGTAAAGTGTCCTTTGAAAATAAGTGGCATTATTTTTAGATTAACTGAAAAAAGCAGGCGGCACAGTGGTGCAGTGGTAGTAAGGAGACCTGGGTTCGCTTCCCGGGTCTTCCCTGCGTGGAGTTTGCATGTTCTCCCCGTATCTGCGTGGGTTTCCTTTGGGTGCTCCAGTTTCCTCCCACAGTCCAAAGACATGCAGGTTAGGTGCATTGGTGATCCTAAATTGTCCCTAGTGTGTGTGCCCTGCGGTGGCCGGGATTTGTTCCTGCCTTGTGCCCTGTGCTGGCCAGGATTGACTCCAGCAGACCCCTGTGAGCCTGTGTTAGGATATAGCAGGTTGGATAATGACTTACTAGGGTACCCTTACAGCAAAAAAAGTTCACATTAAAATGCTGAATGGACTAATGTGTGTAAAAATGTTTTGTCATGCAGAATATGATGACTTTCAAGGGGATTGAATACTTTTGCATGTAATTGTACATTCAGAATAGCCTCCCCTCCACACATCGTGCTATAAAACCTAACATCCTTTAGACTTCTTATCTCTTCTGAGCATTGTGTTGATGTAGATAGTTAAGAGTTCACTATGACTCCTAAATCCTTCTCATAAGCATTACTTTCAGATTTTCAGATATCCAACTGTGTATTCAAATCTGAGATTTCTATTTCCAATGTGTAATACCTTACATTTACTTACATTACATAAGGAATGCATATAATGAAAAACATGCACTAGGTGAAAGTTAACTCACCACTGAAAATAAAAATGAAGACAGAAGTTCAGTATATAAGTTGCTGATGCCTCGTGTATTTTCTGCAGGGGACAATCAGACAAGATCTGGACAGAAAACATGCCTATGAAAAACTGCAATATGACTGGCTGGAGATCTAAGAAGATGAAGGGTGTGAATAAAGGTTTAGTCAGTTTGCAGTAAAGAGGTAAGGTGAAAAAGTTAACATTCAACAAAAAGATTTGCATTAAGATACAAACAGTGGAGCCTCATAGTCCAAATGCCACACCATGACAGATGCAAACCAAACAAAGACTACCAATCAAGCAACACCAGCTTTACAAATAAATATGTATGTAAAAGGACTAATGATTTTGCGGTAAAGTAAGAACTTGCAAACTGACTGCCCCAATTTGATTCCTCACGTTATTTATGTAAGGCTATAAAAATTAGAAAGACTGGCAGTAAGACTTATTGAGGTTGATTATAAATGATTATAAATAAATGTGTAGAAACTAAAATTGGACCTGTTATGCATCAACAAGGATGTTACAAAGAAGGAGAAATGGATGGATTTAAGGGACCAAACATCTTATAAAACACCATTCATCACTTTGCTACACACTGTCAATCGGGATTGAGCAATGTATATGGTATGAGCTGTGCCAGATTTATTTTAAAAAGTACTCTTATTTTTCTTAGGCGAGTCATCCAATGTCCTGAAACAATGCTGTATTCCATTTCCCTCGGAAACTGGATGTTGGAGCAGGGAATGACATCAGATCTGAACTGACCATGTTCCAGTAAAACATTCAGAAAATCAACATGGCCTTGTCCAGGAAAACCTTTATTGTGCGTGCTTCATCGGAATAAACAGCAGTTGGTAACAACGCCTTTTGTTGCATTTTGCACATTCAAACACCGCAGTAACATTTCCAGAGAGAGAAGTTGGACAGTACTGTGTTTACAACTGATTTAATGACATACAAATAGAGAGGAGTGCTAATAAATAGTATACCGCTGTAGTTTTCACTAAAGTTTTGGTGTACACTGACATTTTAGATTGATGTCATAATTTGAAGTTGAACAAACTTGGCCTTGGCAGACTAGCCCCGAATTTCTGAGTTCCGATTCCAGGTGCAAAATCTGACTAGGATCTGGAAATTCCAACTTCCTACTTCAAACGGAACACAGCATAAATCCTAAAGCTACAAAGGATAAGGAATAATAATGGCTGTCTATCAATGATTTTTCTGTTCATCCATGTTTCAAACCTATTTTGAATCAGGGTGATGGAAAGGTTGAACTTAGGGTTCAGGACAGGAACCAGCCCTTGAAGAATCACCAGTTCACTGCAATGAGCACTCGGATGACACCAACCCAGAAATACTAATCCACGTAAAACCTAAGTTTTGATGGGGTTGATGAATACCCAGAAAAAATGCATATGAACATTGTCATATACAATAATTGATTCTTTAAGGCGAATATTTTATGCAAAAAAAAAAAGGTTTTATCTTTGCACACTTCTTTACAGTTTTTGTCAAAACTTGTCACTCACTGAAGTGTACTGATTCAGCACTAATTAAAAACTTGTATATACCTTATAAAATGCAAAAACACAGAAAAAATATTTGTTTTATATATGTGTTTTATGAAGAAAGATAAAGTACTCTGTCAAGTGGAGTATAATGCAATTTTTTTAATAAAATTTATTTGAAACTAGTGTGGCCTTCAAAGAAAATTCCCATCCTTCTTTTCCATATCACTGACTGAGTAATGAATGGCCAGTTGCTGAATGCTGCATATTTGGCACTCGCACAGTTCATATGATTAAGACTTTGCATCTGCTGCAGTGTCGGCATTTCTTTACAGTGAAATGTGAGACAGGAGCAGATCAGTTGTGATGCTGTGACCATAACTGTGATCATTAATAAATTAAAAAGAAAAAAATAGCTTCTTATTTTTGTTTTAAAATGACTCCATTAACTGAAATATACCCCTGCTCACTAGCCCAAACACCTCCTAACATGAACCTAGACAGTTGAAGAATTATTCTAAGGTCATCACTTAAGGAAAAATTAATATTTGTTGTGGCTGCTGTTCTTAACCTTTTTTTCAGTAAAGCTAATTATAATTTTCCCTGAGTAACACAGTGTTTCATTTTTTTTTTCTATAAAATAGTTTGTTTCTGCTAGCAACACTGTTAAGACTGTAATACAGTTGAAGGAACTGCATTTTATAGGTTTACCAGGCCAATAGCATTTGATTAACTTCAGCAAACTGGAATGCAATAACAAAGAAGAAACATACTATAAAAAGACGAAAATGGTCTTCCACTATAACGTGTGATAATCAGCTTTCTTTAGTGAAATACATTAAAAATGTGAAACACAATAAAAAATGTTACATATGTGTCTAGCAAAAGATAAATAAAACCAACAGAATTCAGAAAGTTATGATGAAGTAAACATTATATTAGTAAATATTACATAGTAAATATGTAAATATATAGGGGTGGGCAAAAGTAGGTTTACAGTTGTTCATATGGTAAAAGACATACAGGTTATGATAGCTACACTCAAGTACATTTTAATAATAAGAAGGCACATAATACAAATAAACAATACAATAATTAATAAATAAATAACAAGGATAAGCTGTATTTTACATATTCACAACTGTATATCTACAATATACACTTCTCAAAAAAATTAAGAGAACACTTAATCTTCACAGCCTAACCCCAAGTCAATTAACCTTCAGGGATATCAGGCTGTCCCATTTGGAAGCATAAGCGATTGTGAATCAACTTCACCTGCTTTGGTGCAAATGAAACTGACAACAGGTGCACTGGAGAGGCAGCAGCAAAACAACCCCAAAAAGGGAATGGTTTTGAAGACGGTGGCCACAGATAATTGCTCTCTCCTTATCCTTCCTGACTGATTCATCTCTAGTTTTACGTTTTGCTGCAACTGAGGGAACAGAGAATACCACAACTGGCAGCTCCACCATTGGCACTCTGTCCTCGTCACAGATGAAAGCAGGTGAACACTGAGCACACGTGACAGACATGAAAGAATCTGGATACACCGTGGTGAACATTAAACAGCCTGCAACATTATCTATCTTGACTGGTTTGGCAGTTGGTCAGTGATGGTCCGGGGAGGCATATCTTAGAGGGTTGCACAGACCTCCACCTGTTATGCTATGGTACCTTGACAGCTGTTAGTTACCAGGATGAAATCCTCAGAGCCAATATCAGACCTTATGCTGGTGCTGTGGGCCCTGGGTTCCTCCTGGTGCAGGACAATGCCTGACCTCTGTAGACCAGAGTGTGTAGGCAGTTCCTTGATGGCGAAGACATTGATGCAATTGACTGGCCTGCATGTTCCACAAACCTGAATCCAATTGAGAACCTTGGGGACATTATGTGTCGGTGTATCTGATGCCGCCAAGTGCACCAAAGACTGTCTAGGAGCTCACAGATGGCCTGATCCAGGTCTAGGAGGAGATCCCCCAGGACATCACCCACCATCTTATCAGGAGCATGCCCAGACGTTGTCGGGAGTCCATACAGGCACATGGGGCCCATACACACTACTGAGTCACATTATGAGTTGCAGTGATGAAATTCACGCAAGTTGGATCAGCCTGTGATTTCAATTTTTGACTCTGATGTTGTATCCAGTCCTCAGTTGGGTGGTGATTTTGATTTCCATTGACCGCTGTTACATCATTTTGTTCTCAACAAATTACACAGTATTACTTAGTAAAGATTGTCCACTTGAATATTTCATTCATCGAGATCCAATGTATGATTTAAGTGTTCCCTTACATTTATTAAGCTGCACTATTAAAACACTAAGGTCTTTGTATCCAATCCCTCAGAGCAATCTAATTGGTCAGTTTGGCTTTAGTGTGATTATTCAGTTTGACTTTGGTGATGCAATGAAAGAGGAAGCATGAGTGTCAGACACACGAGGAGGAGAAAAAGCTTAGGAGGCACACTGATATAGTCCCCTTCAAAACTTGGGAAGTATAAAACCAGACAGGAGGCGAGAAAGACACCTCAAAATAACGACAGAGCCCGAGAAGAAGGATTTACGGGAATATGCTCGAGAACGGGAGCACTGTTGAAGAGAAGTTCATACCCATGCAAACACAGAGGAAAGGTGCTATATACTGTAACTAGTACAGGGTGCCAACGGGCCCCAAACACAAGACCCAATAACGCCCAACACAGCCAATGGTTCAAATAATAAATTTTTTTAGTCCACCAAGCACCTTGTACAATGAAACATAGCCAAAAATCTTAAAAAACAATGAAACTCTATCCTCTCCTTCCACCTCCTTTTATGCTGGGCCAAAAAAGGCGTCCAGTGATCCAGCATGACTTGTGGGGAGCTCTTCCCGGTTATTTGAGAACCAAGGCAGTCCTGCCCTGACAAAGCCCTCTTGTGGCACCAAGGTACTCCGACAGGGCTGCAGTTCTGAACTCCACTTCCCATGAACCACTGCGGGTATCCAAGCTGGAATGCCTCAAGAGGCCACTGCCACATAACATATGGGGATGGAACTGCTCCTGACCTACAGCTTCTGTTTATTCAACCCCGGCATCTTCCATCTTGACGAGAGGTCATGCCATTGCCTAACTGGGATGCCTGTCTATCCTACGTAGCTCTCACAATATATATTTATTTACAAACACAATTCCAAAAAAGTTGGGACAGTATGGAAAATGCTAATAAAAACAAAAAGCAGTGACTTGTAAATTCTATTCACCTTGTACTATATCTTGTACTCTATAGGAAACATTACAACAACACATTATTTGTTGTTTTATCTTGTGAATTGTATTGTTTTTTTTTAAATTATACACTCATGTCAAATCTGAGGACTGCAATATGCCCCAAAAAAGCTGGGACCATCACGTGTGTAACATCACCATTCTTTTAATAAGACTTATTAAGCATTTTGGCACTGAAGACACAAGTTGGTTAAGTTTACCACATGAAATTTTCACCCATTCATCCATTATGCAGGTCTTCGGCTGCATAACTGTACAGAAACTTTGTTGTCATATTTTGAAATTCATAATGCGCAATACATTCTAATTCAGGCCAAACTCGTACTCATACTCTCTCCTTGTCCAACTATGGAAATTGCTGGGATAACCCTTGAAAAGGTGGTGTTTGGATGGCAGCACAGATTGTTTCAAAATTTGTACATATCTTTCTGCATTAATGGTGCCCTCACAGATGTACAAGTTATGCATGCCATGGGCATTGACAAACCCCCGTACATTGACAGATGCTGGCATTTGGATCTGATTCTGATAACAGCTTGGATGGTCCTTTTCCTCTTTTCCTGGAAAACACTAAAGCTGGTCTTTCCAAATGAAATGTAGACTTGTCAGACCACAAAACACAATTGCACTGTGCTACTTTCCATCTCAGATGAGACCAAGCCCAGAGAAGCTAGTGGCACTTTTGGACAGTGTTGATGTATGGCATCTGCTTTGCGGAGTAAGGCCTTAACTGTGCATGCAGTGGTGAATGGTGTTAACTGACAACAGTTTACCAAAGTATTCCCGAGCTTATGTCATGATGTCCAAAACAAATACATGACTTTTTTAAGAAAGTGATGTCTGAGGGATAGGAGATTAAGTGCATTCAGAAGTGGTTTTCGACCTTCCCCCTTTACAGAGATTCTTGACCAGACTGCTTGGAATCTTTTAATTATATTGTGTAATGTACATGGTGAAATGCCCAAAAACCTACCAATTTGTCTTTGAGGGACATTATGCTCAAAGAGTTGGATTATTCGCTGATGCATAGGTTGGCAAATAGGCAAGCCTCGCCCCACTCTTGTGCTTAAAGGACTAAGCAGTTTTTTGGAGGCACCTTATATGCTAAAACGCGATTGCCTCACCGGTTTCATATTATCTTGCTACTTCAACTTGTCACGTTGTTATTTTTCCTAATAATCACATCCCATTTTTTTGGAATATTATGTTGCAAGAATTAATTTAGAATAAACATGTACAGTATATTAAAAAATAACATGTAATTGATGAGGTAAAACATGAAATACACTGTGTTTATCCTGTTTTTGTCTGAATACAAGTCAAAGTAAATTTTCCAATCATTCATTTTTGTTTTCATTACAAATTTTCCATAATGTCTCAGCATCTTTGAAATTTGGATTATATATACATACATATATACTGGTATATACTGTAAATTTAGGATTCCCATAACAGATCATTTAAACTGAAGAAAAGACTCTCAATCAATGAAAGAGGGGGAAAGGCAGATCTTCAATTCAAAAACTCAATCCTGCTTGAACACACTGCCAAGATTTACTTTAAAACATCTTATTAAAAATATGCATGTTTTTTGAATGTTGTGAGCATTCTGATAGAAAACTTACCACGGTATTATGCCACTCTGCATTATGTCCAGCGTTGCTTGTGAAGCCCCCCACCTCACCGGCCTCCACTGTATCAAACTTTTGTGATCTCCATTCTCCATGAAAAAAAATTACATTTTACAATTTTTTTAGTAGGGCACCACACAGTGGTAGCACTGCCGCCTCACATTTAAAAAAGGCCAGGGTTCCTCTCTGTGTCAAGTTGGCATGTTCTTCCTGTGTTGGTGTGTGTTTCCTCCCACTGTCCAAGGACATGCAGATTAGGTGAACTGACGACACTAAATTGGCCTTGGTGTGTGTTTGGTGTGTGTGTGTTCACCCTCTGATCGATGGTGTCCTGCCAGGAATTGCTCCCGTCTTGTGCCTTATGCTAGCTGGGACAGGCTCTAACCACCCCAACATACAACCATCACCTTGATTAAGCAGGTAAAATAATGACATAACATTTTTTTTAGTCATCAATAAAAATAATAAAGGATATCCTTTTAAAACCTGATAATGGCACATTATAAAAATGCTGACTGGTTCCCGCTTAATAGTCAGGATTCCCTGGCTTGTTGGGTAATATTGTTTGAGTTATGTGCAGTTTGAATGATTTCACAATGTGACAAATGAAGACTACCTGAACATTTTACACAAAACCAAAAAAATCCTTTTTCAGGACATTTAACAAATCTGGGGTGTGTAAAGGCATGAAGATGGTCCTGGTCTGGTGGTTGTTGTTCTTCTTTTGCTTATAAAGACAGGAGACCAGACTGCTTCCTCTCTTGTTGTTTCTACAAGAAAAGCAATGAAGCACACTAATGCCATGGCTCATCGCACACTCTGTAGTTGGTCATTTCACCACATCTTTGGGCTTTTCTAGGCCAGAAAATGGGCCTGACTGAGATGTTTGCTGGCTGCCCTCTTTTATGAGCTTCTCTTATCTGGAAATAAGGTTCCTCATTCTGTCTGGTGACCTCATGACTGATAAAATCTATCCTTTCATACGCTCATCTTGGCCTACTTTAGGTGGCAGAGGTAGTTCATGTTTCTGCACTATGTTGTGATGTACTATACCAGTCATCATAATACAGCAGACCTTTGTGGGGCTGTACAGCAGTGTGCCACCCGATATGTAGATGGCTGTGTTTGGACCTTTTAAAGAATCAATGATCCATTTTATTACCAACTGTGTGTGTGAGTGTCTTTCATTACATCTCCTCTTTTGTGCTGTTTGCAGGCGGGCAAGTAGTTTGAGGAGCCAGCCTCTAACAGCGTACCTACTGTCACCTGAAAGAAAGATTATACAAGTCATTTGCAATGTACTAAACTTAACTTCAATCCTATCAATTAGGCTTACTTACCAAGAAGCCATCCATCACACACATCATGACCCTGAAGTCTGCTTCCCATGCTACTATTTGATAAAATAAAGGAATCGTAGCTTGATCTAGGTCGCCTTGCAACAACGTTAATCAGACACATTTGAGCATCACATATTAGTTGTATATTAAATTAAATGAAAGTGCTTTCGGATTACAAAAGCAAACTCATTCTGTGCTGGTGCCTTTATTGCAACATGTGTGCAGTCCATTGTGCCGATTACATTAACAAAATCACCAACTGGTGCAAATTGCCATTAGATCTCAGCTTACTCACCCTGATCAGAAGGAAATTTGATGTATCAGGGTAGTATCTAAATTATTCCATCCCTGACAGATGGCATGACACAGCTCAAGGATGACTGTGAGATTACTGACAGGTCAGACATTTCATGCTGAAAAGCAGCAGTTGCCAAATACTATCCCATTGTAAAAACCTGTAACTGAACATGGATCATATGATTTCTGTGTTAAGGTCTCTGTAATGTAGGTTCCAATCCAGCACACAACTCCAACAGGATGGCTCTAAGAAGCCTAAATTGGCTTATAATGCAGTCATCTTCATTAGTCAACAATCATTGAAAATTAATTTCTCGCATAGCCTTCCATTGGCAATGTCTCCTCCAAAACAGCTAACACGGCCATTGCCATTTAGGTTGTTGTTTTGTCTTGGTAGAGTATTATATTGTTGTACTTTCCCCTTTTGTATTATTAATATGTAGCCTTTGTCAGAACACCTCAAATCTCACAGACTTATCACTGTTTATAAGGTATTATAGTATATAACCTCTCCCCAACCTTCCCTTCTACATCTATAACCTCAGGCAATTAGGTGTAGTAAAAGACAAGCAGGAGTTAAGTCAAAATTTAAACAATGTATTATTGATAATATTCATAAATAATTACAATATGCAAAGTACATTTGAATATTGGCAACCATACAAACTGATTAAATGGTGACATGTAGTTTCAGGCGGCACACAGACTTGTTAGTTACTTAAAAATGTCTCTAGTTAAGGCATCATTTGTGAGCTTTCTTCAGAACAGGCCACATGCCTGTTTCAATATGGCTGCCGAGCTTTGCTCTTCATTGTGTTGTTCTTTACAGTTCATGGTGTGTGATGGTCATCAGTTTGGTAAGAGAGAGATGCTCCTTCATCAGATGTTAGTAAGAGGGAGAGTGAGGTTAAGCAAGCAAATTTATAGATTCTCTGTCCAACCCCTAGAGCCAATAGGATGTCATGGTACTTAAAGGCTTCTGATACAAGTCAATTCCAAACAGCCATACTTCAGACCAATGGGGAAATAGAACACCTTCATACCTCCCCACAAAACCTTTGTTGAGGTAAAGCTTGGCAGTTAGGCAGCCTCGTTTTCTTGAGCGGGTTGAAAGACTAAACTCTGC
This sequence comes from Polypterus bichir lapradei, assembly GCA_026402145.1. Classification (NCBI taxonomy): domain Eukaryota; kingdom Metazoa; phylum Chordata; class Cladistia; order Polypteriformes; family Polypteridae; genus Polypterus; species Polypterus bichir. The sequence continues at coordinate 26,039,789 of JANRMT010062815.1, forward strand.
CTTAAAATTCCTGTGGGGGGAGGGGTTCTTAAACCATCAAACCATTGTTGTTATTATCAATAATGTAACACTAATATTACATTGCTTTGCCTAAGTTACAATTAAAGACATACAAAATATTTATCAAGTTTTATGCAAAATCTTACATCACAACAGTTGTACAATATACAGTACACCCTTTTTATAGACAAAATAGATATACTACACACTAAGGCAATTAATATTAACATGTACAGTATGCATTATACATCATTAACAATGTTGACGACAACTGTGATATAATTGGTTCAAGAACATCAGAATGGGGCTGACGCGTCACTGAAATACGAAATGAAACAAGACTTCTTGTTCATGCCATAGTCCTGCCACCTGGAGTCACTACAAAGGCAACAACAAAAAAAGACTGCATAGGACTTAAAGAAGGTCGAGACTTTCCATATTGTTAAGCCAATTTCCAAGCCAAGTTTTTGTATTGTAAATCTTTACTTTTGTGTGAGTAATATCTTACGCACATTTCTGAGCGTAAGCACCTTGTATACAATAGGCCCCAGTACTTCTACTATAATAATAAAGAAAAATTAACATTATTAAATTTTGCAGTTTTGGTTTGACAAGTTCTTGAAATACAATTTTACTTTCATTGTCAAAAGCATCTATGACCAAAATGTAAATGTAAAATGACACAATGTAAAACACACCCTTTTTGCTACAAAATGATCAAAGACCACTCGATTAAGAAGGCTAACTAACACTAAAATGTTGGATAAATGGTGTTAACAAGGAAAACAAAATGCACAAATCTCCAACCTTTTTTCCCCTGAGAGCTACTTTTACAAAATGAAAATGGCCAAGAGCTACTCATGTTTTCTAACATTTATTCTCATAGCTTATTTCAACCCAGACAAACTGAATAAGCTTGTTTTGCCTGAACATTTACAAAATGTTGAGTTTCCGAAAATGCAGAGAATACTGTTGAGACTTTACCTGCACATTATTTTGAAGGTTTACTAATATATAATATATAAAATCCAATGTCTTTCTGTCTGTATGTCTGTCCGCTTTTCACGAGAGAACTACTTATCGGATTTAGATTGGGTTTTTCTCTATAATTTGCTTGAACATTCCGGTTGATTTTGCAACTTCTCTCATTTTGCTATGTATCATAGTTCGCTTGTGGTATCGATTTATTTGTGCAAATCCAAGATCCACGCAACGGGCCGATGCTCTCCTCATTCACACGCCAGCTTCGGGGCATGTTCCTTAACTCCGCTTAGCTAGCGAACAAGAGAACAGTTGAATTCAACTTTGTTTGATATTTAAAATAAAGTGTTACTTAGGTCTTGATGAGTTTGAGTCTAGATATTCTCTTAAGTGTATGCCACATTGAAAAGATGCAATTCAGATTGTGGATAGTGATATGATGTTTTGGAAAGATCGCATACCCCTAATTTGACTAATCAAGTTTTCAAATTTATGTACGATTCATTAACCCTTTGGCAAGATACTTGGAAAGGGGTTGTGAGCTACCGGTAGCTCGCGAGCGACATGATGGAGACCCCTGCGCTACATACAGTAAGTCAAATTAATCTGTATCATAGTTAAAAACAGGCAGGAATTCAGAATTTGTTAAGATAACATAACAATCACTGACCGCAGACTAGGTTCAGTCTTCAGTTTTTTCACACTAATTTCCAAGTACTTTTCTAAATACTGCTGTCTCCTATCTTCAGAGTCCTGGGTTTGAATCCAAGCCTGGTGACCGACTGGGGGGATTTTGCATATTCTCCAGGTGTCTGCATTGGTTTTTTCCCAGGGCCCCGTGTTTCCCACTCACATGACAAAGCCTTCATTTTTAAGATAATTAGTAATTGTAGATTGGTCCCGTGTCAGCATGGGCACACATTTGTGGGCCTTGTGGCAGCCTGGCATTTCTGCAAGGTTTCAGTCTAATCTGGACAGGCCTGTATCAGATAAAGCAGAATCAGATAATAAACTAATGGATGCATGTAATGTTTTTTGTATCTACAGCCTTATTCTAAAAACTTATTTGCCCAAACATGGCTTACTGGTTCTATGTGTAGGGACTAAAAAGACCTGGTCCTAGGTTAGCAGAAAAGGTCATATTTATGTAAAAACACATTTTCAATTAAAATAAAACAACGAACAAGACTGCTAGGTGTAGTTTGGGATTAGCAAGGTATGCCATGAAATATGTTCATGATTAGCCAGTTCATGACCTTAGTGAGAGCTTTGACTCCAAAGTTAATATTTAGATCAGAGCAAAGCCTTCTTAAAGTTTATGGAAGGTACATGGTTTAGTAAATGTTTCATCAGGAAGCGGAATGGTACACGTCGTTTTAGCATGAACTCGAATAAATTATAGGCAGCACAAATTTGATGGCAACAGATTGGCATTGCTGCCTCACAAAGACTGGGCCTGAATCTCATCCTGATCAAAGTTTGCTTGTAATTTTCTTCGGGTAATCTGATTTCTTTTTGTATCTCCAAACTGCTCCATCTACAATTCATTCCAACCTTGCAACAAATGACCCCAGAATATGCACAACCTGGACAGGGAAAGGTTAAAATGGATTGATGGACATATAGAAGGGTCTAGTTCATTTTGAGGGGGCTGCTGGAGAGTGATTACTGTCGCTCTCATGACCTCCACGTGGATGGGTGCTTTCTTAAAGTATGCTTCAAACATATAAGGACGTTAAATTGTTAAGTTTAAGGGGATTAGGACAGCTGTGTCTTTGACACGTCTGATTTAAACATTCTCAAATCCCCTCACATAGTTTCATGTGGGATAGTCTCCAGATACAGAATACAAACGCTTTTTGTCTAATACCTTCAATTTTCCATGTCTGAAATGAAATATAAAATTAACGGCTCTCCTATCTAAAGAGATTAGTGTCCTCACCGCTTCTCTGAAAGGCACTTTGAAATCTGCAGATTCAGGATGAGCTGCCCTCCAAACTCCACATGCGTTTGCTATTGCTTCCACCAAGCGCTTCTCTGCTGGAGCAGCCATGTGTCTTTGATTAAAGGGTTTTTTATCCAAACTTGCCCAGACCAAAGCGGACGGCTGGCAAGCATCTGCCACTTCTTCAGATTTTAGCAAACGAAAATACAGTTTAGAGGATTAAATGTGCGACTCCTTTCATCAGAATCTTTTCAGAAGCACTCTTTCTCGCAAATGACAAGACACTTAAACTTAATATAATTTATAATGAATACATCAAAAACAATCCTGAGTAACTTCACTGTTAATGATAGGAGAGAGGCAATTTACATGTGAATGCATACAACTTACTTGTATCCATTCAGACATCTGTTTTCCGGCAAATGGCACCAGACAGGCCCCATCCAATCACAAGGCATAGACACCAACATGACCCCACCTAATCTGGAGAGGCCAAGACACTTAATACTATCTCTTTGGATTGTAAAGGAACACACACATGAACATTTCTCAAAGGCATTGAAACAGATGATCTAGCAAAATTCTTTAGATTGAAAAATATTTTACGTACCCAGGAACACCAGTGGGAATTAAAGGAAAATGGAGGCAGGAAGTACTTCTTTACACAAAGGGTCATGGGAATCAGAAACAACCTACTAAGGCATGTATTTAATGCGGAGAAAAACTGAGAACATTTACAAAGTATGTAGATAAGATACTGGGACAACTTAGCTATTAGATAAACAAATAAGCCAGAAGGACTGAATGGTTTACATTAGCCTGTCAAACTTGTTATGTTCTTATGCATAGTTAAAGAAAAGATATCTCCAAAGCCTACTGAAGGCACCCAAACATTGCCAAAGGTGAATCTTTAAAGACAGGCAGCCACATCACAGTGGTATGATTGGACGTTCTGAAAACACACACCTGTCTAGCTATCAAAACTATTAAATACTGCACTGTATCTGAGTAAAGAGCAGTAATTCTACTTTAATTAATAATAATGTGTATAATTTTTCCTTAAATTTTACAGTTTTGGTTTGACAAGGTATTGAGATACACTTTCACCTTCTGTTCTGCATGAACATGTAAACATAAGGCACATTAGTTGGATGTCGAGCTAAGGCTCAGATGTTGTAGTTCCACTCACTGCATCCTCATGCAAGAGAATCAAAAAGGTATTCCTTTTTTATGTGTAACACTGTTCAGATATTCTCAGATTCATAACAAACTACTAATTGTCATCCATCTTTCTTTCAAATCACAATGATGCAGTATTCAAATTCTGAGAAAACACAACGTAATGAATGGCACAACAAAAGCTAGTGAGACAGACTCCAGGCCTCCAGACCCTGTGTGAGGATAAGCAGGTTAAGAAGACAAATGCATGAACACCACTACAGCTGCAAGTTGTTACTTCACGATAAAATTACTTAGATGTCATATACAAATAATAATTGCAAGTCAGACAGGAAGAATGCATTACTTTATATATAAAAATCTAAAAGCAACCATTTTTTGCAGATGCTTATCCCAGCAGCATGTGTTTATGGACAGAACTTTACTGTACATAGATGGGATTCCAGTCACCCAATTTACTGCTAACGCGCAATCACAAAATATGCATTTGGATTATAAGAGAAAATTTAAAGAGAACTTAAAAACTCTACAAAGTGGGCACCTTAGGGAAGAAGTCTTCAACTCCAACTCTGGTCCTAGAGTGTTTCGGTGGCTGCAGGTTTCCATTCTAACCTTTACTTAATTTCTAACCAGTTTTTAACTGCTACTTACTTCTTTTGCTTAAATTTTAATTCCCTTGTTTTTTTTTTTTTTTTTTTGTTTTTTTTTAAGATCCAGTCCTCTCAATTGCTTCACTTTTTCCTTTAGTGGCACCCAAACAGTGAAGTGAGCCATCAGATGGCCAGCTACGTTGGGGCCTCAAATTCCAACCAATTTCACTCCAGCCAATTCTCCAGTTATTTAATTCCACGGCTTGCAGGTACTCTCATTCTATCACTGCAGATATTTCCAAAGCAGTTCATCTTCCTTTTTCTAAGAACACTGTCAAAATATTTTGTGTAGTAGATCAACATTACTGAGACCTTCACCTTTCTTTATTTTCAGCTATTGTGTGATGGACACAGGTTGCTGGCCATTATTCTTCGGATTCTAATTAAAGAACAAAATAAACATTTAAGGGGTCTGAGTCATAAATAGTGAGTTAGCTAACATTAAAGGAAATGATTAAATTAACAGCAAAAACTGGTCACTAATTAAGAAAAGGGTTAGAATGAAAATCTGCAGCCACTGTAGCGGCAACTGAGGACCGGAGTTGGAGACCCCTGCCTTAGGGGGTAACTGAAGTTGTGTGAGCCTGCAATGCTACCCACTGCGTCTTTGGATAAAAATGAATAACCCAATTCATTATTTCCTGTAACTCAAGTCAACACTGGTATCGATGGAATCTGCAGTAAACAGCGACTTATGCCAAGCATGGTGGGTTGCAGGTTTTCGGATGTATGGGGAGGCTGGTGCAAAAGGTTTGTTTCCTTTTTGGTAAGCCACGCCCCAGTTTCCATAAAGGCTTCGCCCATAATAACACGTCTCTGAATCTAAAACACCGGAGACGCGCCTCCACCCAAGTAAAGTGCATGTTGGGTAAAGGTATGACGAGTAAAGGGTCTGAAAACTACTTTAGTGGAAAATTTCCACCACATCACTTAGCAGCTTTCGAGTCTGTGCCAGGGTTCAGCAGGATGCTGAGCCATAGACTTGGTAAATGGGATGACAGCCATTCGAACAGGACAAAAAGCCCGAAGAGCGGCGCAACCTCCACGAAGCTGACAGGTTTTAAGGGACTGTGGGCAGGACAAACGCAACCAACAGATTCATTCGTTCAGAGTGCCGGGGCTGCAAAGTTTCAAGCAACGGTGACCATTTGAAATGTAGCAATACCTTTCTCGAACTACTGTACCAAAGTTAAAATAATGATATACGTTGAGAGGAGTATTGAATAAAGAAAAGGCGCCACCTTACAAAAAAAGAGAGAGGCTTCGGAGTGGCTCAGCGCTCCTCGGCCATTCTTCTCCGCCTTTTCAGCGGAGGCCTTTTCTTTATTACTAAGGCGGTCCCCTTCACGCCCAACCAACAAAGCGAGCTTCCACAGTCGCGTTGATCCGTCAGGATTATGAAAAAGTGCAAAACACATCATTAAACAGAACACCCATGATGCTCCTACCTGTCAAAATCTCTGTGTCTCCAACAGCACTGTGTCTGTGCAGCCGCAGCGGCTCGGTCATTCCCCACACTCGGATGCAAGTAAAAATCCACGCGTAAGAAGGCTGCTCTTCACCAGGAAGATCCCCTTACAGCAATGAGACTCAAGGGAAAGTTAGCCAAGCAGGATAGCACCTCGTTGTCTCTCACACACACACAAACCTGCGATGGCAGCGATGTTTTCTTTCGCCCCGTGAAAAACCAGCAAGGCCAGACCGCTTCGGGACTCTCTCGTGTAGATCAAGTATGAGGAGGCAGATGGAGTTCACACTGGAAAGACCCTCGCCGCCCCCTTTTCGGGAATGTGTGTGTGCGTGTGTGTTGCCCTTTCTCTAATGCGTCTGAGCACAAAATCTAGCAAGTAACACCGAGGTATTCCACAAAAAGAAGCGAAAATCAAGTCTTCAGCTGTTTTTGCCACCCTGCTTTAGACAGACCATGACTGCGGCGCTCCGGGAAACTCATTGCTTATTTATTTCAGTGATGCATCCGCTTGTCTCCAGGTTTCCGCTGCAGCATCCCTCAGAAAGCGCCGCTCCTCCATTCCTGCTTGCGCTAAGCGTTGCCCAGGTGCTGCTGCCGCTGCCTGTCGCCTTATCCCGAATAACCCGTCGCCGTCGCGTGATTCACTCGCTTTACCGTGCGCGTCTTCATCTCCCGAGGCGGACTGGAGACCAGGGCGTCACGTGAAGCAGATTCTTTAGCGGGACGCCCGCGAGCGGATCGCTGCTGTTTTATTCGCGTTCGCGGCCCGTGCGCTAATAATAATGGGTATTTCCAGCCTGGCTGCCAGAGGAAGGATTTGTGTGTGTGATTCCGCAGCTTTTGAAACGTGTTTCCTCTGCGTCAGGGAGCGCTGCACCGCAGAGCCGCCAGAGTGAACGCATCGTTAAGGTAACGGCTGTGCTTCAGCAGTCCCCCAGCACCTTTATGGCAACAGCGGCCCTCCGACAGACCCTCACTGCACTTAACGAGGTATACGCGCGGTGCTACGGGACCAAGGGGGAACAACGATGCTCCGCATGGCAGCTGACTAGGCGAAAACATTCGAGCACCTTGAGAAATCACATTCCATCCGGCCGGTCCGTTCATTAACTTTCTCACCCCCTGTATCCCTTTATATGTTCAATAGAGGCTGTAGCTTGTCTCGGATGAATTTAGGTGATAAGGGAAAACAGGTATGGACGGGAAGTCGGGATATCACAGCACGCACACACTCGATCGTCCCCGGCCAAACGACGACTAACGATGTGGAGATTTAGTTCCAATATGGAGATACAATGCACAAGAACGCAGAGATGATTTGTAAACTCAGCACTCGCGGTGATGGTCCAAACATTGAACCTTTATGTTGTGAAACATCAATAGGTCGAACCTTCGCACCAGCAAGCCACCACAGGCTAGATCTCTTTTTGTTTTAAAGCTGTTGTGCTCACGTAATGAATTGAAATGGACTCGGTTATTACTGGTACAGAAATTGGATATGAATGGGCATCAGATGTAACCTAAAAAACTGGATCTCGTTAACTAGCAGGAGACAAACAATATGAGAATGCACCACGTGAAGTCATCATTGGCATCCTTTCACTCTTAAAAATAAAGGTGCCCAAGTGGTTCTTCAGAGCAATGCCACAGGGGAATCATTTACCATCCATGTAAAGGTTCCATAAAGAACCTTTTGGTTTACTGTAGATACCTTTAATGTTCCATGAATAATCATGTATAGACAATAACAGGTTTGTAAAATACAAATTAGGTCCGGATTTTAAAAGGACTCTCACCATATACGACCACACAGGCTCAGTTCAGGTTTCTTAATCTGTTGTATCCTGCTAGATATCCTACTGTAATTAAATATGTCTATTTTGTCTTCATATTAGGAACCTTTTCAAAGCACAAAGAACCAACTTCATATGCAAAGAAACTTTCCCAGAAAGAAATGGTTCTATGTCAAGCAAAGACTCAAAAGGAACCATATAAAATGCCATTAAAGAACTGTTATTTTTAACAGTCTTGGTCCATTACGTTTTCTGATGTATATTATTGAATTTGATTCTGGTGTAGTTATTCAACTTGTGAAATTTATTGATGACACAAACAGGAGTGATGGCAGACACTAAAGAATGCAGCAAAAGCCATCCAGACAGACTTGAGCAAGCTTCAGAACTGAGCGGACAACTGGAAAATGTATTTTAATATAGAAAAGTGCAAAGTGCTACACATGGGCAAAAGGAACATCAATTTTAACTACAAGATTGGAGATGCTGTTCTGTCCTAAAGGAAGTAAATTCCGAAACAAATGTAGGGGTTTATGTTGATGCCACTTTTTTATTATCTAAGCAATATGTAGAAGTGATTAAACACGTAAATGTTAGTTATATCCTAAAAACTGCTGAAGATATGTAAATCAAAGGACGTTATGCTCAGACTATATAATGCACTTGTGAGACCAGGTCTGGTCTTATGAAAGACATAGCAGCACTTGAAGCTGTGCAGACGAGAGATACCAGGTGCACCTCAGGACTTAAGGACATAAACCTGTGGGGTCTCAAGTGGAGAAGACTACAGAATAAGTGGGGCATAATTCAGGTCTTCAAAATTCTGAAAGTCATTGATAAAGTTGATTCAGAATTCTTTCAGATTAACGGTAAAATCTCATACTCAAGGATATTTCTGGAAATTATGGGGAAGTGTGTTTAGGACTGAAGCCAGAATGCACTTCTGGGAATCTGGAACAAACTATAAGGACATGTAGTTGAAGCAAAACTTTTGACTACCTTTAAGAATATGCTGGATGGGATATTGGGACAGCTTAGCTTTTATCTTAACAAATGAGCTGAATTGTCTCCTCTTGTTTGTCAAATTTCTTATATTCTTATTCATGCTGTTCCTGTATAATCAAATTAAATGACATCTTAGGAGTTTCTGTTTGCATATGTTTTATACAGGCTATCTCAGAAAAAGTTTAATGAAGAACTACTTCCGTTTAGTAAGTAATATGTGACAAAAATAAATCCAAATACCAGACCTAACAAAAGGCAGTTTTATTCTGCTCCATCAAGGTCCCCACTGAGCTCTTAATAAGAAACCAACTCTCACGTTTCATTAAAATCCGCGTTATGATAACTTTGTGCCTAATTCTGGAGTCAGCCTACATGTTACACAGGCTTAGGGTCATTTTAAGTTGTGCCAATGTATACAATAATGTCCTGGACTTATCAATACTCTTTTCATGGACTGAAGGTGTACCTGAGGGCGAAATACATTGAAGACTTTCTGCACAATATGGAGAGTGGCAGAGTGTTTAGAAACAAATTGTACAATACTGACAACAACATTGAGCCAATCTGCACTATAATTCTAACAAGTCGACAAGGATTTTACCCCAATACACCTTTAGCCCATGAAAAGCGGATCACTGATCGCTGGTCTTCTTTGCTGTGAACAGAGTGTGGAGTGGCCATGTCTACTCCTAGAAGACGAGAAAAGAAACTGACTGATCAAGGTCAAAACTTAGTCACTTTGTCCACAGACACACCATGTTTCCACAATTGTACAAGGAAAGCTGTACAACCAACCCAAACAAAATTCTCATGAAATTGCAGATTATTATTACTTACCCATGTATTAAACTAGACATTGATGTACTGTAAGTTCTGATTTTGAATACCGACACCATTTTTCTAGAAGTAAATTTTTAAGAGGACCTGCATCCTCTTCTTCCATTTTAAATACAGTATGAGGTTTTGTATTAGGCTATCACAATTACGCAAACTCCCGAGACCCGCAAGGAGGCAATGGTGCACAGCAACACAATACATACAAATACAAGTAAGGAGTAGCTTACTGTATATCAAAGTATTGTGTAAGTGCTCCAATCCAGTGGCTTTTTGTCCAGGTTGGGTTCTCGCATCTGTTGCTGCCAGTGAAGGAACCAGAAGACTTTGACCCAGAACTGGAAAAAGCCAGATCAAAAAATGAATGAATAAATTGTAATGTAAGAAACGACATAGCAATCATTCTAAAGTATCATGAAACAAAGCCATATTTACGGTGCACACATTCTCAAAAGCAGAGAAATGTGGATGTGTACAAATACTAAACCATTGTTTCTTAAATGGTCTTTAGACCTCAACTTCATTCTGTTCTTGGACAGCCTTCTGTCTGGAGTTTGTATGTTCCCATATATTTGTCCATGACTTCCCAACAATCCAAAGGCCTGGTGGTGCATCGAACAAGTTCAGATTGGCTCAGTGAGCATCCTTTATCCTTTATTAAAAATCAACATCTGAAATTTCTCATTCATATAAGTATTAAGACCCTTAATTCAGTACATTGTAGAAGCCTCTTTGGCAGAAACTACAGCTTTGAATTTTTTTGGTAAGTCTCTTCAAGATTTGCTCACCTGGATTTAGGCAGCTTATCCCATTCCTCCTGGCAGATCCTATCAAGCTCCATTAGATGCTCAGTGGGGTTTAAGTCTGGACTTTGGCTGGGTCACTGAAGGACAATAAGAGACTTGTCCCAAAGCCAGTGCAGCACTGTCTTGGCTGTATACTTCAAGTCATTGTTATGCTACTAGGTGAACTGTTGCCCCAGTCTGAGGTTTGATGGAGCAGGTTTACTCTGGACTAGGTTTTCTTCAAGGGCCTCTCTAAATTTGGCTGCATTTATCCTTCCTTCAATTCTGAATAGTCTGGGGGTTGGTGGAAGAATTGGCACTCCAGCCACCATAAAAAACCTCACATGGGTTCCATTTCATCTGAACTAGTATAGTGCTGAGGTGTCACCCGTCGCATGGCTGCACTCCGGTCCTAATCTGGGATCCTGAGTTGGTTTGTCAAGTGGTGGGTATGGGAATGTGCTGTATCAGCATGTGCTCCTAACCTCCTCCTCCTCCTCCTCCTCCCTGTCCCTGCCCCTGAGAAGCACCTTCATGATTACCATAAAGATGGTATTAGGTAGGTGATGAGCAGTGCCTTGTCTCTGCCAGACAAAGTGCTTGGTGTGCTGCCCAAAGAGTTCAATATGTCTCTCATCAGACCAGAGAAACTTTTTCATTATTCTCTCAGAGTCCTTTAAATGTCATTTGGCAGACTCCGAGTGGGCTGTCATATTCACCAAATTGATAAAGTGCTGCTGAGATGGTCATCCTTCCCACAGGTTCTCACCTCTCAGTAGAGTATATCTGAAGCTCTGTTAGAGTGATGACTGGTTATTGGTCACCTCCCTCACCAAGGCCCTCCTTGCCCCGTTACGGAGTTTGCCTAGATGGCCAACTGTAGGAAGAGTCCTGGTGGTTCCAGACTTTTTCAAATTCACGATTATTGAGGCCACTCTGTTCCTGGATACACTCAAAGCTTTGCAAATGTTTTTTTATCCTCTTGCCCTGCTCTACACCTCACTGCAGTTTTATCGTGGAGGTCTATAGAGAGTTCCTTGGACTTCGTGACATGGTTTTTCTGCTGACATCCAGTGTGAATTGTGTGACCTTATATATACACAGGCATGTACCTTTATAAACAATGTCCAATCAATTTTAACTTGTTCCAATAAGATTGTCTCAGCTTATCACAACCTCTATACCCAATTTCTATAAATGCTTATTTTAGCAAGTGCTCCAGTAGATACAGCGTACATAAACCAAACTAAATTTCCTGTACCTCAGTACTTTCTACTTAGCTGCTTTCCCAGGAGTCTTCTCAATCCATGGGAAGTACCTGAATGTATTTTCCATTTGAGGGCCAAATCAACTTGGCTACCTCCTGTCAATCTGGAGCAATACAGACTGTACTCCCCGGCACATCTAAACTGTTGAGCTCCTCACCTTATTATTAAAATAAACCATTTAACCTCGATGAGAAACTTCATTTGATCTACTTGTTTCCATAAACTCTTTTGGGCACTCTCTGAAACTTGTGAGCATAGATAAGGATGCAAGTGTAGACTGACAAGTAAACGGAGAACTTCATCTGAGGAGTTAACTACAAATGCCTCATAATATGCGCACAGTTAAGTCTTTGCCACTGCAATCTGTTGGCCATTCTCATGCTTCTCTCTCGCCTTACTCATGAACAAGACACAGAGATGTGTAAATCCCTACAGCCACACAGAATAAGTGACTCTTTTCTTGGGAGAGAACCATGACCTTTCATTATGAAGTACCAATTCTTATCCTCATTACTTTCATTGAGGAAAATAAATTAGAAGAATGCAGGTATGAAATCACAGTCAGAGGCACAGAGCCAACTCATGGCTGTGCACTGATAGCCTATTCATACAAAATGATGGAAAGGAGACCGCACAGCCTTAACAGAGTCATACACCAAAATTAAACATATTTGCCAAACTCTCCATCTTTAAATAAAGAAATTAAACAGCATGGAAAAACAACCTTAGCATTTCATACTTTTGTAATTCACCCTATAAGCTAAACCAGAGTATACGGTCCAACATCTTTGCAGGTCTGTAAAACAATATAGACATGATTCAAAATAGACATTAGAAAGACATGACTTTGGTCCCCTACTCCATAGATAAAGCAGAATTCATATTCTTGCACCTGAAAGTGACATTTGACTGTTCACTGGAATCTGAATACCTTACCATTAGCTTTCACAAGTTGAATGAGTATTAGCATGTTTCTATAACTGAAATACACACTCAATGGTCTGTTCGTGGATTTTTCCTTAGAACCTAACTAATCATTTTTCGCAGAAACCACAAATAACCTGTGCAATCTTTTATGGCTTTTTTCGTGGCAATACTGTACTGTAGAGAGAACACAAAGTAACTGTAGAGAAAAATGCAGCTTGGGATGGTGAAATACCCCTGTACTCAGAGGCAGGAGGTTTGAAAGAAGCCACTCCAAGAGTGTAATTCATTTCTCCTTGCTGCTGACTGGCTGCTGCTCTGTGACACATCTCCAGCAGATGCAGCCCAGCATTCCCGCATCATAACAGTTTACTGCGTGTAGCTATCTCGAGTGTCTCACTGAGTGTACTCGTGTTTTTCTTTTGATCTTCTAAAAGCTCGAAGATGCCGCCCAAGTGCCTGAAGAAGAGGTGCTACCAAAGGTGCTGTAAATCCTCTGCTTTATTGTGCAGTCATTACCTTCATTACATACCACCATCGTACTGCACAGCTAATTCATCATCATCATCTTCAATCAAAATCATTCATTATTGGTGAATACCCGGACATTTTACTGTATTTTTATTAAATTATTACTGTATTTGCCCTGCTTATACCAAAGAAAACAACAATGCACACCAAAGAAAACATGCATGCATGAATTACAGTACATATATGGGTAACATCGGTATTTTACATTGTAGCACTGTGGGAGACATAGCAGTACAGTACTGTACAGTATACGGGTTTACCTTTACATTCTTTTTTTTAGGGTAATGTACTAAGCTGAGTTTGAATTGAAAATAAACTGCTTTGGGGCATATTTAGGGTTTAAACTATAAAAATAGACATTTATAAGCATTTTTGACCACATTCAAAATTCGTGGTTTTCGCAATTCGCTGGTGCTCTAGGAACATAACCCCTGCAAATTTCAGGGGTCAACTGTAATCAACTAGAAATTTTAGTCAAACTGTATTTTCTGTGTGGTGGGTGCAGCAACACGCTATCAGTGCATACTCCCTCTCTCTCTCTGTATTTTCTGAATTGGCTAGTAGTCCCCCTACTGCTTTACATACTGCATGCTACAGCTCTGTATTGTTTATAAGTAAGCTAATCATGACGGCAGCTGCAAAACATTCAGCAAAAAAAGGTTATTCAAAATTAGTGAGGCAAATTCTTCTTGTGAGAGTATTTCACCCAAAATCTGAGAAAGTGGTTGTTTGTTCATTGTGTGGTGTTCCATAACAGCACTACCTCAGTGCATGAACAACTGAAGGGGAAACACACTGGAAGTATTATTTTTTTTTAATGTTCTGAAGCTGGTGAACTTCAGGAATACATGACTAGTGCTGGGAAGAAAGTTAGAGCAAAGGTATTTCTTTTGACAGAATAGATTGATTGTCTGTTAAATGCATTTGGCGGTTGACACTATTATCACTCATGAGTGCAGGTCAGGTCAGGTCAAGTCAAGTCAGGCTGGGGAGCATGCACTGGTGCACCTTGTTGCTGCCCAACGACGAAACAGCTCAGGATCCCAGGCAGACACCCCCCAGGTAGACACACGGTCCAGTCCCACCCTCCAGAAATGACCCTCTATCTGCCACAATCAGGTGTTACGTGGATGACCCCTTGGCCTGGTCCAGCCACTCAGGTCCCCAACAAGAATCCTGCAAGCCGGATCCCCCACGGGGAATTGTGCCACATGACTGTAGTGCCATAACTGACGCTTCCTCACAATGCAGGTAATGCATCTCATTCAGAACTCCATGAGCAACCGCTCATTTGACACAAAGTCAAACCAGCGATACCCAAGGATTCTCCGAAGAGACACAGTACCAAAGGAGTCCAGGCTTCGTCATAGGGCACTGGAAAGCATCCATGTCTCGCAACCATATAGCAAGACAGGAAGCACCAGGACTCTAAAGACTTGGAACTTCATCTTTTTGTATAGATATCGGGAGTGCCAGACACCTCTTTCCAGCGACCTCATGACCCCCCATGCTCTCCCAATTATCCAGGACACTCGCAAGCCCAAACACTCAGACTCCTCGCTCAGTCTTTGGAGAGCCCTGATCAGAGCCTCCATCAACTCCATGAATATCACAGCATTGTCAACAAAGTCAAGATCAACGAATCTTTCTTCGCTGAAGATTCCCCACAGCAGCTGGACCCAACAACCTTGCCCAACACCCAGTCCATGCAAGCATGGAACATGGTAGGAGCAAAAACTCACCCCTGACAAACTTTAAAATTAACTTTGAAAAACGCAGAGGTTCTGCCTCCACTCTGCATAACACTCACAGTACCAGTGAACAGGCCGGCCATTACATCCAGCAACCTTGAGGGGATCTCGCAAAGTCTTAGGATATCCCAAAGGGCAGCTCAATCAATTGAGTCAAACAAATACGAAAATTGACAAAGGCTACAAAGAAACTCTGCCGATATTCATGTTTGTGCTCCATGAGAACCCTCAGTTCCAGGATGCTGTCGATGGTAGACTTCTTAAGCATAAAACCAGACTGCTCTGGTCACTGGTAGATGAGCAAGTGATCACGGATCCTATTGAGGACGACCCTACCAAGGACCTTACCCGGCACCAAGAGCAGTGTTAACCCCCAGTAGTTGCCACAACCCTGGCGATCACCCTTCTCTTTCCATATAGGGATGACAAGTCCCGTTTTCCAGTCAGATGAGAGGACACCAGTCTCCTAAATGGAAGCAAAGATTGCTTGCAATGCCAGGAGGACAGCCTCACCACACAGTCTGGAGAACTTCACCCTGGAAACCAAAGATCCCTGCAACCTTCCCTACCCTTAGCTGGTTCACCACCCGTGGAATCTCAGTGAGATTGGGTGGTTCACAGCTAATTGGAAGATCAGCCTCAAGAACCGTGAACCCAGAGATATCCAACGTCCCAGCTTGAGGATCAGCTTTGAACAACTGCTCAAAGTAGCCAGCCCAGTGGGTCACAACTCCAGTGTCATCCGTAAGGACCATTCCATCAGCCACCCTGACTGCGACTATCAAAAGAAACAGATTCTGATGTCTGTAATGCTTGGATTATTCTGTAAGCAGGACGTGGGTCACTAGACCATTGATGGTGTGTCACTTGCTCACAGATGTCTCTAACAAAGACCTTCTTATCTCCCCTCAGAGTCCTTGCAGCAATCCTTCTTAGTTCCAGGTAAAGACTGAAGTTGCCATCAAGCCGTGCGCTGCAACTCCTGTCATTGAAATCCAGTGTGGCCTGCGAGATGAAACACCTGCTTCTGGGAACACCAGTAACACCAACACAACCCTCAGCAACCTTCAGGGTCTTGTCATGGAAGGTCTCCCACATCACATTAGCATCGGCAGTCACACCCAAATCCGTTAGGTTCCTCACACAAACTGTGTGCAAACTCATCAGAAACAGCCTGATCTTGGACTCTGGCCAGGTCCAGCCTCCTTTTCCTAGTAGGTGGTAAAAATGCTTCAGAACATAGACTAATAAGCTACTAAGCAGCTAAAAGGCCTCCCGAATGAGAAAAAGAGAGCATTCAAAAAAGTTCTGAAGGAAGTACAGCATGCTGTAAAGAAAAAGCTGGCTGAGGGAAAGGAAAGTAATCCAGGGCTCAGGTGCTAGAAGGGGATGTGGACAAAGCTAATATCCTGAAATAATTTTTAGATTTTTCCCTCCCACTGCCACCTTCTTCCAATGACCAACCTCCCCACACCATCCCTGCTACATCAAGAACTCCTATCACATCAACTGGAATGGCCAGTTTTAAGTCCACCTATGACCATCAGTGTGGGCTGTCCATAACTAAAGACCAAGTAATGAGAAAACTGAAAAAGCTACACACAGGATAAGCTGCATCACAAGATGAAGTCAGTCTTGGTGTATGACTCTGTCAAGGCTGTGCTGTCTCCTCTCCTTTCCATCATTTTGTATGCATAGGCTATCGGTGCTCAGCCATGAGTTGACTCTGTGCCACCGACTGTGATTTCATACCTGCATTCTTCTAATTTATTTTCCTCAATGAAAGTAATGAGGATGAGAATTGGTACTTCATAATGAAAGGTCATGGTTCTCTCCCAAAAATAGTCATTCTGTGTGGCTGCAGGGATTTACACATCTGTGTCTTGTTCATGAGTAAGGCGAGAAAGATGCATGAGAATGGGCAATAGATTGCAGTAGCAAAGACTAAACTGTGAGCATATTCTCAGATGAAGTTCTCCGTTTACTTGTCAGTCTACACTTGCATCCTTATCTATGCTCACGAGTTTCAGAGAGTGACTGAAAGAGTTTATGGAAACAAGTAGATCAAATGAAGTTTTGCCTCAAGGTTAAATGGTTTACTGTTAATAACAAGGTGAGGAACTCAACAGATTGGATGTGCCGGGGAGTACAGTCTCTACTGCTCCAGATTGACAGGAGACAGCCAAGCTGATTTGGCCCTCAAATGGAAAATAGATTCAGGTACTTCCCATGCATTGAGGAGTCTCTAGAAGACCTATAACTGTTTACTGGCCAACTTTGTGCTGTCCACTGTTATGTGTTCAGTGTGTCCATAAAACTTCAGAAAATGTCATTGCTGTGGAAAATATCCTGCATTGTTCCTGTACCAAAGAAGGCAGATGACTCTTCAACTGGTGACTTCAGACCATTGGCACTTACATCTCACATCAACAAGACCTTTGAGAAACTGATCCTGGACTATATGAGACCTCTTTTGGTAGACCACCTGGACCCACTGCAGTATGCCTATCAGACAAAGACTGGAGAGGAGGATGCAATTTAACTATCTTCTCCACAAGGCTTATTCTCACCTGAACAAAGCTAGCAGCACTGTGAGGATTACATTTTTTGATTTCTCCAGCACCTTCAGTACCATCCAACCATTCCTGTTAAGGGACAAACTCAGAGATATACAGGCGGACAAGCCTATGGTGTCCTGGACAATGGACTCACTATCAGAGAGACAGCAATTTGTGAGGCTCAAGAACTGTGTTTCTCATACAGATGTTAATAACACTGGAGCACCACTAGGTACAGACCTCTTTCCTTTTCTCTTCACTCTGTACAACCCAAGACTATAAATAATACAGCAGGTCCTGTCACTTACATAAATTCTCAGATTATTCTGCACTTATGGGGTGTATTGATAAGAAGGATAACACAGAGTATAGGAATCAGGTGGAGAACTTTATTTCTTGGTGCAAAGAGAATTGTCTGCATCTTAACATCAGCAAAACGAAAGAACTGGTTATTGACTTTCACCCCACCAAACAGCCTCTGTGGTCTGGTCGCTATTCAAGGAGTGGATGTAGAGATGGTCCTGCAAGTCCACAACATTGACAGGTTGGACTGGTCTTCAAACATAGAGGAACTATATAAGAAAGGGTAGAATAGGCTCTTTTTTCTTAGGAGACTGTGTTCCTTTACTGTGGGTAGTAATATCCTTCACAGTTTTTTCTGCTTTTCCTAGTGACTTGGCAATTGTTGATGGTCCATGCAAAACACAATTTTACAAGAAAGTGCATTCTTTTAAATTCAAATGGGTAATCAGTAGGAATAATATGAAATTTGTGCATATATTATCATTATTAGATGTTTACGATTTTCATTTGTTTATGCCGCTCACTCAAGTACGTGCTTTTCATCAGTTGTATGTAATCCTCTATTGAAGTCTGCAGATGTGAATGTGTATGCAAAAAAGTGGATATACATAAGTGCTGAAAAATTATGTGTTACACTGATGTACTAATGTGAAGAGCAAGAAGTGTAGAGCACTTCTCCATTAGAAATTCAAACACCACTAAGACCTACATTTCTCCCTTGGAGTTCGCAGCACCACAATCAAAGAGCAGGAGTGGACAGTTTTCAAAGCTCAGTTTTCAGCAGTGCAACCAGAGACTGGAGATCAATGGAGGGAAACAGATAGCCAAGATAAGAGCTAGTATGCATCTCAGAGTACCAGAAGTCAACAACTATATATATAAGAAACTTACTAACCATCACTGAACTTTCATGTTTTTTTCCATTTCCATTACAGACAACCCACACATCACCTCCAAAGACCTGCAAGAACATCTTGCTGCAAATGGTGTATCTGAAGGTGTCTGCGTGTGTGTATATTTTTTTTTTTTTTTTTTTTTTTTATTTATTTATTTAAGGCATTCGTAGTGTGAATCACAAACTGACTGTATGGGTGGTTACCTACCAGGTAACGCTTGTGGTTTGTCTCCAAGTCGGCAAACATCCGCCACGGTGCCCTCTTTCTGTTGCGAGAAGCAGATCATAGAATGGTTGAATAGTCTTTGCATTATTTGACAGTAAACTATTCAACCATTCTATGATCTGTGGTCTCTACACTGTGGTCTATAGCCGGCTTGTCATCCCGGCCAATACCCCCAGGCCGCCAGATGGAGCTCTCCCTGCAGCATGGAGTTGCCCCGGATACCAGCAGGGAATCATGGACAATGGTGTTTTCCTCTGCAGCCCTGCTGGATACCACAGGGGCCAACAGAGGAGGACGCTGCAGGGAAGCCCAGAGAGTCACATGTGCCCTATAACCCGGAAGTACGTCATAGGCAAAGCGACAACAGAAGTGACGTACTTCCGGGATGAAGAGCAGGATTTTTATCTGTGACTCCGGAAGTGATAAGGAGTCACATGGACTGAAGGATGAGAAACACTTCTGGGTCAGGGACTATAAAAGACTGTGAGAAACACCAGAGCGTTGATCTGAGCTGCGTGGAAGGGTGGCAACGCGTCTGGGAGTGGTGGAGTGTATTATTGATTATTGTATTGTGGATTTATTTAATGAATATTGTGGAGAGGAGGGTGCTTTTTGCACTGTTGATTAATAAAAAGTCAACTTGTTGGACTTTTACCTGGTGACTGGCGTATTGTCCGAGGGTTCAAGAGGACGAGAGCCCTCTATTTGTCACAATACATATATACACATATAAACAGGGGGTCCTCGGGTTACGACACAGTTCCGTTCCTACAACAGTGATGTAACCCGAATTTTGGTGTAAGTCGAAACACACTCTAGCCTAAGTAACTTACCTATCTTAGACATTTGCAAAATCATAATCTAGAACATAAAAACACAACATCTAAGCCTCAGAAAAAGGAAAAGGACATATACTGTATTGCACACTGTACTGTAGTAACAGAAAAAATGAGTGTAAAAAAAATCCTTACCTTTATTCCTTCTCATGTCTCAATTTTTT
>JANRMT010062815.1:26061659-26113212 GCA_026402145.1 Polypterus bichir lapradei
TATATATATATATTTATATCTATATATATTTATATAAATATATATATATATATGAATAAAGAAATTATTTACATACTACAATATTCAATAATGAATGTTAAACATTCTACAATATAACATTATGTACAGTTAATTAATTTTTCTTCTAAAGATGAGAAGGTAGAGATTGGCCTCAAAGATAAATAAAATACTCAGAGCACACTTTGTAAACAAAGCAACAGTATAAAAGTTGGTAATTTGTTGATATTAACATGGTAGTTATTAACTGATTTCATTAATAAAAACACATTTTTTTCTGTTCAGAAGGCAATTTTTCAATATGTACTATGTGCAAAAAAATTCTGTATGTAATACTGATGGGATAGGCCCCTACTTTCCACAATCACTGAATTGACTTATGCAAATCACACAATGGACTTGTGAACTGATTTTAATTGCCTAAAGCATACATATCACCACCCTTTTAATGTCCAGCCTTTATAACTCCAATTCTTTTTTAAGAAGCATATTTCCTTGATTTTTTTTAACAAGTTGTGCAATGTGGCCAAGTCAGTTCCACTGTTTTAACTGTAGTCATTTTTCATAATTTTCAAGTTGCCACAGTTTATAATGGTTCCCTTTACATGTCTTTAGACTGGTATGGTAAATCTTCTTTATATGGAGCAAAATTAGGTATCCAAAGCTCTCTGGCAAGAATGCATACCTCAGTTCAAATAATACAATACTTTGTGATGATATGTCTTGCCATGTCGATATTTCCAGAATTCTGGTAGATAAGACTCAGATTGAAGCCAATTTCTCTGCACAGGTCAACCTGGTCCAGTTCGATACCCTTAAAATGATCAAGAAAGAAAGATGAGCTAATGTTGCAGTATTTATTTCCAAACAATAGTGTCTTTGTTGCTTCTGTTTACTTTATATATCTAATAGGTTATGAAATAATAAGACTGACAAGCTCTGTAACTCCATTGGGCCTCTTGGGCACAAAAAGCAAAAATGTGTAATACTCTGTGTAAACTCTTTGGAATTGCATTTAATGTGTAAAGTAATTCTGGAAGTTAGTTTATAACCAATTATTATTAACATCTGAAATTATACACTGCAATTTAATGAAGAAAATAATCAAATTAACATGCTTTAGATAAATAGTTTGCCATCTTGTCCATGGGAGTAGCTGACTTCTCATTTTCATTTCAACTAATATATCACAACATATTTCAACCAGAGGGATTTACCACTAAAAGAATTTAAAGAAATATTTTTTTATCCACTTGCGCAGCTTTCATAAAGAGATCATCATTATTTTCTGGCATGTAATGTCGATGTGGATCCATAGACAGCTTGTTAAGGTAGAGGTGGTAAGAGCAGGTTCTATTTACAAGCTGTGAAGTTTTACATTTGACAATTGTTTTATTAAATACATATATAAAAATGTATTATTTGAAAGTGAAACGAAGTGCTCTTCAATATCTTGTTTGGAAATTACTTCCAATTGCTTGATTGTATGGAAATAAACACATATTTAATCTACATACCATCAAAAAGACAAATAACAGAATATGTGCAGCTATGGAGGAGATGCAATGCTGCCATATGGACACAGTGGTGGACATTTTTTTCATTGGCTGCACAGTTTAAAGAGTAAATAGACCCACTGTGATTTCTGATTACTTACTGCCATCAAGTTAGCTGCATTTTATATTATATATTTTAAACATTTCCAAGTGCTGTTCTATATTTTACACAAAAAGTAAATGGTACTGCATTTCACTGAATTATGTGTTATAAAAATACTGTTAAATGCTTTTTTACACAGCATCACAAAGTAACAATTTAAAATGCTATCTGATGGTTAACATTGATTTTTGAGTTGGCCATCTGTGATTCACAACATACAGTAGATATTAAAGCAAGTTCTTTAGCCAAAGGTTTGTTAAAAATAATAAACATTTGATTAAAACAAAATTAATAATAATAATACTTTTGCCAGTTAAGTATCTTCAACCACAAATAGTACATTATACAGTTAACCAAGGAAACATGTAAAAGGAAAGTAAAGAAAATAATTCTGATTTTCCCGAACCATGCATAATTTTTTTTATTTGTATATATAAAATGCAAAACATATCAATATATAAAAATATACTTAAAGCAGACAAACAAAACAGTGATTTGCTTAGATATTAATTGTGTTATTTTACATGTAGTAGGCATGAGAAAAGGTGCCAGAAGAATTAAATTGAAGGAAACTAAATAATTAATAGTGAATTAAAATTTACAACCTGTACTTTTACCTATTCTAAAGTGTAATTCCTATTACATGTGCTATTATGGTACTTCATATTATGGACATTCTCTATACCAATAATGAATATGCACACCAGTTAAAAAACAAAAAAAAACTGTAATTTTTTGTAGCATGTGACATCTATTGAGACTGCTTATGCCTGTTTTTGTTTTGAATCTACTGACTACTATTTCTCAACACTTGTTACATTATTAACTCAGAGTCCCAGATACAGAACATATTTAAATGTTAACAGTGGAAATTCTGCTCCGCTTACATTTAAAAGGCAACACTGCTACAAATTTAAGGAGAAAATTTTATGGTGTACTTTAATTGATTGCTTCTTAATAATGAAAGATAAGTGAAGGAGCAGGACACTGAAGTTAAGAATAGGGAATTCTGATTAGGTGTGCTTCTGTCTTACTACTATTACATTTTTGGTAGTATACATATTCATATAAAAAACTATGCAGAAAATCATTACGCATTTCCTACCTCTAGTTGTGTTGGTGGACAGGACAAAGCCTTCTGATAGTAGTGGATAGCAAAGTGAATCAGACCTAGTTGATGAAGAGCCCTTCCTATGTTGTAGAAGCTCTCCTGGCATGGCCCCCTTATCTCCAAGTAACGGTTTAGAAAGGCAAATCCCTACCAAAACAATATTAGAAACTTTATAGTAATACAAAGAAAATATTGAGAAACATTTACACCTAATTCCAGCTATTCTTCTCAAAGTTAGACTGTCAGGTTTGCCAATATTACAAGTGTAAATAACCTTTACCATAAAAATATTCAGTTTTCTTTATATCAAACTTGTAAATCATAAAACATTTATTTTTAAAGTGTGCAACAAAGATTTCCTTTACTGATTCCAGCAGAGACACTATAACCTGCAGTTAATGAATGAGGAAGCATAGTAAAGGTTTCATTAGATACAACATTAATCCTTATTATTATCCTTCCAGGTGTTTTCTGACCCACTTGTTTCAATTGGTACACTCAGAATCATTCATGTCAGGCCAATTAAGTATCACCAATTAACTAAAAGGCACAGCTTTGGGATGAGAAAGGAAAAACTAATAAAGATCAGCCTTAAAAGATGGATATATCAAAAGTGTAAAAAAATAATCACTAAAAAATGTCTTTGAGGAAAGATGATCTTTGTAGCCTTTTCTTTACATTAGTTACAACTGCTTTAGTATTAATCAGGGGCATTCTAACACAGCAAACCAAGTTTATTTTTTTTGTAAGTATCCTAATAAAAGTGCATTTCTAAAGTACCCACTTCATTGTCATAGAGTACAAATTATATCAATAGCTTAAAATTTTTAATATGCAATAAACTCATATTACATTTTCCTTAGGTAATTTTAGACAGGGATATGTGGTGCAATGTCCATAAAGTCATATCAAATGCAATGAATAAAATAGACACATCCATTGTCACTCACAAACATTATAAATATAATATATAAAGACACTATCAAATCACTCTCTACTTAAAACACATTAACTTTAAACCAAAGTTTTTAAAATAACATGCCATGAAGATAGACCACGTTAAATTACAAGTTAATAAATATGTTCCGTGAGTATTGCTTTGGATAGCGGAGAATTACAGGAAGATTAAATAAAAAAAGTTACAATGATTGTGACAGGAGGATACTTTTAAAATGACCTTGGAAAACTGACACTGCACAACCCTTGCATTCATTTTGAATTATTCTAAATTATAACAATAATAATGGAAGCACGGCTGCATCTTAATAAACATTAGAAGGAAAATAAAGAATAAATCTGAAGGATGCAAAACAGAAGAATTCAAAAGGAATACTAACAAAAAATTGTAAGTCAGCTCAGGAGGTAAGCATCTCACACAAAAAGATTTGAAAATTAAGCATTCTGGAAAAAAAGAACGGCATTACAATAAATAATGAATAACATATTGAAGACAGCAGAGCAGCAAAATCAAAATGTAGTTGGAGACAGAATGAACAGTGAGTTGGTAACAACATAATAAAGAAACCATTTGGGAGTGAGAAGCAAAGTGTACTAATTCAAAGGTAAAACTGAGCAAACTAGGACACCATGAGCATTTTAACAAAGGACTCATGAACTGTAGAATTATGAATAAATTATCACTGCTTACAAACTAATATTTGTTTCGTAGTTTATGTAATTACAAGACAAGGTTTCTGGTCAGTGTTACAAATAACATTTACAAAAAATAAATTCAGAATTACAGGTTGAAGAATTTAACTGCTATTTGCTAAAGTTTTCATTGATTAAAGCAGTGTTTTGTATCCATAGTTCATGTTAAACTATTTCACTCTTTTATAGCAGGAATATTCAGAAGAATTATATATTTGTTGTTTAATTAAAGTCTATATTTCTTTATAGTTAGCATACAATTTATACATATTGGCCTTTACTCATTCTTCTTCAACAGTCATGTGAAAAAGTAAGTACACTTCATAAAATGTCTTTAATATATATCAAGATTTTTCTTTACATTTACATATTTGGCTGACACTTTTATCTAAGGCAACATACAACATTTATGATACAATTGGTTTCAGTTCTTTTGGATTTCCAATTAAAGCACAGGCAGGTGAACAGACTTGCTCATGGTCACACAGTGCCAAGTAGCGGGATTTGAACCCACAACTTCATGGTTTGAAATCCAAAGCCTTAACTATTACTCCACACTGTGCACTTCATCATACAGTGCTCAGCCCAGATGAGGCAAAGATAAGAGATTTTTCGCCACAGAACCAAAAGATATGTTTAACGAAAGCCAAACAACATTTGACCAAAAGAACAATATACCAACTGTAAAGCATAGTGGCAGAAATGTTATGGTTTGGGGTTGGTTTGCTACATCACAGTCTGGGCAGCTAACTACCATAGAATCCACTATAAGTTCTTCATTGTACCAGAGGAGGCTTATGGGGTAATGTAAAAAGTCCTTACAATGTGACAATGACTATAAACATACCTGTAAATCTATGAAGGAATGTATAAGAAGACATAGAGATTTCTTGAACTGTCAAGTCAAAGTCCATATCTAAATATATCTAGATATCTCAATGCCATCAAAATGCTGTGGGAGAATTTGAAACTGGCTGTGCATGTAAGACAGCCCCTGAAATATTGCACAGCTGAAATAATTCTGCATGAAGTAGTGGGAAAAACCTTCACCCCATTAATTTCAAAAACTGGTAGACAGTTATAGGAAACACCAACTTAAAAAATAATTCCAGAAATATGGGAATACCAGCTACTAAAGCCAAGGGTGTACTTACAGAAGGAAACTGACAATATGTTCATTTTTTGTTGAAGAAATTATCATAATGTCAAATTGTCATTGTTTTTTTTCTTAAATTACATCACCTTTATTTTAAGACACTCAACTCCTTGTCGATGTCCTTGGATCGCCGGAGCTGGACAGGGCACACCGGAGCCTAGCTCCCAAGCCGGCCGCCGGGGGGAAACCCCGGCCGGTTATCCTTCGTTTTCATCGCTACCAAATAAAGGATCTGGTGATTCGCGAGGCACGTAAGAAAGATGACCTGGTCTATAACGGCCATAAGATTCGGTTTTACGAGGACCCATGTTTATGTGTTTTTGTTTGTTTTCCTTTGCTTCTTTTCATTTACTTGGTTTTATTTGGATTGCAGTGTGTCATTTCCTTCACAATGTCGGTGCTTAATGTGTTGCAATGTTTGCTCTATTCTTTCCTTCCAATTCGGTACTATAGCTGTACAGTAACGTCGCTTGGAAAAAACCAATATGGTTGACAGTAACATTATGGGGAGCCCGATTAGGTTTCTGTCCTGGAATGTGAAGGGCATGAATGGTCCAGTCAAGAGATCTAGAGTTCTCACTCATTTAAAGCGTCTCAAAGCAGATGTTATTTTTCTTCAGGAGACTCATTTGCGTATTAAGGATCAGAAAAGACTTAAAACACCATGGATAGGTCACGTCTTTCATTCCAGCTTTGATTCCCGAGCAAGAGGTGTTGCAATCTTAATTAGTAATAAAATACAGTTCTCGCTCTCCGAGACGATAACAGACAAAAATGGAAGATTTTTAATTATTGTAGGGCCTATCCTGCACAATCCTATTGTCTTGGTGAATGTTTATGCCCCAAACTTTGACAACGCCCAATTTGCTAATAACCTTTTGAGGATGATCCCCAATTTGAATACACACCTTCTGATCTTTGGGGGGGATTTAAACTGTGTTATTGATCCGGTACTAGATAGATCTGCCTCCAGCATAAAAGCCCCATCTGCCATGTCAAAGTCATTTTCAGACTTTATGACTCAAAATGGATACATTGATCCATGGAGATTTCATAATCCACAAGCCAGAGAATATTCTTTTTTTTCCAATGTTCATCACACATATTCTCGTATAGACTATTTTTTTATTAATGACTCTTTAATTTCAAAAATCCATAATTCTGAGTATCTCCTAATTGTTATCTCAGATCATGCGCCTTTGGCTATAGACATCCTTTTGTCCACCTACCATACAGCTCGACCCACTTGGAGGCTCAATTCCTTGCTTCTCTCAGACCCGGCCTTTTGTGAATATATTTCTGTTTCCATTGATGACTTTTTAATTACGAATAGGTCGGATACCATCTCAAATTCCTTATTATGGGAGACTCTTAAGGCTTACCTAAGAGGCCAGATTATCTCATACGCATCTCATCTGTCCAGATCTAAGAAATCCAGACTAAAAAACCTATCTACAGAAATTCTTAAACTTGATCACCAGTATGCCCTGAAGCCTTCTCCAGAAGTATATAAGCAGCGTCTTAACCTGCAACTTGAGTTTGACTTGATGTCAACGAGTGAGGTGGAGCAGCTGTTATTACAGTCTCGAGGTAACTATTATGAATACGGGAAGAAAGCTTCTCGTTTGTTAGCTCATCAACTAAGGCATCATAATGCCGCCCGTCACATTATGCAAATAAAAAATACATCAGGTACTTTGATGTCTGACCCAATTGAAATTAACTCTGTCTTTAAGGCATTTTATACCAGTCTTTACATCTCAGAGTTTCCTCCCAACTCAGGAAATATGCAGCAGTTTCTTGACAGTTTAGTTATCCCTACAGTTGAGGCCGTTAAAGCAGCTGAAATTAATGCCCCCCTTAATTTGGATGAGGTCATATTTTCGATTAAATCCTTACAATCGGGTAAATCCCCTGGTCCTGACGGATTCTCTTCAGATTTTTATAAGAAATTTTATCCCAAATTAGCCCCATTACTCTTGTCTGTCTTTGAGGAATCATTAGAGCAAGGTTCTCTCCCCATGACGCTGAGACAGGCCTCTCTCTCACTATTACTTAAGGAAGGGAAGGATCCGACTTTTTGTACTTCCTACAGACCCATAAGCCTTCTTAACGTGGATGTGAAAATTCTGGCCAAGCTGTTAGCTTCTCGCATAGAAGGAGTCCTCCCATCTATTATTTCAGATGAACAGACAGGTTTTATCAAAGGAAGACACTCCTTTTTTAATATTTGCACCCTCTTTAATATATTGTACTCCAAACATCATAGTATTCTCCCTGAAGTGGTCATTTCATTGGATGCTGAAAAGGCATTTGATAGAGTGGAGTGGGAGTACCTCATTGCAGTCCTGAAGAAATTTGGCTTTGGCGATAGATTTATTTCTTGGATTCGTCTCTTGTATACTTCCCCCCTAGCTTGTTTGTACCAATAACATAAAATCTGACTTTTTTCCTCTATCGCGTGGCACACGTCAAGGCTGTCCTCTCTCCCCCTTACTTTTTGCTTTAGCTATAGAGCCACTTTCGATAGCTCTCAGGACTTCCTCTTTGTTCCAAGGCGTGACTCGTGGAAATATAGAACACAGGGTGGCCTTGTATGCAGATGATTTACTTCTGTATCTCACAAACCCGACTAATTCCCTAGCACATGTTATGGAAATACTAAAAGATTTTGGTTTCTTCTCTGGATATAGACAACATTCAAAAGAGTGAATGCTTGCCTATAAACAAAGCTGCGCAGCGGCTCAGACAGACTGACCTTCCCTTCCACCTGAGTTATACTGGTTTCAAGTATTTGGGAATGAATGTGACTAGCTCACCTAAGGCTCTACGGGCTGCTAATTTCACTCCTCTACTGTCTCATGTAAGGTCAGCTTTTCAAAGATGGGCTAATTTGCCGGTATCTCTATTGGGCAGAGTTAATGTAGTTAAAATGAATGTTTTACCCAAATTTTTATACCTTTTCCAGTGCATTCCTTTGTTCTTACCCAAATCTTTTTTTAAATCTATTGATCAAATGATCTCCTCATTCATATGGAAAGGTAAGTCTCCCAAAATTCGCAAGCCATTATTACAAAAGTGCCGACTCAGTGGAGGTCTGTCTTTACCCAATTTGATGTTTTATTATTGGGCAGCTAACATCCAAAAATACATTTATTGGCTAAAAGATCCTCAGGCATTTTGGTGTCAGCTAGAAGCTCAATCATGTTTTTCGACCTCTCTCCCCGCTTTATTATTTTCATCCCTCCCTGTATCCCTTACTCAATATACAGATAACCCTGTTGTGCTTAACTCTCTTAAGATATGGCATCAATTTCGACGCCACTTCAAATCTGTTTCTGCTTCTGCTCTGGCCCCACTATGTAATAATCACCTTTTTCCCCCTTCCCTTTTAGACTCTGCGTTTAATTTATGGGATAAAAAGGGCATTACAAGTTTTTCCGATCTTTATAAGGATAATATCTTTCTTAACTTTACGGATATGTCGCCCCTATATGGTTTGCCCTCATTTCATTTATTTCGTTATTTTCAGGTTAGACACTGTGCTTCCACTATTTTTTCTGAGTTTCCCATTCACCCACCTAAACAGTCTTGGGAAGACTTATTCGAACTTTCTTCACATAAGAAATCTCTTACCTCGCAAATATATAATACTGTTCTTTCAATGGACAGTTGCTCTGACAGTAAAACTATTTCAAATTGGGAAGAGGAGTTGGGTCTGGACTTCAGAGAAGGCTACTGGGATAGTGTAGTTAAGGGGATTCGTACTTCCTCATCTTGTACAAGGCTTTCTCTTATTCAGTTTAAAGTAGTACATAGGCTACATTGGTCAAAGTCTAAACTATCTAAAATTTATCCCAATGTTCCTGACCTATGTGACCGATGTAACTCCTCTCCCTGCAATTTAAGCCACATGTTTTTTTTTTGCCCCAAAATCCAGTTATACTGGACCTCCTATTTTGACATTATTTCTCATGTTTTTGGAATCCGACTGGAACCCTGTCCTTTGATCGCTATATTTGGGGTTCCTGGAGATCATGATACGTCTTTTAATAGTACAAAATTGAATGCAATCGCTTTCACTTCACTGTTAGCACGACGTAGAATATTATTGTCCTGGAAGGCTCTGCATCCCCCGACCATGGCCCGCTGGCTGAAGGATCTTATGTTCTTTTTAAAACTTGAAAAAATCAAGTTTAGTCTGAGAGGGAGGGCTGATGGGTTTTTGAAGGTCTGGCAACCTTTTGTTTTTTATTTTAGATCCTTGGAAACAATTGCACCTGATTGAACTTTATTTCCTATTTTATTACTATTTTTTTTTTTTTTTTAATTGTTAGTTATTTATCTACTTATTTTTTGTAACATCCTGTGTATTAGGGTTTTTTTTGGTTTTTTTTTTTTTAATTACTTTCTTGTTGTTTAATTATTTAATTAATCATTATCTATTTTATCTATTTATCTTTTTTGTGGGCCTATGGGTGGGATATGGGGTTTAGGCATTATAGGTTTATTGTTCGTATCTGATAGTCAACACTTAAATGTTTATCGATACCTTTGGCATTTTTATGTATTTGAAGAGATTTGTATTTATGTTGCTGTTAAATGGAAAACTGATAAATAAAAGGGAAAAAAAAAAAAGAAGATGGCGCTCGCCACAACCGTCTGATAGAACATCTGCAGCATCTTATTGCAGGTGTTGAAGGACGCCAGCCTTCTAAAGAAGTATAGTCGGCTGTGTCCTTTCTTACACAGAGCATCAGTATTGGCAGTCCAGTCCAATTTATCATCCAGCTGCACTCCCAGGTATTTATAGTTCTGCACCCTCTGCACACAGTCACCTCTGATGATCACGGGGTCCATGAGGGGCCTAGGCCTTCTAAAATCAACCACCAGTTCCTTGGTTTTGCTGGTGTTCAGTTGTAGGTGGTTTGAGTCGCACCATTTAACAAAGTCCTTGATTAGGTTCCTATACTCCTCCTCCTGCCCACTCCTGATGCAGCCCACACTAGCAGTGTCATCAGCAAACTTTTGCACGTGGCAGAACTCCGAGTTGTATTGGAAGTCCGATGTATATAGGCTGAACAGGACTGGAGAAAGTACAGTCCCCTGCAGCGCTCCTGTGTTGCTGACCACAATGTCAGACCTGCAGTTCCCGAGATGCACATACTGAGGTCTGTCTTTAAGATAGTCCACAATCCATGCTACCAGGTATGAATCTACTCCCATCTCTGTCAGCTTGTCTCTAAGGAGCAGAGGTTGGATGGTGTTGAAGGCGCTAGAGAAGTCCAGAAACATAATTCTTACAGCACCACTGCCTCTATCCAAGTGGGAGAGGGATTGGTGTAGCATATAGATGATGGCATCCTCTGCTCCCGCCTTCTCCTGGTATGCGAACTGCAGAGGGTCAAGGGTGCGGCGGACCTGTGGCCTCAGGTGGTGAAGCAGCAGCCGCTCCATGGTCTTCATCACATGTGACGTCAGAGCAACAGGCCGGAAGTCGTTCAGCTCACTAGGACGTGATACCTTTGGGACTGGGGTGATGCAAAATATTTTCCAAAGCCTCGGAGCTCTCCCCTGTTCCAGGCTCAGGTTGAAGATGCACTGTAGAGGACTCCCCAGCTCCAATGCACAGGACTTCAGCAGTCGTGGCGGTACTCCATCTGGACCCGCTGCTGTCTCCTGAGCTCTTTTTTTATCTGGGCTGCTGTAATTGTGGGTTAGGGGAAACTCTCTCCTATGCTGGTATCAGTAGAAGGATGGGTGGAGGGTGCAGTACTCCGGGGTGAGAGTAGGTTAGGGTGGTCAAACCTGTTGAAGAAGTTGTCCATCTGGTTTACTTTCTCCACATCTCTCTCGATGGTGGCACCCCGCTTCGAGCTGCAGCCAGTGATGATCTTCATCCCATCCCACACTTCCTTCATGCTGTTATTCTGCAACTTCTGCTCCAGCTTTCTCCTGTACTTGTCCTTTGCTGCCCTGAGCTGGACTCGGAGTTCCTTCTGAACACGCTTGAGCTCATGCTGATCACCACCTTTAAAAGCCCTTTTCTTCTGGTTCAAAAGGCCCTTGATGTCACTTGTAATCCATGGCTTGTTGTTAGCATAGCAGCGTACTGTTCTTACTGGAACTACAATGTCCATACAAACGTTGATGTAGTCAGTAGTGCAGTCAACAACCTCCTCAATGTTCTCACTATATGAACCCCGTAGGATATCCCAGTCCGTAGTTTCAAAGCAGTCTCTCAAAGCCTGCTCTGCCTCAGGGGACCACTTCCTGAATGAACGTGTGGTTGTAGGTAGCTCCCTCACTCTTGGTTTGTAGTGAGGCTGAAGCAGAACCAGGTTATGATCTGATTTCCCAAGAGCAGGCAGCGGGGTGGAGTCTTTAACGTTTGAATACAGTAGGTGAATAGTCGTATTTCCCCAGTTGTTACAATCCACATACTGGGAGAAGGTAGGTAATGTTTTGTTCAACATCACATGGTTAAAGTCTCCAGCGATTAGCACAAGCGCCTCCGGGTGCTGTGTTTGTAGCAACAGTGGAATGGATGATGTAACCCGGTATCTACAGGTCCGCCCGAGGAGGGAAATAAACAATAACAACAATGACGTGTCCAAACTCTCTAGGCAAGTAATAGGGACGCAAACTTACAGCCAACAGTTCGATGTCCCTGCAGCAAGTGGAGATTTTAATGTTTACATGTCCAGAGTTGCACCACCTTGTATTGACATAGAGAGCAACTCCTCCTCCTTTCTGCTTCCTGCAGGTACATGCGTCTCTGGTAGTTAACAAATGTTAATCTGGTAGGATTGGTTGCCTCTGGTAGTTAATACAAATGCCAAACCACCTCAGGGTTGATGGTAGGTGGTGATTCTCCAAAGGCATGGAATAGCAGTTGGTGGCAATTCTCCTAGGGGGGCCTACCCACTCACCCAACAAAATGATGACTGTTGGTGATTCTGGGTCTCAAACACATGAAAAAGGCAAAATTGGGTACAGAGAAAAAACATTTAAGAACCACTGGTATTAGACATCATACTCTTTCACTCCAATTCTTAATAAATGCTGACTGTGTACCTTTGTAAAGAATAAAATGTACATGCTACCACTGTTAAGTTTCATAGCAATAAGAGCTTAGACTCACCTGCAAAAGCAGTGGGTGACGCTTTAAAACAAACTTCTGAGATGCCATGTGCATAAAGGTAAGGCCAACACAAAGGTTTGGAAGTGGATCTGTGTGGTTAGCTCGGAAAGCTTGAACATACTGCCCTGTAATTAGAATGGCAGGAAAGATCAATTTGTAATGCAGATTTGTCACCACTGTATTTAATAGAAAAAAAAGAAGATGTAATCATTTTGAGGCTATAAACTAACATATACAATACAGAATTTTAACACAAATGATAAAGAATTACAGTGGACCCTTGACTTACGAACTCAATTCGTTCGGGAGGGCTGGTTGTAACTTAAGTTGGTTGTAAGTCAAGACTATTTTCCCATAAGAAATAATGGAAATACCCATAATGCGTTCCGAACCTCCCACTGCAACACTTACTTAACCTTTTCATAAAAAAGGGTTGTATAATGTGCATAATTTACCAAAACACATATAATATTTCTAATGTACTAACCAAAAAGTTACCTACCAGAAACAACAATTTCATACTGTACTCACCATTTAATTTAACATCTTTGGGCTGCAGGAAGGGAGGAGGAGGAGAATGAAACGGAAGGTGGTTATTGTTTAGAAGGAGCCTCCTTATGCAAATCTTTTCTTTGTAAAATTATCGAGATGGTGGATTTCGACATGCTGTACATACTGTATTTATTTCCCAAAAATTAGCATTAGAAAATCAGGTGCGCGTCATACACGTGGAAACTTTTGCTTTAGCTCACTCATCCACTCGCGTTCTCTCTCTTGCTCGCCCACTCGCGCTCTCTCTCGCTCGCTCGCTTGCTCGCCCACTCGCACTCTCTCTCTCTCGCTCGCTTGCTCGCCCACTCGCGCTCTCTCTCTCTCGCTCGCTTGCTCGCCCACTCGCGCTCTCTCTCTCTCGCTCGCTCGCCCACTCGTGCTCTCTCTCTCGCTTGCTCGCGCACTCGCGCTCTCTCTCTCGCTTGCTCGCGCACTCGCACGACAGTGCTCGCTCTCTCTCTAAACGCTTCCTATACAATCACAACGTGCATCGTACAAGGGGCAAAACTTTTTTTGCAATTTTCTTTGTTAAAATTAGGGTGCGCGTCATACACGAGGGTGCGTGGTACATGAGTAAATACAGTATTAGCGGGATCGGTCACATGAACACCACTCTCATATTTCCGCACAATTTCCTTCTTCATTTCGATTGTGATCACTTTCTTTACCTTCGTTACCTTCTATTCCTTCCTTAGCAATTATGCGTCTTGCTTGCCATGGTCTTAGTGAATTATATACTGTATATAGATAAATCACTACACTGACTGAAATTACGTCCACAAACACATGTATCTGGGCTCCGACTGACGATTACAAACGCTTTCGGCTGTTTGTTTACAATCGCACAAGTGGATACACGTGACCGCATTCAGGTCGTAACGCAAGATGTTGGTCGTAAATCAAAACAAAAATTTTGGTCGTAAATCAAGTTGTTCGTATGTCTGGCCGGTTGTATGTCAAGGGTCGACTGTATAACAATTGAATCAACAAAAACAAACAAATACAAAAATGATATTACGAAGAACTTTGAAAACTACTTCATTCCAAGCATTACAGAAAAGAAAAAAAAAAAAAAAACACAAAAGTGAGTGCAACAAAAGTGAAATACAGTTTCAGTAAAATATATTTACTCAATAATATACATTTTAAACTTTGATCTTTACAGTTTTTAACAAGGCAACCTAAGAGCAGATCTGAAATTCTGGGGGCTGATAAATAAACTTAGGCCTATAGTAGGGTCAATTTATTTATGTTCTGCAGAAAGGGGAAACTGATTTACACAAACTCAAAAGAATAATACATGATACACAGGACGTTTAAGTATTCTAAAGAGTATTCAAAGAGGAACAGCATAATAACAGAAATATGTTTCTATGAATAGAAATATTATATGCTTGATATTCTATGGATTAATAAAATTTTAGTTTTTCATTTTAAAACAATAAATTTGGATATTAATCACTTTTTAATGTAATACTTTAAGAGATATTGCAGTCTATTGTATATATTTATATATTTCATAACCTTTATACTAATATGTTTATTGCTTACATGAGAATATTATCAGGCATTGATGCATGGCTCCATTTGGGACAGCCTATTTGACCGAAAGTCAAATTGGCTGTTATGTCAGTCACAAAGTGTACAGGTCATCATCTCAGAACTGATGTTCTGTGAGTCAGGTGTGTACCATCAGTATATATACACTTTAACTGCCATAATGGAGTAGAACAAATTGATATTTGAGTCTTGGCAGCCTCTTTCAGGGTGCCCTACAACACTTTTGTATTGTCACTTAGATGTTATTATACCGCTCACTCCCATTCCTGTAGAGCAGTTTGGAAGTGCCGTGCAACTATGTTCCTGAAACTACATGGGGGACAACCTACCCACCCCAACACAAATACCCCAAAACATTTGGCATTCATATGTCAGTGCTTCACGCCGATCAGTCTTTCATGTGCTGGTGCTTCGCAAAGTTCAATACATCTAAAGTAAAACTAGTCATTAATTTATTGGTGCATGACTACACTGCCTTTTTTTAAATTTTACTCTATTACATAAATATTCAATAAATCCCATTTTAAAAAATATGTTCAAAATGTCCATAGACAAAGAAAATACTCTCATCGCCGAAATTAAAACCCTGATCAGAGACCACAACAGGTGAGTCTGTTGTGTCTGAGGGGGTTAGTTGCTAGATGAGGGTTAGGGATGAATAGCATGTTACTGTAAAATACATTTTATTAAATAGCTCAATTAAAGACTCCTGCATCCAAACCATAACGCACAAATTACTGATTAATTCTACCACATAAACCTACAATCTATGGTGATTTATGAACCACAACCTCACTGAAATCCACAAATCTGTATTAAGATTGAAACGGAGGAGACTTTCAAACTTCCATGAATCTAACACTTGTAATATGTATGCTTTTGCCTCTCAATAATATTTTTTCAACAAACACATTCTAAAATTCACCACTAAATTTTGTGTGAGTAACCAATAAGTACCTGACCCAATGCAGGACATTACTCATGATTCAAAATTTGCTATTAATTTAAATTTCTGAAAGCTCTCAGGTGAATATCAAAAGTAGGATGCTCTAGGTTATGGGTTTTCAGTTTTGCAGATAAATAATAGATTCTAAAGCAGACAGAAAACCAGCACTCTTGAGAAAGCAAAGGGATAAAATGGTTGTTTCATGCAAGATTATAGGTTCTGAAAATTAAATAACATGCACAGATTTATCCCAAGTCCAAATGATCCAGATGTATGCAAGTCCAAAGAACATTTGTTCTGTTCCTCATCAAATTAATTAGATTTTTTCTTTCTAATTTTAGGTAGAAGAGGGCATTTAGGTAGAAGATGACATTCTTCTCCCATTTGATTGTTTGGTAGGTTACATTTATTTTAACCCAGCAAAAAAAAAAAAAAAAAAAAAGAGTGCACACTAACCTTGTACAACAAGTCACATAAGTAAGTGAAGATTTTACTCCAACAAAGTTTAGGTAGGGACATTCCTAAAACACGTGAGACAGTGAATAAGGAGCCTGATATGATTGTTCATAATTAGGGTCTTGTCTCAGGGACATTTTTGATATCAGTGAAATATGGTCTAATTCAACATAAAATTGTTATCACGCATATCATTTTGAACTCAAACAGCAAGGATCTTGACTTTCTTTTAAAACTTTGTTTAATTGCATTTATTAATTACTGATGCGGACTCATATTAGTTAAAATGCTCAGTCAAAAGCTTAAAAAGAATAATATGCTTGAACTGGACACTGATTCTACTGGCTCTAAACCACAATCTATACTGCATTCTAGAAGTCTTTAGGGACTGATTAAATACTTCTGATGCACAATTGAGAGGCAAGATTGACTGAACCTGAAGACATAAAACTAAACGGCAGCCTTTGCTTTCTAAAGCTGATTGCATTCCCTTTAAATTGAATGACAGTTAAACACCTGCCATGACAATAATCTGCAAAAGAAAATGTCTAAAAAAAGAACCTTCGATTTTTAAAGCTTAAAATATAAAACTGTTTATATCTATTAAGCATTAATATACCATGTCTGCTTATTTAGCATTGTCACACACGTGCGCATGGGAGGCAGCTAAAGGGCTTGAGTGAAGGCAGTTTGGAGGCATGCCAGGATGTGGCAGAGTACACTGACTCTTTTTCTCCCTTGCCTGTAGACCATTCCCGGGGGATTCCACCTGGCTCTCTTGACATCACTTCCGGGACCGAGCCAATGGAAGTCGACCTCACCAGCTCCGGCCCCTCTGATGTCACGTCCGGCTGTGATCCAATGGTTGAAGACCACGTGCTCGATCCTTATGACCTCACTTCAAAACCTGCCCCTTTTCCCTTTTCCCTCAGTCTTGTTTTGGACTCTGTTGTATGCACTTCAGTGCTGGTTATTTTGATAAAAACGACTTTTGCAGCCAGGATACCAGATTACACGGGTGGCTGCCCCAACCCTTTATCTGTCTATGTCTCGTTTTTGTGACAGCATGTATATCAATAATTCAGCTATGCAAATATCCGAGATGCTGATAACATCTACGCATGTCTTCCCTTCATCTTATTTGATTGCTTTGTCTTTGTACTTAAAATGCAAAAAAAAAAAAAAAAATTGCACAAACATGTTTCATATAAAGTAAATACTCACAGTTACCAATTATATCACTGCTTACATATCTACTCCATTACATTTTAACCACTTATTGTAATATATGGGTCTATAATGAAGTTAGGATTATACTGTACATGCAGATACCACTTCTTTAAATACAGTTTCTTCAGGTGGCTTTTTTCCAAAAATCACAAATTAGACACCAAGTAGAAGGACTTGGATTGATTTTAATTACATACTTTGTGTATCAATAAAAATACTTAATAGTAAGGTATTTATAGTCCTAATGTTACCTTTTATCAGCAACCTTTTATCTAAATTAGCTATTAATTACAAAAAAACATTTGGTAAATTGGCCTGCTTTGTAAAAGTTTTTTTCTGCCTCATTAATTCTGTGGGTTTTCTCCAAACTGTGAAAGTCCCTACACACTCTCTTAATCATACTTAAGATTTTAGCATCATAAATATTATTTTACTCAGAATGTAATTGTCACTCCTCTTAATGAAAACATTTCACCTCATTATTAGATTAACTTTATTGCTTCATTACTTGAATATAAATGCTCAATTTGGAAACAAAAAACTAATAATGTTTTAAGACATAATGACAATGCAGAAACATTAAAAAGCTTCACAATTAATAATATAAAAGACAAAAAAAATATACTAATCATATTTAAAACACTCAATAGATAAAGTTGCTCCTCTCAAAACAAAGGTTATAATAATTTTTTTAAAAAATCACTTTTGTTTAATGAGAATTCATATGGTCTTAAATTAATAGATAAATGGTAATCAAAAAAGTTAATGTGAAATTTATCAACAACTCATAATCTGATTACATTTCCAGATTAACAAGTAAAAGTATGATTAACAGAGGCATAGTCATGTATGGGTGTGGGCGGATGTCTAAGTCCTCTGAAACCAAGTAGCATTCAATAGCCTAGGTAATTTCCTTTTAACCTCTGTGTGTGTGTGTGTGTGTGTGTGTGTGTGTGTGTGTGTGAGAGAGAGAGAGAGAGAGAGAGAGAGAAAAGATCCAACCAAAAATTCATGTCTGGCCTCTAAATAATAACCCACAAGTTTTATACAGAACCACCACTATCTTGGTTAATATGAAATGTGAAATGATTGACATCATTATACTGACTATTATTAGCAATTTCTTGGTAATGAAACAAAACTTACACAAAAAACTCAAGTATTTGAACACTTTTTTCATATATTTCAGTACACATGTACAAATCTTTGGCTACTTGCAAAATCAATACCTTAATACAACCCCATTCAGGCCCAAGTTCAAAACTATTTGGATCACTACTTTAGTAAGAGACTGTGTGTCTATATGCATTGCTTGTCTCTCTGTTTATTTTAAAATTGTGGACTCAGTTTAAGTTGCACTTCCTTTTTTGATATTATATTTTAAATTACTTTACAGAGCACTGGGCCCATAAGTTGAAGAATGCCTAGTAAAAATACACAGAATTGAAATAGGCTAAATGAATCTTAATACACTGTTATCCCATATGTAAGTATTTACATTCAAAATTAGTAGCAGTCATTGAACTTTTTTGTAACTGGAAGTAGGTGAAGCATAAATTGTATCAGGTTCAATGTCAGATACATTTTAGGCAGACTTTTTAAAAGTAGAAAACCCTAAGACTTCTCCACTTCAGTTAAACATGATCTGCTAAATCAATTACAATGCAAATCAATAATGAATTCAGAATGTTTCATTTCTGATTAGTGGAATACAATCAATTACAAAACACTACAAACGTAATCTACTTTGAGGGACTGGTTATTCCAAATAATTTATTGTTAAACAATTAAGTCATTAGTAATTACATTCGTAATGTAACGTACGAATGCAACGTAATGTAACCTGGAATGTTTTCCAGGTTCTGACCTTTCATGGCAAAAAGATTAATTTGTAAAACACAGGGAAGAACATTATTCTGAAGCAATGAAAATGTAAGGAAATGTACTTTCAGGACAGTTTGAGGTCTTAATTAAGAAATAGCACTATTGTATACTCTTATATGTGCAAGAAAGGAAGATGGATGGATAGATGGACAATTGAAGCAGGTTTCAAATTTCAGGTTCTATTTCTCAAAGCATGCTTTATTACTTTTCCTAAGCTTTTATATAGCATTAATACACCAGGTCTGTGTGGTGTACATGTCTTTATTTCTTTTATCATGGTTTGTTAAATAGCTTCATAAAATATTAAACTCTAGATCTTTGTTTTCAGCTGGATGCAGACAATACGTGATTTATGGAGGTAAATTAAACATTGCT
The DNA here is from genome assembly GCA_026402145.1 of Polypterus bichir lapradei. Classification (NCBI taxonomy): domain Eukaryota; kingdom Metazoa; phylum Chordata; class Cladistia; order Polypteriformes; family Polypteridae; genus Polypterus; species Polypterus bichir. The sequence continues at coordinate 26,081,401 of JANRMT010062815.1, forward strand.
TTTATGACAAACATATATTCATAAGTTTTAAATCCAGTGACTCATCCTAAGTAATCAGTATGGTGGATAAATCCATGTGCAGTACTTGCTTTGTTTTGTTTTTTCCTTATAAGCCATCAAATGTATGTGAGCATAGATTATAGTTGCAAATTGACTCACTGTTATCCTACAGTGGTAAATGTGGATTGAATAAAGGACGTATCTCTTACACATTTGGAGCTGCACTACTTTATATTAGTGAAGACTTTAATGAAGTAGTAATCCTATTGTCACTCTCACCCCTAAAGACAAGTGCTAATTAAGTAAATAACTCCTCAAAAACTGCTCTTGTCTTAACTCCTACGTCATATCACTCTGTTGAGCCCTGGTCCAGCTTTTTATTTATCACTATTTAATAAATTAATATTGAGATGTTTTTAAAGAAGGTATTTTAAATATGTAAATTACACTGTTGTCTAGCACTCCTGACTTATATCTGTTAATTACAATTTAATTTGTAAAGATCTGTTCATTGTGAAAGGATGCTTAGACAATAAAATGAATTAGATGACTGATGAAAACATTAAATAGACTAATATTTTTAGAACTGATTGATTGCTAGTGACTAATGATATCTGAAACATGGAAAAAACACTGATACCAGCACTGAAACACACAATACTTGCAGTTATGTACCCACAATTGTATTATGTGCAGGTGCCTCTGCACTGAAAAAAATATATGCCCCCAAATTACTTATTATTAACAGCATGAAAAGGGGGTCATCTGTGTTTCCATTGAACGTCCCCATTTATAAAAAAAAAAATTCATTGTGTATCAGATGATTCCACATTATACTGGATTTTTAATACAACATTTGACAGCAACTTGAATGGCGCAATAGTAAGGCAATTATATGTTTACTTCTTTCACATGTGACCAGAACAAAAGTGTCTCTTATGCAAGTAATATATGCAAATAAGACATTGCAGTTTTTGATTTTAAGATATCTAGTGACAAAATTCTAAAGCCAAATTTTTCCTTCTCTATTGATTGCTAACCTTGCAATGTCTAACTACTTAAACCATATGTACTCTATAATGGTCTGTTTTGTACATACCTTTGATAAATAAAAAAACTAAAACAGAACTCCAGCAAAATTTGAAAAACTTACAAAATAAGCAAATCCTTTTGCATTGTATGATAGAATATTAAAAACAAATCTAATTTGAAATAAATAAAATTATAGTTGAATGAAAAACTTTACTATAGGTATACTGGTAAACTATACATACTAAAATACAGTATGTAGATACTTATAAAGGAACACATTATTAAATGTAAAAAAATTACAATGTTCCATAAATTCAGACATAAAACTGATAGTGTAAATAAAGTTAGCTTACTTCAGCAAAATATATGTCTCACCTAGAGCATGTTTGAAACTACCAGATACAAAAGCGTTGTGGCCATTGAGGAGGCAGAGAGCATGATTCTCTGGATACTTGAGCATAAGACGTAAGCAGAAACGATGATGTCTTACATCCTGTGAGTGCATGGTGATCTGGTTGAATATATTCCATAGCTGTGGACTGTCTACATTATCCATCAGCATCAACCTAAGATTTTCACAAAAAAGAAAAATATTCAGTATTTTTCAAAACTGAGCAGAACTCTCAACAACTTGCATTAATAAAATTAATTTCAAGAATCAAAAAACAAAATTTCACAATGTGTAGTTGTGTTAGTCAAACAATATGAAAAACAAAAAAAATGAGAAGATATTGCATACATTGTGATTTCAGATGTAGAAAAAAAATAGGAATATTTTAATTTCTTAAAGGATATTCTTTAGTATATCCCACAGCTGAAACTGTTTTTCCACCACAGTTCTATACATTTTCACAAAACTACCATAGCTATACCTATTCATTGGTCAATCTCATTACCAACCCCGAACATGCTTACAAATAACATCAAGAAGTATTTGCACTCCTCCACTTGAGGCAGTTGCTCCCCACTAACTAGTAAACAGCTTTTGATTCAAATGAAGAAAGTGACTAAGTTACCCATTTTAAGCAAAGATTAAAACAGTTTGAGAGCTTTAAAAATATCAATAATAATTCAACTGTAAACAGAAATTTGCTTTTTCTTAAACACTTAACTGTATGCCAAGTTTCGGTGAGACACAATTCTCATTTCTTAGTGTTTGGTGAAAACGCCAAACATTCACTTTTCTGAACTTCTTTTACAGAAACAAAGTCATAATTTTCCCTTTTCTGAATTCACCAACATACCTTGTTCTATAAAATCAGATTACAAGAAGTATTTTTTTCTGTGTTGAGTGGTGTAGTTTGGCAGAGGCAATGGGAAAGCAATGGAAATTAGTTAATAAATATGTTTTATTTATTCCTCCCTGGTAGTTTATTTATAATTTTGTAATTATGTATAATTATTCAATCACTTTGTCATGGATAACTGTACATAGGAGATACACGGTTTGTGCCTGTAAGGAATGAAGCCATACCTTTTTCATTGGTAAACTAGGGGGCTTTGCCCCCTTTTCACTTTGCTAAGAAGACTGGGGCGCGCTATGCGCCAGCAACTTCACATCTCTGCCACTCGCGTTGTGAAGGGTGGGGCTGAACGCACACTATGCACGCTATGCTTGTCATGCTGCGCGTCGATCATTTGAAAGTCTGTACAGCAGCTGTCCTTTTTGTGTCACTGCCTCGTCTCATGGAACGTTAAAATGTCTCTGAGAAAATCACAAATCACATCTCTTCCACCTCCATCTTCACTCCATTATTCTGTGTTTCACTAAACTTTCCCAAACTACCTTATTCAGGTTCTCCTCAAAACACATATCATGCGCACCAACTTTTCCTCTTAACTCAGCATTCCTCTTCCACTTACTCCATAACACGTCACACTTTCTCTTCATCAATATCACTGTTCTTTCCCACTTCTTCATTGAGTGCCTTCATTAGCCTCAATTAACTCTTAGAGAGCAAACTCCTTATCACACAGCCTTATTAATAAGCTTTCAAATCAATGCTAAGAACTTTCCTTTACAAGTCAGAATAAGGGACAACTCCAGAAATTTCTTACACATACTTCTCACCCTCTCTATCACTGCTGTGCTCACAACCTTGTTCTTCAATCAACATGTTATCAGGTAGCAGTGCCTACTTTCTGCACAAGCACCCCATTGCAGATATCTAAATTTACACTTGCTAAATCACATTCTGCAGTCAAACTTGCCACATGTAAATACCCTTACACCATTACATCTTTAATAAGTTTCTCCCAACACCCCAAAACTTCTTCCAATCCTTCTACCCCATCACATTTACCTTGAGCTCTTTCACTTACAAACTAGCTTTCTATTTCAACTCTGCTTCACTTTCTTCCAATCAGATTGATGTACATGTGCTTTCATGGCAGTCCTTCATGTAATTTTCTGGCTACCACATTCTTCACTATCACGAAAAGCAAAAGGCCAGAAGGGATCCCTAGTGCAGTCACACCTCCTGAAAACTTTTGCTTTCCCCATCTACTATCCTGATCATCAATCATGCTTCTTCATAAATTGACATCATCACAGGTGCAGACAGTAACAAATTCATTCACAATCAAACAAAAAAAACTGGGCCCTTTTATTTTCTCAAAACAAACATCTTTATCACATTCATTCTCTTCATTCAGAAATGTATCCACATACTTCTTCTTCCCGGTATTGCAAGTCTAGATACTATCAATGTTAATGTTTACTTCAACATTTTTTGAAAATTTATACCTATTACATCCCATCTTTTTTGCCAACTACTTGCAAAATCCAGTCTTGGCTTGTTCTTTTCCAATTTTCTTTGCTATCTCCACCTCAGTGTTCCACCACCATATTTATATTTCATTCTGTCCCAACATTCCCTTTGTTCAATTGCAGACTTCTTTTGTTGTTTTTAACCAGACATTCTTAATTGCTTACCACATACCATTCATATTTAGTGATTCATTCACTATTGCTACCAAGGTTTCAGAAAATTCACTTCTCAAACTATCCTCCAACTTCCAGACCTTCATTCTCAGTATACACTTCCACTTAAATCTCTTCACAACTCTGACTAAAGGTTCTCCCACAAACATGTGAAACTGTGACACACAATCTTCTCTATGGATTACATCACCTTTACATTTTTTTCTTCTTGCCCCAATCAACTTTGCTCACCAGCATATAATCTATTACACTCCTTGCACCACCAGGTTCAGGTATCTTCATTTTCTTTCCCTCTTTCTTAAACACAGTGTTGCATTCAACCATTTATATTGCATCACCAAACTCCAGAATTCTCTCACCCTGAACATTTCTTGTTTTTAAGCTAAAGTTCTCATTACCTTCCTAATAACCATCAGCACAAGCTACACCATGCATATTCAAGTCACCATCCATTATGATCACCTCCATCAATCTTTTTCAAAACTCACCTTCATCATTTCATCCTCCAATGGAGCATGTGCTGAGACTATTCTCAGTCGTTTACCTATAAAGAATCTTAACAACTATAACCCTTTCAATGATCCTCTTCACCTCCATCACTTTGACTGCCTAATCTGTTTAAACAATTAACATCAACAGCATTGCCGTCACTGCACATATGCCACAAAAAGTTGTACCATTCATCATTCCTACTAAGAATTCACACACCTTATCCTTTCCGTCTTTTCTTCTATCCATCACCTAATCTAATTATCCTATCATACTTCCAATATTCCAATTAACACAGCCTTCATATCTCTTACTCACTGCTTTTCCTGCAACTCCCCTTCTGCTAAATGTATCTTCCCACATTACACACTACAATAAATTAAGTTTCCTTCAACTGTGGCTCAGCAGCTTTGTTTAGCATAAAGAGTTGGAGTGCTCACAGGACACTATAGACTGCATCCTGCACATGCTTTGTTAACTCTAGAAATTGTATCTCACAATCAAAGGGATATTACAGAAAAACATTTTAAGGCTGGATCTCTTCCTGATGCTAAACACCTTCAGTCATCTATTATGATGCCTAAGAGAGATGGTAAACTTCTTCTAAACACAGGTCCCATGTGGTAAAGTACAAGCTAAAGCACAAATTTTAGTCACTCTTAGAAATAGCCTGCCCACATTCATGAACAAAAAATCTGCCTAGTCAAATGATGCATTACCACCAAATTAAAGTAATTTAAATATATATTACAAAAGCAGAGGTTGTTCAGGTTTTTAAGTGACTAGCAACATACTTTTTAGGTGTGTCCAAGATACAAAACATCTATAACCCTCATCACTCTCATACCGTATGTAGTTGTATGCTTTACGGAAATTTTTGTCCAGTATTGCAGCTGACAAACCAAAGTATTCAAGTTCTTTCCTCTTTATACGATCATCGTAGAAGGAATAGTATTCAAGAGATGAATCAACTAAAAGCTCTGCCTCCTTGAATCGTTTCAATTCACAAAGAGTGTAGATAGACTTCAGAACAAGCTGCCACCAGTCGTCTTTTGTCAAAACATTTGTTTTACCTTGAAAAGAAACAAATTAATCTTGTAAATAGTATTCTAGGTTTATCACAAGCTGTTTAACAAGTCTGAAAAGATAACAAATCTCCAAACTATTATAATGAACAGATTAGATACATGAAGACAAAGGTAGCGTGAACATCTTGCACCAGAAATATAATATCAATATTAATGGCCAGCAGTACCCTTTAATTTTTTTAACTTTTTTCCTCAGCATTTCCTTATCACTCAAGTGACGTAAACTAAATGAAAATTACACCTCCTGCATTGACACAGACACAATTAGCCAATAATGTCATCAGATTAGCTATGTGTGTGATGTCTGTTTGGAATCACTTTAACAATAAAATTTCTTTGCATTTAATAAGATACAGAATTAGCATCTTCTTAAACCATTTACACTCTGAAGAAATTCTTAAAACAAAAGAGAACAGAATATCACCAGCTTTACTTTTTTCATAATATAGGGAAAAGAAATTCATTAAGTAATGTTGATTAGGGCTTGTTGATTCCATTGTTGCAGCAATTTTAATTCCCACAAAACAAATTATTTAGCCTAGAGGTTTTATTCTCTGGGAGCAATTTTAGAACACGTGCGTTTTTGACATAGTAAATATGAATTTAATTTATTTGTCTAAGTCTAGATGTTCGACTGGATCATTTTGCCAACAGTGGTTGCCTGCTTCATTATAAAACCAGGAACTCCTGATTCTGTTACCAGATGCAAACCTAGTGCTCAGCTCAGGCCTTGCTGACCCGCTTATGTCCTCTTCATTAGTGTCAATGATAGCTGACTGATGCTAAAAGTGTTGAAGTTATTCTTGTTATGATCATTTTCAATGTTTTAAAAATAGGAAATGGCATTTTATAAATAATAATATGAAGATATGAAGTGAATAATGGTTTGCTTTCTGTGAAAGATTATAAAGCATCAGTCAGTTAATGGTATATACATTTCTTAATAGGTCAGTGTTTATAACTACATTATCAGTATAATTTGAACCATTTTATTAGTACTATTGTGATAGGGTGAAAGATACAAAGAAAAAAATACATCTGGCATAATAAAGCACTGGGAATTATACGGATATAAATTTTGATCACATTTTCTAATCTATCAACAATACTATCACCAAAACTTAGCCACATGTGTCATACCCATTATTAAACTTCCTTAAAATGTGCTCAGATCTATACTATATACTTAAATTCAAGTTTTAAGTAAATTGGCACAGTCACACAGGATCTCTTTCTCATGGCCTTATAGTTTCACTATATTGAGTTTTTATGAAAAGTTATGCGTGCCTTCAAGCAACATACATGACACATGAAAATTACTGTTACAGATTCTAACTTGTGTAAATTACATTTACTGTGGGAGGAAAACAGCAATTATAGCACAGAATTAAAAATATAACCATAAAAGATAAGAAATGCTACAAGACAGAAATGAAAGCTTTAAAACCAGGCCAAAGATAAGAAGTGACAAGCATAAGTGAAAAGGAGTGAGAAACATATCTTAATACAGTACCTATCACATCAAGATAAGCAGCCTCTTGATCATCAATGTCTGATATTTTATCACGGGGCACTTTTATTAAATATACGTGTCTTTCTCCCGAACGAGAGCTTGATATAAGGCAAACCTGGGCCCTGTTCATAGCAACCTAAAATAGACAAGTTATGTTTGGAGAAATATTACTATAACAGTTCAGGGAATTAGATGGCAGAAAGAAAATTAAAATGTGAAAAAATGCAATAATTTGTCAATATGTATATAAAGCATTTAGAATTTTGCATTACTGCTTACCTTTAAAAGCATGGCCAGCATAGTAAGCAATGTATCCACATAGTCAAACATCTTTCCTTGAGACTTGAGCAAAGTAGAGCGATGCAAAAGTAATTTTAGCTCCTACAAGAAAAGAAAAAGTAAAAATGTATGTTATTAAACAGCAGTACAATCTGCAAATGTTCAAATTATATCCAACATCAACAGTCAATCCAATTGAATTTAACATGAATACGATACATTCTTCAACTGAAAGAAAGATAAACGTCTTTATTAACATCATATATTAAAGCCTTTTAAACATGTAAATATTCTATTATTAGTTTATACTATAAAATTCACTAATGTCATTTTATACTTATTTTATTTTATTAAAATATCTCAAGTTTCATATTAGCTTATAAATATATGCTAGGAAAGGGCTAATGTGTTAAATATACTGTGCAATTACATTTATATTAGAAATATGGAAAAATGTATATACAGTATTTTTATATATACTGCAGATCTCTTCATCTCTTTGGGGTGATTCAACCTGGAGAAACTAGGGAGACCACTAAATAGAATGGTATGAACTCCAGATGTCTCAGGGACTCTCTTCTGTCATTTCAGGAGAGCACTGAAGTGCAAATGCCAAGACAAGTTCCAGAGAGACTATAGGATCACCTCTTCCTGGTAGGCCCCTTGTGGAGGATACAAGAGACCACAGGCCTTGCTGCAAAGCAGTTCATGTGACCTTATCAATAGAATAGAAGCCCTGCCAAAGAGATGGCTCCAGGCATTCCTGCTGGAAAGGAAAAAACAGTCCAGTAGACCACATAGTTGGGTTGTAGATCTGTTTTTTCAGAATCCTTCGAGGTGAATCTCTTGGCATACAGAGCACTCTCTAGTGCTCATATACAGAATTTACATATGTATTTTGTACACAGTATATATAAACAAACATACATACACACCCTTTGCTTGTTTTTAACTATCAACATTCTGCTGTAAAATCAAATTACAGCCAAAACCGCTATATATTTTGCAATGCCTTTCTTTTTGGCACACTATCTCACAGACCACGTTTCTGGATTAATATTGAAAATGCTGAACAAACATCATTGAACCGCATGCAAATCATGAAAGTCAGCCAATGAACTTAAAGGACTTGAGAGCTTTTTGTCAAGAAAACTGGTCAGGTTTGCCACTTGAGGAGACTAATGGATTCAGTCATAACAAAAGTTTGCGAGTGATCATTGATGCTCAAGGGGGCGACATTCAATATTAAGAACCAAGTGTATGTAAACTTTTGAATTGGGTCATCTGTGCAATTATGGTTATCATTATGATTTGTATAATGCATGTACTGTATAATTCTGTAATAAATGAAAGAGCAAATAAATAAATAAATGAAAGAGCATACAGAGATGAGGTGAAACGGCTGTCTGCATGGTGTAAAGACAACAATCTATCTCTCAATGTTGATAAGACAAAAGAAATAATCATGGACTTCAGAAAATCATGTCCTGTCCACATCCCACTCAGCATCAACGGTTTAGATGTGGAGATTGTTAGGAGTACCAAGTTCCTCGGTGTGCACATAACTGAGGAACTTACGTGGACATATAACACCTTATCACTAATCAAGAAAGCCCAGCAGAGTCTACACTTCCTGAGGCAGCTGAAGTGAGCACGTCTTCCCCTTTCCATCCTCACCATGTTCTACAGAGGTACCATTGAGAGTATTCTGACCAGCTGCATCACTGTCTGGTATGGCAACTGCAACATATCCGACCGCAAGTGCCTGCAAAGGATAGTGAAGACAGCAGAGAACATTATTGGGTTGCCTCTCCCTTCACTACAGGACATATTTTACAAACGCAGTGTCCGCAAGGCCTGCAACATTGTGCAAGACCCCATACACCCCTTACATGGACCTTTTCACACTTCTGCCATCCAAGAGAAGATATTGCTGCATCAGAGCCAGATCTGCCAGGCTGCAGGAGAGTTTTTACCCCCAAGCTGTTAGAGTCCTTAACACCAGGCTGCCCCCTGGGACCTTCCACACAGCCTCAACCACCTTTAAAAACAGAACTTTTATACATGAAAACCACTGTCCTGCAAAGATGAGTGTGCATGTAGAAAAGAACTGAAAATCTCATACTGACCTTTAAGTATTTTGATACTCTTGATATCCTTCTGCTGTGAAACATTCTGACCTGTCATTGTTTACACATGTCTTAAACAACTATTATCATACACTGATAATTTCTGTATTATCTATATCTATTATTTATTATTTATTTATTATATTACATATCTTACACATCAATATTGCTGCTACTTCTTTGTCCTATCTTTGCACAATGTCTTGTCTTGTTTGTGTTTTAATTTTTAATTTTTAATTTTAATTCTATTTTTAATTTATTATTGGCACATCATGTTATTACACTGTGGACCCTGAGCTTCGCAATTTCATCTATATGTATACTTGTATATGGTTGAGATGACAATAAAGTTCACTTTGACTTTGAAATAGCTTTATCTGAGTACTATTCAAATATTTTAAACTTCACTTTTATTTTTATACTCATAACTACATAACATCTATCTTCATATAAGTAGCTGTGCTTGTAAGCGTGAATAACCTTATGTATTAAAAAGCATGTTACCTGTAACATGACTTAATACAGACAAATGGCTATGGATACTAAAGAGGAATTTTCCTTCAAACAAGCAGCAACATTCTAATCATAAGCAGAAATTAATAAAGTAAAAACAAAAGACAGACATCCCCAACACACCTCACAGTTTTGATACTTTTTGTTATCTGGCTGTGATAAAAGTCACTCCTGTAAATAAGAACAAGATTTATTTTGCCCTGTTGCAAGAACTTTTGCAATGCATAACACGAGAATCCCTGAAGCCTACAAAAAAAATCATAATGCTGGGCCACCTTAAATTCCCTTGCACCTCCTCAACAGCATGTTTGTTTTGCAAATGTGTCAATCAGCACTGGCAGCAAGCAGCCTGATTTCCCATCCCCCACAGACTCAGTTCAAGTCAGACAAAAAGTTCTCCCAGTTCAAGTCTGTTTATATGGGTGTGAGGTGCCTGGAGTTGCATAGGGTAAATAATGTATTGTTATTTGGAAAACAAGCATTTGATGTGTGTTCCATGTCTACAACAATCTGAGTAAATGTAGGATGACAGGAAATGTGAGGCAAGAAATTTTGAACACATAGCTAAAACAGAACTTTTTTTTATATTATAGTACTAATGACAGAATAGACCAGTTTGCCTGTATAAAGATTTTACAAAGAAGAAGGAAAATGGAAATAGGAAAGTTTAACCAACCATTTCCTAACACAGCCTTTTCAGTTCACGGTAAAGTGCAAAAGCCTATCTCAAACACTTTAGACACAAGTCAGGAATTAACCCTGGATACTGCACATTAATACACACATACACACACACACACACACCAATACTCACTCATAATAAGACAACAGACTAGACAGTAAAATGAGAACTCCTAGAAATGCAGGAAGAAACCAAGAAGGCAAACTATCACAATCTACAACTCTGTTCTGATCTGCTACAGAAGGAGCCAAGTAAAATAAGAATCAGCCAAAAATAATCCAATTTTTTAAATAAACTAATACAAATAAAGAATATATAATTTCCCATAAATACCATAACTTTGAAGGACATCATAAAGATTTGATACAAAAATCCACACAGACAAAAGAAAAATAGATAAGCTCCATAAAAACAGTGACCAGGTTGAGAATCAAACCCAGTCTCCCCTTTGTCTGTGAAGCACCAGTGCTATAAACTGGGCCAGTATGCGCTGCACTAATGTAAGAGGCTGGTTTTTAAAGTATCTTACAGAAGAACAGTGTACCTGCTGTGCTGCACTTGAGTCCTGTGCCAAAGTCTCAGGATCATACATAGGTTCCAGAGCTTCAAGTGCCTTCTCTGCACGTCCCAACTGTTGCTGAAGAGTTGACAGTGAAATACGTGCATCCAAGTGTAATGGCGCCATCTCTACAACCTTGCTGTAGCTCTCTGCAGCCACTTCCATGTGTCCAAGAGCCTTCAAACACTCTATAATACAAAATAATTATTATCCACTAAGATAATGAGGACATAAATATGGTTAGCAGCCTACCTCCCATTTAGGAAATATAGTTGTTGACATTATTTTGGGTAACAAAAATGGTAAACATTACCTCTTTCTGTTAAATCATCCCTAAGTACAATCATTCAGCACACACAGCAAGATTATCTTTTGAGACAAATCACTATGAACCCTCAAATTTTGACAACAATAGCTATTTTGCCTGGCTATCTCGGCTTTGTAGTGATTCAAACAAGGCTGTAGGGTTAATTAATAAAATTTTGAAACCTATAAACTCATGTCAGCAATCTGACATGACAAAAATATCATTCTATGACACCTAAAAAACCTTGGCAGTACTGATCCTATTTATTATTTATTAGTATAAATTACTTTCAAGTTTTTTTCAACCAGAGTAAGATTATAAATATTGTTATAGTACATAATATATACATTTGTACATTATTTTAAATAAGCTAAATTAAGATTTACATTCATTTAAATATACTGTAGGGAAAATACATGTATTTTACCATATGAGGTGCTTGTCAATAAGAGGCATTGAAAGCATTTTTCAATAAACTATTTATTAAAATATTATATATCTGACATGTTGTAGCACGGATATTAAATAAATGTCAGGCACATGCTAACCTATCATGTGTTCAGAGGTAGGTCCACACAGCACAGACCTCAGTGCTGTCTTTTGATAAGAAAAAGATAAACCAAATAATTGCAATTCAAAGAACAATGTAAATCAAGGTTGGGGTACAGAACCTGTTTAACAGAAATGATAAAAATCATGGAAAATGAGTGCATCTTATTAACATCTGCAATTCAATGGGCAAAGTGTAAGAAAATGAAGTCTAATGGCAAAATAAACAACCCATCCTAACAGTATTAAATAGGTTTAAAAAATTCTAAGGTAAACTAAGTTAGCATATGACATACTTTTACAGTATGGCATGTAGCACTGTTGTCAACAGAGCTTGATATTCAGAGAAAGATAAAGTGGAAAAGCAAATACATTCTATCACTAAAAATAAGAACTGGCAGTCAGGATTCAGCCATCTAAAGGTACTAGAAAGAATGCTGGAAGCAGCCTTTCACAGAGCACCTTCACACATATACCCCCACACTCAATCATACATTTATTAGATTAATATGCCAGATTAGTGTATGTTTCAAATGTGTGAGATAAAAAGGAAGCACCAAAGGAAACATACTCACAAAGATACAAAGCAAATATACAGATGTTTTTAACATTTTTCCCATTAATATGTAACTATTGCATATTCACTACGTAGGTGAAATACTTGTGAAATAGTTAATATTTTTCATTTTAGATATTAATTCTGATATTTTGTAGAACAATTTCCACATAAAAACAAACAATACAAAAAAGCACTTGCTACTATTTTTATTATCATATCAGTTCTTATTAATTATCTTAAAAATATACTTTTACCTGCATGTCGGAGCCAGACAACAGGCAAGTTATATCTTTCAGAACAAACAAGGGAACCAAGAAGTGGGAGAGCCAAATTGTACTCTCCAATCTCCAAAAACGCCTCAGCTACATCAAGGTAAAGATCTCCCATCTCTTCTGGACTCATCTCCATTAAGGAAGTCAGCATTGTCTGGAAGAAAGAAAGAAATGTCAGGATACAGCGAGTTATAAAAGCACTTACAGCTAAACTATAGTAACAGATAACGAGAGAAAAAAACTCACATCTAGTGGCTTAAGCATTTGCAGATGGATAAGGCAAACCATTAGCTTTACACGGATATCTATAGGCAGATCTTCTGGCATCTCTAAGTTATACATTTTCTCTGTGAAGGAAAAACAACTTATTAAGCCTTTTACACTTCAGAATCATGATGTGATCATAGAAAATATTTTAAATTCTAATACTATGATTTACACAAAAATATTGGTATTTAACAAAATCATGATTTTTTTTACAATAAAAACAGACTGAAGCAGAAGTACTATGGGAAAACTATGCCCAAAGGTATTTTTTTTGTTAGCATCAATATAATCTTTGCATTTTGAAGAAGGAAGTTCAATGATAAATCAATTTGCCTAACATCTTCATATACTCATGATTCAGATCATGGGTTGCAAAAGGTAATGTGTGCAGTAACACTAGCAATGAAGTGTTCTTTAGAAACCTCAAACTGAGTATTGAACATCTTGAGCTAGCTTACACAGTTAACCTCAATGGGATGCACTGCATACGGTATATTTTGAACTATAAATGGTGATCTGTTGAGAACATTCTGAAAGGTACAAACTTTATCTATATAATTACAAACCCCAAAAACCATTCTTGAATACCTTGGTGGAGTTAAACCAACTGAAATGATTTACGTAATGTCTGCAGAACTTTATCATTGCATTGTCAATAATTAAACCAACTTTTTTTACTTCCATGTAAATAGAAGCTTGATGATGGTATAAAAAATTTGCTATCAAGTTAGGTTTAGATTCTAAATTCAAAACCTCAAGAAAAGTTGCTTTTAGCATGTTGTCTGTATGTGTGCTTGTGTGTGTGGAAAATCGAAATTTCCACGTCTTAAAATTACAATTTTGTGTTTCTGTGTGTTGTGTAGAGCTCGTGGATGACTACATGCCAGCAAAGATAGAACATTTTACAACCAGCAGTTTCTGAGATATCTGCCCTGAATGCCCAAGACCTATGAGCAACAATAACTTTACAATATATTTACCTATCTTCTTTTAAGAAGTTGCTATAAAAAGTCAAACAATATGGAAAACATCCATGAGGGAGAACAAAAAAAGTCACATTCCAGGCATCTGCTCAAAACATGAAAACATTAGGCATTTTTTTTTGCTAAAATACAATTAAATAAGCGTTCTTGGAAAAATCAGAACCCATTATAAACAGGAAGATGCATTCACATAAAACTGAGGTTTTGGATTGAAGACCCCTGACCAGTGAATTAGGGGGAAAAGGAGGATATTCAAGCTATATTATGTTGTTTATTGCAGCAATGCTTGCAGCACGAACGTTTAACAGAGCAGCTTTTGCTACCCATGCATGCAGAGTGAGCAGGGATATTCTTGTGAAGCGGAAAGGGCATGGTTAATATCTTTCCATTCCACTATTCCCTGATTGACTGCTTCCAGTCAGAACAAAATAATGATAGGTTATGTGAGATTTATAAAGAATATAATCACCATCCATTGAGCACAGACTTTGTCATGTTTAACAGGTCATGAAGAATTAATTCAACTGAACCCAATCTCAGGTCTTGGCAGTTTCATTCTTTGATTCACCATTATAATTTGTGCCACTGTGCCACCTTTGGTCATCTATGAGAGAGACCCCATAATGACTGAGTTCTTCAGTTAATGTCTTTACTTTGGCCTAGTAATGGCACATGTTGACTAGGCAAGAATTAATTCACAAAATATTATTTGATATATAGTGTTAGAATTTCAGTAACATCAGGTGTGGGTTAAATTCTTGTTTTGTTAGTTCTTATTTTTTTCCTGTTTTCTTTTCTGTTAAAATTCTCTGGTGTTTGTTCTACACAGATTTTGAAGTTATTGGTTGTTGTATAAAGTCTGCACATTTTTTCTGCTGGATTGTATACTTCGTTACTTTCTTGAAATAAATTAATAAAAATATTAAAAGAAAAAACCAATGATAACATGGTACTTGATTTAGCAGTTTTCAGCATTTGTGCTGATTCTGAAACAACATACCATAAACAGTAAAACTAAAACGTTGTAATACACAAGAGCTAGCTTAAGATCACTTATTGTATAAAATCAGCACTGCACAAAACCAATTTCAGGTTTAGGCTCAATTTTTTTAGTCACTCCTCAAGTAATACAACGGTCCAATTAAAAATCACCCCTTGTATAATAAGCAGCTCTTAATAATATTAAGTTTTAAAAAATATTCATGTACCTGACATTTAAGATAAGATATTTAAATGAATAACTTATCTCACAATTAAATCAAGATATTTACTATAGGATCAAACGGGGAAAAAGTGAAATCAAAGCAAAAACAGTAAACAAAAGAACTTCAAAAACATCAAGAAAACGTTTCACAGAACAAAAGAAAAATAACCTGTACCACCATCTTCCTCGTTATCTTCCTTCTTTGATGTTTTAATTTCTAAAGAAATTTCACAAAACTTCAACATCACCTAAAGAGAAGAATGAAGCATTATCTAAACGCAAATCCAGCTCTTTTGTTATTTATACTTTGCTTTTATAATCCGAGGTACGCATATCATACAAATACTCTTTGTAACTATGACATTAAGTCAGTAAGTCTTTACTAAACGTAAAGTCACTATTAATTATTAAAGCAACTAAGCCAGTATTTATGGTTAGGTATCTACACTGGCTAACTCAACTGCAATGAGAAAATACTGAAATTAAATTAGAAAGTAGTAAACATTAAACAGAACAATGCACTGTAAACAAATCATTGAAAAACATTAACTGAAATACTGTTAAACCATTCATAAAGAATTACAATATGTAGTTTAGGATATTCTTTCAGCTAAAGAATGAAAAACAAGACAGAAAAAATAGTTTATAAAAAAAATCACAGTTTATACAATTTCTTTGCTAAGCAGAGCAGGCAGCAAGCTACTAAGAAAGGGGTTGAGAGCTCTAAATGCTTCAAAACCTCTACTGTACGTTGTCTGGATAAAGGAAATAAAAAGATGCAGCCAAAAAATAAGCAGATTTCAGAGAGGCTGTTCATTTATGGTCACTGGGAGGTTGTTTGGTGGTGAATATTTATAAAAGATTCAACCCTCAATCAGCCAAATAGATATTATTCAATTGACCTGCTTGAAAATAAAGCTAACTCACCAAGTTGAAATGTAGCTGAAATAAAAGCAGCCTGATTTTAACAAATGTTTTCAGGAACTAAGCTTCCTGCATTACCAAAGCACTCCCCAAGAGTTCATAACATCTAAAAACTCCTCACCTCCAAAGCCTTGCTGTACTGCTTATTAGAAATATAAAGCTCTGCAGCCATGTTGATTGCCTCAACCGTGACAAGATTTGGGTGTTTACTGAGTGCTTCCTCCATCACTCCAATTGCTGATGCAATGTCATTTGTTTCATAATAGCTCCTGAAAAAGGAATTTGTATTTTACATGGATTATTTGCAATTGAACAAAAACAAAGAAGTTCTTGTAACTGTGAAACGAATCTATTGATAATGTTACATTACATGCAGATTGACATACTGTATAAATAACATAATAGTTTTGAACCTGCATTATCCAGTTCAGGTTGATGGAGACTATATAAGCATCATTAGGCACATGGAAGGAAACAGCCCTGAAAAACAATTCAGTCCACTGCAGGGCCCAATAATGCACAACCCCAAAGAAGGAACAATTTTCTAATGCCAATAAACCTAACCAGCTAAGGACTGGTCAAAGAGTACTTAATTTTAGTAGTATTAGTATATAAACTGAGCAGTGATTACTTGAGCTCAGTCAATATGTAGATTGACCTCACCAATAAGGCAGCCTAGTAGTGTACATTTTGAGGTTTCTTAAACTAAAACCAACTTCACCACTTCATAATATTCTGGAATCAGAACCGCTCTGCACTTTTCATCTACTTAACTTTGGGCAGATAGCACTAATAGCTGAAGTATGGTGGGAACCTGCTTGTCACAGATAGCAATTTCTTTATATGAGGCTTACAGTTCCAAAAGAATAGTACTTTGATCCCTCAGTTTTTCAGTGAATTCACGAGAAATGAATGAGCTCATGGAGGGAATGTTGTTTTTTTATAAGTGATATAGACATTTTGCTGATACTTTTTATCTTTAAAAAAATACAATAGAAATGGGAGTGTCACCTTTTGCTGTAAAGAAAATTATCAACAAGCCTTTCTTTATGTTTAAATATTGTGATTTTATATAAATGAAAGCAGACATCTTGTGCTTAAAAATACCACAAGGGTCAATGTCAATTTATTTATATAGCACATTTAAAACAACATAGGAATGCTGTGGCCAAAGTGCTTTACAATAATAGAATAAAAGAAAACATACAAATAACATAAATAGAAATAAAATATATGAACATAAATAAAATAAATAATAAATAGAAGTAATATTACATAATCACAATTAGGAAACCGTCAGTATTACTGAAGGTCATGGAATGCAAGTGAATAGAAATGAGTCTTTAATCTTGTGTTGAACAGTTCAATTGTAGATGACTCCTTTACGTAATGAGGTAAAGAGTTCCACAGGCGAGGAGCAGCAGCTGCAAATGCTCTGTCCCCCTTAGTTTTATACTTAGTACAAGGGACAACAAGAGACAACTGACCAGAAGATCTAAGCACTCTAGATGGCTGGTGTGAAGCACACAACTCGGATAACTAGGCAGGAGCCAGCCCATGTAAAGATTTAAAAACTAGCAACAAGATTTCAATTCGAAAACTGACAGGCAGCCAGTGTAAAGAAGCTAATATTTGAGAAACAGAATCATACTTTCTTGCCCCACGCAGGAAGCGAGCGGCAGCATTCTGGACCAACTGTAACCTGCGTATCAGGGATTTGCTAATCCCAGAATACAGCGAGTTGCAGTAATCAAGGCGAGAAAAGATAAAAGCATGAGTAGCTTTCTCAAGATCCCTAGAAGATAAAAAAGGTTTGATCTTACCTAATAGACGAAGCTGGAAAAGCACTTCACTACAGAATTAATCTGTTTCTCAAAAGAAAGGTTACTGTCAAAGATAACACCAAGATTGTGGACTTGAGGTTTGCAAAAGACAGAGAAAGAGCCGAGAAATACAAGACCAATTTGGGCTTTAGCTGATGGACCCACTATAAGAACCTCCATTTAATTTTGATTCAGATCAAGAAAGTTATTAGCCATCTTAGTTCAGAAAGACAGTTGTGCAGTTGATTCATTGCAGAGTTGCAGACAGGAATATAGGCCTGTGTATCATTAGCATAGCAGTGAAAAGAAATGCTAAATTTCCTCAAAACACCTCCAATAGGGTGAAGGTATATAGAGAAGAAAATAGAACTCAAAATGGATCCCTGAGGAACACCATATTTAAGAGGAGCAGTAGACGAAAAAGAGGAATTTAAAGTCACTAAAAAGTGTCTACCAGTTAAATATGACCTGGACCAGTTAAAAGCAGCCCCTTTTAGCCCAACAAGATGTTCAAGCCGCAACAGCAATATCTCATGGTCAATAGAGTCAAAAGCAGCAGACAGGTCTAGGAGGACAAGGACTGCAGCACCACCTGAGTCAGTAACAAAAGAGATGTCATTGAATACTTTTAGGAGGGCCGTCTCAACACCATGATGACGCCTAAAGCCAAATTGGTAGATCTCAAATAAATTATTGGAGTTAAGGTGATCAAACAATTGATTATAAATAATTCTTTCTAAAATTTTAGTCAGACATGGCAATTGGGAAATCAGGCGAAAATTGGCTAAAACTCCATGATCTAATTCTGCCTTTTTTAGAAGGGATGCACCGCAGCATGTTTAAAAAATGAGGGCACAGATCCCTCACTAATAGAATCATTGATAATGGCTAGCAAAGATGGACCCAAAACATCAAAGGCTTCCACTACAAGGTGTGGTGGTACAATATCAAGAGGACAGAGAGATGGTTTAAGGGTGTCAATAGTTCTTTTTAACTGTGAAAGTGAGACAAGATCAAACGATTCCAAGACAATGCCCTGTTTAACAGTAGGAAGTTCACAGCCAGTTTGAACAATTCCATAGCGGATGGTATCAATTTTGCTGACAAAGAATGAAAGAAACTGCTCACATGAAAAAACAGTGCTATTTAATCTCATCACAGAATGAAGGGTGAATGGCCGCATTAATTGAATTAAATAAGACCATATAGGATTCTTAGAATGATGGGATACTAAATCAGCAAAGAAATCTTGCTTAGTTTTCTTAAATGCAGCCTGGACGTTCAATAGAGAAGTCCTAAAAATCTGTTTGGGAACAATCAGACCATCTTTTTTCCAACGCCGTTCCGCAGTTCGACAGGCGTGGCACAGCAATCGGGTAGTTTCATTTAGCCAGGGAGCAGGTCTTCCCTTATTACAGCGTATCTTGAGTGAAGCAATTGAGTCTAAAACCGTCTTACAAGAAGAATTAAATTTTAAGACAGAATCATCGATACCATAATTTTGGACATGCACATCAAGACTAGAGAATATGGTTTTAAAATCGGATATAATAGAAGAATTTAGAAAGGGAGAGCAGCGTGGGGGACAACTAGTAGTTGGGACATCAACAGTAATATTCAAATCCATCATTATAGAAAAGTGATCAGTGAAAGAAACATAGCATAAATCAATATTATTAACTGAAATATCACGTGTAAGAATGAGATCAAGGGTGTGACCGAGAGAGTGAGTTGGCGTATTAATATGCTGGATAAAATCAAATGAGTCCAATAGTGATAAAAAGTCATTAACCAAAGGTTTCGATTGACAACAAACGTGAATGTTAAAATCACCAACAATAAATACTTTGTCATGGGAGAGGGTGACATCAGCCAGGAGATTAGAGAATTCAGAAATGAAGATATCATTAAATTACAGGAGGTCTACAAACCACAGCAAACAACAAAGAAGGGGAGCTGCACACTTCGAAAAGTTGCAGTTCGAAACTACTAAACAGACCCTTTGTAAGGCTCCGACACAAGAACATACTTTTAAAAACATTGGCAATGCCCCCATCACGACGAGTCAGTCGCAGACAGTTTTAAAATGAATAACCTGATGGTACCACGTCAGTTTGCAGGGTTTACTGCAAACATACAAATAATAACCAAAATGTTGGCATATTTTAAATCAACTTGTGAAACACAGGATGTTTTTGGGACAGCTTTAATGAATCTTTTGGACTTTCTAAAAGTAAATGGGAAAACATTTTTGGGTATTATGTATCACTCAGTGCCCTTTACCAAGTTTGTGAGAAAACAGGCTAAAACAGGAATTTAGGAGATGATAGATGTGTTTTGGTTCCTTTTATTTTATTCTCCAAAATGACATGCTTAAGCCTTCTGTGCTCAGAGGCAAGACACCTTTTCACTGCCTCCATGCCTCATATATACTCAGTAGGCATGAAAAGATACATTTAATCCACACACAGTACATACTACTATACAAGAAGTACCGGTATATGGGGTAAGGAGACAAGGTGATCAAATAATGCAGAGTTACAGCTCCATGTCCAACCACAATTATCCTTAAATCAAAATAGTACATGCTAATTTTGAAGATACATGTCAATGCATGACATTGGCATTAAGCTCCCTGAATTTTACATATTATAATGTACTCAAATTGATTATGTCATTTTGTTAGTTTCTGGAATGTTATTAAAGTGTCATTGAAGTCAAGTGGC
This sequence comes from Polypterus bichir lapradei, assembly GCA_026402145.1. NCBI lineage: Eukaryota > Metazoa > Chordata > Cladistia > Polypteriformes > Polypteridae > Polypterus > Polypterus bichir. The sequence goes on from JANRMT010062815.1 coordinate 26,102,243, forward strand.
CTTATTGTCATTCCAATCATATGAAGTATTACAGCATAGAATGGTACGAAATAACATTCCCCAGGACTGTGGTGCAACATATGCATACAGACAAGACAAGTGAAAGATAGGTAAAGAACTATCCTACACCATAAATAAATAAATAAATAAATAAATAAATAAATAAATAATAGCAGGTATGGGAATATATAGTAATAATTTGAAACAGATAGTAATAAATAAACAATAACAACTAATAATAAAAAACAGTAGTAACAATTGTAACAAATATACTACATATAAATACGCTTCTAGGTGCAGAACTGAGTGCAGTGGTGCAGCACATAGTTCAGAATCTGGACAGCTAATTGGTAGAAACTATTGTAGAACCTGGCAGAACTGGTTCAGATGCTACAGTACCTTGTGCTAGATGGAGGTAAGACAAAGAGACCCTGGGAAGGGTGGGAGAGGTCCTTCATAATGCTATAGCCTTTGAGGATGCATCACTTTATAAACATGTCTTTAAAGGAGGGCAGACAGGTTCCAATGATATTTCCAGTTGTGTGCACTAATAATTGCAGGACCTTACGGTCAGAGACACTGCAGTTCCCAAACCAGACAATGATACAGCTGGTCAGAACGCTCTAGATGGTGTTGCTATTAAATGTGTTGAAAATGGGGGGAGGTGGGCTTACCTCCTTGAGACGCTGAAGGAAGTGAAGATGCTGTTACACCTTCTTGACTATGGAGGTGGTGTTGCCTGAGCAAGTAAGGTCAGTTGCTGGGTGCATACCAAGGAATGTGGTGTTCCTGGCCAAATCCACCTCAGAACCCTCAATGTGCAGTGGGGTGAACAGCATGGGTCTTCCTGAAGCCCACAATCTTCTTCTCCTCCTTCCATCTTTTCCACATTAACAGACAGATTGTTACACTTGCACCAGTCCACCATTTGTCGTATCTCCATTCTCTAAGCTGACTCAATGCAATTGCCGAAGAGATCCACCACGTTTGTGTCATCCGAAAACTTGATGATGGTTTTAGAGCTCTATGCAGCCGTACAATCGTGAGTCAGCAAACTTAACAGAAATGGGCTAAGTACACAGCTCTGGGGCACCACTGCTCAGCATGATAGTATTGAAGATAGTGTTTCTGGGACTGTGGGGTCTTTCTGTCAGGAAACCCAAGACCAAGATACTTAGGGAAGTGTTGATGTCTAGTAGATTCAACTTCCCTACAAGCTTCTGAGGGATGTGGGACTGTCACATGTACAATGTCTGTCCTTTAATGTACAATGTTCTTTAAGTTTGTATTATATGTATTTAGTTAAAAGGGTGGGCACCTTTCTGGTAACAGTACAGAGATTGAAACTGTCAAGGTTTTCAGAGAAGCATGCAGCATCATGGACAAAGGTTTCATTTGACAAAGACCTACATTCTCCTGCAAGCAAGGTCCTAATGTGAACTGGAGCAACAACACATAAACCTACACAGCACTGGACATCATCGTTAAGGGCTTATTATCTTAAAACTGCTTTGCTTCACCAGAACCAAGATAAATTAGGACTATAAGCACCTAGTAAACAGATAACTAAAGACCTGCTTTCTATTGTATAACTGCTTCAAAGTAACAAACTCATGAATAATTGTGCCAGGTAAACATGTTTTTTACATAGCATTGACAAAATTGAATACAAAATAGTTACAGTATGAGCTAGAAGGCTCTCTCACCCAGATTTGTGCTTTAGATCAATTGTATGCCGCATGTTACATAAGGCTAAAATTCCAAAGATGAAACATTAAACATAAAAACCAGTAAAAATGAAGACACTCCAGAAAATTTCAAAACTAAATACAGTGTTATACATGTTTGTATCATCTATCTTTTTTACCAATATAGTAAGCAGTTATACCATATCCAAAATCCTGTAGATCAACATATTGTAGTATTTAATTTTTTAAAGCAAGTGAGGTTCAGATATCCTAATACGTGTCTAATGGTTGGAAACCTGCATCAACAGAGAAGGGTAAGAAAAATAAATTTGGAGTTTTACTAAAAAATCTGTTAATTTTATTATCTCTTATTGTTATTTATGTTATCAAAAGCAGAGTCAATAATTGATTGCTTAACAAGCAATTGATTCACTTCTCTTCACCATACAATCTATATCATTTACAAACTTCTCAATTTGTCTTAAGCTGACATACAAAACAGCTAATGCTAACAAATAAATAAATAAGTGCAAAAGTAAAAAACAATATTATACACTCAGTATTCTTTTTCGTAAAATCTTATGACAAATGTAAAATAATGGTTAAAATAAAATAAAATAAAGTTATAGTCTTACTTTGCCATATCTCTTGAAAGCTGCATAAAATGTTCTCCGTCACTATCGGGCAGTAAATTGAGAATTCGGCGATAGCCATCCATAGCAAGCTTATGTTCTCCAATCTGTTCATAAAGACTGGACCTTTCCCACAGGTAACGGACATTGCTGGGATCATATTTGATTGCTTTGTAAAAGTATCAACAAAATGATAAAGCTGATAAATTTTAAAACAAGGACATTTTCAGCCATATTTATAACACATTCCCCACTGTCATCACACTCTTATTTTTTCGTTTTAAATTTTTAGTAACATTGTTTTGTATTCCATATAAGCAGCTATGATCATTATTATGCTATAATAAATTACTTTTGATTAGTGCATAATTTAGAAAACATTTTCTGATAGCTGCTTTCACTGCAAACCCAAAATATAAATCAAATTCTCTAATATGCAAAATACTCATATAGACAGACAGACAGACAGACAGACACTTTATTAATCCCCAAGGGGAAATTCACATACTCCAGCAGCAGCATACTGATAAAAACAATATTAATTAAAGAGTGATAACAATGCAGTGCAAGTTAAAAAAATGCAAGGTGGAGAGGCAGGTATAACAGTCTATAATCTTGTGTAGTGGTAACATTTAACCCCCCAGGTGGAATTTAAGAGTCGCATAGTGTGGGTGAGGAATGATCTCCTCATTCTGTCAGTGGAGCAGGACAGTGATGCAGTCTGTCGCTGAAGCTGCTCCTCTGCCTGGAGATGATACTGTTCAGTGGATGTAGAGGATTCTCCATGATTGACGGGAGCCTGCTCAGCGCCTGTCCCTCTGCCACGGATGTCAAACTGTCCAGCTCTGTGCCTACAATAGAGCCTGCCTTCCTCACCAGTTTGTCCAGGAGTGAGGCATCCCTCTTTTTTATGCTGCCTCCCCAGCTTACCACTGCGTAGAAAAGGGTGCTCGCCACAAACGTCTGATAGAACATCTGCAGCATCTTATTGCAGATGTTAAAGGACGCCAGCCTTCTAAGGAAGTATAGTCGGCTCTGTCCTCTCTTGCACAGAGTTTCAGTATTGGCAGTTCAGTCCAGTTTATCATCCAGCTACACTCCCAGAAAGAGTTTTTACAAAGCTTAAAAACAATATATGTACAGTATTTTCGCATGTTCATAAACAGTTTGCGAAGACAATACAATAGAAATTAGAGATGCTAAACAATATTAAATGTAATACTGTCAATAACATTGTGGTATACGGCCGGCTTGTCATCCCGGCCAATACCCCCAGGCTGCCAAATGGAGCCCTCCCTGAAGTATGGAGGTGCCCCGAAGACCAGCAGGGAATCATGGACTATATAGTTTTTATACACGACCCTGCTGGATACCACAGGGGCAGCAAGAGGGAGCTGCAGGGAGGACCGAAGAATCATTTGTGCCCTATAACCCGGAAGTGCGTCATAGGAAGAGCGACAACAGAAGTGACATGCTTCCGGGGTGAAGAAAAGGACTTGTACCTGACCCGGAAGTGATAAACAATCACATGGACTGGGGATTGGGAACACTTCCAGGTCAGGGTGTATAAAAGGACTGTGGGTGCTCCCAGACGGCGAGCTGAGCTGGGTGGAAGGGTGGCAACGCGTCTGGGAGTGGAGGATTGTTTATTGTAATATTGTGGTTATTTATATGAGTATAGTGGAGGAGAGGGTTCTTTGTGCACTGTTGTGTAATAATAAAGTCAACTGTTGGACTTTTTCCTGGTGCCTGGAGCCTTGGACAGGGGTTCAAGGGAGCGATTGCGCCCCCTATCTGTCACACATATGTGGTTTTCAAAAAACAACCCACAATGCAAAATGATGGTTTAATCTCATTTGTATCCTGGCTCACATTGAAAGAGCTTAAAGAAACAGGACATTTAAACTCATTCAGAATAAAAGCAAATGAAGGATATGTACATCTATTGTAATTTAGAAGAAATTCTTGATAGTATTCTTCATAGCCACTCCCTTACACTAACAAGTTTTGCAGTTATAATAAATTTTATAGAGATAGAAGTAAAAATTTTCTGAACTTTTCACAAACTGAAAAATATTTTTCTTCATCTTATATTTTCATTTGTTAATATTGATATTCTGGAATCTTGTGGGTAGCTCTGAAACCTACCTTGCCAATTAATAAAAAGTTAAATAAGATAAAAGATTAATTTATCTAATTATGATTAATAAGACTACTAAATGTTTCAGTTTTCACCTTATTCTCCAATGCTAATATAACCAAGGGCAAGTTTTCATAATTTTGTTTTCTTCACCATTCTCCTGTTTCATAATTTCTCTCTTAAAATCATAATTTTCATTTGCAAACTACAAAAAGATTTCACTGTTGTATTGTCACACTGTAAAAACTGCAAGCATTTAAAAGGTGAACTGATCTTAAAATCTCCTTTTCAAAGTTAGACAGGACTTTTTATACAAGATTCCTCCTTAAAGCCACGTTTTAAATATCATATAACTTTCGTTCTCCTTTGACAAATTTTTATTCTGCATTTTGCAAATGTATGAGCTATACAATAATGACTCATTCAGTTTTAAAAATACACAAATGGTATTTATACAAATTAAATTTACAATTTACAATAAAATACCTTTAGAATAGCAAAAGATGGCTTGCTTTATATTGTCTTGTTCAAGAGACATATCTGCCAGTTTGACCCATTCCTCACGGTTGCTAGGATTCAGGTGAGCAGCAATAAGACCAAACTGCAGAGATTTTTCCATGTCACATTGATCCTCATATATCATGGCCAAGGTTGAAAAAGGTTCATAGGCAAGAGGAGCTGCACAAAAAAGCACAATTAATATCAGAATCATTTAGTGATTCCATAAATATCAGTATACCTCAAAACATAAACATTACTGTTAGCTATGGAGAATGTCTTTTTCGTTCAAACCAATCATAACAGCAGACAATGGAATGCCTCACTGTAGATATAATGAAGATGCAATGCACTCCTTGGTGCTGTAAACATGTTAGACTTGATGATACAACATTTTTACAAGTGGAAAAAGAAATTGTATACAATGAGCTACTTCAGCTTACATAAAAGTCAGTTTTCAGAGATTAAAAAATATATATTTCTAGTACATGTAATGCACCCACCAACGTAAAATATACATTTGATACTGCAGTGATTGTCTTATTGTAACAGCCAGTCCTAGAAAGTTAATGTTAAATTCAGATTAGGTATTGGCTAAAATAGGTTTGAATGTTTTACACAGCTACAGTACAAAGATTGTAAAGGAACAGTCCTAACATTCCGATATAACTTTGATGCATTAGAAAAAAAGCTCAGCTATAAAGAAGGATTGATTGCAAATTGAAAGGTGTAGAGGCTCTAGTGCCTTTACCAAAACGGTAACAAAGCAAATAATGGATAATTCCTAAGTCCCACAGCAGCCTCCTAGCTCTGCCACAGAATCATGTACCTCCCTGTCTGTCCACCTTGAAGTGGTGCATTTAGATATAAATATATGTGAATGAAGAACAGTTTGGGGGGTGTGATTGCACTAATAACCGTCTGAGCAAGAGATGTTTAAAAAGTGCCATTTTTTTCTAGTACAGAACTAAACAAAATGCTGGTACTGTACCATTTTAAAAATTGGGTTTTTCTGTACTTTTCCCAGTAATGGTATACCATGGAACCCTAACAGGCAAAACATTTTCTCACCGTATATACAAATGTATGCAGAAAAGTATGTATAAAGAAACATGCTATAATTAAGTTATGTAAGCCTGAAACTAGGAGGCACGGTGGCACAGTGGTAGCACTGCTGCCTCACAGTAAGGAGACCTGGGTTCGTTTCCCGGGTCCTCCCTGCTTGGAGTTTGCTTGTTCTTCCCGTGTCTGCGTGGGTTTCCTCCGGGTACTCCGGTTTTCTCCCGTAGTCCAAAGACATGCAGGTTAGGTGCATTGGTGATCCTAAATTGTCCCTAGTGTGTGTGCCCTGCGGTGGGCTGGCACCCTCCCCGGGGTTTGTTAACTGCCTTGCGCCCTGTGCTGGTTGGGATTGACTCCAGCACAACCCCGTGACTCTGTAGTTAGGATATAGCGGGTTGGATAATGGATGGATGGATGGAAGCCTGAAACTGAAACATCATAAGCAAATTTATTTTTTATGTATTATTAATTTTTCTCTTCATTTTTGTGAGAACTTCTTTATATTAAATTTCACTAGAACTTTAACCCTAATATGAGTTTATTAAAAAGATGAAAAGGCACTATCCACTTCTGATAACTTCTAAATACTATTACAGTGATCCTGTTACAGTCTGTTTACAAATGTTTTTACTCTCTGTTTCTTAAAACATTCAAATGCTATTCAGTAGTGATCAGCTAACCAAAATACATGCTAATACCAGGTGCAAACAGGGTCAGAAGGAGAATGACTTAATTCACTAAACATAGTGGTCATGTTATTTAGTATTTTATTTAAAAAATAATAATGAATACATTTTGTTTACTATGTTCTTCTTCTCTTGGCTGCTCCTGGAGGAGTTGCCACAGCAGATTTTATTCCATATCTTTCTTTCCTCTGCTACACCCATCACCTGCATGTCCTCTCTCACCACCATCCATAAACCTTCTCTTAGGCCTTCCTGTTTTCCTCTTGCCTGGCAGCTCTAAACTTAGCATTCTTTTCCCAATATACTCAGCATCTCTTCTCTGCACATGTCCAAACCAACACAATCTCGCCTCTCTGACTTTCCATGCCTACAAAGATCTATGTAAGTGTAGGATGAGGGGAAATACAAGAAATGTTAAACACATAACTAAAAGACAAACTTTTTTCATGTTTTAGCACTAACGACAAAATGTTGACATTAAGTGTATAATACTGTATGTGAAGACCGAAGTCCAAATATCAAATAAGCACTTTCACAAAAGGTACAAACGTAACAGAACAAGTGCGCTTTTATTCAAGACAATAACTGAAGAAAAAGAAATTGGATTAGTGTACGTCATTGTCATGACTGCTTTGTTAGTACATCGTTAAGAACTGCTGACTCATAATCTAGAGGCAGCAGGTTTGAGCCTTTCCGTGTTCCAAAATAAATGTTTTAAGTAGTGAGCTGCTCTTTTTGTTACTATTATACAATAAAAACATACATTTGATTTGAGTCTGTAACAGAAGATGTAAATGGATGGTACTTGAAAAGGTTAGTGTTTTTTTTTTATTCAGTTTTATTCTCTCAGTTGAAGTGACACTGCTGTTTTCAAATAAAGACGTGCCATGACAGAGGTGAACTCAGATGAGGATGAGGGTTCTATATCGGAGAAAGAGAACAGAAGTCCTCCCCAAAAGAAACGTCCATTCACATATAAGAACAACGCAGCTGCACCAGGCATGAAGGCGAAAGATGGCGCCATTTGGATGCAGTAACAGGTCTGGTGTCATCCTGCCAGTCAGTCTGCCACACACCTGTCATTCAACGAAACAGCATGACTTAAAGAGCTCGCCAAGGTATCATGTAAAGTCCAGTTTGTGATTATGTTTTGTGACGTTCTTTATATAAAAACATTTATATGTTACTTATATAAAAGCCAGATTCAATGTTATTTACCTATTATCTTATCTTCCTACAGCATAAAGTCACAAGTAAACTGCAGAGCTTCCTCTGTTTGATAGACACAAGCATGCTTATAAAGTACATGTGTACTGAAGTGACTTCAACTGCAGGTGGAAGCTCCTGTTGCACCCTACGCAACTGTGTTTCATCTTATTCAGGATAAGATCCCACGGGAGAAAGACTTTCCGAGACTAAGGTCATAAAGCTTATAATACCATTTTTGAACAAAGGCAGAACAGTAACAACAATTGCTTAGGGTGCGACAGGAGCTTCTGCCATTTCTCTGTCGTTTTGGCCAGACTAACATGTAAAGCAGTAGCTCGCATGCAGGCTTCTTTATTATAAGTGTATAAGTAGCTACATCTATTTAAAAAAAAAAAAAACAAAAAAAAAAAAACTGAAAAGCAGCATACTTAGCTCTCTTGCATAGGTTTTCTCTGAGAGATTACACGGCATATTCTTAATAGCGTTTGGACAATAGTTTAATTCCTAGTTAAAGAAACTTCTACCTGCATATCTGCACCTGGCATATTCTAACATTTTATGGGACTGACTTTCTCCAAAGCCCAAGACCATACTGTAATGACTGATGGCCAACTCAAAACCAGCTTTATGTAAACCTATGTCAGCGTAAGTGTGCCTTTTTATTGACTGATATCCAGTTAAGTATTTGGTCTTGTTAATAGTTGCCTTAACAGACTGTAAATTGAATCTTCTTTATGTGTTGGGGATGGGGTTCAGGGCTCAAAATATAAATGGATACAATGGTACTTAAGTCCTTTGATTTTATTTTAACATCCACTAATTAAGCTTTGCACTCCAATATTTGTGTTTGTAATTAATTATTGACTTTCAAGATTTACTTATTATTCAGCTTTTCCTACCTAAATGGTTTAAGTAAGGATTTACTTGAAAATATTTACTATTTACATTTTAAGATGATCTGCTGATTATTTAAGGGAGAATTCTCGAGCACTGCTTGATGAAATAACTTGCTTTCAAAAAGGATAATTTATTTTATCAGTCTAGAATTTGTTTATCTTTACTTATTAATCTCTATAAACAAACTAATTTGATTGCACATTAAAAAAATTCCTAGAAAAATGTCCTTGGTGTTCAGAACACTTGCACACATTCGGTTTCTGACATATGTTAGTGTCTCTGTAATGTAAAAAAACATTTTAATGCACGTTTAAATTTATTTTAAAGTGACCCAAAATTCACTTACTATGGAACATCGTTAGTATTTGTTTCATTTTAGAAAATGGAAAAAAAATGGTGCTTACCTTGTCTGATTATTTCCATGCACATTAGGATTGCATCTTCTTTGTCTCCACGGGCATACCGAATATTGGCCTCCCCCATCAAACCCCTCAGAGCTCTTGGTAATTTGCTGCGATGTCTCCTTTCCTAACCACAACAAAAGTTGGTTTAGTTCATTTGGTTTTCACTGGATAATTTAATTGTGGGGACTTTATCATAAGTTCATGTCAGAATAGAAGAACAAAGGTTTATTTTACATTGTACATGACAAAATATTTTCACATCCATTGTTAACAATGAACTTTTAAGAAAGTTTATTACCTTCATCATCTTCTTGTTCTCACGGTTTAACTCCATTTCTAGAGCAAAAACTTCTCCAGCAGAAACAGTTTCCATATGCTCCTCATTATCATCTTCCTCGCCATCTTCATCATCATCATCTTCTTCTCCTTCTCCCAGCATGGAAGCAAATGCCCGCTTCACTGATGGGCTAACACCATCTTCCTCAACAGCTGTATAAAAAAAAAAAAAAAAAAAAAATAGCACATTAACAGTTTTGGTTCTGTTTTGGGCTTTTAAAAACTGCTTAACAAAAGACTTATTCTGAAATCAATGCATTCAACAAATTAACAAAAATATTTAGATGAAACCTGCGGTGGGTTGGCACCCTGCCCGGGATTGGTTCCTGCCTTGTGCCCTGTGTTGGCTGGGATTGGCTCCAGCAGACCCCCCGTGACCCTGTGTTTGGATTCAGTGGGTTTGAAAATGGATGGATGGATGGATGGATTTAGATGAAACAATAGATAAACAACATATATACATATACATGAGATATATACAGAGATATATATATATCTATACTAATAAACGGCAAAGCCCTCACTCACTCACTCACTCACTCACTCACTCACTCACTCACTCACTGACTGACTGACTGACTGACTGACTGACTCATCACTAATTCTCCAACTTCCCGTGTAGGTAGAAGGCTGAAATTTGGCAGGGTCATTCCTTACAGCTTCCTTACAAAAGTTGGGCAGGTTTCATTTCGAAATTCTACGCGTAATGGTCATAACTGGAAGTTGATTTTCTCCATTTACAGTAATGGAGTTGAGCTGGAGGGGCGGAGTTTCGTATGACATAATCACGCCTCTCACGTAATCACGCATTACGTAGAAAGCCAGGAAGAGCTACAAAACGCGCTTTAGAAAACATGCCTTATATAATTAAGAAGGCAGCGAAACAATTAGAAGCGAGCGACTGACATATAAAACCATATTCAGCGGCTCATGTGAACTGACGCAGTGCGCAGACAAAAAGTAACAGTTCCAAAGAGTGCTGAACAAAAACCTAATTACACTGCTACGCTCGAATAGATAAACCACACTCAGTGGCGCGATGGTAAAGCATTCGCCTGTAGCGCCCACGTCCGAGGTTCGATTCCTGAGAGGGGATGCACTAAGTATGTACGCGCGCTTCTCGATTTATTTTAACCTCGCATCCCCTTAGTTTGAGATGTATGAAAACGCATGCGGTTAACGCAGAAAGACAGATCACCTATTCACCTATTGAAGCTTCATGAATAATGGATACTTTATTCGCGATCAATGATGGTTTTGGTAAAGCCATACTCAGTGTATTCATTAGATGAACGGTAAAAAAGTAAGAGCGAGGGGACGGTAACTTACTGAAGCACACAAGCAAAACCACAATAGCACGCGGGCTCGATGTACTGACTTGCGCGATCACATTCCAAAAAATATTTCTTTTCAAGTTC
>JANRMT010062815.1:26123212-26153356 GCA_026402145.1 Polypterus bichir lapradei
CACCAATTTTCAAACTTCCCGTGTAGGTAGAAGGCTGACCCCATCTTCACGAAATTTGGTAGGTGACTTCCCTGCACTAACCGAAACCGATGTACGTACTTATTTCGATGGTATGACGCCACTGTCGGCCGCCATATTGAATTTTCCAAACGTCACTAATTCTCCAACTTCCCGTGTAGGTAGAAGGCTGAAATTTGGTAGGCCCATTCCTTACAGCTTACTTACAAAAGTTAAGCAGGTTTCATTTCGAAATTCTACGCGTAACGGTCATAACGATCAACAACGTCCGCCATATTGAACTTTCTTATTTATGGCCCCATCTTCTCGAAATTTGGTAGGCGGCTTCCCTGCACTAACCGAAACCAATGTACGTACTTATTTCAGTGGTATGATGCCACTGTCGGCCGCCATATTGAACTTTTCAACAGTCTTTGTTACTTATGGACCCATCTTCAAGAAATTTGGTACACGGGTTCCCAACGCTAACTGAATCCTACTTACGTACATATATACGTCCATAGCCTGCAGCTTGGTCACCATGTTAGGCGGCGTTGGGTCCCCCATCCCAACGCCTCCCACGTTGTTGGCTGCCTGCCTATATAAGGCCGTCCATCGCTCCAGTCTCTACATTCCCTTCCTTGCTTCGCCACAGGATTCACGTCTCCCTGCTGATAACTACAGCCTTTTTGTTTAATCCACGGCTTCTCCGCTGTTTTATTGTTTGTTTATTACAATTATAGTTATTGTATAGGTATTTTACACTTACTTTACGTTACTCAGGTACCCATTTCCTTCATCATTCCAACCCCCATTACCATGTCTATCGAGGTGATCACCATCGATCAAAGAACTGTCACTTACCGAGTGGTTTCCTTGCCCGGAGATGGCACCTACCTTTTCCATTCTCTGTGTTACATATTGCACGGCCATATCAGGCTCACTCTTGATATCCAGAAGAACATTGTGTCTTATGTATTGAATGACTGGGACAGGTTCAAGGTGTGGACTGATGACGATACAGGAGATAATTATACTACACAGGAGCACTAGAAGAGTGAAATGCTTAAGCCCTTCACCTATGGTTCTGCATGTGAGTTGATGGCTGCCGCTGAATTGTTCGGTTGGTGCTTTCAAGTGTACCGAAATGGCCAAATATTTTACACCTTTCGACAACCGCCAATGCCTCCTAAACATCTTACATTTACAGGTGACGATTTCAGTAGTGGACACTTTGATGTTTATGAATGTTTAAACTCTCAAAAGCTGGATGTGAAGTTATCGATGAAACCGGTTGTAAGCTTACAACGCTTGACAGATGCCGAATGTCACTTCAACACAAGTCCTGGAAATACTGTCGTAATTGAAACAAACCATGAACCTCAAACTGATTATTACAGCAGCAATCCAAGCTGTGAGATTTGAGACAAGATTACTGTTCACATGGCCAACTGTAAGTTGCATGCTCAAGAGTAAGCTCAGCGCACAGCTTGGTCATGTTACAACCGGATGGCCGAACTCACAATGTGGTATACAAAGAGATCCTTAACAAATAATTATTGGCATATTTTCCCTCAGTTTAAAAAGGTTAAATTTTCTTCTTAATAAAAATTTTAATGCAGTACTTCGCCGCTGCGAAGCGCGGGTATTTTGCTAGTATACTATAATCCACATTGCTTGAGGTCCAGTGTAAAGTTTCCACAGTCAGTGATGGTTTGGAGTGCCATGTCATCTGCTGGTGTTGGTCCATTGTGTTTTCTGAGGTCCAAGGTCAACGCAGCCGTCTACCAGGAGGTTTTAGAGGACTTCATGCTTCCTGCTGCTGACGAACTTTATGGAGATGCAGATTTAATTTTCCAACAGGACCTGGCACTTGCACATAGTGCCAAAGCTACCAGTACCTGGTTTAAGGACCATGGTATCCCTTTTCTTGATTGGCCAGCAAACCCGCCTGACCTTAACCCCATAGAAAAACCATGGGGTATTGTGAAGAGGAAGATGCAATACGCCAGACCCAACAATTCAGAAGAGCTGAAGGCCACTATCGGAGCAACATGGGGTCTCATAACACCTGAGCAGTGCCATAGACTGATCGACTCCATGCCACGCTGCATTGCTGCAGTAATCCAGGCCAAAGGAGCCCCAACTAAATATTGAGTGCTGTACATGCTCATACTTTTCATGTTCATACCTTTCAGTTGGCCAACATTTCTAAAAATCCTTTTTTTGCATTGGTCTTAATTGATATTCTAATTTTCCGAGATACTGAATTTGGGACTTTGATTACTTGTCAGTTATAATCATCAAAATTAAAAGAAATAAACATATGAAATACATCAGTCTGTGTGTAATGAATGCATCTAATATACAAGCTTCACTTTTTGAATGGAATTACTGAAATAAATCAACTTTGTCATATTCTAATTTTATGACCAGCACCTGTAGAGATATATATACTGTATATCTATACTAATAAAAGGCAAAGCCCTGACTGACTGACTCACTCACTGACTCACTCACTCACTCATCACTAATTCTCCAACTTCCCGTTGTAGGTAGAAGGCTGAAATTTGGCAGGCTTATTCCTTACAGCTCACTTACAAAAGTTAAGCAGGTTTCATTTCGAAATTCTACACGTAACGGTCATAACGGTCGATAACGGTCGACAACGTCTGCCATGTTGAACTTTCTTATTTATGGCACCATCTTCACGAAATTTGGTAGGCGGCTTCCCTGCGCTAACCGAAACCGATGTATGTACTTATTTTGATGGTATGACGCCACTGTCGGCCGCCATATTGAACTTTCCAACATCACTAATTCTCCAACTTCCTGTGTAGGTAGAAGGCTGAAATTTGGCATTCTCATTCCTTACAGCTTACTTACAAAAGTTAAGCAGGTTTCATTTCGAAATTCTACGCGCAACGGTCAATAATGTCCGCCATGTTGAACTTTCTTATTCATGGCCCCATCTTCACGAAATTTGGTAGGCGGCTTTCCTGCGCTAACCGAAACCAATGTACATACTTATTTCGGTGGGATGACGCCACTGTCAGCCGGCATATTGAACTTTCCAATGTCACTAATTTTTACAATGTCCGCCATATTGAACTTTCTTATTCATGGCCCCATCTTCACGAAATTTGGTAGGCGGCTCCCCTGCGCTAACCGAAACCAATGTACATACTTATTTCGGTGGTATGACGCCACTGTCGGCCGCCATATTGAATTTTCCAAACATCACTAATTCTCCAACTTCCCGTGTAGGTAGAAGGCTGAAATTTGGTACTTATTACGGTGATATGATGCCACTGTCGGCCATCATATTGAACTTTTCAACGGTCTGTTACTTATGGGCCCATCTTCAAGAAATTTGGTACGCGGGTTCCCAACGCTAACTGAATCCTACTTACGTACATATATACGTCCATAGCCTGCAGCTCGGTCACCGTGTTAGGCGGCGTTGGGTCCCCCATCCCAACGCCTCCCACGTTGTTGGCTGCCTGCCTATATAAGGCCGTCTGTCGCTCCAGTCTCTACATTCCCTTCCTTGCTTCGACACGGTATTCACGTCTCCCTGCTGATAACTACAGCCTTTTTATTTAATCCACAGCTTCTCCGCTGTTTTATTGTTCATTTATTACAATTATAGTTATTGTGTAGGTATTTTAGACTTACTTTACATTGTTCAGGTACCCTTTTGCTTTATCATTCCAACCGTACCCCCATTAACATGTCTATCGAGGTGATCACCATCGATCAAAGAACTGTCACTTACCAAGTGGTTTCCATGCCCGGAGATGGCACCTGCCTTTTCCATTCTCTTTGTTACATATTGCACGGCCATATCAGGATTACTCTTGATATCCGGAGGAACATTGTGTCTTATGTATTGAATGACTGGGACAGGTTCAAGGTGTGGACTGATGACGGTACAGGAGATAATTAGACTACACAGGAGCACTAGAAGAGTGAAATGCTTAAGTGTACCGAAATGGCCAAATATTTTACACCTTTGGACAACCGCCAATGCCTCTTCAACATCTTAGATTCACAGGTGACGATTTCAGTAGTGGACACTTTGATGTTTAGAAATGTTTAAACTCTCAAAAGCTGGATGTGAAGTTATCAATGAAACTGGTTGTATACTTACAACTCTTGACAGATGCCGAATGTCTCTTCAACACAAGTCCTACAAATACTGTCGTAATTGAAACAAACCATGAAACTCAAACCGATTATGACAGCAGCAATCCAAGCTGTGAGATTTGAAACAAGATTACTGTTCACATGGCCAAATGTACATTGCATGCTCAAGAGTAAGCTCAGCGCACAGCTACAGCTTGTTCATATTACAACTGGAGGGCTGAACTGACAACGTGGCATACAAAGAGATCCTTAACAAATAATTATTGGTATATTTTCCCTCAGTTTTAGAAAGGTTTAATTGTCTTCTTAATAAAAATTTTAAGGCAGTACTTCGCCGCTGCGAAGTGCAGGTATTTTGCTAGTATATATATATATTGCTCAAACTAGATGTGCAAAGCTGATAGAGAAGTATCCCAACCAACTCAAGGCTGACATTAAAGCAATAGGAGGTTCAACAAAATATTGACATTGGGGGGTGATCCTTTATTAATCTCAGTATGTCTTGTTTTTGATTTTTTTATAATTTTTCTGAACTGAAGCTGTGATATCTTTCACTTGGATATTATAGGTTGCATTGAGTAAGTAAAGCTGTGAAGAAATATTTTTTGTGTGTGCTTTCATTTATGGCTGTAAAGCAAAAAAAAAAAAAAAAGGGAATATTTAGAAGCGGGTGATTAGTTTCTATACCCACTATATATATATCAAACGAGAACACCATCAATAGACATTTGGACATAAACCCAGCATATGCAAACTTAAGAAGAACATATTCATAATTAATAAAACTTTACAACCAATAACCCCCCCCCCCCCCCATCACACTGACTTAGCCACCACCCCACGTAATTTTTACTATATATTGCCTTTGATTCTTGTAAGTCTAAGCATTATCCTCTAATGAATGCCCCCTGGCAGGGGCTGAAAGCTCAGGAATAAAAACTACTTTATGATACGTGATTTATTCTCTCCCTTTGTGGCTCTCCAGCTACAAATATGGAAACTGTATCACAGACCTTCTCTTCCATATATATATATATATATGATTCTCTGAACTTTTCAAATCAGTCTGTTTCATCAAAATTCAAAACATGTTACATATGGCCCACGATAACTGCTACTTTCCTAATAAACATTATTTGAATTCTTTTTTTATATATAGATTGTATTTGTGTACAATTTAGCCAGATTACATTTACACCTGAAATTGAAATACATGTCCATTCTCCATTTATTTGCATTGCACAGCGCACCGCAGGAAGGAACCTGTAGTTGGAATGTAAACTGGCCGTCTGTAATGGAACAACAAGAAAAAAGTGAAAATATAGTGACATGGAACACTGGCACAAAGAACTGTGTTGTTTTAGCACAATATCAAATATGTGACAATCTCATGAAGGAGATAGAAGCACAACATCACTGGTGCTTCTACTGTCACTCTACTCATTTTTTAAAGCAGGACAGATGTCAGGTCTGACCACCCTTATGCTGATTACCCGACTAATGCCTCAGCTCTATAAGATTTTTTTCTCTTTTCCACTGATTTCATTGCATTTCCACTCCAGTTAAATATGTTCATAAACCAATCCTGTCTAGCTCTGCATATGGTCTGTGTGATCCATCACCAGCATGTGGGCTAGTACCATCCAATCATGACGCAAGATGTAAATGGGTGTAACTTGCTTTAGCTACAAATTCCTACATCTGTCCAGACAGCCCCCTCAATCAATATTAATATCACGTTTTTAAAAACAAGCACCCCCATTCGAAACTACATCATAGTTGTATTTTTGATTCAGATAATATTGAACTGGTTGGGATTAAAAAAAATGTGTGTAATATTCCCAGGATACATAACAGCAATGGACTTGGAAGAAAACTCAGCTTGACTTCACACTTGAATGCAGATATCTTGTGGTTTAGAAGCTGTCCAAGTCATGGAGTGGATGATGTTTCCTTCCATTGCTCAGGAATGTAGGAGTCAGAAGACCACCAATTCTTAACTGGTGGTGTGATACCACAGAGCAAATTCCCAGACTGAGATAAACTGGCTCTTCATTTCAAGAATGTTTTAACTGTCAATCACTGAATTGTATTACCAGTGGTTTGACTAGAAGTTTGCACAGACTTAGAAGAAGATGGAAATACAACTTTTTCAAATAAATGGAGAATTATAATTGAGCAAGTAACATCTTATAAAAGTTTGAAAATCTAGAATGATGATTAAATTGGCTTTCACAATTATAGCCCAAATATGGTTAGGACTCTGAATAAAGACTGACTGTCTTACATGAAATGGATGAGTTCAATGTTAACCCCTGGAGTTTACAAATATTCTATGCATTATATTTTATCCTCTGTAAAAATTCCTGCCTCAGATAAATTTAAACATCAATGCATAATTAAAGCAGGTTATAGAGTCATTAGAGCTGATCAAATGTCTGTGAAACAGCTAAATGCAGACATTGTCCATGCAAAGCTTGATTAAATCCTTATTGATACTCAACACTTAATAATAATTAGTTCCATTTTAGTAGTCTGACAAATGATAGAATCCTACAATGTAGAATAAAGCAGGCAATGCAGAAAATCTAACAGATCATTGGTACATGCATACTGTATACAGTGCTGTAAAAATGTTTTTGCCTCTTACCTATCCAATATATACTATATCAGAGCATTTAACATCCAGAAGCAGAATAGGCACCCTCATCAAAACTGAAGTGTACTTAATGTAGCTTGGTTTAAGAGCATTTTGAGTATTTTCCACTCAACAATGACTGCCAACTCTTTTCCCCAAACAGCAGTCTTGTTTAATTTTGCATTTGCACCTATGTTTTCCATCCAAAATACTACCACTGCCCTATTTTGCACATTCCACCTCATTTAGTTAACATTGCTTACACTTTAAAAACATTATCTTAATAGTCAATTTATTTTTTGTACATTAGTTCATTTATATAATTATTTATTTTGCAAAGTAACAAGAAATGGTGAGTAAGGAGATTAGGCTTGAGGTAGAGCAATCAGAAACATAGCTTTTCAAATTATCCTGTATGTAAATTGCAAAAATAAATAGCAAAAACATATCATACTGTGAAACCAAAATACAGTTACATTTTGTACAACAGGATATGTGTATCAATGTGCAGATGTTGCCTTACAAAGTTTGTTTAACTTTATAATAATTCTGTTCATCCTCAACACGATAATTTCCATCTTTGCAGTTTGACAAATAATACAATCCTTTAATGTAAAATAAAATAGGTGATGTAGAACATATAGCATACTGTACACAGTGCTGTAAAAAAGTATTTGCCCCTTACTGATATCCTGTTGAAACGTAACCATATACTGACCCTTACCGTAAGAGTGAAGCAGTCACCACAAGATTTGTAGAAAAAAAACTGTGCTGTAATCAAAGGAAATTCCAGAAATGATAAGGTAGAATGTTGTTGAAACTTACCAATCGAGAACGGGTACAAAGCCATTTTAGGGCCCTGTGAATCCACCACAGCACAGCAAGAGCCATTATTTTCAGATTGAGAACATTTGCAACAATTGTCAATCTTCCCAGGGAAGGTCGACCAGCCAGAATTACTACATGGGCACAGGGACAACTCTTTCAAAAAGTCATACAACCACGGAAGAAAATCCAAAGAATTGAACACCTCACTAGACTCAGCTAAGGTCAACATTAATGACTCCATGAAAAAAATGGTATCTTATGATTAAGTTTTTAATGATGAACTTTGAAGAGTTACAGATTCATCAAGGGTGTGCATTCCTCTAGATCAAAATCTCTGGACAAATCTGCCCCTAGGCTGCAGTAGGTTATGAAAGCAGAATACAATACATCCTGTGTCTCAGGGGTTTACAATATGGTGGGCCCAGGCACACATTTACCTAGCCTCTTTCAGATGACAAGCTGCTGGGTGCAATTTACCACTATTTCATCTATGTTCAGTAATGCTACAAATCAGTTAGTGATTCTTGATGAGGACATGCAAAAGTTACTCCAATAACACCATGACAGTCCTTTCAGTGCACACCTTCACTCTATAAAGATCCTCCTAAAAATTCTTAGATTAATTTGTGGCCTCTCCTGGAACCTTATAGGCTTAACTACAATCCACCAACATCAATAAGCCTTGGGAGATATTGGATGTGGACCAAATAGCACTATTGTCGGTCTATAAGAACAAAAAGATCATCTTGATGGTGTCTGTATATAATTTTTGTATTGAATGATATTAAAGAGTTGTAAACAAATAGTATCAGATTTGGGTTCTTTGTTTAACATGAAGAAAGAGCTGCAAGTAAATGTGGTGAGTGAAGAAGTTCACAATACCATTCCAACCACAAACCAACATGATGAGAAAGATGAATAGACTCCTGAAGCCTATAATCATCTCCTATGTGGCAAACTACCAAGACTATTAAGATAAATGACTCTGAGAGTGCCAGTTTGCCTACAGCAGTGGTATATGAAGCAACTGGCAAAATACATTCTCTGATTGCATACAGCAGGCAGAAAAAGGGTCCACTTGAAAGGTTAATTCTCTTAGCTCCTCCTACTCCAGACACCAAACTTATCAAAATGTCCATATACTGAAACAGTTGAATAAGTGCACCCAGAAGAAGTTGGTGGAATTGGTGTCCAAACAAGCCAGATATTAAAATCTGGTTTGGATAAGAGCTCACCATCACTCTATTGCTTCAAACTAATTTCTCCTTTACACTAAACTTAAGTACCGAGTCACAGTGAGAAACTTAGGTCATCAAGAATCTGTATGTCAGCACAGTTGGCAATGTTTCGTTTAGCAGCATTTGATTTATAACTCTGTGCAGTGCCTTACATCATAAATGATGAAAATCAAACACTGTCATAGCTCTGCTTCAGAGTGCCAACGTTATAGGCTTAGATTATTATAGTGTGATGGTTTCAAAACAGGTTTGAGTCTTCTTGGGTAAGTCTTTGGATTTGGGAAGTTTATCCCATTCTTCTAGCAGACATACTCAAACTTTGTTAGTGTAAATTGTACAGAAAGTGAAGGGGTCTGAATACTTTCTGAATCTACTGTATATATCATTTAATGTAACACTGACATTGAATTAGATAAACAGAATCAGTATATGAAACATGCAGGGCCTCAAACTATTAACAAACACGTTTACATATGCAGTAAACGTAATAGTAACTTGGATGCATTTTAAAGTAAATACCATTATTTCAGCTGAATACAAGAAGTTCTGAATTTACTTATTTAGCTGTTCAGTTACCCAACCTACACTTACCCAGATTAATGAATAGGCTAACCTAGGCCGCAGCCCAGGGGGTCCAGACTGACTGCAGGGTTCCAGTTGGGGGAATAAAAAAGTAATTGGATTAATTTCTTACTATCATTGCTATACGGGTGTATTTTGCATTACGTGTGCAAGGATACAGTGGTCATTGGCGATAACAAGACAAACCCTGCAGCACGCTCCTTCAAGGTGCACAGCTGTTGAGCCACAAGCTGTAAAGGGCAAGAAAGACAGTGAGAGAAATGTGAGGCGAGTGGCCCGCACCACTTCCTCGGTGCACCAGTCTGTCAAATCACATGATCGTACTTAACTCTTGGCAACCCAGCACCAATGCAAACAAGAAATATGTGCAAGAAGAAAGTTATTAAATAAACAGATTTGTGATTAATGCACATGAGACTGTGCTGTGCTGGGACTGCAGCAAGATCAGAGTGTAGAAGTGCTTAGTGAAATGAAATTCGTTCTTGCACATCTCCTTTGTAAGGTTGACAAAAATACAATGCAAAAACTTCTTAGCATACTGTATATATACAGCAAATTATTAATCAACAGCAGTGGGGAAGACTACATTGAAAAATTAGGGGTGTTTAGAAAACGTCAGTCGGAAAATTTCTCCGATTTTATTTTCTAAAGTGTTTTATGCTTTTGTTTACAAAGATGCCAACTTTCAAATTCGTGGAGTGGAGTTAACATTAGCTGGCAAGCCATGAACAAACTTTCAATTAGGACTGAAACCTCACTTTACCCATGATTGATTCTCACATGTTAATTTTTTGAAAGGCCAAGTGCAGAATCTGCAATAGTGCACAGGAGAGGAGAGAAGGGGGGACAAAACAGCTGCTGGATTAAACTTTTTCTGGTATCTATCCAGAAATTACAAGTTGGTTATGCTTTTACTGAATAAAGTAAGATTGTGTTATATGCATATATTTTTTTTTGCTTTATTGCATTTTGTTCCTTTGAACATTCTTGTTATGCAGTATTTACTAATAAAGAAGCAAATGAATAACACTGACATAGCCACTGTCCTTTACTATTTATTGCTGTTGGCCTTGAAGTCTGTAGAACTAATCATCAGTTATTAGTATATGTATACAATTAAGAAAGTAAACCTTCAGAGTTAAAAAGAAAATGACAAAACAAAGCTGAACATTTAAAAACATGGCAAGAATACAGATGTTTCCTAAATGTCGATACATGTAACTATGACATTACTACAATTTTATTAATGCAAAACTAAGAGAAGGAACAAAGACCAGATAATTAAACAATGAGATTGATAAAATGTAATAATGATTATATGATGATGAATATGCTTGAAAAAAAACCTGCAGCATTGACACCTTACAGGGCTGAATCCATGAGCACCAAATGACTTTACTTATAAATAAATAGGGACAAATATGTGCACATTCATTAAATGATGCAAGAATAGCTAGTGTCTGGCCAATTGTGGTGTGCTAGTCTGGACAAAAGTCCAGGACCAATTTTGGATGTCAGCCCTTCCCTGATTATCTGTCACTAATGCCATTGAAGAACAGTCTTTATCAAAGCAGGCTATGCCATAACATAGAGTAAGGTCTATAGTTCAACAGGAAAGACTGCATAGTCTTACACCGATGCCTCTTGAAAGTGATACCCTTCAACAACAGGATATCACATTAAACAACTTTGCTGCAAAGAACACCACAATAAACATCTTATAAAGGTAGTGACATATATTTTGCTATTGTGCTATTCTGTGTTGTACATTCACCTAAGGTTTTGTGGATGTTGTGGGTTGAATGTCAAGACAGTAGAAGGCCACTCTGTAGACTGGATAAAAGTAAGCCTGTTGCTTATGTCGTGTTGTTTTGCGCTAATTCACACTGCGTATTCCTTCAGTAACTGTTGCATGAAGTCATATGACTATTCTAAAAGACAGATTGTCGTTTTATACTGCACATTTCTAAGGCCCATAATATATTCTTACATTGGTATGTTAAAAGCAATGTTGTGTGCATCAAGTCAAACACAGTGATTGGCATTTCACACTTTCTACAGGTCACTACCTGAAGGTACAGAAAGGCATTTTTATAAACAGGAGGATGACGGGGAGGGATGGCCTCGAGACTGGGCTCAGCCTGAGGGCCCACAGGTTAGTTAATCTGCTCCTCTATCTAGCATAGGATATATTTTGCTATGATAATAGCTCACAAGTAACGAGATGGAACAAACCTTATGCTGTATAACATAAACAATCTTAGAACACTAAGCATGGTATTTAGGCTTAAAAGTGTTACCTGAAGCTCGTTGAGAGGGTGAAAATTTCCTTGTACACTCTTTAGATGTACTGGGAAACACCTGTTCTGAATGAAGGTTTTCACCTTCATCTTCTGTGACACCATCATCACACTCCTGCAAAGAAAGGAAATGTACTATAAGAATAAAGGCTAGACGATACCAAATGTTGTAACATTGTTTAAAAAGAAGGTAGTAAGGAGGTTGAGGCAACCCTGATAACTACAAGTAGGCAACATAACAGACCCAATTATAAAATAAAAGCTGGTTCACTAATACATGGATGGATAGATATATAATCAGCTATCCAGTATCAGTGTGTTAACAGACAATGAACATGGATTTAAACACTGAATGTTATAATACTCTGAGGTTTAAACAAAAGTAAAGAAACATTTTATACGGCTGTTAACACTATAATAAACACCTTGATTGTCTTAAGGCATTTGATAAGATACCTCATAGATATCTATAGTTTGACTTGTTATCAAACTATTAGAGATCAGGATTCAGGGTTCAGTGTACAGATGAGCGCAGAATACGATTAAGCATAGAAAAAAAAACACATTACAGTACAAGAAACAATTTGAAGTTATTTCATGACAAAAGTTTGAATACTCAATGGTCAGTGCTGGAACCACTGCTATTATGTATAATGTAAATAAATTAAATTGTAGATGACACCAAATTAGGTTGTTTACCAGATACCTGCGAGTCGGCAAAATTCCAATAGGAGAAGCTGAATAAAACTCAAATGTAAATATTAATGTAAAAGAAGTATTGCACAAACCAAGTAAAAATATTTGTTAAAAAAAAAAAGTGTACCTTATGAAAAAACACATTTTTAACTTTTTTTCTAAAGCTTGCAGAACATGCACAGTCCAAATGGAAAACAACAATGTGCTATTTGAAAATGATTTCCATAAAAATGCAAAGAAAATGTCTCTAAGGATTAGGAAATAGTAGATTTCAACACAATAGTGACATTAATAAAGAAATTATCCAACAAAACTAATCTAAAAAGAGGTTTCTCAACACTATCCAGATTTAAAGGGTGATCTCTGCAATATTAAATCACTAATATAGCCGTCAGTGCTTGAAGCCCTCTCTGAAACAGCTTTTGTTGCAGGAATTCACAAGTACTTTTTTGCAAAGTTGTTTACCTGTGAATAGTTAGTTTTATGAACAATTCAATGTTTGTAACACATTTTTCATTTGGCTAGGTATTGTGCGCTGATGAATAAAACAGTGCTTGTTTATAGTGGTCAAAGAAGATAAGAAGAAAAAAATAAACAGAATCGTGGTAAGAGAAAAGGAAATAACTGGTGTCTCACTTTTTGCGTGGATTTGAGCATAAAAATATGCTTACACCAAAAAACAGGAAAATGTGAACAAAAATAATCTGATTGATAAAATCTGGTTTATGCATATTTGTAAGCAATTTACCCTTCATAAATTACAATCACCTTGTAAATGTGCATGTGTGAATACATCTTGAACCCCATCTAGTTGCCACCCTGAAACAACCATACATGGACTGTAATTAACCATGCCTGTACATACATATATATGTATATAAACTAAACATATTTGCCTGTAAGGAGAGGCAATGACAACAAGCCAAAAAAAAAAAAAAAAGGCAAAAAGCAAAAACTCTGAAGAGTGTGAAACAGAAGTTCTTGTCTCTAAAGTGTAGGCATGCGAAGAACCTTTAAAAGTGGTCAAAACGCAGATGTCACCAACAAACACAGCCATGTTGAATAGCAACATGTTCCTGCTGCTCTGAATGCAGAAAGCTCTGCCTCTATGCTTTTGAGTGAAATAGCCACTCTAGAGGCTGACAGTTGTCAGTAGACGAGTAGGGAGCTCAGTCATCTGGCTCCATATCAAATGAGGTCAGGGGGCAGAATATTACACTGTGCCACATAATGTAGCACACCGCATGCAATCACAATGCTACAGACCTTCATTGGCTGCTAGTGCAGTCTCCCACCTGACACTTCCAAACACTGCCACCTGCATCTGAGCACACAGGAGCATTTGTGGCATTATAACACCTCTTCTCTGTTATCTGGGGAAAGGTATAAAGCACCAGCATCTGAACAGGTAGCCACTATAATGTGGCACATCTAATGACTCATTGCTGTTACAATGAACAGCACTGTGGGTTCAGCCTGATACCTTACCAACAAGCCTGCCATCATGTCATAAACCTCCAGCAAGTCATCTGCCAATGCTAACTTGCCTCAAAATAAATTAATCATTGGTTGACCCAGGCTACTGAGCAAAAACGTTTGTCAGTCTCATATTAGAGGACTTAATGGAATGTTAGTATTTACAGTTAACAAAAGCAGATTCATTCTCAGTAGGTGCCCTTAATGTAGTATGAGTGCAAATATGCCTTTTTATGTATGCTGTACACCCACAGCATAAGGAAACTGAATGTGGTGCCTCATCAGTCATTTATGGTTTCCAACACAGTGGACATGATGAAGCTGAAAATTGGCCGAGATATTAAAAATGTAGCTAAAAAGCTTGTTCTCTTTGTATATGACCATCTGCATACTCTTCAAACAGCACCGAACAAGTTATATTGTTTTAAACAATTAAGCTATGAAAAGGCTGTTGGGCATGATATTTATAACAGTCTGTACACACAGAGTGAATCATGCCTGCGTTTTTACTTCATGCAATTATTGACAACAAGAGATTGCATTGGCTTCTAATCCTGAGAAGTGACTGAAGAAAACCCATGTATGTTCTTCAGCGTAAATACACAGCCTTAGCCCACTTAAAAGGCAATTAAAAGAGTCCATACATCCTGTTCCTCATTTTTGTGATTTAATATGTTTGTCACATAAATGCACCTTACAATAATGGCTCGGTGATATGAATTATTGTTCGTAATTGTTGTCCTGTAGTTGTTTTGGCTGCATTTCTTTACTTGATTAAGAGTGTTATCATTTCCCATTTTCTCAGAAATGTTACAGATGGATCAGAGTTGATGTAAATACAACCCCAATTCTAAAAAAGTTGGGCGAGGTGTAAAATGTAAATAAAAACAGAATACAATGATTTACAAATCTCATAAACCAATATTTTATTCACAATAGAACACTGAAAACGTATCAAATGTTGAAAGTGAGACATTTTACTATTTCATGAAAAATATTAGCTCATTTTGAATTTGATAGCAACAACATGTCTCAAAAAACTTGAGCTAGAAAAGTAAGTGATGCTAAAGCTGGAGGAACATTTTGCAACCAAACAGGTTAACTAGCAACTGGTCAGTAACATGATTGGGTATGAAAAGAGCATCTTACAGAGGCAAAGTCTCTCAGAAGTAAAGATGGGCAGAGGTTCACCAAACTGCAAAAAACTGCATCTACAAACTGTGGAACAATGTCAGAATAATGTTCAACATTAAATTGTGGAGACTTTGAATATCTCATCATCAACAGTACCTAATGTCATCAAATGATTCTGAGAATCTGAAGAAATCTCTATGCGCATCGACTCAGGAACACTTCCAGAAATCATCGTCTGTGAACACAATTTGCACCGTCATCCACAAATGCATGTTAAAGCTCTATCATGCAAAGAAGAAGCCATATGTGAACATGATCTAAAAACACACCTATCTTCTCTGAGCCAAAGTTCATTTAAAATGGACTGAGGAAAAGTGGAAAACTGTTCTGTGGTCAGATGAATCGAAATTCGAAATTCTTTTTGGAAAACACAGACGCCATGTCCTCTGGGCTAAAGAGAAGAGGGACCACCAGGCTTGTTATCAGCACTCAGTTCAAAAGCCTGCATCTCTGATGGTATGGGGGTGCATTAGTGCCCATGGAATTGGCAGCTTGCACATCTGGAAAGGCAACCACCAATGCTGAAAGGTATACAGTGATCCCTCGCTATATCGCACTTCGACTTTTGCGGCTTCACTCCATCGCGGATTTTAAATGTAAGCATATCTAAATATATATCACAGATTTTTCACTGGTTCACGGAATTCTGCGGACAGTGGGTCTTTTAATTTATGGTACATGCTTCCTCAGTTTGTTTGCCCAGTTGATTTCATACAAGGGATGCTATTGGCGTATGGCTGAGAAGCTACCCAATCAGAGCACGCATTACATATTAAATAAAACTCCTCAATGATATACGATATGCTTCCTGTGCGGCGCTTCGCAAACTTAAAAGCTCTAGCAGCACGTATTGATTTTTGATTGTTTACTTTCTCTGTCTCTCTCACTCTCTCACATTCTCTGCTACTGACGAGTGGGTGTGAGCAGAGGAGCTGTTTGCACAGAGGCTGTTTGCTTAGAAGATACGGACGCTCCTGTAAAAAATGCTGAAAGACTACCTTCACATTGATCCTTTCATTGCGGCTGCTTTATCGCGGAGCTTCACATACATAAAAGCCCAACAGCCCTATTGATTTTTGATTGCTTACTTTACTCTCTCTCTCTCTGACATTCTCTGCACCTGACGGCACTCCTTTGAAGAGGAAGATATGTTTGCATTCTTTTAATTTTGAGACAGAACTCTCATCTGTCTTGTCATGGAGCACAGTTTAAACTTTTGACTAAAGGGTGTTATTTCATGTCTAGAAGGCTCTAATAATGTTAAAAAATGCATTTAGAAAGTCATAAACAGGTTTTCAATGGTCTAACTGCGAAAATATTAGATTTATAAATAAAGAATCCTACTTCGTGGAAATTCATTTATCTATCTGGAGCAGATTAACCGCAATAAACAAGGGTTTACTGTATAACTGTGCGGAGAATATTTATAAACAGTTTGGGAGAGTTTCTAAGGGCTTAAAATACATAAAAATAACCATACAAACATATGGTTTCTACTTCGCGGATTTTCACCTATCGCGAGGGGTTCTGGAACGCAACCCCCGCGATCGAGGAGGGATTACTGTATACAGGTTTAGGAGCAACATGTGCTCCCATCCAGACAACATCTTTTTCAAGGAATGCCTTGCATATTTCAGCAAGATAATGCTAAACTGCATACTGCATTTACCACATTAGCATGGCTTCGTAGTAGAAGAGTCCAGGTGCTGAATTGCCCTGTCTGCAGCCAAATGAAAATGCATGGGGCATCATGAAATGAAGAATAAGATGCAAGACTGCTGAGCAGCTAGAATCCTATACCAGACAAGAATGGGGCAATATTCCTCCCCCAAAGATCCAGCTACTGGTCTCCTCAGTTCCCAGACGTATACGGACTTGTTGTTAACAGAAGAGGGGATGCTACCAAGTGGTAAACATGGCCCTGACCCAACTGTTTTGAGACATGTTGCTGCCATCATATTAAAAAATAACCTTACTCTATTCTTAAATTGAAAAATTTTCTCAGATTAAATTTTTGATATGTTTTTATGTTCTATTGTGAATAAAATACGAGATTTGCAAATAATTGTACTCTGGTTTTATTTAAATTTTACATGGCATCCCAACATTTTTCGAATTGGGGTTATATACACACATTCTCCCATCATGGTTTCTTTTATACATCAGAAATTTTATGCAGACAGTTCTGCATGCAAATATTGGGCCTCGTTTTGTGTGTACACGAGTATTAATAAATCCGACATCAGGACAGTATATGTAAATACCACCTAACATTTCTTTTAAGACAAAAGGATAACATGAAAGTTACGGAACACTCTAAAGTCAATATACTTAACATCTTTTAAAGAAGAGGATACTCGAGAAATGGTTTTCTCCCACAAGATTTCTTTCATATTTACTTCTCTGTAAGTTAAGCTCTCCTTTTCATTTAAAGGTAATAGTGAGGTCACATGCCAGTGAAAAAAAAATTCAAGGGTTACAGAAGTACAAATTAAAAATGAAACTATTCATGTTAAGATAACATGACAGAATTTCTTTTAAAACCATAGGGTAAATACTATTTATAATGTTATTTTAAAAGGTAAATTTGGTTATAGGTAAACTTCATACAAATATTATAAAATATTTCTTCTTTGAGAACTATGGACACATGTAAAAAGTTTCTATGTAGTATAGCTGAAAGCAGCAACTTGGAAACCATCACATGACAATTCAACCATATTTTTGTCCCTGGTGATAAGAAGAAGGAAAGATGGCTGACAGGTGCAAATTCTTTCCTTTGTTATGACCTTCAGGGGGTCCAGAGTGTGTCCCCAGACTAATGTATATTCTCATTATGTACTTGTTTCATGGGCTCCATTTGATTTTTCTTCAACCTCTGATCAGTTTTATTGGGCAGTTTTTGGAAGGAAGTAAAAGCCAGGAACTGAACAAGGCAAAATGAAAGGAGCTTGAAGAGTGATATTTCCACTTAAGTGCTACTGCTTACTGAAGTGTTTAACTGTGCATTAACACATTCAAACAGCATTGCCCTCAAAGTGTTCCCTCATTTGGATTGTGGGAGCAAACTGCCGTGTTAAAAGTGAAAGCATCATTGATTCAAATCCAAATTAACAAACATTCTAGCAAAAAATATCAAGAAGAACTGTTATGTTCAAATTATGCCATCATTACCCTGTCAGTATATTTAGATGTTGTCCAATCTTTTTGACTAAGCTTTCCTTCTCCAAAAAGAGCCAATGAAACGAGTTTGAAAGCATAGACTTTGTCATACACGGGCAACTTGCATTTGAAACATAGGCATAAAATGCTTTTTTCCATTTTTAATGCCTCATAAATAAGAAAATGTAATTTCTTTCTGATAGACATCTAGTTGCTAAAGAAGAACTATAACATGACTAATACCTATCAAAATGTGAACGTTCTGATGTGGTTTAGTGTGGAGACAAAGAAAGCCAAAGCTGCTTTAAAGCACTTAAAGAATATTTTATGCAATTTTCAGCAAGCCATTAATTTGCAATATGCAACTGTCCACCAAATATTTTAGTATTTCCAATACTAAAGTGCAATCACTGCAAGTTGTATGCATCTAGAATTAATATTAAAGTTACGGATCATTGTCATTTTTAGTACCTTTTTTTCTTTTCAGTCAAATTAGGGCCACACCTCCTCTTTAAAGCCTAAATATCTCTAAAATTAAAGAAGATACAAGTCTACAATTTTGCACACTAGTTATTGGGTAGATTGTTTCCATAATGAAACAAATTGGTGACAGTCAGTTGGGACCATTTTTTAACATCTGATGAGTTGACACGGATTGACTCGAAAGCAATTTTGATAGTAACCAACTCACCTTATCTTTCTCCTTTCTCTCCTCTCTTAGCTTTTCAAATTCTTCAAATGAAATCTTCCCTTCCAGATAATCAACAAGTTCACGGCTAAATCCAGACATTTGTAAGATCCAGCAAAGCTAATATAAATCCACGAAAAATACTCTCACTGAATATTGCTTAAGCAGATGGATGACGGAAAGTATTATTGAATAACGCTAGCAAATTCAAACTAAAACTAGAATAGAGACAGCACTTACAACAAGCGGGATGGCATATGTAGTGGATTCCTTCAGAAAAATTACTCCGTCCAGAAACAAGACCTTCAGCTTTACTGTTCCGAATTTCAACAACGTTTCTTTGAACGCTTCGCTCCGCAGCTCTTCTCGCGCAGACGTTACTCAGTCAACAGGTAGCGCTGCTTCCTCTCAGATCCATGGGTTGGATTTCCCGTCGACCCACTGTTAGTTCGCATAAAGCAGTGATGGCGAACCTTTTAGAAACCGAGTGCCCAAACTGCAACCTAAAACTCACTTATTTATCACAAAGTGCCAACACGGCAATTTAACCTGAATACTGACAGGTTTAACCTGAAAACAACTCATACATTAACATCTTTTGTCTTAAAAGAAAAACATAATAACAGAGCTTTCAATGATACAAACAACTTTTTATTGAAAGGTAAAAGTCTGCATTCGGTATGGTTTTGAACAATTAATGTGATTTTTGCTGTTGTATGCATGCTGATAATTTGTCTAACCTTGGCTCACACTTTGTAAGTTTGAGAGCAACACATGCAGCACTCAGGTCATCTGTTAGTCTGTTTCTGGTGTCAGATTTGATATAATTCAGCGGTTCTCAAACTGTGGGCCGCGCAAAGTAACAAAAAAGGGGGCACGAATGTTGCCATATGTGGCGTAAGTTCGGTATTGGTAGGGAAATTTTAAACTTGTAGCGGTGTATTGGCAGCAAAAAATATAGGAATACATTTTATTAGGGTTTCAAAAAAACGTTTGGGGGGTCGCATTTAAAACTGTTATGAAAACTTGGGTCGCAAGTACTTAAAGGTTGAGAAACGCTGATATAATTCAAAGCATGAAAACAGCTGCTCACAACCATAAGATGTTCCAAACAAAGTAAGGAAAGCAATTCCAAGTGCCCTCATTGACTTAAAATTATTTGGCAGAGAATTCCACACTTTAAGGATTCCATTTTCAGAAGTAACTGTGCAGTCCTCTGTCATCCCTTCTATCTTCTCAAGTGTTTCACGCAGGTCTTTCCCATTAACCCCCGTTTCCATTTACATTCCCTTTCCCGTGTGCGCTCGCTCGCTCTCTATCTCTCTCTTTCTTTATCCCCTTTCCATCCACCTCACGTTTCTCTTCTATATTACGGGGTCGTGGATCAGGTGTGGCGATTAGCATCTCCCGGCAACAATTACAGATTCGGACGACTCCTCACCTGTGCGCTTAAGCGAGGACCGCCCGCATCACAAAGCTCCCGGAAACCGCTCCGGCCACTCTACCATAACCCCCTTTAAGCCGCGAGTGCGGCGATTATCTATTAAAACTGGCCTTTTCAATTTTGAGCTGTGGACCAGCTATACCACATCCCCTCCAACCCCACCACGGGAATCACAGACTCAACAGGCTGCAGTCCGTGCCGCCCGCCTTACCCCAGACAGGAGAGGGTGGAAGCGCTCCCATTGGGCTGCTGGGCAGAGGGGAGGGTGATGTGATAAAAGTCCTCCGGCGCAGAGGGAGCTGGGAGGGGAGCAGCCCGGTCCCGCATCCCGGTCCCGCATCCCTCTGGCTTTATAGTAACGAACTCTGTGCTGGGTTGAAGGCGCGCGTGCCCACAGAGAGGGCTCTGAGTGCCCCCTTTGGCACGCGTGCCATAGGTTCGCCACCACTGGCATAAAGCATTGGTTCTCAATCTTTTTGGCCTCGTCACCTATGCTATATTTATAATAACTGACAAACTAACGGGGGTTTGCTGCTGTTTGGGTCACCTGTAATGAGTGTAACTAAAGAAATGAATTAAAGTTACGATGAAAACGGAGTTTTATATCATAATAACACCGGCTTCAAAAATGAGATGCCTCCCCATTTTAAAAAGGTGTTCATGACAAGTAAGACATTTTTTGTATTGATAGAACTTAAAACTATTTTATTAACACGGTTTTAATGTATTATGTGCCAGAGGTGATATTTGAGTTCCACAACGAAGACTTTCCCGTGGAAATGATGTCTCCTTTCAGAAAAAAAACTACCCCAGTAAATAAGGGACCACGTTTAGCGTGAAAGTGGATTAGTACATTTAGTTTAACGATTTTTCTTTTAAATATCTTTTGTAGAGAGTTCTTTGTCGTCAAGTAATTCATTATTATTATTATTATTATTATTATTATTATCCATCCATCCATTATCCAACCCCCTATATCCTAACTACAGGGTGACGGGGGTCTGCCGGAGCCAATCCCAGTCAACACAGGGCGCAAGGCAGGAAAAAAACCCCGGGCACCTTAGGGCACGCACATACTTGGGACAATTTAGAATCTCCAAAGTACCTAACCTGCGTGTCTTTGGACTGTTGGAGGAAACCGGAGTACCCGGTGGAAACCCATGCAGACACGGGGAGAACATGCAAACTCCACGCAGGGAGGACCCGGGAAGCGAACCCGGGTCTCCTAACTGCGAGGCAGCAGCGCCACCATTATTATTATTATTATTATTATTATTATTATTATTATTATTATTATTATTATACGAATGCCTCTGCGCCAAATCAGAAGTAAAAACTGAATTCCGCGCGATTAATAGCAAGATATGATTACTGAGTTTTTATATTGAATGAGCAGCTAATAACGCAGATAATGCGGAGGGATTAAACGTGAAACTGCAAGCTGAGCCTTTGAGAGGACGTGGGTAGAGAAAAAATCAATCGTGAGCACGATTCGTGCGTCTACGCTTCTACATAGCCTTTCTGGGATTGCTGGTGTATACAGACAGCCTAATGGGTAGAGACACCTTTTTTAATATTACTTATGAATGAGTTATGAAAGCATTGTAGTGAATGTTGCCTTATGGGTCATCACTCTGAGCAAGCGGCATCTGCAAAGGATTCTTGGGGCTAATGGGCTTTACCGATGACGCTGTACCAGCATCGAATAATTTTTCGATCAGCTTCAAGGTGCCCGACGATTGTTTGGCTATGTGCAGAAACTGTACAGAACCACCTCTGAACCTTCTTTTTTCTACACTTCCACCACTAAAGGATCAGCCTGTCCCTGTGCATTAGATCTTCATCTTATGTCTAATGGCTTTCCCTCTATAGTTGGCCCCTGTGGTTTTCTGATAACCTGCAGCATTTATTTTGCAGTCAATTTTGACAACATACCCTATTTACCATGCAGCCCGTAAGTGTAGTTATGGTTATCCTAAATTATCTACATCCTGAAAATTTGTTTGGATTACAGGTAAGTTTACCAAAGCATCATTGCCTATTTTAACCATTACAGAGAGAGTGTTTACAGTGATTTTATGCTAATCTGTGCGCTGTGTTGCTTTTGACAGCTCTTTAACCCTTGTGTTCAGTGACAACATGAAACAGATTTCATATAAGCCAGTACTGAACTGCCTTTCTCACAGGTCAGATGACATTTCTTATGTGAAGACCATACCTGTCATCATTTCCCATCCCCTCAAAATAACCATCACATAATTCTTTTTTGGCAAGCACTGTGCGACTGGCTCTTTATTATTTAACAGTTAAATAACAATCAGCAATGTTAACTACTATATATATATAAAACAGATCCATTCCCTTCCTCAGCTGACCCAGCCTGCTGTCAGCTGCTCCCCAACAGATTTACTTTCTTACCATGGGTGAGTGCTGTGCAATTTGCAAACCTGACTCGCCCCTTACCTTAGGTTCAACCCAACAGCACTTTTGGAACCGACCATGAAACCAGTACCCTTGATGGTTTTTTCACAGGTTTTACTTTTGACATATTTTAGTATACAACAAAAAGTGCAATAGGCCTATGCAAAGCACATGTTCACACATTAACTAAATTGTGGGAATGTTTCAATAAAAATGTGCACATGAATTGAAAATCATTCTTATGATTTTTTTTTTCTACCCATGTCCTCTCCATGGCTCAGCTTGCGAATCCAAGATGGCCACATATTTCCCACTTGAGAAATACTGGCATTAAAGACTACATCATTTTTCTTTACGATACGACCATTGAGTGAATCGTTGAGTCTTAAACAAGACTCAAGCAAGAAATTTGCCTGGCTATGTGACTGACCGCTACTCTGATTCTCTATATCAGTGATGTCCACAGACACTTTGGTGTTCAGTGGCTCAAAATGTAGAAGGAGCACAGAATAGGGTTACATTTTAATCCTGGACAAAAAATTACCTCCTATTTTTATTTTTATGTTTTTAATTTAATTAGATGAGTGTAACTTTAGGTCAATTGTAATGCTTCCATATTTGGCAAAAAATGTGTGTCAATGATTACTGATGATGCCTGATTAACAAGATGAAAAAGCAAATGAAAGGATTTCCATTTAGTTACATTCACCTTAACAGCAAGAGTTCACATCATGGTGCATCAAATCAAAGACTTTTATCCTCAATAAAAATGCTAGATTTTATGTCAGACATTGAGGAAGCAACTAGAACTGATAATCTGGAACCATACATTTTTGTGCATTAGACTTTCAGCACAAAGTTATTACAGTATGATATAAAACCCTTAAGTACAATATGAAAATATGTTGTTTGTCATTAGGATCGTTCAGTAGCAAAACCAAAACAAATATAACATTTTTTCTTTCTAGATGTTGTCAGTTTTGGGTTTTATAGTAAAAACTGTTATTTTGGTTATGCTTCCTGCATTCTTGTACGGGAAGAAATGAGTTAATATAAAGAAAAGAGAACCAAATATAAAAATAATGACAACACATTTACTCATTTAAATAGAACTCTTAATGTACAAAGCAAATAAAACTGTCCAGAAATGCATCCCTTAAAAATCACCCTGTCCCTAATTCATCATGTAAATGTGCTAAAACAACCTTGTAAATTAATTTCAGTGTTTCTCCGCAGTCTTTCAAACATCTTACACATTGTTTGCTCATTGCATTGTATGAAATGCGTTTGTTGCAGCTTTCTGTTATTACAGTCAGTCAGTCATTGTCCAACCCGCTATATCCTAACATAGGGTCACGGTAGTCTACTGGAGCCAATCCCAGCCAGCAAAGGGTGCAAGGCAGGAACAAATCCTCGGGCAGGGCACTAGCCCACCACAGGGCACATATACACCCACACACCAAGCACACACTAGGGACAATTTAGGATCACCAATGCACCTAACCTCCATGTCTTTGGACTGTGGGAGGAAACCCACACAGACACGGGGAGAACATGTAAACTCCACACAGGTAGGAACCGGGAAGCAAACCCAGGTCTCCTTACTGTGAGGCAGCAGCGCTACCACTGCACCATCATGCCGCCCTTCTGTTATTACATTTCCTGGCAATTCAATAAGACTGTTCCATCTATTTTTTAGAGATGTTTTTCCTTCTCAGTAAGAGTTCTTTTGTTGAAATTATTTTTTTAAAAAAGGAAAAAAAAAACCATCAGCCTGCCTATTATTGTATTCTGTCTCTTCAGTAGAGCCTATGTCAGCAACAACACTAACAAGATGCAGTCCCCCCTTTGTGCACGTCCCTCCTCTGTATTGGACCAAGAGGTTTTAAAACTAAATTAATTAATTCATACAGTTAAGAAAAAACATTATTAAAAGTGTTTTACGG
This sequence comes from Polypterus bichir lapradei, assembly GCA_026402145.1. Lineage (NCBI taxonomy): Eukaryota > Metazoa > Chordata > Cladistia > Polypteriformes > Polypteridae > Polypterus > Polypterus bichir. The sequence continues at coordinate 26,147,972 of JANRMT010062815.1, forward strand.
AAATAAGTAAGAGCAACAATGTAAGTTATAAAAATCAATTTATTACAAGTAGATACAACAACAACAATTTATTTCTTGTATAGCCTTAAATTAAGCACCTCAATGGGCTTTAACAGCCTTGACTCCCTAAGAAAACAAGAAAAAACTCTTAAAAACAACCTTGTAGGGAAAAAACATGGACGAGATCTTGGAAAGGCAATTCAGGGAGAGACCCCTTCTAAGAAGGTTGAGCGTGCAGTGGGTGTAAAAAATGAGGTCCATACAACACACAAAACAGAACACAAGTAATCCTCTTCACAGAGCTAGTTGGCCAATCTATGATTGCCACGTCAGGAATACAATAGTACAAAATGCTTTGTTCTTGCAGCGCTCTTCACCAAATTTAGGCACAGAGTGCTGCGATAATGCTCAAAGCACATTATAAACAACAATAGTTCCTGATATTTAAAATATTAAAATGTGTGCTTCAATATCAATGTTTAAAGTCTAAATATTCTTGATTGTAATAATAAGAATAAAAGATTTTAGTTATAGCACACTAAACTAACAGTCATCCATTGGTGCTTTACAAATCAAGGCACATAAAATAATAAATAGAACTGAAACAATAATACCATTTAAAACTCTCTGATAGAAGTCTACAAATGGCAAGATCCCTAGTAAAGGATGAAAAATCCAAAATAAAATCATATTCGTAATCACTGACCCTGAAGTGGACTAAAACGATATTCCCACATATGTTTGAAATCTGTTATTTTTAACCTCCTGGGAGTGGTTCTTAGAGGGCTAGGACAACTGGTGAAGAATTCAATATTATCAAAAATATTATCTTATTTGTGATCAGCAACCTCAAAATACCACAGAATGACACTCCACATGCCTCTGTTTTTTATGTTTTGTGAAAAACGGTAACTTTGTCCCCTCATACCCAATTAGGAGGTGAAACCCTGAGGTTAGTTAATGTGACGTGAATTTTTACTGAAGACACCTATTGGTTCACTCTTTATCATTAGAGTGTAATTTCCTGCATAAAATATGGTTAAAAAATGATACTAAAAATGAGAGGAACCCCAAAAAACCTAATGTTTTGCATAACTATATATCAAGCATTGTCAAGCGGTGTGTCATGTGTCGAGATTTTCTTATACCAGTGAATCAGGAGGTGCCAGTCAAAAAAATATTGTAACACAAGTAATTCTTAAAAACACAGCAGCCAATAATCCCTGTACTGAAAATGCTTCAGCAGTTCTTCAGAGCGATCCATTGTGGAACCATTTTGGTGTCCAAAAGAACCATTCCTCTAAAGGTTCCAGAAAGAACCTTTATTTATTTAGATCTGCAACAGGCTCCCTAAAGTAGATAACCATGAATACTGTAGATGGTAATAGATTTGTGAAATACCAATGGGTCACAATTTTACAAGGTCTCCCACTGCATACAATAACACACACAAAAACAGATTTTCTTAATATATTAGTGTCCTGCTAGGTAGCCTACCATACATTAAAGATTTCATTTATATTTCAACATATTAGTAAGTTTTTCAAAACACAAAGAACCAACTTCCTATGCAAAGAACACTTGCCAGAATGAAATGGTGCTTTGTCAAGCAATATCTTTACAGAGAACCAGCCAACCCAGTAAATAACCATAAAGTGCCATTAAAGAACCATTAGTTTTAAGTGTAGAAGAAACAAATACAAGGCAGAAACTGACCCTGTGCAGCTGGGATTCTTAAACATCTTTAATCTGAGGATCTTAAATAGAAAATACTATTACCCAAGAAGAGGATTATTATTATATTGATTTCTAGTGATGTGCAGGCACTTAACAGCAGAGTCATAAAGAGACAAACAACAATGGTCATACAATTAAAAAAAAGAATAGCAAAATAAGATTATCATATTTCTCACAAAATTATTACTAAAAGAGAAAAGTGAAAAATAAATGCATTGTTAAAACAATAAAACATCTATCCATTTTCCAAACCTGCTTATTTTAAAGCAGGGTCGTAGGGCAACTGGGGCCTATCACTCACAACAACATGTGTAAGGCAGAAAAAAAACCCTGGACTGGGCACCAGTCCATCACATAGTGAGCACGTATACATTTCGGAGGCAATTTAGCATTGGCAATCCAACTAACCTTCTTGTTGTTGGATTATGAACGGAAACTGAATCACCTGGAGGAAACCCAAGCAGACATGGAGAGAACAACATTACCAACAACAACATGTATTTATATAGCACATTTTCATACAAACAATGTAGATCAAAGTGCTTTACATGATGAAGAAAGAGAAAAAAGACAAAATAAATAAGAATTAAAATTAGGGAACACTAATTAGCATAGAATAAAAGTGAGGCCTGATGGCCAGGGAGGACAGAAACAACAACAAAAAAAAAAACTCCAGATGGCTGGAGAAAAAATTAAAATCTGCAGGGGTTCCAGGCCATGAGACCGCCCAGCCTCCTCTAGGCATAGAACATGAGACTCCACAAAGGGAGGGCTTGAACCTAAAGTAATTATTATTATTCAAACAGGAATATATTCCTGAGGCATATCACTGCCAGTGGAAATGCTTAGTGTAAGCATTAGAAAAGCTGAGAAAAAGAAATTCTTGGAGTGTGTCATCCTCCAGGCTCTTTTCAGGTATGTCATACCACTGCAGGCTGGGAGAAGGTGTGGCTGCTAACTGTCTTGTCTTACCTTTCTCGCGCAGTGCCAAGAAGCCATCCAAGAAGGGCAGTTGAACCCGCCCCTTCCAGTACACTGAAAATAAAGGCATGACTGCGTGGAAGGAGGTGTTGGATATCGACCAGAAGAGCTGAGAGTTAGAACAATCACATTTTGAACAAAGAGATAAAGTTAACCCTTTGATAGTTAGTGTTAATTACGGTGGCCTCTTTTGTGTTCTATTTTGAAACCACCATGCTGTGTTTTTATTCTGCTTTGAGAAGTAAACAGAATTTCTTCATGCCTGCAGAGCCTTATTTCCCTGGAGCTTGACAGGTGCAAGTATATGATGATTTTTGAAAGGACTGTATGAAAGGCCACTTTTCTTATTCACTTGACTCATGAGGCCAGATAAGGATTGAAGTACTTCACAGCGTATTTATTTGGATTTAAATAACTTTAAATGCAGCTAATGTGTTATCATATTGGTATCACTGTAACTGAAAAGTAATAACCCTTGTAAAGTATAGGTTTCTGCTTTTATAAATTTCTCTTCCTAAATCCAATAGGAAGTTCAGATTAGCATTTCACACACACCCATATATCTGTGTATGGGAGGGATAAACCAATGTAGATACAGTTAGGTCCATAAATATTAGGACAGAGACAACTTTTTTCTAATTTTGGTTCTGTACATTACCATAATGAATTTTAAATGAAACAACTCAGATGCAGTTGAAGTGTAGACTTTCAGCTTTAATTCAGCGGGTTGAACAAAAAGATTCCATAAAAATGTGAGGGAACTAAAGTATTTTTTAACACAATCCCTTTATTTCATTTATAATATATAAATATAAAAATATTTTATTTTTTCAATTTGCTCAAAAGTAATTGGACAAATTAAATAACTGGAAATAAAATGTTCATTTCTAATACTTGGTTGAAAACCCTTTGCTGGCAATGACAGCCTGAAGTCTTGAACTCATGGACATTACCAGATGCTGGGTTTCCTCCTTTTTAATGCTCTGCCAGGCCTTTACTGCAGCAGCTTTCAGTTGCTGTTTGTTTGTGGGCCTTTCTGTCCGAAGTTTATTCTTCAACAAGTGAAATGCATGCTCAATTGGTTTAATATCAGGTTACTGACTTGGCCATTCAAGAATTTTCCACTTCTTTGCTTTAATAAACTCCTGGGTTGCTTTGGCTGTATGTTTTGGGTCATTGTCCATCTGTATCATGAAACACCGCCCAATCACTTTGACTGCATTTAGCTGGATTTGAGCAGACAGTATGTCTCTGAACACCTCAGAGTTCATTTGGCTGCTTCTGTCCTGTGCCACATCATCAATAAACACTGGCAGCCATGCACGCCCAAGCCATCACACTGCCTCCACCGTGTTTTACAGATGATGTGGTATGCTTTGGATAATGAGATGTTCCACGCCTTCTCCATACTTTTTTCTTGCCATCATTCTGGTAGAGGTTGATCTTGGTTTCATCTGTCCAAGGAATGTTTTTCCAGAACTGTGCTGGCTTTTTTAGATGTTCTTTAGCAAAGTCCAATCTAGCATTTCTATTCTTGAGGCTTATGAGTGGCTTGCACCTTGCAGTGCATCCTCTATTTACTTTCATGCAGTCTTCTCTTTATGGTAGACTTGGATATCAATACACCTACTCCCTGAAGAGTGTTGTTTACTTGGTTGGCTGTTGTAAAGGGGATTCTCTTCACCATGGAAATGATTCTGCAATCATCCACCACTGTTGTCTTCCGTGGATGTCCAGGGGCCTTATGCATAATGCCGCACAATAACATGACATAAGTACAAAAGTTGAAATGTGCTTACGCACAGAAAAATCCAGATGCATAAATCTGTGCGTACTCCAATTTCCCCGTTCTGCCGCTCCATAAATCCCGGTCAGCGTGAAAAGTAATGCTCGTGCACGCGTGTGCTGTCCCGCCCAAACTCCTCCCAGAATTACGCCTCTTTCAATATGCAAATCAATATAAATAGCCCTTAAGCTCAGCGTTCTGTGAAATGACAATGGGAAAAGCACGGGGGAAAATATAAGAATTTCAGCGAATACCAAGTGGAGGCAAAGGAAAAACATACTATTTGTTGATTTAAACAGTGGAATAAACAACAAAAAGAAGTTGATCGAGTGACATAGCGTGTTGGAGAAACTCGAAAGCTCAAATTCACAAAGTCACACAGTGCTAAAATAAAAAAGAAGTCACATATCAAAGTCGCTGTGAAAAGGCGAGTTGTAGCCCACCATCAGAGCTTATTAGGGTACAGACAAAAAAAAAAAATAGGCACACAGTGTGAAAAAAGCACGAAATATCAACTTTAATCTCGAAACTTCCACTTTAATCATGCAGTTTATTTTGTCATTAAAGTAGAACATCATAAACTTCATCTTAAATTCATTTAATTTACTAGTTTCTTAAATCCCATCATAACTAAAGTAGCACGTTAGATGATTTGTTTTGCATTTGATCTTTTTTTTTTTTTGTTCCTCCCCCACACTATGCGACTCTTCAATTCCACCCGGGGGAGTAAATGCTAACTTTTTTTCATTTTTATTACTATTTAATTTAATATTGTTTCTTTGTATCAGTATACTGCTGCTGGATTATGTGAATTTCCCCTTGGGATTAATAAAGTATCTATCTATCTATCTATCTATCTATCTATCTATCTATCTATCTAT
>JANRMT010062815.1:26153366-26229961 GCA_026402145.1 Polypterus bichir lapradei
TATCTATCTATCTATCTATCTATCTATCTATCTATCTATCTATCTATCTATCTATCTATCAATGTCCTCAATGTGTGTGAGTCACTACGTGCTTCCGTTCTTTCCCTTTCTCCGACAGAACACAGAATCCATTACATTCGTGATATTACAGCTCTCTGAATAATTAAAATACTGAGATGTATACGTGATATCATTTTCATGATGATTGGAATGAAAACATGTTATTAAACATGGAAACACGATGGCGCAGTGATTGTTCATGTCTCACACAAGATGTTGCTGTGCCATGCACGACCTTTGATTAAATAATTTATTGCAGCAGTACTGTCTCTTTCAAACGTACTAACCTCCAGTTCCTGTCGTTGCTTTTCTTTCCCCAAATACCCAATCGCCACACAATCAGCTCTGTAATAGACGTTAAGCCATCTGTAAGCTTACAACAACAATTCCTCAAAACTTTTAAGGAACATTGAAATATCTTCATAGTACGTGTTTAATTATTCCATTTGTCTATCCTTCCAGTGTTGCGCCAGCCTCAGTAAATATACAGCGTGAGGCAGGAGCAATACGTGAACTTGCTTGCGCTGTGGCACCGTGTCCTCACATGTTTAATTATTAACAATACAGATTATTTAAATGAAGTTAAAGTTTTATTTGTATAATATAATCAACATATTTTGCTGCATTTCATCTTAAAAATGATATTGTCATCATATGTAAATACTTTATAAAGTGGCGCAGGTTTTGTAATATTATAACTGTATTGCAAGTTTACAGTGGGGTAATCTATACTAATAAAAGGCAAAGCCCTCACTGACTTACTGACTCACTGACTCACTCACTAACTCATCACTAATTCTCCAACTTCCCGTGTAGGTAGAAGGCTGAAATTTGGCAGGCTCATTCCTTACAGCTTACTTACAAAAGTTGGGCAGGTTTCATTTCGAAATTCTACGCGTAATGGTCATAACTGGAACCTATTTTTTCGTCCATATACTACAATAAACGTCTGCTCGATGGCCGTAGGAGGCGGAGTTACGCCTCCCACGTAATTTAGTGCCTGCCCATATAAGGCCGTCCGTCAGCGGCAATCCAATAGAAACACTGCCGCTAAATATTCACGGGTGAAGGACTGTGCTTATGCAGACGAAGATGAGATGGTCAGGGTGGTGTTTGACACAAACTCAGCGAAACTGCGAGAGAAACTTTTAAGTGCCGGGTCTTAGCTAACATTAAATACAGCCGTGGACATCGCACGAGATGGCACCAGCACAGCTGGGAACCTTCGATGCATGTACACCAAGCGGCTCACATGAACTGACGCAGTGCACAGACAAAAAGCAACAGTTCCAAAGAGTGCTGAACAAAAACCGAATACACAATTGAGAAGACAGCAAAAAAATATGAAGTGTCTGACACATACAAGCATATTCATAAGTGCAACTACTGCGGAAACAAAGCACACGGTGGAAAAAGTCAATCTCCCGCTAAAGGAGAAAAAAAACGCGTGCATGCAGTGTGTCACGTCTCAGATAAAGAGGAAGATGAGCTGTTTATTGACGCAGTAAGAAACAAATCGATGAATGAAACCTGTTATCTTTACGATTGACAAACACGGTATGTGACTTGAACACAACACATCCTACAAATACGAACCTGATAGAAAGAAATAATGATAATCAAATCCTTGATGACAGCAACACTCATAACACTCACAAAACAATTACTGTATATTGACAATCATGATACGTTATTTTTAAAATGTTCCCTTTTCTTTTTCATAACTTCTTTAACACACTACATCTCCGCTGCGAAGCGCGAGTATATATATATACAGTGGTGTGAAAAACTATTTGTATTTGTTTGTCACACAAAATGTTTCTGATCATCAAACACATTTAACCATTAGTCAAATATAACACAAGTAAACACAAAATGCAGTTTTTAAATGATGGTTTTTATTATTTAGGGAGAAAAAAAAATCCAAACCTACATGGCCAAGAATGAAGGGAGGTTGGCCCACTTTATAGCCCACCCGGAAGTGCTCCAGGTGCCTGACCAGCTGGTCTTAATTGCACCTCCGGGTGGGGCTGGCAAATCATTCCTTGTGGCGGCTGGCTCTCCGCAGCACCCCCTAGCGGCCACCCCATCTCCCAACCGGACTGTGGTGGACTCAATGTCCAATGAAGCCACGGAGGAGACTGAGGAAGGACCCACGGCCAGGGAGACTGCCCCCAGGCACCCCGGGGAAGGTATTGCACTGTCCATGGTGGCTCCCCCAGGACATATGCAGCAGAGGCGTCCCGGCCGGGCATGGGACCCGGCTGTCCGTCACAGTATATATATGTATATGTATATATATGTGGATGTATGTGTATATATGTATATATATATATATGTATGTATATATGTGTGTGTGTATATATATATGTGTATATGTATATATGTATGGATATGGATATATATATATGTTTATATTTGTGTGTGTGTATATATATATATATATATATATATATATATGACAGCAACACTCATCACTCACAACAGTGACAAAACAATTACACTGACAATCATGTTACGTTATTTTCAAAATGTTTCCTTTTCTTTTTCATTACTTCTTTAACACACTACTTCTCCGCTCTGAACCGCGAGGTCTGTACAGGAAAGGCTTTGAAACATTTTGCCGTGGCTTTGGCAGCATGTGCTTGATGCTGTATACTGATAATTCTCTTTCCGATCAGCTGTTGCTGTGATTCCCCACTAAGATACAGTGATATAAATACTCCAAGTGGTGCAGTGAGAGTAATATGGAAAAAGATGATCCGCTGTGGCAATCCTTAAAGGGAGCAGCTAAAAGAAGATAAAGAAGAAGAAGAAGAAGGTACAGCGAGAATAACAACGCTAAAGCAGTTATGGTATTTGGAATACTATGGCTATTCCCTATGCCATTATATTGTTACAGGTAATCTACAATCAGATGCATTACACTAATAAACAATATGTGGTTAGTTTCAGTGTATTTATAAAGCCGCGTCAGAAATGTGGTTCTAAGAAATAAAGGGTAACCACACAGGAACGGTAGCACTGCTTTGACGCTGGGTACTGCCAGTCTGCAAAACCGACCGGAGAACTTGCGTACGACAAGGTATGAGGTACCGTGGAAAAGTGCGTGGCTTTATGCCAAGTGTAGGTTTTATACATCGCGATTTGAATGTGGAAACATTCTTACGCAACATTTCTGTGCGTACACATCGTTTATGCATGAGGCCCCAGGTCTTTTTGCATTGCTGAGTTCACCAGTGCTTGTTATCTTTCTCAGGATGTACCAAACTGTAGATTTTGCCACTCGTAATATTGTAGCAATTTCTCGGATGGTTTTTTTCTGTTTTCGCAGCTTAAGGATGGCTTCTTTCACTTGCATGGAGAGCTCCTTTGACCGCATGTTGTCTGTTCACAGCAAAATCTTCCACATGCAAGCACCACACCTCAAATCAACTCCAGGCCTTTTATCTGCTTAATTGATAATGACATAACGATGGACCTGCCCATGAAATAGCCTTTGAGTCAATTGTCCAATTACTTTTGAGCCCCTGAAATGAAGGGATTGTGTTAAAAAAATGCTTTAGTTGCCTCACATTTTTATGCAATTGTTTTGTTCACCCCACTGAATTAAAGCTGAAAGTCCGCACTTCAACTGCATCTGAGTTTTTTCATTTAAAATTCATTGTGATAATGTACAGAACCAAAATTAGAAAAAAGTTGTCTCTGTCCAAATATTTATGGACCTAACTGTAAGCTGCGAGCAAATGAATGCTATAGTGTGGATGCTAGAAACTTAATAACCAAGTGAAGAACTTTCCATTTTGACCATATAAATTGCATGATCAAAATTTATTAATTATGTGCCTTTTTCTACAGGAGAGAAAAGATCAACTAAGTTAGTGTAAATGTATGTTTGTGTGGTTATTCCCTTTGTTTGTATATCTATATACAACATTAGCTCACCAGCATTACTTCCAGCCTCCAACATTGCCAAACCCTGACAATGCCACCATATCAGAATCAATCACCAAGTAATGCAATTCATTTTGCTACTCAACAGATTCTCAGTGTTGCACAATTGATGTTCTTTTTTGACAAACTCTTGGAACTGAAGGATCAAAGTGCGTTTTGAATTCAGAAGTATCTCACTGTGCTCTACTGCTGTGCTCAACTTTATTTTAGAGATTAATTTCATGTTACAGCTCCCTCTTATATAAATCCTTTTCTTTCTGCAAAATTGTTCACTGGAAATGATTGAACCAGCCTCTGTACAACCTAGACTATTCTGTAACTTAATATTAACTTTATACAGCACCTAATGCACTACAAGTTGCCTTACAACCAATAAAACAACGATAGAGTCTAGTGAAAACCCTAGTAGTGTGGTCATGTCCTTAATGATTTCAGCAACTTAGAAGGTACTAATTGTAATTCTGTGTTCCAAAGATGGGAGAGGATTTATTTTTCTTTGTTCCCTCTGTCAATATATACTATTACTCTGTCCTTTATGTCAAAACCATATCCTTAAACATTGACACACTTCTTATTTAATAATGTGGACAGACATGACATGAAGTGAATTTATACTAAAATTGAAGTTTACTACACGCAGGGGTGAGGTCTCAGCTCTGTCCCTCGTCAGATGATACCAGTGAGGAATGCTACTGCTGGCTTTCAAGTCAGGAAAGCAGGAGTCTCTCTTTAGACTCTCTCCCTCTCTCATTCTCCCTCTCTGTCAAACTGAGAGTCATGGAGGAGGAAGACCCACTTGGTTTTGTATGCTGACTACAGCCACACTTCACGTGAGGACACTATTTTGTCTACTTTTAGAACATAGGTAAGACACCTCAACCTATTAGGAATGTATTGCTATCACAATGGAAACTTATAATGTTGAGAAAGACACCACAGCTCCTCTCCTTGAAGTTTCTGAGTGGAACAGCTGTGGCATAAAGCAGGTGTAAATGAATTGCTTTGATTTGCTGACACAGATGGTTAGCTGCAGCATAATTTAAATGCAATAAAATATCTATTTAGGACTGCATGTGGCTTTTATGAACTTTGTCATATTGTGGTTTGCTGTAATTTTGATAGCCCTGTTTACGTGAGTCAGTGTGCAATTGGACAGTTCTACAAGCCTGCATGAAAATCCTATCCAGAAAGGATCCCTGTCTTTAGCACATGCTGTGTGATTGACAACAGCAGCAGACCTTTCTGTATTTGTGCAAGATTGCCTGTTCAGTGTTTCACTACCGTCTACTAATAAACAGAAGGCAGACTCTTCTTGCTGGGTCAAAATTGGAGCAACATGTTAGTCACTTGGTCTCTCAGATTGTTTATCTTGTTTACATTTGTGGGCATAAATATTGCTAAAAGATATTAATAATGCATTGTTAAACCTTAAAGCTCACAGTACTCATTTTGCATGTGTCAGCAAACAAAGCAAACATGTAGCAAACACACTTGGTCTATAGAGGAAACTATCTCACTCACAAAGTCTGCCTACTATAATACTGGTTATCTATTTTCCAACGTTTATAAGTTTAAATAAAATCATATGTTCAGAGTAGTGTGAAATTCTAATTTACATATGCTAAAGAACACATAATACATCACCACTCTCCACCACCATGATTAACAAGTATATCAATCTTACCTCAAAAATGTCTGTTTTCATTACCTTAAAAGTTTTTGAATGTTTCTTATAACAGTATATATTTAGGGTCAATATTACAATTTTTGAATGTAAAGCACAAAGTCATAGCAAACTAACAGTCAATTAAGTAAGTCTTTTGTGATAGAGACCTAGGTATTATCTGCTGCAAAGTAGCAAACATGACAGAAGTAAAAAAAACAGGCTTACTGACAGCTGTAAATAAAATTCCTGCTCACATTGTTATTCCAAAAAGGACTAAAATTATAATATTACTTACTAGCCATGAAAAGTATTTAATTATATCCTGAGATGCTATATCATTTATATATATGATCAAGATCATCTGTAGATATTGTCCTTCATCTTTGGTATCAATATGGAAATAACTGTTAGAAAATTATGCATGCTAATGTCAAAGAAAGATGGGAACACATGCTTTCCATACACCCACTCTCTAACAGTCATTATTATGAATGTTGGAGTGAGAAGAGTACAGTGCATGCTTCAGATACGCTCTCTGTCTCACTTATAGTGTGAAGAAGCATGAAGGATGTCTGTTACATTCTCCCTTCATCTACTCCGCCACAGTGAAATAAAGTACTGGACGTGCTCCTTTCATCCTGTTACTCCAAGCTACTTAACAAAAAATGCAGAGTAATCAGTAAGAAGTACTATAGGCACATGCCTCCCATACTGCTCTGCATCGTTCTGTCTTCTTTATTGTGGTGCAACAGTAGTGGTAGAAAGTGCAACCCATTCTGATTTTTAGAATTCCCATGGGTGGTGTCTGGACCACCTGGTCAAGATAACCAGTGTAACCACTGATCCCAAACTAAAGACACAATATTACCCAACACAATTCAAGGTTCACATAAAAGGTTTTTATTTGCCACCAACACTTTTCTAATTAAATTCCAGCCAAAATACTCAAAACAAACAGATTCACTTCCGCCTTCCACCTCCAGGTGAGTGTCACTTGCTGCCACCTGACTCTTACTCACAGAGGTGAGGCTGCTGGCTTCTTTTAAACTAGACCCAGGACTACTTCTGGTATCTTGGGAATGGTCACCCAGAGCTCTTCCGGGTCAGATGGAAACTGGGGTAGTCCTCCTCAGCAGGGCCCCATTGCAGTACCCAAAGTACCTGACAGTGTTGTACTTCTGGACTCAGAGTCCCATGCCACCCTGTGGCTGACTCTACTGGGTTTAGCCTGGAGGAATGCTGCCACCTACCATGTGGGGGAACGAACTGCTCTGGGCACTCACGTTGCCCAGTCCACTTATCACCCTTCTCTCTGTGCTGGGATGAAGAATGTAAGGTGTTCCAACTGGGTCAAGTCTCAGCTCGTCATCCTTCCACTACATCCTAGCCCAGATGACCTTCCTTCCTATCAGTCACTAACAACACGTAACAAAAAGGGAATGTTTTCTCAGATCAATGAAAATGCTTTCCATTTGCTGCTACAGTAAAGTGAATTTCACACAACACCCCGGACCAAATGATTCAGTCTGTTATAAACTCACATGTCTTGCGATTTCCTGCAGGTTAATGTGATTTTCATAAGAGACTTAAAACCATATAGAAATTGAGCAAATGCTTCTTAAACAGTTAATTGGCAGTTATATTTTTAATCAGATCACAACAAGCGCAGCTTTTGTCAGTACCCATCATATATAGCATTTGTATAAAAATTCCTTTTTAATTGGTAATTATGGTGGTAATAAAAAAATCTAAATTCTGTCACTTAGAAGGATTTTAGGAAGTTACTTTTCTTACATCTGTTAACTATAGAGTTACAAGCACAGAAAAAGTAGACAGCGAATCGTTTTTAATTTTAACACCATTAGCAGTATTATACCAATGCGGTGAAATTTGTATCAGAAAAAAAATTACAATATAAAATCAAAAACATAAAGTAATTATGACATAACATTCTGAAATCCATTTAATTCAATTCAGAAAAACAAAAGATCTGTGCCTTCCCCAGGATGTGTCAAAGCCCGTGCATGCAGACCATCACAGGTACACTCACATTGTGTCAGCTTACAGTAGCAAATTAAACAAACATGCTAATGTGCTAAGTCTTACACACTGGGTAAAAGAAGTATTGTATTTAGTGACTTGGAATTGTTAGAAAGGAAACAGAATTGAAAAGAGGTTAAAAATGAAAGAGAAAATATAAGGTACAGTCATCTGTTCAATTCATTAAACAGATTAAATTTATTACCAATCTATATCTATCTTTATCTGTTTGTTTAGTAATTTTGTGCATTTACATTTTTCATGGAAACTATTTGTACTTCCATGCATTCACTTTTTTTTCCTTTGAGTTAATAGGTGATCTTAAAAAACCATTAAAGCAGCTGTGTGCCTGGGACAAATTAAGAACATATTAGGTGTATTTAATAAGATGAGAGAAAACAAGGAAATCTACTTAAATGTAAACTAAAGCTGCACTATATTTATGTTAAAAGATACACATACAATAGTGGATGATGTGATTGATTGATTGAAGAGCCAGAATCCATGGTTTCAAGAAGCGTGGGCTATATATGTACATACAGTGGGGAAAATAAGTATTGAACGTGTCAACATTTTTCTATGTAAATATATTTCTAATGGGGCTATTGACATGAAATTTACACCAGATGTCGGTAACAACCCAAGCAATCCACATATACAAAGAAACCAAAACAAATAAGTCCATAAATTAAGTTATGTGTAATAAAGGGGAATGAAACAGGGAAAAAGTATGGAAGACATGAAGAAAAGGTGGTGTAAAAAGGCATGGAAAGCCAAGAAACCAGTTGAAATCTGCCAGGATTTAGAAAACAATCCTGTCCAAATATTAGTGCAAATCAGCTGGTTTAGTCCTAATTGATGGCCTATAAAAAGGTTTCTCATTACCAAGGTTTCACACAAGAAGCATCTCATGATGGGTAAAAGCAAACAGCTCTCTCAAGACCATGGTGAAAATCTGGTGAAAATTTCATGTCAATAGTCCCATTAGAAATACATTTTACTGAGAAAAATGTTTACACATTCAATAAATATTTTTCCCGCTGTATACACATCATTGTATGTAGCACTAAAAGATTGACACATTCATTTTCAGCTTATCTAAGATTTGAATACTAAAATAGCAGCTAAGTGCATAATTCCTTTTGACCCTTTAATTGAATTCTTCTTGTTTTTTCTGACTATAATTTTTGTTTTTCATTAGCATCCTTGATGTCCATTTTTTGCTAGGAACACTATATCATTATACATATTATTGCAGAGATCTTAAGCAATTTAATTTAAAGTATTTGTTCTTGTACATTCCTTATGTCCCCCTGCAAATTCTTTGTATTTCTACAGACATGTTTTCTCTTGGGGTTCTTACTTTTACAGATTCAGGGTTCTTTGCTGAATAGTAAAAGGAGTAGCCAGCATAACTTTATGAGATGGACCAGAAGAATAGGCTAGGTCAAATTTCAAAACTAGATTCCCAAACTGGGAGATCAAAGAAAAGGAGAACATCAAAGCCATTAATTCAAGGTGAAAATCAGTCAAAAAGACCAATCCAGACTCAAAACAAACGTCACACTGTGTTGCTATTTTAGTATTCAAAGGATTATCATTGCAACATAGCACTCTACAATCACCAACATGGCGCTATCCATAAGAAAAGAAAATGGCATTGAAAATGGCAGTAAAAAATTAATAATTTTTAACAGAAGCATTTCAGCAAAAAATAAATAGCAAATTAAACAGTTTGAAATGGTGTAACCACTCTAAGTTGGAGTGTTCATAAGAAATGTAAGGATTTACTTCATGAGGTAGAAGTACAAAGAAAAAAAGAATTCTTCATGAAATACTTTAAATATTAAAACGTGTGCTTCAATGTACATGTTAAAAGTCTAAATATTTGTGATTGCAATAGACATTTGTCATTTTTCACCCTCTCATAGAGGGCCGTAAAGGGCTAGATCACTAGTAAAGGGTCAAAAAGCAAAAATAACATCACATTTGTAATTTGTGACCTTGAAATAGTCTAAAATGATACTCTACATGCTTAAGTTTGATTTTTTTATGTTTAACCTTCCTTAGAGGGCGAGGCCTGTCAGTATAAAATGAAATTTAAAAAATATTTACTTATGATCAGCAAACTTTAAATAGCATAAAATGACACTTCACATGCCTATATTACTGATCTCCATTTGGTCAAAGTTTTGTGAAAAGGAGCAACTTTGACCCCTTGTATTCTATTGGTAGTGAACTCCTGGGGTTGGTTGTTGTGGCGCTCATTCAAGTCTTTCTAATACTCATATTTTTGCTGAAGACATTTATTGATTTACTCTTTATAATAAGGATGTAATTACCTGCACAAAATACAGCTCTTATGAATACAGATTATTTGGTTCAGAAACCCCAAAACTAAAATATCACAATTCCACAAAAAATTAAAAACATTGAAACTCACAACACATTTTGTTTACTGTTTTGTGAATTCATTTTGTCAATTAACAATACAGTGAGGAAGTAAGAGGAAAACAGGAATACCCAGAGGAAAACCCACAGGGAAATTTTGACAACTGAGACAACTGAGTTTGGGTTTTAAAAGAATAACTATGGATGTGTAAGGCAGTAGTGATGCAAATGAAAACTATTCCTACAATGTCTCTGAAATCTAATAAAATACATAAAATAAGACACCATTATATAAGAGACACACTGGTATATCTTCTGAAGATACTGAAATAATTTTAAAAGTAGATAGCCATATCATTTGGCGATTCTAGATTGGCCCTAGTGTGTGCTTGGTGTGTGGGTGTGTTTGTGTGTGTCCTGCGGTGGGTTGGCACCCTGCCCAGGATTGGTTCCTGCCTTGTGCCCTGTGTTGGCTGGGATTGGCTCCAGCAGACCCCCGTGACCCTGTGTTCGGATTCAGCAGGTTGGATAATGGATGGATGGATAGCCATATCATTTAGTATATATTGTAACAACTCTAGGGGGCATGCCAGCCACCCAGCCCGGCACAGACAGATGCTAGAGGCACACTGATAAAAAGAAAGATGTTTTCATTTTTTTTTGTTCGCCTTTGGGCTTCACCTGTGGGCAACGCCTTCCCCATTCCCAAAGGCACACAATACAGACCTGAACACAAGCACAATCCACACAATACTTTCACTTTATTTTTCTTTCTCCTACACTCCTCTCTGGCAAGGTTTCTCTCCCTCCTCCCGACTCTGGCTCCCAGAGTGGTGACTGCTGGTTCCTTTAATAACACTCCCGGATGTGCTCCAGGTGCTCGTTGACCTACTTCCAGCAGCACCTCTGGGCGTGGCGGAAAACTCGCACATGAGGGCTCAGCAACTGTTGCAGCACCCTCTGACTGCACCCCTGGATCCCAACACGACTGTAGATAAATCCAACTAAAATGAAGCCCTGCAGGAATCCAAGGCACCATTGCAACCCATGGGGGTTGCCATCTAACATCCCGGGGGAGATACTGTTCTGCTAATGCTTGCTCCCCTGGTCCTCTCTGTGAAGAGGCATCCCGACTGGACAAGGACCCCGACCGTCTGTGACAATATGAATAAGAGCTTAACAGTAATGAGGAGTAACTCTAAGCAGTAACTGTAGAGGAACATCATGAACACAAGGTATTGCAAATTTTGAAGGTGGGTATAATGTTGCACGCATAACAGACATGGCTACATCCAATGAAATGTGGTTCATGCTATATGCAAACTGGAAACTGTTAAAAATGACCAAGAGACAGGCTTTTATTATATTTAGCTATAACTGATTTTAATGTCATTGTTTAGTAGTCATTAAAATTACATGTTTTCTTATTTTTTTGGAATGAGTTAAACAACACAGACAACAGGTGTTTCTAAATATATTTGTTGAAAAGTTGAAAATGTCAGCAAGCACCTCCGTGCACCCTTATAGGACCTTTACTAGTGTAAAAGTCAAGTCCCAGGTCCTTTCCTGACTTCATTCTCTTTATTGCTCCCGTAATCTCTCTTACACTGTGAACAATTTTATGGCACTGCCTTCCATGATCTTATTGTGTAAATGTTTCATCAATATTATTGTCCATTGGTACAAACTCCTATTATTAAAAGAAACTTTTATTTTGCAAGAGAATTTTCCTTTGTTATCATTGTGATAAATAAAACTAAAAAATAATTTATGGTAAAGTGCCAAAGGTTGATAGGACTAATTTATCAGCGCCAATTGTCTGAATGTCTTTGGAATGCAGGAGAAAACTGAAATACCTAGAGAAAACCCACACAGACATAGGGAGACCATAGAAACAGTCATTGACCAAAATAAGTCCTTCTACAAAGAAATAAAAGTAATGTCAGAAAATAGTGCTTTTTTCACCATTGCATGTTTTTATTTATACAGTTAAAATATTGGATTCTAAAGTTTAATATACTGTATATATAGAATTTAGAATTAAACAATATAAACCAGTACATTATCATTAATTCATGCAGTTTATGGAAATGATATATGAGAATATCTGGTACCTTGATGGAGAATTCATAACATTACTTAATTATAATTCTTAAAATGAATTTTAATTCGCTAAAACAGAAAAAAACTAAAAATTAACTTGCTAAATGTACAATATAAAATGTGTTCAAGTTTATTTGTTGCTTCTTTATGTTTGAAACAGCACTGAAAATTCTTTTTGCTTGAAATTCTTCTGAAACATAATATTGAGATCTCTTTTTAAACACCTTCCATGTAATTTTTTAAAATCTTTTTTACATAAACAAAACATCTTATTCAGATCACAAAGACCGTACATTCAAGCAAACTAAATTCTTCTGCAGGTTCCATATATAAAACAATATTTGGCAGCAGACCATACTTAGACAACCAATGCTGTCCTCTTTTCAGCAGGCAAAACAGAAATAATACCTCTGGCCTTGACTTTGTACCAGTGCCTGAATGATATGATAATAAAAAAAAAAATGAAAAGGTCAGGGCAACAACACTACTTCCCCACTCACCCCATGCTAATGCAGGATCTAACAAACACTGTAAATAATAAACATTTTTGAGCAGTATATTTAAATGAATGGAAAAAAAAATTGTGTCACAAATACCGCAGGTTGCCCTCTCAAATTTCACTGATACATACAATATACAATCACAAAATTGTTCTCAGTGAAACAAATACTGAAGATTATCCTAGTCCAAAGAGTAACCTGAATTACATGCCTAATAATATGATGGGTAATGTCTGAAGAGTCATTTGCATGTAAATGTCACTCTTCCAGATAATAAAGAGTAAAAACAGCACCCTCTGCCTGTAGGGATTTACCAGGTTTAATGAACACGCTTCCAAAGAAATATGCCAGCTAACAAACACACTCGTGATCATTGCTTTGCCCTTGTTATAGCTAGGGTTTGATCTCTAGCCTGAGTTTATTTTCCTTTGTAGTGCCTTGTTTGTTTGTTTAACAATATTATTTTTCATATGACTATTGAAATTATGTATTTTCAAAATTATTATTCTATTTATTATTTTATTTTGCATGTATTATGTGATCTCCTTTATTCCTTGTGTTTTTTGGATGGCACCATAAAAAGGGGGTTGGTTTATCCTATGTAACGTAAGCAAAACTGGCAAGAACGTTAGTAGTACCCAGAGAAAAGATGTAGTCAGAAGGATAAAGGCCAGATGGAAAGATCATAAAACTGAGTGTTTAAACAGAAATGAGATGCAAAATAATTAACTTGAAAGATAGCAAGTGAAGGATTATTACCAAAAAGGCAATAGAGAATACAGTAGTGCTGGGAGGAATACCGGTTCATACCGAAAACTGTTTTTTATTTTTGTTATGATATGGATTTTTCTTATACCGCAATACTGGTTTAAATAGCGTAAACAACGTTCGGAACATGGCACAGAGGAAAACTGTTTAAGGGGGGACCTTTTTCACTGCTACACTGCTAAACATGCATGCAAGGGAGTACATGAGTTAGTGGAGGTATTGAGCAGTGAAAATGGACAGAGAACATTCAGAAACTGAAGCTGTAGCAGACGATAAAGTTGAACATGATGACACAGAAGAACCTTTGCTGAAAAAAAGGAGCTGTGTCTGTTGTCTGGAGATACTTTGGTTTAAAAGGTTGGATGTGGACCCAACAACTATTTACTGCAAATGCTGTTGAGTTAAAGTTGTCGCCAGAGGCGGCAACACAAGAAATTTGTTGCACCACCTCAGCCGCAAACATGCTTTGGTGTACCATGAGTGTATGGAACTAAAACTGGCACCCTCCACGTCCTCAGGTAAAACTGAAAGTGCTAGAGGACACTTAAGTCAGACGTCACTTGTAGACACGTTTGCTAGAGGTACTACCTACAACAAAAAAAGCAAGCAGTGGATCGAGATAACCAACGCCATTACAACCCATATAGCTAACGTGTCAGTGGATAGAGATTGTTAACATTAACAAAAAGTGTAGTTGGTTTACAAAAAATATTTACTATTTATTCCTTTTCTAAGACATGTTCAGTGCAATGCAACTTTTGACAAGCACCTCTGGATATTTTACTAAGTCTAAATGCCTCTTTGGATGGTTGAAAATATGTTGTCCAAATTATAGTTTAAGTTATTTGCAAAATTTGTTCAATAAAAAGGTTCTATATTTTGACTGCAACTGTCATGCAATATGATTCCTTCTCTTCATTAGTGCCACCCCCTTGAAAACTATCACTTTATGGGGCCATGCAAACCTGTATTAATACTTGTGTGCACATTAAAATGTTTTTTTGTACAATGTACAATTCTCATGACAGTGAGAATAGGTTATTCTTAGCCAGTCTACTGCAGTAATTGCAGTGGAAATTGTGGTTAACATCCACTCATGCATGGGAAAAACACACCGTTGAATACTATAGAATTTTGGTCATACTGCCCAGCACTAGAATACAGACTTAAGAATAATTACGTTCCACAAAAGGGATTTGTACCTACAAACTCATGTAAGGAAGTGCCTAAAAGAATGACCTTTTAACCCATCATATCAAAATAAGGAGGTCAAAAATTTCGAGGATCTCTCTCTAACAATAAGGGTATTGATCTAACAATAGAGAGAAAAAAAAATTGTTGGTAAACAATCAAATGGCAGTGACAATAGTGCAATATATTACACAAAAAAAAAACCAAAAGCAACGATTCAAAAGACTAGAATCCTCATTTCGAAAAACTCCCAAAATATGTTTAGGAGTGCACCTATAAATACTATACAATATTTAAAACAATATAATTAATCACACTCTGATGTCACTACTGAAGGGTCACCCTCAGCCTACATATTTAATGTTGGGAAGCATGTTATTTAGTGGTTAATTAATTGATTGATGTTCTACAGTGCACAGTGAAAACTGATTTTCTTCTCCTTCATATAAAGATAAATTAATACAAAAATAACAAAAGAGGGGTAGGAATATAAAGTAATGGCATAAATATAAATACTTATTCTTGACAGTGTGAATCTCACACTAGTGTGCTTTTTGAATGGAGAATATGAAAAAAACAGCTAATAAAACAATACAATTAAAGGTAAAATGTATGACTAATTGTGAAATTGTCTGGAACAAAATTTATAGCCACATTGGGTCCCTGGACTGAACTTGAGAGCCACTTAATGCCCACAATCCTGCTACTGTCACATGAATGAATATATTTTACTGTCTTGTTGCTCGCTTCCTGACTAAATTGCTATCAGATATCTTTTCTTTCAAAAAGTAAACATCCATCCATCCATTATCCAACTTGCTATATCCTAACTACAGGGTCACAGGGGTTTGCTGTAGCCAGTCCCAGCCAACACAGGGTGCAAGGCAGGAAACAAACCCCAGGCAGGATGCCAGCCCACCGCAGGGCGCGCACACACATATACGTCCACACACCAAGCACACACTAGGGACAATTTAGAATCGCCAATGCACCTAACCTGCATGTCTTTGGACTGTGGGAGGAAACCGAAGCACCCGGAGGAAACCCACACAGACACAGGGAGAACATGCAAACTCCACGCAGGGAGGACTCGGGAAGCGAACCCAGGTCTCCTTACTGTGAGGCAAAAAAGCAAACAGTAAAATATAAATATTAATTTAAGTAACAACACTCTTTTGAATATATATTTTTAGTACTTTTTCCAACACTGGCTCTAAATGTGTATAACACTTCTGAGAATACACAATTATTTTCCTCTACTTTTTTTGTAGTTGGAATATAATAGTTATAATATTTACAACAATGTATGTTTAAATTAATCTGGAAAATGGTATTATTTTACTATTCTATAAACCAGCTATGTCAAGTCCTTATTTAAACTGAACCAGAGTGTACTTAGTATATTTCAATGTGTGTGGAATAGTTACAATCCTATGATAAAAACACAATGTAAATGAAATTTGTGTGAAAGAATAATCTAAATAAACTGAAAGAGTGGGCGGAGTGACTAAATATTTTGTTTATATTTTGGTTAACTGGTTACTTTTATATTGGGTATAAATATCAATTTATCATATCCAAAGTACATGGAAGAAGTGAATGTGTAGCAGTTCTGTAATCAAGATTTACAGGAGGATAAACAACAAACCAAATTATAGATATTTATCATTGATATTACTGATTATTACAGTTTTTCATGTCTGTGCTAAAAAAGTTTGTCAACCCATTTTCTGAATGTGATCTTTTTCCAAGCAAATTTAGTTGTGCTACATTTTGGTATAATTTTTAGCTTGCAACTGATCACTTATGATGTAGTTAGTGCAGGGCACACAAGCCTTTAGTGCTAAATAATGCACCTGCTCTCCTACTAACTAGACTTATTATTTTTATTATTTTTTTATTGCTTTGTTAAAATATTTCAAATTATGCGTATTTATATTTTACGGATGTTAAAAGGTGGGTTTTAGGCTGGGGGGGTGGATGGCGCATGAAGATCCCCTAAAGCAGCCACCTCCTTTGCACCCTTTGTGCGGGGCCTTTCTCCAGGAACTGTACATTGGTCTTCTCATATTCTAGAGACACGTGTGTAACCTTTATTGGTTACTTGAAATGCGGGTGTGGGTGCATATGTGTGAGATGTCCTACGTCGGACTGGTGCTTTGACTTCAGTATTCCAGGATAGGCTCTGACCCGAGAACTGGATTACGTTCAATAATGAAAAAACAGACGGATTAATAAACTGACCAAAAGTTAAACTAAATTTGGTCTTCACATTTTGAATGACAGTATCCCCATCACATATACTTAATTAGCTAAAACGTTTTCCCCATGTTTCATAGCTGTGCTCATATTGTGCCATGTTCTGTTCAAGTTCTTTTAAAAATCTGTTCCAAAAAACAGGCTCAGTGGTCCATTTTTCCTTCCGCAATCCAACACCTGTATCAGAGAGGGGTGGTTAAGCGATGAACCATCAGCGTGTCGATTGATCGAAAATCTATAAACTGAAAAAGTACAACCTCTTTGGAGATTGTATTTATTATTTAATTTTTTGAAAACATTTAACGCATCAAACGTTAAAGATACACAAAAACATTTGTTAGGTAATGCAATTCAACGTTTTCACGTTTTTATAATTTTAAATGCCTCTATTTGACTGAAAAAATACTTAATTTAATCAGCGCTATAGCACTCTCTATGCTGTACTTTTATTTTTCGTAACATTTGTAATAACGTCTCTCTCTCTCAGACTCCTTTAGCTTTTCCTATCGCTGTGTCGTGATCCTGCACAGACCATTATCAAACTGGAGGGGGGTTGTAAAATATAATTTTTCATTAGAAATGTGGGAAGAGCCACAATCAATCATTTACAAAAATGCAAGAATTTTATGATTATTTATAATGGTATATGCATATTTTGTGTGTATGGACCAACTTTTACTTCAATCTTAGACATTTTGAAGTAGTCAACCCCCCCTTTATAGGCTGTTATTTGGCAGGGACTAGCGCGTTTCGACGGCATTATCCACCGCGAGCGCCAAAACGAGAAAGGCGAAAAGAGCAGGTGGAGAACGGTGGTTTTTGAGTATAGGTTTTGAATTTGTTTAAACTGTTCAGTTTTGAACACTGTCTTGGTTTATAATTCTTGCGAGTGGTGCAGGTATGGAGAGAGAAAATACGGTAGGTTCAAGTATTCAAACTGTGCCATATGCTAGAGTTTGAATGTGTAAAGGAAAGAACAGACAGCGTGTCAAATATAGCCAATGCTTGGGAATGCAAGTACAACAGCTGTAAAGTTTTTGTCGGAGCGCCAGCGTTTATACTTACAACACATTAAATGTGGACAGATAGTTACAAAGTACCTAAAAGTGCAGTTATACCGACGTTTGACCGTTTATAAGGGACCACGAATGAAATGTAAAATTAGCGGGAGAGTTGAAAGTCCTGCGTGACGCAAAACGAGGTGACTCGAACTCGCTTGAAACAGTGGTTCACTCAACGGATAGGCAAAATTATTATTGTTCAAGTCCACAGTTTACCATTTAAGCAGAATGTCAACAGTTTCTTAAAACCTGTATCAATTCGCTTAACCTTAGTTTAATATATGTATAATTGGCAGTTGGAAAACCCTCTTCTCCGTCAACCATTACATTTTGTTACTACTCGGTGGTTTCTCAATTCGTGTCTCTCACGTATACCGTTTTTATGCCTACGTACTTTAGCATATATGTATAGTACAGTGTTTAGGGGGGAATTGGTATATAACTGTCATTTCAATATATTTTAACAAATCCTTAAATGATTTTTTTTTAAATTTCTGTTTGTATATCCATCCATCCATTGTTCAACTCGCTATATCTTAACTACAGGGTCACGGGGGTCTGCTGGAGCCAATCCCAGCCAACACGGGGCGCAAGGCAGGAAACAAACACCGGGCAGGGCGCCAGCCCACCGCAGCTGTTTGTATATTATGGATGTAAATATTTTAAATACGGCCAGTTAATGTATTTATGTGAAAGAAAATGTTAAGTAGTTAAATGTATTACTTGTTGAATTAAAATATAGTAATGGGAAAAGTAAGTTTTATGCTTTTCTCTCTGTTGCTTTAATTGTATCTCTATTGTATGGGGTGTTTATGCCTTAAAAGCATCTGATTTTTTTTTAGGTATTGAAAACCACATTATTGTATGAAGGCTATGAGTTTATCCACTTACTACCGAATGAGCTTATATCTGGTTTTAGGGTGTTGGAGCCAATCAGAGCAGCATCACGTACAAGAAAAAACGCTTTCTGGACAGGTTTTCCATCCTTCAAATGGCATTTTAATACATCCGGCCCAAGTGAACAAGCAGAAGACACACTGAAATAATTTAGGTTAAAAGATGACCTTAGTTAAGGCTGGGTGTCACACCAGCACTTGTTCATCCTCTTGAAAACACCCATTTTTAATTAGCAATATTAACAGATGCCAATTGCAAAACTCCTTAAATGTTTTAGTTACTAATGGGCACTTGGAAAATGACTGACTGACTGGGCATTTTAAAAAATTTTCTCAGGCAGCTGCACGGGAACTGAAATATGCTTAAACACAGTTCACACCTGGCAGTGAATGCTTGGTGTGAATTAAGAAAAACAAACTTACCCATATCACACAAAAACTTTCTGTTGAATATTTTTATATGCGTAGTGCTCGTTTTTCAAAGCAGCCATTAGAGAAGACTGCATCATCAGAGCAATCCCAAACTAAAAAAAAATACTTATGGTACCTGTGTACTAAACTGATGGCACGGGTGGCTAATACCCTTTTCTGTTATTGTGATGCAAATCAGATTTTCGTTTTTAACATTAGGCACCCCAAGAGGGCATTAACATTAGGAGCCCTTAGGCAACTATGCTCCACTCCTACTAACTTTTAAGGTTAGTGTTTGTGGTTAGGGTAGGTCAGTCTAATAATTTAAACTCCAAAAATTAAGCAACCGGGGCACCTCCCCCACGGAGCCCAACAGTAGAATGGGAAGGAACTGCCTTCTGTTTGGTACACAAGTACCATACGTATCAAGGGTCATTAACTTAAATATCCACACACCATTTTCAATGCTGACCAGCTTTCAGTTTTAATTTCATCCTTCCTTCCACTCATACTGCAGACATAATTGCCATCTGTTAGTTTACATCTGCTATAGCAGAGTGTACTATCATAAGGCTTTTAATTCTGCAGCATATCTCTCTCCTACAGTTACATTTATGTTTATTTGTATGGCAGTCGCTTTTATCCAAAGCAACTTGCAACAGAGGTAAACAAGTAACATTAGGCCTGTTTGTACAGCAAGTGTAATTGGATAGGTAACAAAAGTTAATTTCCACAAGTGAAAAGAGGTAATGTGTAATTTTTTCATAGATTTTAATCTATAAGGCAAATAAACAATATAAAAGATCACAGAGCATAGTTTTTTTTCCTTCAATCAATTAGACAGATATTCACAGAACAGATGGGACTTCAGCTGCTTCTTAAATACATTGAGTGAGTTAGTACTATAGGTGTAGGTGGGTAGCCTGTTCCATACACATAGGAAAAGAGTCTGGATTGAGTCTTGATAGCACACAGAGGTGGCATCACTAGATGCTGTTCACTGGCAGACCCGAGTGGGATAGGAGCATAGCACCTCATCAGTGTCTCTATATATACTCGGGTATTGATCCACTGATTACTCTGTAGGCAAGCATTAGGGATTTGCACTTAATACTTGTTGCTACAGGTAGCCAATGTAGCCACCTGAAGAGAAGAGTGACATGTTATCATTTTGTTTAGTTCTCCTTCATGTCAGTGTGTCTTTTGAAGCTAGATTTGGATCCAGCAGTCATATATGCTTCAGCAACCACTTACTAGATGCCCAAGGCTTTTTATCGGAATAATAGACATAGCTATAATTTTAGTGTGCTGTTTTTTGAAAGTCTCTGTATCTTTTGTGGGAAAGCTAGTGCTGTTTCTTCAGCTGTGGTTACTTAACCTGTTTAACATGCCCACTCTTGAAAAAAGTGGTGTTTTAAGTAGTTGACTAGTATTTTTTTAAATTTTTTTACTTAGTAGCAAACTGCAATTCTCCTACAATAGTTATCAGTGCTTCTCCATTTTAGGGTTGGGACAGTATTAAAATTTCTCATCTTTTGGTATTATTATGGTATTGTTAAAATATGGTAATTGTTTAAAATGCTAATGCAGTACACATTGAAATTTTTCGCTGCATTTTATTTGTAAACAAAACTTGTCATTTAAAAAACAAAAATTCTCTGTCTCAGATGTTTTGCACCATTTATTTTAATCTCAGATGTTACAAGTAGACATAAATAAGCCACAAATAACTTGCATGATCAGCATTTATGCCCAGTTTGCAATAACCACAAATAAACATGCAAAATGAAGATTTTGAACATGATCAAAACACCCGCATAAACCACTCCAGTATGCAAGAGTTAACATTAAAAGATCACAAAGGTAAAAAAAATCAAATGGACAGGAGTAATTACATATCTTCATAAAGAAATAAAGTGATTCTTTTTTAATATCCTATACGAATACTTTTTTATTGTAAATTGAAATGTTAAAATGTCAACATATTTACTTTGTCTAGTTTACTTTTTGACCTGTGAGGGGAGGCAGCATGTCATCTGGCACTGAACAGTCTCTGGAATAGTACATTGGTTGCTGGAATGCATAAACGTTTTCTCAAAACATTGGAAAGGTGTGGTACGTCTGATAGATTGTCCTTCCACAACATCAGTGGATCTTCTTCTGTTTGAATGGATAGTGTGGACTATTGGGGTGCTTGTGCTCTATCCCAGAACCTAAATGATGACCAAAAAGAACAAAGGTAGTAAAAGGAAGAGTTTTATTGTCTTATAAACACATGGGATTAAAACTAATAGAAAAACTAAGCCTTCTGGCCCTCCTATTTGCCCTTCACATACTAGTTCTCCACTAGCCTCCTTTACTTGTTCAGCCACTTAGCAATGGCTTCCCCAAACATCAAGGCCCTATGTACAGTATATTGACTGCAGGGACCTTTTAAAACTGGATTAGGAAACCCTAAGCATTCACATGTGTTTTCAGGTTACCTGGCCAGTGCTTGGAAGTTCTGCAGGTATCCCTGAGGAGCTTCTCCTGCTGGTACTACAGTAGATTTTCCTGCAGACTTCTCATACCTCAGAATGTGGCTGGGAAAGGACAGATTGTCTGTCCTCTTTGGTAGTCCTTCAAATCTAACGCCCAGTGTGCTCTAGTGGCCTAGGGGACATTAACAAGGGTAACAAATTGGTTGTTACTTCTCATACTTTCACAATGGCAATGAAAGATAATGTAAAAGTATGAGACTTGTAATCTGAGCAAAACTTGCATTTGTTTCTGTCTTGGCAGCTACTAATTACACATGTGTAATTTAATTGAGCACAATATGTTTGAATTCAAGATTGGATGCTTATTCAAATACGGTTATTAATCCAAAATGCCCCTTTCACACAGGGTTTGCCCATAAGTCTCAGGTGATTTTATGCATTTGGGATGGCCTGAATTTGTGGATACAGCCCTCCTACCAAACTGCTAATGTCATGGGTTTATACCTGCTAGACCCTCTACGCTTGGTGGTTTTATATTCATTTCTATAATGATTCCTTTTCTTTTTTTTTTTTTTTAGTCATTCAGTTTTTTGTATGTGGTTGCAAGCACACTGTAAATGAGGCTATAAATTGATAATATTCTACTCCTCTGTGTAATCTCCAGACAGAGGAGCAGCTTCAGCGACATACTGCTGTCACTATCCTGCTCCACTGACAGACTGAGGAGGTTGTTCCTCCCCCACACGACTCTTCAGTTCCACCCGGGGGGGTAAACGTTAACATTATACAAAGTTATTGTATGTTTTTACCTGCATTTTTATTACTCTTTAATTTAATATTGTTTTTTATCAGTATGCTGCTGCTGGAGTATGTGAATTTCCCCTTGGGATTAATAAAGTATCTGTCTGTCTGTCTATCTGTCTGTCTGTCTGTCTGTTTTCTTACATAGCATAAATAAATAATTAATAGAAAAATAGTGTCAAAAATATAATATCAAAATCTAAGTCTCTAAAGATAAGTATGATGGTGAAGTCATGTGGCACACCGAGAAGAAAAATCCAGTTAAGCTGGAGAAAAATAAACAAAATATGCAGGAGTACCAAGGCCAAAGACTGCCCAGGCCCCACTTGACATTTTACCTAACATTGATATCCTTAAGTCGTTCCACGTTGTTTCCAGACTTGGACCCATAATTTGTCATTGCCACATTTCTTTTGAGATTACCATTAACTGTTGCCTAAACCAAAGAATGATTCAGAATACCATAAACTAATGTAAAGTTGAACATATGGTATCATAGGGTGAAGCATCCTACAAAGTCATAATTTTTATTCTGAAATTTCCTTTCATTGTTTATTTTTTGTGCGAGTCAATGATTGTACTATTCTGATTCAGGTTTGAAGTCAGTCACAACATAGCCAATTTGTAGCAGTCAGTTCGTCAGACAAAAGGAGCAAAACTGAATATGAATTTACTAAACCATTCAAGTCAGTTTCTGGAATTTGTGCATCAATTTGAGCTCAAGACTGTACTTCAGCCTGTTTTATCCTTTAATGTAACAACATTTACCCAAGTTCTAAGGTTCAGTTTAAACACTGGGCATTGCACTGGTTGCATCTTAAACACTTTGTGGTGCACTTGTGCAACTTTACTGAACAGCTGATTGCCAAATTTTGCGGCTGCATGTTTTGGTCAAAAGCAACTGCAACACATAGCAACGTTCTATACTTGTATCACAATGATAAAATAGCAGTTATCAATATAAACAGCAACAAACCAAAGGTTACCTTACCTTTAATTCACTGTATAGCCATCTCCATAGTTATATGTTCAGAGCTTTCTTTTATTATTTTGTGTTTTGTTGTATTTTTTTGGTTTATTGTCTTTTGTTCTAATTCAAAGAATCCATCCATCCATTTTCCAACCCGCTGAATCCGAACACAGGGTCACAGGGGTCTGCTGGTGCCAATCCCAGCCAACACAGGGCACAAGGCAGGAACCAATCCTGGGCAGGGTGCCAACCCACCGCAGGACACACACAAACACCAAGCACACACTAGGGCCAGTTTAGAATTGCCAATCCACCTAACCTGCATGTCTTTGGACTGTGGGAGGAAACCCACGCAGACGCGGGGAGAACATGCAAACTCTACGCAGGGAGGACCCTGGAAGCAAACCTAGGTCTCCTAACAGCGAGGCAGCAGCGCTACCAATCTGCCACCGTGCTGCCCAATTCAAAGAATCTTGTTTCCCATTTTTATCTGTGTTTAGTGTTTTATTTGGATATTATTTTGTATCTGTTTATATTCCTCTGTTTTTCCTTTTGAATTTCTCTGAAGCGTTTTGAGTATGGTAAGCTACTATATAAATAAAATGTATTATTTATTATTATAACATTAAAGTGCTTGATGCATAATTTACATGCTATGCATGCTTAATTATGTGTTTTTTTTAGGAAAAGGTTGACAGTGTTAAGTATGAAGTGGTGTAATAATCATCAGGGATTCCATCATGGTATATTGTAAAAAAACAGTAACTATCAAATCCCTACTTTCAATTATATGGACATATAAACATACATGTATAAAAATATACTAATACAAAGCATGTATTTATGTCTTTATGCATGCAAGAAAAAATAGATAAACATTAACAATGACTAACTTTAGTACTGAAGATATACAAATACTGGTGAACCCACAGTTCTCCTTATAAGTGTTCCTGCAGAATGCTCCTGTTTGGTTAAGTCTGTGCTGGTGAGTTTCCCTTGTTAATAAAAGGGGTCTAAACTGATAAGTAAGATGGAGGCTTAATAAAATAAATGTAAAAATGTAGTTCTATGACATCATTCATTGTTTTTCAAACATAGCTTAAAACACTATGTTAGGGCTGGAAATCAATTAAAAAAATTAATCATATAAATATATATGCTTAATCGGGATTAATTGCATATAGCATTAAAACCTGTTTAAAAAAAAAAAAAAAAAAAAACTATATAAAATTAATACATAAATCCTGAAGTAAATACACAGTGAGTCACAAGATTAATGTAGAACCAGCACAAAGAATTTAAAACAATAATGGCATTTCATTTCGTAAAATTTTTAAAGATAGGATATAATTACCGTACTGGATGTGTATGTAATTCTTTAGGTTCACACTTAACTGTTTTGTATTATTGTTTTGTAATGTTAAAAATGTTACAATGTTTAATATTTTACTAAAGTCTTAAGTGGGGCCTGAGGTTTGTTTTTGTACAGTGTAACTGTTAATGTCTTTGGAAATACTATGGGGTTAATTTTATAAATGATGATTTAACTCTGTGGCACAAAGACAAATGATGCACAGACATTTTTGTATTGCAGAATATAAGAAATAGAAAAATACGGATCAACATACATTTAGCCATTATTAATCTTCAGTAAAAAGACACAGAGTAGTTGTTGCTGATGGCAGTTGCATAATGAATTCTGATATATATAGAAATATCTTGTATGTTCAAGTTCCAGTAGATGCCTTCAAACTCCTTGGATAGAACTTCGTCCTACAACAGGATAATGATCCCAGACATACTGCTTAAGTAACATAGGAGTTTGTTAAAGCTAAAAAATGGCAAATTCTTGAATGGTCAAGCCAGTCACCCAATTTAAATTCAGTTGAGCATGATTTCCGTATACTGAAGAGAAAACTTGAGGGGACAAGCACCTGAAACAAATAGGAGCTGAAGATGGCTGCATTAGATGCCTGACAGAGCATCACCAGAGAACATGCTCAGCACCCGGTGATGTCTTTGAATCACAGACTTTAAGCAGTCATTGCATCTAAGGGATCTGTAACAAAGAACTAAATGTGACTTCTTTAATATACCCACAATTTCTATGTCCCAAATATTATGGTGCCCTGAAATAGCAGGACCATGTAAAAAAAAAAAAAGTGTTGTAACTTTTACATGGTGTGACTGAAATGTATATTAATACCCATAAATTAAAGTGTGCAATGTGTACTTTAATCATGTCTGAATTGTTTGAAGAGCAATTTTAGACTCTGGAGCAGAGGGATAAATCAAAGAAAAATGTGTCTTTGTCCCAATCATTATGGAGAGAACTGTAACACCTGTGCTTTACCTTGAAGTTTGTGGTGCGATGAGGAATTGTTTATGAATATTATTCAGTCTCTAAATAGGTATTTCATATGCTTTAGTGACTGTTGAGTTATTTCATCCATCCATCCATTATCCAACCCGCTATATCCTAACTCAGGATCTCGGGGGTGTTGGGGGTCTGCTGGAGTCAATCCCAGCCAGCACAGGGCACAAGGCAGGATCAAACCCCGGGCAGGGCTCCAGCCCACCACAGGACACACACACTCGCACACCAAGCACACACAAGCGAATTTAGGGTCACCAATGCACCTAACCTGCATGTCTTTGGACTGTGGGAGGAAACCGGAGCACCCAGTGGAAACCCACGCAGACACGGGGAGAACATGCAAACTCCACGCAGGTAGGACCTGGGAAGCGAACCCTGGTCTCCTTACTGCTACCACTGTGCCACCATGCTGCCCAAGTTATTTAATTTATTAGGTAAAGCTGGGTATATAATGAATGACAAGTGATATAGTTGTGCTTGAAAGTTTGTGAACCCTTTAGAATTTTCTATATTTCTGCATAAATATGACCTAAAACATCATCAGATTTTCACTCTAGTCCTAAAAGTAGATAAAGAGAAACCAGTTAAACAAATGAGACAAAAATATTATACTTGGTCATTTACTTATTAAGGAAAATGATAGAATATTGCATATTTGTGAGTGGCAAAAGTATGTGAACCTTTGCTTTCAGTATCTGGTGTGACCCCCCTTTGCAGCAGTAACTGCTACTAAACATTTCCGGTAACTTTTGATCATTCCTACACACCGGCTTGGAGGAATTTTAGCCCAGTGCTCCGTATAGAATAGCTTCAACTCTGGGATGTTGGTGGTTTTCTTCACATTAACTGCTCGCTTCAGGTCCTTCCACAACATTTCGATTGGATTAAAGTCAGGACTTTGACTTGGCCACTCTAAAACATTAACTTTATTCTTCTTAAACCATTCTTTGGTAGAACGACTTGTGTGCTTAGGGTCGTTGTCTTGCTGCATGACCCACCTTCTCTTGAGATTCAGTTCATGGACAGATGTCCTGACATTTTCCTTTAGAATTCTCTGATATAATTCAGAATTCATTGTTCTATCAATGAAGGCAAGCCATCCTGGCCCAGATGCAGCAAAACAGGCCCAAACCATGATACTACCACCACCATGTTTCACAGATGGGATAAGGTTCTTATGCTGGAATGAAGTGTTTTCCTTTCTCCTAACATAACGCTTTTCATTTAAACCAAAAAGTTCTATTTTGGTCTCATCCGTCTGCAAGACATTCATCCAATAGCCTTCTGGTTTGTCCACATGATCTTTGGCAAACTTCAGACGAGCAGCAATTTTTTTTGGAGAGCAGTGGCTTTCTCCTTGCAACCCTGCCATGCATACCATTGTTGTTCAGTGTTTTCCTGATGGTTCATGAACATGAACATTAGCCAATGTCAGCGAGGCCTTCAGTTGCTCAGAAGTTACCCTGGGGTCCTTTGTGACCTCGCCGATCATTACACGCCTTGCTCTTGGAGTGATCTTTGTTGGTCGACCACTCCTGGGGAGGTAACAATGGTCTTGAATTTCCTCCATTTGTACACAATCTGTCTGACGGTGGATTGGTGGAGTCCAAATTCTTTAGAGATGGTTTTTTAACCTTTTTCAGCCTGATGAGCATCAACAACTCTTTTTCTTAGGTCCTCAGAAATCTCCTTTGTTTGTGCCATGATACACTTCCACAAACATGTGTTGTGAAGAGCAGACTTTGATAGATCCCTGTTCTTTAAATAACACAGGGTGCCCACTCACACCTGATTGTCATCCCATTGATTGAAAACACCTGACTCTAATTTCACCTTTAAATTAACTGCTAATCCTAGAGGTTCACATACTTTTGCCACTCACAAATATGTAATATTTGATAATTTTCCTCAATAAATAAATGACCAAGTATTATAATTTTGTCTCATTTGTTTAACTGGTTTCTCTTTATCTACTTTTAGGACTTGAGTGAAAATCTGATGATGTTTTAGGTCATATTTATGCAGAAATATAGAAAGTTCTAAAGGGTTCACAAACTTTGAAGCACAACTGTAACTCTAATGTTTTATGGACATAATTGAGAAAGTGAGTTATAGTATTACCAGATTAACATCCCCCTGTGGCTCCAGAGTGTCACACGCATGTACTTGTACTCTATGAACACATATAAAAATAAAATGAGCTGGGATGGGGAGTGGTCTCCCTCAGAGATTTAAGAAAGTGGTCACTCATTCATTGGATCGAGGATTTGGCAGTATAATGTTTGAGTTACAAACTACGTGTATTTTGTATAAGAGTGCACAATACCACTGAAACAGTCAAATGCTGATGCTACAGAGAGAGGTCAAGACATTAGAAATTTCATGACTGTACCTTGGAATATACAAGTTAGTCGGTGACAGCAGGTGAAATCTCATGTGATTTTGATCTTGCAGTTTGAAGTTGAGGGAGAGATGGGGATTAATTTTGGCAGGGGTGAAATCAACATCCTAAAATCCGGTTACGGCTACATTTGAATATATTGCCTAACATTCAATGCAGTAATACTCAAAATATAAATAAATTTGATCTTACAGTTGATATAGGTTCTCTTTAATTGTATGTGAGAATTGATCATTACCACCTATTTCTTTTTTACCTGAAGAAATATAAAATAATACCTCTTGACTTGGGTGACACATGTGTATATACTTGGTGATTTTTTGTGTGAACTTTGCCGTACAACACCTGAATTACTTTTTGCCTGTGTATGCCAGGGCATGCACCCAGGTCACCCTAATATTAGATCATTATTCACCCATGAGTTACAGAGAGACAGTGCTTCACATAATGATTGTACTATTGTTTAACTTTCGTTGTCATTACTTTCTGTATACTTTCCATAGATTTCATGGCTTTTTCAGATGCTCATCATGAAACAGGTTTACTTAACAACAACACTCATTTTAATAATGGAGCTTAACTACTGCAGTTCTTTTTATTAAATTTATACTGGGATGTACTTTTCCCCTGTGCTCTGTCCCTTTAAATCAAAAGGAATGTGCAGCTATAAGACATTAGTTGAGAGAGGTCGAGACATTAATTGCCTTTGGACTGCTGGTAAGGAGCAGTCAGACGACCAGCTGAGCACACTGAGGAGAAACACAAAACAGCAAGAAAAGCTGCATATTAGTTAAACTTGGCATTGATCTTTTTCCGCTGTTTACTGCAACAGTACTTGGACCTGAGGATTGTATCCTCTTAATACCATACTTCATAGTCTAGTTTTGATGCTCAGCTAGTACGATACTATCTCAGGTACAATGCAAGTGACCCCATGTGTTCTTTTTACTTGATTGTTTATTTTAGTATTTTCACGGATACTGATTACAATAAATTGCACTACTTATTCAGTGGAGATTTAATGACATTTGTAGCATTTCATTATACTACCTCAGTAACGGTATTTGTTTTCACCAGTGTAAAAAATGTTTTAATAGATTTAAAATTGTTAATTTTTTTTGTTTACAGATCTTTACTCTTATATTTTACACCTCGAAAGCTTGCATATTGTAATCTTTTTAGTGAGCCAATAAAAGGTGTCATTTTGCTTGACCTTTCTCTACACTCATAATGGCTAACACGGTGCAACACCCTAGTACTTCTTATATTTTACAAAAGATTGCACTACTTGAACTATTTGCATTTAATGCCTAAAATTTTAGTTTTCATCAATGTAAAGATTTTAATGCATACAGAAATGCAATTTATTTAATTACATTTTGCATTTAGTTACGGTACATACAATATTTGGTATTGAAATTGACATTGCATTAAATTTTAATTGTTTTCATATCATATATTGTTTTGTATCATATCAAAGTGTGAAATTTGGTATTGTGACAACCCTAATATGTAGTAGCCATCAGAGGAAATCACAGGAACATCTAGTGATTCCACAACAAAAAAAAAATATACATGTCCAGTGTTAACAACAAAGAAAGCATGATTCTTCCTTCTGTCTATTTAGAGAGAGACTAGAAGATAGGAATGGAAAAATACTTAAAACATTGTTTTGGTACTGAAGTATTTTAATAACATGAGGTACTTTCAGTTCTGAATGTAAAACTAAGAAAACAAAACAGGGAAAAATAAATGCAAAAATATTAAAAACACATCAGCAGGTTTAATTTTTTTTTAAATCAGTTTACAGTAGTGTTGGACCAGTACTCAAATTTTGACTTCAGTATTAATACCAGATTTATGACCAGAGCTGTTGTACGCACAACCCTAGTTTGTTGACTCTAGGCACTTCTGTCAAGATACAAATAAACTTTACCCCATGTTAAAAAGAGATGCTCTCATCTCAGTAACTGTACTTCATTGCCAAAGAAGCTTTCCAGCGTATATACTTGGTGATTTGTAAATAACATGATTCAGGGCTTGAATTTCTTTTTTTGAAATAGGGGGGAATTTTAGATTTTTTGTGGGGAAATGAATGTTTGCTGGGATGTCAAAATCCCATAGTTATCAAGAACTTTAATATGAATATTTCAGACATTTTTTTTTTTTTACTGTTAACTTATTTTTTCTGATTTTCACTGCAGTTTTTAAACGTTTGAGTATATGGTTATTACAGCCTTTCAAATAATGTGTTATTTCTGGTATTTTAACATTAAATATATATATTTTTAACTTTGCTTGTAGAGGTTACCACTTGTGATTTAGCCAAAAAGCTGGACTTATCTAAGGAAAAATTGCTTCAATAAAATACATAAAATCTAAAGACTGTAAAATAAAATATGCTGAGAAAAAAAGCATTTTTATTTTTGTTATTCATAGTATACAGTTTTTCCGATCATAGTGCAATTTTCTGCAACTTTAAGAAAAAACAATCAAAATAAGGCTGTGAATGCTGCCAATTTAAGAAATATGAGATGTTTAGTTAAAATACAGTTAACATATTCTTAACATTAGAATTACCAGAGCCTACGAGAAAACTCGTAAATCCGGCCCACCATAAATCCGTTCACACATCTCCGTCAGCGTCTTTTGTCCTGTAAATGTTCCCATTAAGACAAGCAACAAGCAGCCTGCTATTCCATCCCCCACCTACGCAGAACGTTCACTAAGTTCTCCCGCTCATGCCTTGTTTGATTATCTGGGAGTGAACTGCTGGAGTTTTAGAGTGGAAATAATAGATTGTTATTTGGAACACATGCATTTCATTTGTGTTCTGTTTCTACAGTAATCTGTGTAAACACATTGTTAAAACAAACTTTTTCATATTTTAGTAATAAATGTTACAAAATATAGGCATAAACTGTAGAATGTGTGAAGCCTGATGTCCAAAGATCAAATAAACGCTTTCGCAAAAGGTTCAAAGATGATACAGCAGCTTCTGTGGTGTAGTGGTAAGATTTGCTGACTTGTAATTAAGCGGCCACTGGTTCGATCCCCACTGCCTCCTATATTTACTGTTATCAGTAGTAAGCTGCTCTTATTGTTAATATTATACAGTACACACATACATTTGGTTTGAGTCTGTAACAGACTGTGTACATTTATAGTACTGTACTTGTAAAGGTTACCTTTTTTTTTCACTTTTATTCTCTCACTCACAATCACGATACATACTACCGCCCTAGGGATCTGACGCTGTTAGTTTATATTTGAAACTGGGAATAACTGTAGATGTGAGTGGTGTTTTGAGGCAATGGAACTGGACATTCTCTGATCTGGAGGGATAAAAGCTGACACACAAACACTGGTGAATCTGCCTTCTTCGTATCTCTCCGTCACTTGATTTTTTTTTATTCAGTTTTATTGAGTGTTCCTGCTGACGCAGAATTAGTATGCACCTTATGGTGTATGATGTCAAAAAAAACCCAAAACAAACACAGATGTAGGTATATATGATATTTTGAAGAAATCATTTTATGACCTGAATAGTACCAATCAGAAAACATCATCGCACTAATGCAGTGTTATTTGAAAACGAACAGCGTCAGATCGGGTGTGAATTTATGCTGGCTCTGTTACTTGGAGTCAGATCAGGAGAGGTGGGGGGGGTTGAGGTTGTGGTTGTCAGTGCGCCATCGTGATAGAGAGAATAAAACTGAAAAAAGCTAACTTTTACAAGTACCATAAATTTATACCCAATGACCCATATATTTGTGTCTTTCTTTTTTTTCTCCGTGCTGCAAGAACCGTCTTTCCTACATTTACGACGTGTGTACCTGTTGCAGTGCGCACACTTTTCTGTATGCTGTACAGAAGACGTGTACACAGTGATTTAATGTGACAGTTTTTAAAATGAGTATACAGTACAGTTAATATTAAAAATCCACAAACGTGTACATGGCCTTACATCTAGTCTGCTTTGCTCTAGTTCATGCCAAATAGATTCAGATAGCTTCTTTTTGTTTGCCCTTGCAAATGTTAGTAGTCGTACATTTGGTAGTATGTGTAGATGGATATGTTAAAAAATTAGTAAGGTGTCAGCTATATAAACTTTAATATAAAATGTACAGATACAGATAATCAGTGAGAAAATATTCATTTGAGTTTGCTCAGTCATTTCTGATATAGGCATTTGAAATTGTGTTGCTAAAATGTTTAATGTATCTTTGCAATTGCAAGGTATAAATTGTAGGCAGAATGCTGTAGGGTAATAAATGCATTTGGTATTTATAATAATATAATGATAATATTAATCGTACATTTTATTTATATGGCACCTTTCCCATACTTGAGGAGTTTCAGAGTCTTATAAAGACACAACTTGTATATGTAACATTTGATACTATACAGGTGTTTTCTGAATAGAACAATAAAACAGATAGATATAGGATATACAAAGGCATTAAATAGAATAAAAGACAATAAACCAGAGTAAAATACTAAATTCCATACTAAATGAAAACCTAGCAGATAACATCATCTCTATATATATAAAATTCAATGTCTGTATGGACGTATGTATGTCTGTCTGTCTGCTGTTCACATGGGAATTACTTAATGGAGTTAGATTGGGTTTTTTTCTATAATTTGTTTGAACATTCCAGTTGATTTTGCGACTTCTGTCATTGTGCTAAGTATCTTAGTTCACTTGCAGGAGCAATTTATTCGTGCTAATCCGACACAGAGGCTCCGGGCTGAGGGGAGGGGGGAGCATGACATCTGGAGTGGGGAGCTGGGCGGGGCCCTCCTCACTTACATGCCAGCCTCCGTCCGAAATGGTCTACCTCTGGTCACATTTTGGAGCATTCCTTCCCTCCACTTAGCTAGTGATATCTGTTTGTTTATTGATTTTTAAAGTTTGTCCTGTTTCACTATTACGCGGGTGGAGCTGCGAGGGACAGCTAGTTTGCGATATAACTCACACACACACAAATTATACTGAGAATCTGGACAGAGAGGAGGGCTGAAAGAGGAGGCAGAATGTCAGGTTAAGTTAAAAGCCTTCCTGAACAGATGAGTTTTAAGTTGTTTTTTAAAAGAATGAATGGAGTCAGCTGATCTAATTTCGGGAAGCCATTCCAAAGTCTGGGCGCTTTACAGCTAAAGGCCCTGTCACCCATAGTGTGCAGGTTAGTGTTGGGCACAAGATTGCCAGAATCAGAGGACCTAAGTAGGTGAACAGGAACATAGCAATGGAGAAGGTCACTGATGTAGTCTGGTGCAAGGCCTTTTAAAGCTTTGTAGGTTATTAACAGAATTTTATATTAAATTCTGTAAGAAACGGGGAGCCAGTGAAGGTGAAGCAGGATGGGTGTTATGTGCTCACTGTTGCTGTATGTATGTATGTATATAAGCAGGTACTTTGTTTGCATTCTGTGTATAACCTATGATAGTCAGTGACTGCTCTGCACCCTTCAAATATATTGCATTTTGGAAACCTAAAAAATTAGACATACTCAGTTTATTTTATTTTGGTAAATAGTTCATTTGCAAATGTGCTTGTTGGACTACTGGCACAAGGCTTTGGCTTGACAGAGTTGGTCTTGGCTTCTTGAATTTGGCTCTTAAAGCAAAAGCCTTGTAGCTTTTAGATTTTAGAAAGTCATTTTGGAAAGTTCCCTCTTCCTGAGAGGGTGCCCAGAGAGAATCCCCAGGGAGTTCAGTAAATGTACAATTAATTTCACAACAAGAGAGAGCTTCTTCAGGAAGGTGCAGAGAGTTTAAAGGAAGGTTAAACCTTCTCCTGATTAGATTAACATCCCTTCTAGTTACAACACCAGTGTCTTCTAATAGGTGGGTCCTATTGTCTATCTTAGTTGTCATTCCTTGAATTACAGGTCTTTGTTTTGAGGGAGTCCATTTGTACCTTCTGGCTGAATAGGTCTGCAGAGGGGCCTCTGGGAAAAATGTCAGGTCAATTCTGATTTACACCTTTGTTATCAGATAAAGTCCAAGCAGATCCTGGTACAAGCTGGAGTTTAGTCAGTTAGAGTAGAATGCAAGTCGGGGATTTGTACAACTGGATGCCTGCATCCTTGTTAAATCTGCTTTCTTTCAGGCCTGGTGTGCTATGAAAGACT
The DNA here is from genome assembly GCA_026402145.1 of Polypterus bichir lapradei. Lineage (NCBI taxonomy): Eukaryota > Metazoa > Chordata > Cladistia > Polypteriformes > Polypteridae > Polypterus > Polypterus bichir. The sequence continues at coordinate 26,187,836 of JANRMT010062815.1, forward strand.
GGCCGAATGGACAATGCCCACTCTGTCCTACACCTGTTTCCAAAAAAGTTGTGGTACTGTGTAAAATGTAAATAAAAAAAGAATGTGATGATTTGTAAATCATATAAACCCTATATTTTAATTAAAAGCAGTACAAAAGACAACATATCAAAGGTTGAAAGTAAGAAAGTGTATGGTTGTGTGAAAAGTACATGCTTATTTTGAATTTGATGACAGCAACACATTTAAACAGGTTGTTACCAGGGCATGCTTATCACGGTGTTGCATCATCTCTTCTGTTAACACATTTGGGAGCCAAGGAGACCAGCTGCTGTAGTTTTGAAAGTTAAATGTTGTCCCATTCTTGTCTGATATAAGATTTCAGCTGATAAACAGTTTGTAGTCTCCTTTGTCATATTTTTTTATTTCGTAATTGACCATGTGTTCTCAAATGGTGAAATGTCTAGAATGCTGGTAGGCCATTGTAGCACCTGGACTCTTTTGCTCTTCTTGTTGTTGTAATACCATGCAGACCGCAGTTTGGCATTGTCTTGTTGAAATAAGCAATGTCATTATGCATTAATAGTGCCTTCCCAGATGTGCAGACTACCCATGCCATGTCCACTAATGCACCCCCATACCATCACGAGTGCCTGTTTTGGAACTGTGTGCTGATAAGAAGCTGCATTGTCCCACTTCTCTTTAGCCTAGAAAATGCAGTGGCAATGATCTCACTAAAAAGTTAAAATTTTGATTCATTTTTACTTCTTAACAATTGCGTTTTGCCAATTAACCTAATTAGTTGTGGGATGTTCCACCAGGTCTGCTTTTTGTATTACACAACTTTTTCATTGTTTTGTGGAAACATGTTGCTGGAATCAAATTCAAAATAATTCTATCAGTGAGTTTCTAACCTGCTTAATCCAGAATGCATGGGACAGGGTGCCAGACCAGCACAGGACGAAAACATACACACACCCCAAAAACACACTAGAGCCAATTTACTGTTGCCAGTTCACCTAATCTGATTGAATATTTTTGGACAGTAGGAGGAAACTGGAGCAATTGGAGGAAACCCACACAGAGTCGAGCTCTGGTCTCCTTACTCCTTACTAGCACTTTGCCACCTTGCTGCCAAAATGAGTATACAGTATATTTTTCAAGAAACAATACAGTTTCTCAGTTTCAACATTTGATATGTTGCCTTTGTACAATTAAATACGAGTTGAAATGATTTGCAAATCATTGCATTGTTTTTATTTACATTGTACACAGTGTCTCAACTTTGCTTGAAAATGTGTTTATTTAGAAAATAAAATTTACATTTAACACAAATATTCATACTTTCTTAAAAAAAATACTTCAAGAAAAAATAGCCATCGCCACTCACCTTTCATGAATTTAAATTGAGGGCAATGCTGAACTTGGTTTCTGCAGTTGAAAGAAAACACTGCTACTGCATGTGTATTCAGCATCAAAGTAGATAATCAGAGATGGATTGATACCATTTTTCTCAGACCGAGTACAAGTACCAATACTTGTTTTTTAGTATTTACTGATACTGATACCATTGTAGTGAGGCTGGAAGATAATATTTGGTTATATGTCATTCAGCTGTCAACTTCAATGTTAACATCAAATGTAATACTCATAATTTATAATAACTAAGGGGCTCTGCCCCCTGTTTGTTTTGCTACTACAACACAGGAATTTTGCTAAACAGAACAAGGACATTTCTTTTGTTGGTATTCTTTGTTTTTGGATGGGTAGCTCGATGGCGTAAATGTATGCAGGTCAAAAATCAGAACAACTGGATAAGTTTACAACTGTTTTGGGAGATTAAGTGGAAAATTCCTTTTCATGAAGAGAAACATCTCCGCATGTTCAGATGTAAACTTGTTTCTGGTTTCATTAACAATATGTGACAGTGCACTAAATAATCTCTCACAGTCAATGTTACACTAAATAGAAAAATATTACACGAATAATACATCACATTATGAAACAATGATAAAGCACAGCACAAATTCTATTCCGTCTCATTCAATTAGTAAACAGATGCATTGGTTAGAGTCTGCCACAACATTGGCTGATGCTGTTCGCTGCCAGAGGCAATTTCAACGTGCTCGTTATGTTTACTTTCACAGGTTACTTTTGCTAGGTTCTGGCTTTCATTGTCAATTATAAGAAACCTCCACATTGCAAACTTTTTTTTTTTTTTTTTTGTTCCTCAACGATCAGACATGCATATTAATAGTATTGGTCACAGAATCAGTGCATTTTTATGAGTATGAGTACAAGTACATGAGCACTGTATCTGACCAGATCCGATACTGCTATCATTATCGTTCCATCCCTATAGATAATACAATCTTAAGTGATCGGAATGTAAAATTAAGAAGTTAATGTAAACACAGCCTGACAGTAATGTTATCTATACTAATAAAAGGCAAAGCCCTCACTCACTCACTCACTCACTCACTCACTCACTCACTCACTCACTCACTCACTCACTCACTCACTCATCACTAATTCTCCAACTTCCCGTGTAGGTAGAAGGCTGAAATTTGGCAGGCTCATTCCTTACAGCTTACTTATAAAAGTTAAGCAGGTTTCATTTCGAAATTCTACACGTAACGGTCATAACGGTCGATAACGGTCGACAACGTCCGCCATGTTGAACTTTCTTATTTATGGCCCCATCTTCACGAAATTTGGTAGGCGGCTTCCCTGCGCTAACCGAAACCGATGTACCTACTTATTTCGATGGTATGACGCCACTGTCGGCCGCCATATTGAACTTTCCAACGTCACCAATTTTCCAACTTCCCGTGTAGGTAGAAGAATGACCCCGTCTTCACGAAATTTGGTAGGTGGCTTCCCTGCGCTAACCAAAACCGATGTACGTACTTATTTCGGTGGTATGACGCCACTGTCGGCCGCCATATTGAATTTTCCAAACGTCACAAATTCTCCAACTTCCCGTGTAGGTAGAAGGCTGAAATTTGGCAGGCCCATTCCTTACAGCTTACTTACAAAAGTTAAGCAGGTTTCATTTCGAAATTCTACGCGTAATGGTCATAACGGTCAACGACGTCCGCCATATTGAACTTTCTTATTCATGGCCCCATCTTCATGAAATTTGGTAGGCAGCTTCCCTGCGCTAACCGAAACCAATGTACATACTTATTTCGGTGGTATGACGCCACTGTCAGCCGCCATATTGAACTTTCCAACGTCACTAATTCTCCAACTTCCCGTGTAGGTAGAAGGCTGAAATTTGGTACTTATTTCGGTGGTATGATGCCACTGTCGGCCGCCATATTAAACTTTTAACGGAAACCGATGTACGTACTTATTTCGTTGGTATGACACCACTGTTGGCCGCCATATTGAACTTTCCAACGTCACTAATTCTCAAACTTCCCGTGCAGGTAGAAGGCTGAAATTTGGCAGGCTCATTCCTTACAGCTTACTTACAAAAGTTTAGCAGGTTTCATTTAGAAATTCTACGCGTAACGGTCATAACGGTCAAAACGGTCAACAACGTCCGCCATGTTGAACTTTCTTATTTATGGCCCGATCTTCTCGAAATTTTATAGGCGGCTTCCCTGCACTAACCGAAACCAATGTACGTACTTATTTCGGTGGTATGATGCCACTGTCGAGACCATATTGAACTTTTCAACAGTCTTTGTTACTTATGGGCCCATCTTCAAGAAATTTGGTACATGGGTTCCCAACGCTAACTGAATCCTACTTACGTACATATATACGTCCATAGCCTGCAGCTCAGTCACTGTGTGAGGTGGCGTTGGGTCCCCCATCCCAACGCCTCCCACGTTGTTGGCTGCCTGCCTTTATAAGACCGTCCGTCGCTCCGGTCTCTACATTCCCTTCCTTGCTTCGCCACGGGATTCACGTCTCCCTACTGATAACTACAGCCTTTTTGTTTAATCCACGGCTTCTCCGCTGTTTTATTGTTTGTTTATTACAATTATAGTTATTGTGTAGGTATTTTAGACTTACTTTACATTGCTCAGGTACCCATTTCCTTTATCATTCCAACCCCCATTACCATGTCTATCGAGGTGATCACTATCGATCAAAGAACTGTCACTTACTGAGTGGTTTCCATACCCGGAGATGGCACCTGCCTTTTCCATTCTCTTTGTTACATATTGCACGGCCATATCAGGCTCACTCTTGATATCCGGAGGAACATTGTGTCTTATGTATTGAATGACTGGGACAGGTTCAAGGTGTGGACTGATGACGGTACAGGAGATAATTATACTACACAGGAGCACTAGAAGAGTGAAATGCTTAAGCCCTTCACCTATGGTTCTGCATGTGAGTTGATGGCTGCCGCTGAATTGTTCGGTTGTCGCTTTCAAGTGTACCGAAATGGCCAAATATTTTACACCTTTCGACAACCGCCAATGCCTCTTAAACATCTTAGATTCACAGGTGACGATTTCAGTAGTGGACACTTTGATGTTTATGAGTGTTTAAACTCTCAAAAGCTGGATGTGATTTTATCGATGAAACCGGTTGTGTGCTTACAATGCTTGTCAGATGCCGAATGTCACTTCAACACAACAAATCCTGCAAATACCATCGTAATTGAAACAAACCATGAAACTCAAACCGATTATGACAGCAGCAATCCAAGCTGTGAGATTTGAGACAAGATTACTTTTCACATGGCCAACTGTAAGTTACATGCTCAAGAGTAAGCTCAGCACACAGCTTGGTCATGTTACAACCGGAGGGCCGAACTGACAACATGGTATACAAAGAGATCCTTAACAAATAATTATTGGCATATTTTCCCTCAGTTTAAAAAGGTTAAATTTTCTTCTTAATAAAAATTTTAAGGCAGTACTTCGCCGCTGCGAAGCGCGGGTATTTTGCTAGTACATTATATAAATGCATTACTTTTAACATGAATATACAGTATGGTAAGCTCAAGAAGCATTTTGATATCACACATTGTTACATGTGGCTACCAGACTCAGTCCTTGAGCACTTGCATTCCACTGGTTGTAGAAAGCTCCATTTGTTTTAGAGCCATTTTAATTGTTGTCTGACATGTAGTATAAAGTTAAAGAAACAAAACCAGAAAAATCACTGCAGGAGGAAATAACTTCTTTTTTTCCTTATGTTGGTAATGTTTTAAAACCTTCATTATGCAAAGTTTTAATCAGAACATTGTCTTTTGATAAATAAAAACATTGACTAATTATCTGATTTTTGCTACCATAGCCATGGAAATCTATGATGTGAACCCAACTTTACTGAATCTTTGTGATACCGTAGATCCCGGAATACAAGCCGACCCGGTATATTAGCCGATCCCCTTCTCTACCGACTAAATTACATGTATTTGCCGATGACCGGTATTTAAGCCGACCCCCTTCTCCAAGCAAAATTTTCTAAATTTCCTTAAAAGTGTCTCTTCGGGTATATTTATAATGTTTATCGGCGAGAATTTGAGACTGCCGGCATTTTTGATGGAAACTAGGAAGTGATTGCGGAGAAGTTTGGTAAATTGGAACCTTTGTGTTGAAACTATATACGCAAATACGGTACATCGGCGGGTGGATTTCCGGAGACTTGTTATAAATTTGATTAACTTAAATACGCAATACAGTGGACCCTTGACTTACGAACTTAATTCCTTCACAAAGGCTAACCCATAATGCGTTCCAAACCTCCCACTACAACACTTACTTAACCTTTTCATAATAAAAAACACCAATATTTTTTCTAATGTACCAAACAAAAAGTTATAAAAAGTGCCTAGCCTACTTCGATTAGGCTAGGAGCATGGTGGCGCGCAGCGGCTCAGGGCTCTCCTTTTCAGTGCACTTTTTTGTTGTTTTTGTACTTTTTGTTTTTTGTCCTTGTTTGTGCACGATCGGTTTCGGCGAACATCCGCTACACCATTCAGAACCTTATAGACATCGGTGTCCAGAGCCAGACATCTGTTTTGAGTGTTTTTCATCACACGCACAACATCCCAGACAACATAGCGAGACCAGCGGGCTCTCCGTGGTTTGTTGTCAGGTCTAGGAGACGACACAGATGGAGGAGGGAAAGAAAGCAGAAGCGGGGCCGCAGATACGGCGTTATGCTAAGGCTAAAAAAGAACCATACAAGCCCTATACAGAACTTTTTTCTGCACTGAAGGAGCTGCTTTTAATCTCATTGTAGATGCGTATAGTGACAGTAAAAGGCATTCTATTCTATAAACAATTTCATACTGTACTCACCATTTAATTTGACATCTTTGGCCTGCAGGAAGGGAGGAGGAGGAGATATTTCCACACAATGTCCATCTTCGTTTCGAAATTACATCCACAAACACTAGTATCTGGGCTCCGACTTACGCTTACTAACGCTCTCGGTTGTTTGTTTACAATCGCGCAAGCGGATACACGTGACCGCATCCGTTTCGTAACGCAAGATGTGGATTGTAAATCAAAATAAAAAATTTTATTTTAAACTTCCCGATAATTTATTATAAATTTTATTAATAAAATCAACATTTAAAACACTTTTTTGAATAATTTCTTTATTTAATTTAAAGTACCGGCATGCAAAGTTACTTCTTCATCTGAAAGATGGCTCTGTGGTTTCGTCATTATTTACTTCCGTATTGATCGGCAAAACCGGCATTGCGCTGGAAATCTTGAATCTGAAATGATACTCGTTGTATAATCCGAACCCCAAACTCCAAGCCAAAAATCTAGGACGAAATTCTCGGCTTGTATTCCGGGATTCACGGTACTTGCTTAGCTTACATGTATTCTTTATACTACACTATGTGTTTGACTCTTAAATAGCAGCATAAATGTTTGCATGCACTGGTTTATTAGTTTGCACAGTACACTTTTAAAAAGTATATTTCCAAGTTATGGACGATTCTCTTCATTTTGGTACATAAACAAAAAGTGTAAGGCGGTCTATGTTAAACATTAAATATACTTTTCAGTTTTTTGGGTGGTTGCCATAAACAGAAAATAAATCTATTCAAATTTTTTAAAGATCTTGTTTGAGATCAGACTCTAGTGCGAGTGCACTTGTGCTAATTGAATATGATTGTTACAACATGCATTTGCTATTTAGAGTAGTTTGTAACTGAAACGCTTAATCTCTGAGAATGCAGAAATGCTACTTCTCATGATTAGTACAGTATATTGAGGAAGTCATAATTTTAATTGTGATTAATTTATGACTAATTGTGCAGCCCTAAGGTATATACAGTTGAGGTGGTTTTGGAATTGAATGCTACTTTACCATGATGTAAAACAAGTGGTGTGACTATGTTATAAGTCAGGTGGTTCATATTCAGTAAATGTAATAAATATAAAATGACATGTAAGTTGTTTTGCAAACAAACTGATTTAAAATTGTAATATATCACAAGAGATGCAAACTTGCTTTTATCACTAAAGATCTTTAACACTGCAGATTTTAAATACTATTTCTCTCAAACCAATTTTTCAAGCAGTGTGCACTGTGTGCTTTTGCTTTTTTGAGATGGAGAGGTGCTGTCAATGCAATCAATTATAATTATTATGATCCTCTAAATTTGAAAGATCTTAGTTTATTGTTTATCTCATCTAGCATATATTATATCACACTAAAGGTCATTTTAGAGAGTACAATCAGACAGCTTTTAAATACTAAGAAAACTAGTGTTTCTAGACTGGATGGAAAATTGATTTTTCTGTTGGACATTCTGTTTGGTTCTGGTTTTAGTCTTTATTTTGTAAACATGAATGTGCAAGGCTTTATGTTGCATTATGCTTAATTTGGAAAGAAAAAAATTCAAGCAGTGTAAAGCTACTGCTTATCACTATAATCCACATCCTGATTTTCTTTATAATTTTAAATATTTCCAAAATAAAACCATTATTAGTAGTTGTGGTTTTACTCATTTATGTGCAGGTTTCTCTTCAACTGTTTAAATCTAAGTGATACTTAATAGCATATCTGCCTTAATCTACAACTCCAGTGCACAAAAGTTGTATATTCCACTAGCCTTGTATAACTTACATGGTATTTCATTCATTAAAGTCTTTACATTAAATTCTTTATACATCCAGACATATACCCTTGATCGTCTTCTCGGGACTTGAATTTTGGTAGCGGATTATGGGAATCATGCTCATTATTCAAAAATCACTTGTGGTTTAACTTATAAAGTGGGAAAATCCTTTCTTTCAAGGCAAAAAATGGCTCTTATTGTTGCTGCAACTTTTATTCAATTGTGAAAATAGTTGAAAATTAAAAATATATAACTTGCATACTTTAAAAGTGAGAGGATGTGACCAACCTGATGTCCGCTGCAGTATTTTTCATGTATTTGAACTTGGAAGTTGAAATGATGGTGAGACTAACATCTTTCTGATACATTGTCATACATAGCCCGAAAAAGGAAGAGAGGCTTCTCATTCACCCTCTGACTGTAATGAACTTAGCTATAGTTCTCATTCCCAACTTCTGTTAATTTTCATATTTGGGTAATCCAGTCTGGGTTCGCTGGGAATAGGTGCCTATCTCAGCTGAGCTGAGCACAAAGCAGGAACAAACCTAGGATGGCCACTTAACCCACTCATATAGCTGTTTAGAACATATATTTGGTTAGTGTTTCAAGTTTTCTAGATTGGCCAGGCATGTAATGCTTGGCTCAGCTTGTACTGCTTTGAAACACTAGCCAGATCTTTCTGATGCTACTGCTTATAATGCACTAGCAAAATACCCGCGCTTCGCAACGGCGAAGTACTGTCTTAAAATTTTTATTAAGAAGAAAATTACACCTTTTTAAACTGAGTGAAAATATACCAATAATTATTTGTTAAGGATCTCTTTGTATACCACATTGTCAGTTCGGCCCTCCGGTTGTAATATGACCAAGCTGTGCACTGAGCTTACTCTTGAGCATGCAACGTACAGTTGGCCATGTGAAAAGTAATCTTGTCTCAAATCTCACAGCTTGGATTGCTGCTGTCATAATCGGTTTGAGTTTCATGGTTTGTTTCAATTACGACAGTATTTGCAGGACTTATGTTGAAGTGACAGTCGGCATCTGTCAAGCGTTGTAAGCACACAACCGGTTTCATCGATAACTTCACATTCAGCTTTTGAGAGTTTAAACATTCATAAACATCAACGTGTCCACTACTGAAATTGTTACCTGTGAACCTAAGATGTTTAAGAGGCATTGGCGGTTGTTGAAAGGTGTAAAATATTTGGCCATTTCGGTACACTTGAAAGCGACAACCGAACAATTCAACGGCAGCCATCAACTCACATGCAGAATCATAGGTGAAGGGCTTAAGCATTTCACTCTTATAGTGCTCCTGTGCAGTATAATTATCTCCTGTACCGTCATCAGTACACACCTTGAACATGTCCCAGTCATTCAATACATAAGATACAATGTTCCTCAGCACGTGCTCACTCTCTCTCTGGCAGCAGCATGTTCTCTCTCTCTCTCTCTCTCTCTCTCTCTCTCTGAACAGAGGGGAACATTTGAACAAATCTGAACTTTAATTTAAAAACCAACCACAAGCAACTAAAAAACATTGCAGGAGTTCATGCTAATAGCCTTACAGCCCGATCGCTGTAAACACTTTTTTTAAAATGAGTTTTAAGCACAGCGGAAAAAAAAGGAACATTTGAAAAAAGAGAAAAGTAACATTGCAACAAATCATGCTATGAACAACTCCATGTAAACACTTTAATGAGTTTTAAGCACAGGAAAAAAAATGAACATTTGAAAAAAGAGAAAAGTAACATTGCAACAAATCACGCTATGAACAACTCCATGTAAACACTTTAATGAGTTTTAAGCACAGGGAAAAAAGCGAACATTTGAAAAAAGAGAAAAGTAACATTGTAACAATTCACGCTACGAACTGAAAAATTAACTTTTGAAAAATCCGTAATACAAAAACCACCAAGAAAACTAACCTTGCATGAGCTGAGTTCTGGCATGAAGTGAGGAGGAACTGGGTGGAGAAGAGGGAGAGTCTGGCTCCACAATGGAGGGATGTTTTCCTTCAGGTGTTTTCTCTCTTGTGATTTCTTGGGTTTCTGGTGTTTTTAGCTGTTTAGCTGATGGGAGCGAAAGCCTCATGCAGCCATTCCAAAAACAAAGTCCTTTTGACCCAACCCTTCCTGTTTGACCTCCACATTACTGGCAGTCTGGCTTTGTTTACATTGTGCTGCTTGAACGCACGAGGGTTCTCAAATTGGTAAATGAGTAAACTGGTAAACAGTTTTTCCACCTCTTCCAACACTTGAACCCTCTGCCTGGTTAACGCTGTAACTCCTTTTGCAATATCAGCTGCTTTAATAGATTCTTTCTGCTTTAGAATAGTCGAAATCGTAGATTTTGACTTCTTGTACTTGGCGGCAAGATCAGTAACACGAACACCACTCTCAAACTTTTCAATAATTTCTTTCTTTACTTCGATTTCAATTTTCTTCAAAACTTTCTTCTCACCACTCTTCACTTGCTTAGAAGCTATAGTTAACTGCAAAAGCACACGAAATACTGTAGAGCACAAAGAGAGCGCAGGTAAAGCACGCACGTCTGACTGAGAACAATGAACAGGGAGCGGCTCTGCTTAAATACAGTAATCGGCGCGTAAGAACCAGGCAGGCACGCAAAGCAGCAGGCAGGCAGGCACGCACGTGCAGCACCCTCCCCTTCCCCCTCTCTCTCAGCAGCAGGCAGGCACGCACCCCCATCCCCCCGCTCCCCCTCAGTAGCAGGCAGGCAGGCATGCACTGCAGCACCCTCTCCCTCCCTCTCTCTCTCAGCAGCAGGCAGGCACGTCTGACCGAGAACAATGCAACACATGCGGAAATCATCGGCGCGCACAAACCGAAAGGGAAACTGGCTTGTTCGCATACCGAGTGTGTGGTCGTGAACTGAGGCAAAAGTTTGGCGAGCTTTTTGGTCGTGAACCGAGACATTCGTGAACCGAGGTTCCACTGTATCAGTGTCCTAATGTAACAGCATGGGACAATGATGCAGGTAGTGCACATATACTGGTAAATAAACTGGTGCACAGGTAAATTTTCTAATAAGGTCTTTCAGTGACTCAAGATACAGTCTTCTCCACGCTTATTGGGATCCCTGGTAAAGATGAGTAAGAAAGGTTATAAGAAAATCACATTTTGGTGAATTACCTTAATCTCTCACTGAACAAATTAGAGAAATACAACCTTTAACTAAAGTAAATATTTTCTGAGATAAAATGATTCCTTAACAAGAAGTAATTATTGCTAACAAAACCACAAGTTCCACGATTATGGACACTCCTGTGTTTAATGCTTTGCAAAACCTCCTTTTGCGAGTAAAACAGCACTGAGTCATCTCCTGTAACATCTTAAAAGGTTAGAAAATATAGAGCAGGGAATCTAGAGACTAATCCTCTTTACAGATTGAGACCAATCCTCTTTACAGAATCTCTCCAGATCATCCAGCATCCTGGGCCCTTGCTTGTGTCCTCTCTTATGCTCACCCCACAGGTTTTGAATGGGTTTAGGTCCAGGGACTGTGATGGCCATGACAGAAGCTTGATGTTTGTATTTGTTTAACCATTTTTGTGTTGATTTGGACATATGTTTTGGAGCATTGTGCTGCCGAATGCTCCAGTGACAACCCGGTTTTAGTTTCTTGGCAGAGGCAGACAGATTTAAATTTTAATCTCCTGGTATTTCTTGGAGTCCATGATGCCATATACCCCAACAAGATATCCAGTGGGAGGATAAACAGCCCCACGAAATCAAAGAACGTTCATCGTATTTGACAGTGGGGATCAGCTTCTTTTTGTAAAGCCATCTTTTTTTTAAACCAAACCAATCTTGCCAAAAAGCTCAATTTTCATTTCATGTGACCATAGAACACAGTTCCAGTCATAGTTCCAGTAGTGTTAGCAAACTCCAGGCTCTTACATTTGTGGTTAAATGTCAGTAAAGCCTTTTTTTTCCTGACATACCTTTCAAACAACCTGTTTCCATGGAGATGGCATCTGATGGTAGTGTCAGGGAATTATTGACCTAGAGAAATGGTGACCGCAAAATGCTACTTTTCCTGACTTATGAAGGTCAACACAGTTGTCTCTCATTTGAATTGTGTGTTCTCTTATCATTCCCATGTTGTTGAAAGGATAAGGGGATTTGTCCTATCTGCCACCTCATACTAATACCCCATTGAAACTGGATGGATTACTGCTTGATAGTTTCTATACACTCTGATTAACTTAAATGCAGATATAAATAGCAAAATGCTTCTTTCACACTGTATTCATAATAATTTCTAGGGGTGCCAATAATTATGGCACATGTGGTTTTGTTAAAAATATTTCTTACTGACGGAGTTACTTTTTTTCCCCAGCAAAAATTACTTCAATTAAGGGTTAGAGCTTTTTTTCAGTGAGGGATTATGGTAATTCACAAGAAGATTATTTTTTTACAGCCCTTTTTAATTACCTTTACCAGGGATTCCAACAATTGTGGAGTAGACTATATCTTGCGTCATTATAAGACCTCTTTAGAAAATGTACCTGTGCACCTGTTTGTTCATTTCATAAATAATGCATCATGTTCTCACAGTGCCTCAAAGTGGGAAGGGCAGCTGTCTCATTAGGTAGGTCAATAAGGTCAGGAGGTGGAAGATTGTTATGCTGTGCAACATTATGTAGCACAGTGCACTCAAACCCGATGCTGCAGACCTTCATTGGCTTTTAGAGAAACCTCCAACACTTTACATCCAAGTTCGCAAGAGCATGCATGACACTGTAATGCCTCTGTTCTGTGCTCTGGGAGTCAGTAATGGACATCTGGAGCCATTGTCTTAGTCAGCAGCCAGTATCACCTGCCACATATAATAGCATGATTGCTGTTAGAATGAATAGTATACGCAATATATAGAACTGTGGGTTTAGCCAGTTACCTTACCAACATGCCAGCCATCACGTTCTGCACCATCAGCAAGTTGTCTTCTGACGAAATTTTTCCTCAAAATGAATTAATCATGGTTTAACCCATGTCACCAAGCCATGATGTTTGTTGGTATGATCTTGACATCACAAATAACTTGTGTTAATAAAATATCTCTGCTTGCAGTTAACAAAAGCAGCATCTTGCTTTCCAGGTGCCCTTATTGCAATTAGAATGCTGTCATTTGCACCAGTTATTTTAGGCAAACTTGGCACTGTGGCAGATTGCCTTTTTTTGTTGCCTGGCATATCATAAGAGTTGTTTTTTGGCTCCCATCACAGTAGGCGTGACGGAGCTGAAGCTTGACTGAGATATTTATGACCTGTCTGCCAGTTCCCTCTACTAGGTGCCCGTTACCAGAATATCCACTGTTGTTATAACCTGGATATGAACAGTTATAGCAGTCTGTCTTTTTAATATCTCGTCCAATTTAACACATAGTTCCAAGAAGACAATGGCTCTTGGAAACCTAAATTGTTCCCTTCATATATAACCATTTGCATGCTCTTCACGTGGCATGTAAAATTTATGTGTAAATGTATGTGTAAAATCGACTGAGAACTTTTGAGAACTATTTTATTTTTGGTCTAGTACTACTAGGTTTTAATCACCTTAACAAGAAAGTTTTCTATAAAATCTTTTAGTCCAGTTCACAAGTAAATGCAACTGGTCCATTCGGTTGTTTCAACCCTATGGAGTCTATGGGTGATATGGGTGCCACAGTGAGCTTGCCTTACCCTTATATTGGTAACCATTTGACTTGAGGATACTTGCAATTCATAATGTTTTTCAAAGTTCAATACAGGCACAAATAATGGAACTTGATATGTTTCTGAAAAGTCATTATCACACCCAGGTATTTCAAAGTTCTTTGGAAGGGAGCTGAACCGTATTGTGGAGCTTGAACCCACACCTGGTCTAGGGTAACTTTAACTCCCATCTTTGATCCCTGCATGTTTGTGCTCAGGGACTTTAACCCCAAGCTAAAGGTGCATCAACTGTCACAAAACATTTAACCTTATCCCCAGTTCAGGAGTGACTGTTTTTTTTTTTTTTTTTTTTTTTTTTTGACACAGTCACTCTGCTAAATTATGTTGCTGCATTGCACAGTTGCAAACACTTATGATGTGTTAGAACGTTTTGGAAGCCAAGTCCCTGTTTCAGCAGAAAGATTTTTTTTTCCAGTCTTATAAAAAAAAAAAAAAAATTAAGCGGGAGTGCAGTGGTGAGTCCCAGTGTACATCAACTGCAAGGTGTATCACTTATTCTAAGTCAAAAGATAGGAGCCGGGTGGAAAAGCAAAAGTTCCAGACTACTTGGCTATTGGACTTCAACTGACTTTATACAGTCTGGAGGAAGACAGGATAATGTGAAAGTAATGCTGCAGCAAGCCTAGTTTAACTGGTAAAACAGATTTTATGGAAGGATCACACAGTTTCAAACATGAAAATCTAACAACGCACTTTTGACAGAAAATAACTTGCAGCAGGCTGCAACAGTGTATTGGCTGCAAGCTAATGTGCCAAACAATCTGTGGCAGTAAAAGATTTTCTATACACACAAATGAAGCAAAAAGATAGTAACTTTCAGTTAATATAAACTTGCCATATTAAATAGCAAAGTAAGAACCGAGTATCACAAAAGGAAAATGTATACATTTCCCTAGGAAATGACAACAATATTCTTTGTGCTGAACTAATTTCAAACCTTATTGTAGACTTAGAAAAAAATGATGGTGGAACAGATTCTTCGGTGGCAAAATATTGTTGTAGCCAGATACATGTATTTACATAATGCTTTGCCAGTAAACTGTCTTTTTCTTAGAAACTGGTAAGTTTCTTAAGTTAAATTACAAGTTTAATTTTGAAGTGTTATTTTAATGTGATCCTGAATACATAAGCCATATTGCAAGTTTGGTTAATTTATTGAAAACTGTTGTTTTTAAGAAAATGTTTCTGTGAGTGTGTTCATTACCCAGCCAGAGACAGTAGTGTTACTGTTGTATTTCTATTTATTTTCAGTGTATTATTATGTGAATGCTTTACAATTTGATACTGTTCTGTTATTTGGTGAACTGTTCAATTTCATGCATTCTGTGTGCTTAATTTCAAGTGATTTAAAAATAATCCAACTAATCAATAAACAAAATAATCGCCAGATTCATTGAATATTGTTAGTAGCAGCTCTAATTGACACGCATGTGCATGGAAGGAGATTACTGATTTATACAGCTGTTGATTACACTTCTTAAATACTTTATTACAGAGGTATGTGATTAGTTTAATTTCTTATGTCCTTACAAATTACTGATAAATGGACCCACAGAGTCAGTTTTTGGCCATACTAGATTATACATGTTCTCTTATCAATACTTAACCTTGCAGAGGTGTAGCAGCAGGACCGGGTCACAGATCAAGAAGCTTTAATTAAAATGCTTTCTAAATGATTTCTAAAGACAAAGGCTATTAGTTAACAGCTACAACTAACAGGCATATAAGTCATTCAATATTATCAATGTATACCAGTGAATACAAACAGTGAAACTCATATTTAACAGTAAAAATCAAAACTCACATGTGACAAGTGTGAAAGCTTTTTTTAGTAGGGTGTACATGTTTTAGGGCTGCTGGGGCATTATTTTAGTCAATGTATATCTAAGTTGTCAGTCAGTCATTTTCCAACCTGCTATATCCTAACACAGGGTCACGGGGGTCTCCTGGAGCCAGTCCCAGCCAACACAGGGCACAAGGCAGGAACAAATCCTGGGCAGGGTACCAGCCCACCGCAGGACACACACACACACACACACACACAATAGGGACAATTCAGGATCGCCAATGCACCTAACCTGCATGTCTTTGGACTGTGGGAGTAGCGCCCAGAGGAAACCCATGCAGACACAGGGGGAACATGCATACTCCACGCAGGGAGGACCCGGGATGCGAACCTAGGTCTCCTTACTCTGAGGCAGCAGTGCTACCACTGTGCCACCCAGATCTAAATTGTCTCTATGTAATTTTTCTTCATGTTTATAAAGATGTTTTGAAAGGCAATATTAAAGTCTAGCTGGACTTTTTTTTGTTCAATGGGGACCCGAAGCATTTGGTAAGAATAGCTCTTTGAATATTTGTTTTTATTGTTAATCTTTTTTTTTTTTCTTTTTTATTATATAGTCTATAGATTACACATTTTCAAAAATGCTATTTCTTTTTAATGGCATGTGCTAAATATATTTATTTCTTAGTTACTTCTTATTTGTAATTTGCAAAATAAAGATATTTTGAATATAAATTAGATTTGTTGACTCTAATTATTTTGAAAACAATCTAAAACTCATTTCTTCAGGAATGCATTCAGTTTACCCTGAAATTTTGATCATCTCTATCCAGGATGATTTTCAATTGTATCAGGAATTATTTGTTTAGAGTTTTCTTGTAGTATTTACATTTTTGGATTTTATTGTGGTTTATTGTCTGATACTCTATTTCAGAGCTTTTTGCTTCCTTTATTTATTTAGTGTTCTATGTTGATATTATTTTGTATCCAATATTATGTATTTGATATTTTTTGCTGTTCTTTTCCCTGTTGTTCATTGTGAAGTTCTGTGAAGTGCTTCAGTTTAGGAAAGGTGCTATATAAATTTCTTTTTATTGCTTCAGTTGATTAAAGTGGTCCCTATGAAAACAAACATCAGAGTAGAACTACCCACCGTTTGCCTATAAAATTGGACCATTAGATCTATCTAAACTGGATTCAGTATTGATTATGCCACAATATATACTGTGATAATTTTTAATTATATTGTGATATAAATCTTTGGTTGTACTATCCACTTTTAGAGCATGATATTTAAAGCTTTCTGTATGCAGGGCCTGAATCATGTTTGTCGTTTTACTTAATGCAATTATTGACAACTGATTTAATTGGTTTGTACTGTAATCCAGAGAAGTGCCAAAAGGAAGCCAGTATAAAATGAGGAAAACCCAAGCAAGGTCTACCAGTCTCTGACTTATCACCATGGGCTCCACATAAAGAGGACATGGCATTTAACAAAAAACACTACATCTATTTTTAACATAGCACAAAATAGCAAAAGAATAAATAGCACACAGTATTACATAAATATAATACGAAGCACAATCAAAAACAGAATTATATTTTAAGAAAACATTAAAATAAACTTGAACTAGATCAGCAACTCTGTCTGTACCATAACAGCTTAGTATTTGTCTGTTTGGCTCTCCTTTTTGCTTTTGATATTTTGACCGTTTTGAATTTTTAGGTTTTCTGCTTTTGACCTTGTGTTATTTAGGATTTGAGACTTTGAATTTTATGGACTTTATTTATCCCAGTGACCCTGTTCCAGATAAGTGGTATTCCTGCCTTTCAAGGGGAGTGGCTTCAGTTGTCATGATCCAATGGTAATCAGTGTGACAGGTTAAAGGTCGGATATAAGATCCACAGGATTCCAAAAACAATCAAAACCTTTTGATGAAATTCTGTCTTGTTCTTCTACTTTGCTATTGATTTGTTTGCTTCAATCTTTTTACCTCAATTTTGTCTCATGTTCTGTTTTTTTTATAGTCAATTGATTTCCCAGATCCTAGAAAAGTTCTCCTGTCAGTGCGCTGTCAGTTCATTGGCAATGCAATGAACCACCCACTTCTGGAATGCATTTCTGCCTTTTCCCAATGCTGCTGGGATAGATAGCATAGATTCAAGATGTTGGCAAAACCTATATACACATAGGGAGAATGAATAAATTACAAGTGGAGTTTCCATAATTTTGCTGTAACTAATCGGCCTATCAGTACTCAGTAAGCTTTTTCATCTTAATAATTAAATCATTAAACTGCACGATCAGTGTTTGAGTTTAATGTGTGACCGAGTGGGATGGGATATTCCCTTGTGTATAACAACAAATAGAGAGGGATATTCAGTAGGCTTGGGGAGATTTTACTGGGTTGGAGGGGAATTTAGGATAATGTTTAATAATATTGCATATGCATTGGTATTGTTTGAACCTGCACTGATATTATGATGCTGAAACTCTTCAAAGCAAAGCATGTTTATTATTTTATTTTTCTACAGTAAATGGCCAGAGTTTGAAAAAGGCATTCTCCTTGACTAATAACGCTCACTTCTGTTATTTATATCCTTAATAGTTCTAGGAGCATCAAATTGCTAAATCTCATACATATTAATCGTCTGACTAACTGACACTGAGACAGATTTTACAGGGGATGCATAAAGTAATGTTTTATTTACATTTATATGTGAAGTTCTCAGCATTCGTTTTGAAATGCTCTATTATGTGCTTTTCTACATTTCCCCATTGTTTTCACAGCCTACAAAAATGGCCACTGCAGATCCTACTCTAGGCAGACCTAAGGTTTTTACTCAGTAACTTGAGATTGTCTGTGTTCCAAAATTCAGACATTTATCCAGTGAAAATCTTGCTAAAATTTCACTTTCATTTTGTAACGTGTGAGTCACTGTCTTGCACCCCGATACACGAGGCTGGGTCTCAGTACTTTAGCAAAACCAGCTTTATTCAGCTTGAAACAGGAACAGCAGGGTTATTTATTACTGCGGGAGCTACCACTCTCCTATACACAGACACAGCAAAGGGACATAGTTGGGGTCAGGTCAGTGGCCAAGTTATACTGTTCCCTGCATGTTTAATGTCCCTTGCATCACCCATCGGCCCGCGGCACTCTGCTGCTGTGCTGCAAACCTGTGGTTACCTTGGCAGCGGACAAGCACTCCTCCACAGACTTGACAGTCGTGCTTCGTTGTGCCATCCTGTTGGGGGGTGTTCTAAAAGAGTTCAGAAACCTCACAATATGGTTATACATTTTGTGTCTGTATGCCCCAGTGATTTCTTGATAAAGCACTTTACACTGTGAGAGTTTGTAGATAAGCATTGTCACAAAAACGAGACATAAACAGATAAAGGTTTGAGGCAGCCACCCGTATAATATGGTATCCTGGCTGCAAAAGTCGTTTTTATCAAACAACCGGCACTGAAGTGCATACAGCCGAGTCCAGAACAAGACTGAGGGAAAAGGGAAAAGGGGCAGGCTTTTAAAGGGGAAGACAGGAAGTGAGGTCATAAGGATCGGGCACGTGTTCTTCAATCATTGGATCACACCCGGATGTGACATCAGAGGGGCTGGAGCTGGTAAGGTCTACTTCCATTGGCTCGGTCCCGGAAGTGACGTCAAGAGAGCCAGGTGGAATTTCCCGGGAATGGTCTACAGGAAAGGGAGAAAAAGAGTCAGTGCACTCTGCCACATCCCGGCATGCCTCAAAACTGCCTTCACTCAAGCCCTTTAGCTGCCTCCCATGCCCACGTGTGTGACAGCAGTTATACTTACTTGAATGTCTATTTTCTTATCAATATGATATGCAGGTCTGATTTTTAAAATGCTCAATCTTTTCTTTCAGCTTTCAAAAAGCAGATGTACCTCTGCTAAGGCAGAGGCATATATACTTCCTTCCATAAGCTGTAGTGATTTTTGATAAGACTATTTATTTGTCAATGAATCCGTGGTAACCAGTGGGTTGACCCAATATTGTGTTTTCAAAGTGACATTGCCTCTGCTTGAGAATCGGCCCTAACATGTTACTATGGGGCAAACTTATCATGTTTTATGCAAATAAGAAGTTTCCTCAAGCTACCTTGAAAAAAATATAACTTTTTTTTTGTAGTCACAACCTTTACGTATTACATGTTATTTTATGGTTCTGTATAAGCTAGGTGAACAGCTGTCAAACCGGTTTTGTGATTCCCCTGTCTGATTTTGTCATGATTAAGAGTTTATACACGCAGGCGACCAAAGTAAAAAAGAAAGTTTAGACTGTTGAAAGAGCATTCTGACACTTTTAAGTGAGTTAAGCCATTTAGCTCAGCTCATGAGCAAAAACCAGATCTTTTGGCTCTTAAACAGCTTTTTATTCAGTACAAGTATAATTTTTAAATATCAAGAAAAATTTTCAATATTGTAACCAATGGTTGGTGCCCTTATTTTATTTACAGTATGTTATTAAAATACATTCAAATGCTACTTGTTCTGTAACATGTACTCCTCTTGTTTTTTAGCCTTCTATTCTAGCTGAATTTACTAATCTGAGTAGTTAGTGCCATCCTTCTATATAAAAGCGGTCGGGATTGTCCTTCCGTCCCGTGAGTGCTACGCAGGCGCGGAGTTTCACACACGCCCCGTCCATTTTGCAATGCACGATGGGATTTGTAGTTTTGTTTTTCCAGGTAAAAGATGATTTTCTACTTCAGACTGTGCAAGTAGCACGGAGTTTCACACATGCCCCGTCCATTTTGCAATGTACGATGGGATTTGTAGTTTCGTTTTTCCAGGTAAAAGATGATTTTCTACTCCAGACTGTGCGATATCTTCTTCTTCTTTCTTACTATATAAAAGCGGTTGGGATTGTCCTTCCGTCCCGTGAGTGGAAAGCGTAGCGGTATTCCGCTTATCACATACTTACTACTTGCAGCTTGCGGTACGAAGCGTCATGATGTGAGCAGAGTTCTGGTGCTCCCATCGTTCCCTTGCTTTTGTGTGCGATGCGCTGGAAAAATAGACAAAATTATGTCTCTGGAAATAATTAATGTTGATGGAGTACAAATGCCTCACCGCGTAGTAAATATCAAGGGGGTTCAAAAGGGCGACCTCAATATAGAAAAAAAGTTTAAATTTCATCACAAAAATAACAGAAACTACGAGTATTAAAGTAATACCGCTCAAATGCAATATAACCAAATTAATGAGTTTGTATAAAATATCAAATTGATCTACATATTGAATTGCCTTAAGAAGTGGTCAACTTAAAAGTCGGTCGCCTTAAAAGTCGGGTCAACCTAGTTCTTATTAAAAGTGGAAGACTTGGAGATTTCAAATTTAAATGGAAATGCACGTGATACTTGGATGTTAGAAGTTCATGTAAACAGAGTGTGAACAGTAGTACTTTAAGAGAAGCAGAGAGATACTGGATTCCAGACAAAAATTCACCTCAAAGAGCCAGTGGACCCTAAAAGAAAAAAATTAGGAGCTAATAGGTTTCATTTAGGTGCCAAATAATACAATGAGTAAAATATTAATCTTTCAATCTCTTACTTTTCTAACCTCCATGTATGTGTCTTAATTATTTTCCTTGTCCTGTGCAGTGCATCCTATCCTTGTGCTTTTGTGTCCATCTTGATGATATGAGTTAATGATTGTCATCATAACCTTTAAATTATGTACTGTCATTAAGAACAGTGTATGTTACTCAGGCTCTGAAAATGTCAGTGTCAGAGGGCCATTCAATGTCATTTGGTCTTCTTTTACTTGTGTTTGAAGTGAGGCAGCGTTTGACAAAGGACTCGGGATCAAACTGCTCAAGTAATGGGCCTTCTTTGCTGATCCTGACTAAATCTTCCAAGGTTGAGACACTGAGTGAGTTTTGTACTTTTGATTTTATTCTGTTCTATGCTGTAAGGCCACGTTTACACTGAGCTTTTGAAATAATAATAATAATAAAGTAATTTTTAATTATATAACACTTTTTCCATGCTCAATAGACAC
The DNA here is from genome assembly GCA_026402145.1 of Polypterus bichir lapradei. Taxonomy (NCBI): domain Eukaryota; kingdom Metazoa; phylum Chordata; class Cladistia; order Polypteriformes; family Polypteridae; genus Polypterus; species Polypterus bichir. The sequence goes on from JANRMT010062815.1 coordinate 26,209,432, forward strand.
AACAAGTACATATGATCTTAACAAGATGTTGAATATTGTGGAAAACTGACAAAAGAGCCTTACTGCACAGAAATACTTTGCACAAACCGTTGTAAAACTTGTGTGAGAATTGGCATTAAATCAGAATTTTTAGCAGACTCCATTCTGTTTCTACTGCCTTGACATCAAATGCATTCTTCAGCAACACTTCTCTTCTCCAAATGTATTTAACACTAGAATTACCAAAGCTTACGAGAAAACTCGTAAATCCGGCCCACCAAAGATACAAGTATAACAGAACCAATATGCTTTTTTCCCCCCAAGACTATAACCGAAGAAAAAGAAATCAGGTTAGTGTTGCTGGTTATCCTGATTTCCTGGGTAGTACAGTGGTTAGAGCTGCTGACTCCTATTCAGAAGGTCCTAAGTTCGAGTCTTAACGTCTTCCTTATTGTTACTGTTATACAATAAAAGCATACTTTTGAGTCTGTAACAGACAGTGTAAATGTATGGTACTGTACTTGTAAAAGTTAGCTTTTTTTTTTAAAATTCAGTTTTGTTCTCTCAGTCACGTTCACGCTCGCCCCGATCTGACTCGACCATTTTCAAATAAAGACGAGATATAACAGAGGTGAACTCAGATCGGAGAAAGAGAACAGAAGCCCTTCCCGCAAGAAACGTCCACTCACATACAAGAACAACACAGCTGCACCAGGTGTAAAGGCGAAAGATGACACCGTTTGGATACAGGATGAGGTCCGGCATCATCCTGCCTATCGCCTGTCCTTCAAAGAAACAGCACGGCTTACATAGCTTGCCAACGTATCGTGCAAACTCCTGTTTGTGATTATGTTTTGTGATGGTCTTTAAATATGAAGCATTTATATGCTACTTATATAAAAGCCAGATCGAATGTTACTTATCTTGATTTATTTACTTACAGTGGCTTGCAAAAGTATTCGGCCCCCTTGAACTTTTCCACATTTTGTCACATTACAGCCACAAATATGAATCAATTTTATTGGAATTCCACGTGAAAGACCAATACAAAGTGGTGTACACGTGAGAAGTGGAACAAAAATCATACATGATTCCAAACATTTTTTTACAAATAAATAACTGCAAAGTGGGGTGTGCGTAATTATTCAGCCCCCTTTGGTCTGAGTGCAGTCAGTTGCCCATAGACATTGCCTGATGAGTGCTAATGACTAAATAGAGTGCACCTGTGTGTAATCTAATGTCAGTACAAATACAGCTGCTCTGTGACGGCCTCAGAGGTTGTCTAAGAGAATATTGGGAGCAACAACACCATGAAGTCCAAAGAACACACCAGACAGGTCAGGGATAAAGTTATTGAGAACTTTAAAGCAGGCTTAGGCTACAAAAAGATTTCCAAAGCCTTGAACATCCCACGAAGCACTGTTCAAGCGATCATTTAGAAATGGAAGGAGTATGGCACAACTGTAAACCTACCAAGACAAGGCCGTCCACCTAAACTCACAGGCTGAAAAGGGAGAGCACTGATCAGAAAGGCCCATGGTGACTCTGGACGAGCTGCAGAGATCTACAGCTCAGGTGGGGGAATCTGTCCATAGGACAACTATTAGTTGTGCACTGCACAAAGTTGGCCTTTATGGAAGAGTGGCAAGAAGAAAGCCATTGTTAACAGAAAACCATAAGAAGTCCCGTTTGCAGTTTGCCACAAGCCATGTGGGGGACACAGCAAACATGTGGAAGAAGGTGCTCTGGTCAGATGAGACCAAAATGGAACTTTTTGGCCAAAATGCAAAACGCTATGTGTGGCGGAAAACTAACACTGCACATCACTCTGAACACACCATCCCCACTGTCAAATATGGTGGTGGTAGCATCATGCTCTGGGGGTGCTTCTCTTCAGCAGGGACAGGGAAGGTGGTCAGAGTTGATGGGAAGATGGATGGAGCCAAATACAGGGCATTCTTGGAAGAAAACCTCTTGGAGTCTGCAAAGGACTTGAGACTGGGGCGGAGGTTCACCTTCCAGCAGGACAACAACCCTAAACATAAAGCCAGGGCAACAATGGAATGGTTTAAAACAAAACATATCCATGTGTTAGAATGGCCCAGTCAAAGTCCAGATCTAAATCCAATCGAGAATCTGTGGCAAGATCTGAAAACTGCTGTTCACAAACGCTGTCCATCTAATCTGACTGAGCTGGAACTGTTTTGCAAAGAAGAATGGGCAAGGATTTCAGTCTCTAGATGTGCAAAGCTGGTAGAGACATACCCTAAAAGACTGGCAGCTGTAATTGCAGCAAAAGGTGGTTCTACAAAGTATTGACTCAGGGGGCTGAATAATTACGCACACCCCACTTTTCAGTTATTTATTTGTAAAAAATGTTTGGAATCATGTATGATTTTCGTTCCACTTTTCACGTGTACACCACTTTGTATTGGTCTTTCACGTGGAATTCCAATAAAATTGATTCATGTTTGTGGCTGTAATGTGACAAAATGTGGAAAAGTTCAAGGGGGCCGAATACTTTTGCAAGCCACTGTATCTTCCTACGGCATAAAGTCACAAGTAGACTGCAGAGCTTCTATTTGATTGACAAGGGCACGCTCACAAATTATACGTGTAATGCCACGAAAAATACCTGCTGACACCTTAGTATGCGAGCAATGGTACGAGAATGCAGTTAGACTTTTTTTTGGCACATACACCACGCTAGTGTTTAGATCTGGACGGTGTAGCGTTGGCGAGCTGTGTAAGCCATGCTGTTTCTTTGAAGGACAGGTAATTGGCAGGATGACGCCGGACCTCGTCCTGTATCCAAACGGTGACATCTTTCGCCTTTACGCCTGGTGCAGCTGCGTTGTTCTTATATGTGAGTGGATGTTTCTTGTGGGGAGGGTTTCTGTTCTCTTTCTCCGATCTGTTATAGCACGTCTTTATTTGAAAACAGCAGTGTCAGATCGGGGTGAGCATGAACGTAGCTGAGAGAATAAAACTGAATAAAAAAAAGCTAACTTTGACAAGCATTAGAAATTTATAGCGGCTGTTACAGACGCAAATCAAATGTATGTTTTTATTGTATTATATTAACAATAAGAGCAGCTCTCTACTCAAAATGGTAAACTTGAGAAGCTGCCTTCATCGAACCCAGAAGGAGTCAGCAGTTCCTAGCATTGCACCATGCAAGCTGTCGTATCAACCGCCTACCGTAACCTGCTTTCTTTTTTCTTCGGTTATATTCTTGAATAAAAGTGCACTTGTTTTGTTATACTTGTACTTTTTTTTGTACTTCAGTTTATTTGATATTTGGATTTCAGGCTTCACACCTTATACACATGTCGTAAATGTAGGAAGGACGGTCCTTGGGTGTGTGTGGGAACTGTTAACATTTGAATCTGATGATTGTATATAGCGCAGAACTGACCTCTCTGTACTATTCTGTCCTCTGCATCTCCTGGAGTTCAAACGAAATACCAACATGCAGCAACATGTGGGCACTGGCCAAGATCGGGGAAAAAAAAAAAAAAAAACGCGGTCACTGACTACAACCGCATGAAGGTATGAAAATGAATATAATGTTGCATTAGTGCAACAACATTTTCCGAAATGTACGATACAGGCCATAAAATTAATTATTCCAAATGTCATATATACCTAAGTCTCTTTTTTTTGTCAGTGTGGCTTTGACATCATGGATCAGAAGGTGCATACTAATTCAGCGTGAGCAGGAACACTCAAGAATAAAACTGAATAAAAAAAAATTTACATCCATAGTCATTCTCAGTCACGCACACCACTCACATCCATGTCCACAGTTTTCCCAGTCTCTTTCACGTACAAGATCTGACATGGTTTTCGAATAAAGAGGGGGTACAACCAAACATGTTAGGGGGGGTATATGTGGGAGGTTGAACATGAGTGAGAGAATAAAACTGAAAAAAAACCCGCTAACTTTAACTATAAATTTACAGACACAAATCAAATGTATGTTTTCATTGTATGATATTAACAATAACAGCAGCTCACTACTCAAAATGGTAAATTTGGGAAGCAGCTGATATTGAAACTGCAACCTCTTGATTGTAAGGCAGCAGTTCTTAGCATTGCACCACACAAGCTGTCGTAGCAACCGCCTACCGTAACTGGGTTTCTTTTTTCTTCGGTTAAATTCATGACTAGAAGTGCACTTGTTGTGTTATACTTGTACCTTTTGTGAAAGTGTTTATTTCATATTTGTATTTCAGGCTTCACACATTATACATTTCATGTCTACATTTTATCAATTATTACTAAAACATGAAAAACATTTCTGTGTTAACAACATTTTTACATAGATTGTTGATGACACTGAACACACATGAAATGTATGTATTCCAAATGAAGATGTACTATTTTACCCTATAAAGCTCCAGCACTTCACTCGAAGATAAACACTGAGCACTGAGAAACTTCTTTGCGAAATGAACTGCAGCGGTGGGTGGGTGGAACGGGATACCAGGCTGCTTGCTGCTTATCAACACATTTACAGGATAAAAGACGCTGACGGAGAGGTGAGAAAGGATTTAAGGTGATCCGGATTTACGAGTTTTCTTGTAGGCTCTGGTAATTCTAGTGTTAAATCATCTGGCCATGAATCATGATAGAAGATTGAGAATTAACAAATGATTGTAGACTCGTGAAGTTCTTCGATGTGTATTACCTCTCATATTTTCAAACCTGCTTTCCAGTTTCTTGAATGTAACCTTCACTGTTTTCTCAACATGCAATTGAAGGTCAACTCTAAAGATAATGAGACTTGTGCCTTTGGGTTGGTATTCTGAAAGGTAGTGCCTATACTGGTACTACTTACTGACTTTCTCCGTTTTTGAGATTTCAGTCTGTCTGAGATCTGTATGTTATTCTTGGGCATCACATTTTTATGCCGAGCAAGTGATTTTTGTCAAGTGGATTGGAAACTCCTGCAACTTTCCATTTCCTTAATGGTCTGTCTGACATTCCCTTGATTATGAGAACACAACTGTCAATAGCTGCTAAAGCTTGAGGCAAAAGAATTCTTCTGAAGTGTAATACTTAACTTGGAGATTTCCCAAAGAAGTCATGGAGAAAGTAACAAAATGTCACTAGAGGCAGTCTCTCCATTTTCTGTGCAATGTGCTTTGTTCTTCCTTTAATGTCAGTGTTTTTTGAACTTGCAGCCAGGTGTCCCATATGGTGATGCACAGCTGTACTGATTGATCTAAATGCAGAAAAACAAAAAGCTCAGTAAATGTGGGGCAGCTGATGCTGGATATTCATTGCAGTAGATATGTGTATAGAACAACCTAATTGCACACCAATCACACTAAGCTCATGCTTGCTTTTAGGACTGGTATGTTTTCCATATCAGCTGTCGTAAGTCATAGACTTTTTCAGTTAATAGCTGTCCAGTGTTCATTTTGAAAGCAGAAGACTTGGAGTACTCGTTGTACCATGTTTTCTATACAGTGGTGTCGAGAACCATCTTTGGCTGAATAATGCAAAATACCAGCCTTTTTTTCTTCCCCATTTTCAAATATATTGCAGTCCTGAGGTAAAAATAGTCCATTATCCTTAGCTTATCTGAGCAGAGGGGGTGGTGTGGCTGTTGAAGGACAGACAAGTCAATGAAGTCTGATGCAGTTTTAGGTGAGGAAAAAAATTAGTTATGCTGCCTGCTTTGGTAACAATCTTTTTGAGTTTAGTTTACGAAATACCTCACTTTGTTGTACATCTAAACTCTCAAAGCTAAGCCATCTCTATATAAACCAGTAAACCCCTGATTCTGTAAATAATCGCAAATCCAAGAATGGGAATCACTTTCTGTTCCCTGCGATTTTTGTATGATGAAAAATCATGGAGGGGTGGAGCATCCTGGGCAAGTTTTCATTTAATTAAATAAATATATTTGTACTAAAATTAACCAATTTATTAAAACTGAAATTGAAATTTAATTGTTATATTATTTAAGTCCAAAATGTCTTTGAGTTGCTGCACTCATAAGTTAAAAAAAAATATCGGAGTGCAAAGGTTTAAATGAAGTAAAATGGAAACAAAAAATTCATAAAATGGTAAAATTCAAAATAATTAATCAAAAATTTCCTTATAAACAACATTTTTGGTAAAGATGGTTTCCTGTCCTTGAATCAGCTCTGCCTGGTATGGAGTAGTTAAAACCTTCACTTTAACATCACACGAACGCCGGACTCTTGAAAAGGCAACATAAAGTTGTTCATGTCCAGATACAGGCTCAGATAGGTAAATCCCTACTTTGTCCATGGTTTGTCCTTGGAGTTTCCTCTGATATTCTTTTGATGAACAGTTGTGCAAGCCTTCCAAACGCTTCTCTCGTTCTGTTGTCTCGTTTGGACGCCATTCCGATACCTGAGCTCTTTCTTTTTGGAGCCGTGCCTCTTTTGCTGCTGGTGTTTCAGAAGCGCATTGTAGGCACCTTCATTCATTGTTTTTATCCATGAGGGCTCATTTTTGTATTTCTGATCTTTTGAGCTTTTTCTTTTTGGAGCCATGACTCCTTTGCTTCTGGTGTTTCAGAAGCGTGTTGTAGGCGCCTTCGTTCATTGTTTTCATCCATGCGGTCTCGTTTTTGTTTTTCTGTGGGTGTGTCATTAACTAGAAGTCGTTTGGTGTTAGGAATCATAATTGAACTTACTTTTAACACTGAATTACCCTAATGTGATTCAAATAAGCCACACTGACAGCTGCCACACTGACTGCTGGCGCAGTGGATTAGAGCACACTGACTGCTGGCACTGTGTAGTGGAGTAGCTGCTGGTACTGTATAGTGTAGTAGCTGCTGGCACTTTGGAGTGGAGAATACTGACTGCTGGCACTGTGGAGTGGAGTACCGCTGGCACTATGGACTAGCTGACTGGTGGCACTGTCAGTAGTCACCACTACGTCAAGTTTAAATATGTCAGCATGGCAACTTGTAGGCGTGCACGCTTTACCTCAAGTTTACTTTACAGGTTGTGTTGTGTGGTTTGGGTGCCACCTACTGACTCTGGGAAGCCGCTGGGTTTGACTCTGGGGCGCTGAGGCGCTGTGCGTGTGCGCTTTCGGTGCCACCTAATTCCCTGATGGTGACGGCGGTGGATTCTCGTGCTGAAGTGACCATGGCGGCAGATCCCGGCTTGGAGATCTACATTACTAAACGAAGGTTGTATATGCGGTGGTGTGTGTGTTTGGGCAGCGATTGTATTGTGCATGAAACGAAGGTTGTATATGTGGTGGTGTGCGCTTTTGTGTTTGGGCGACAGTTGTATTGTGCACGGCTTGCTTCTGGTGTCTGGCATCCGTGCATATATACAACCTTCGGTGTGTTGTGTTGTTTACAGGTTGTGTTGTGTTGTTTGTCTACCACCTACTGACTCTGGGAAGCCGCTGGGTTTGACTCTGGGGCACTAGGGTGCTGTGCGCGTGTACTTTCGGCACGGCTTGCTTCTGGCGTCTGGCATCTGTGCAGCTAAGGCGCTGTGCGCGTGCCCTTTCAGGACGGCTTGCTTCTGGCCTTTGGCATCCGCGCATATATACAACCTTTGTTTAGTAATTATAAATGAGTATGTGTTTATTGTTTTGTGTGTTTGCTTTTCTCTACTGCTGCAACTTTATGTGTGTCCTCAATGTTGCTACCCGATCACCTTATCAGGTTATCTGTAAACATTTGATCCCTAAAAAAAGAAAAAAGCCACCCAGCAGCCATTAACACTACTACTGCTACTGTATTCAGTTAAAGTCCATTAGCCAAAGTAGAAATATCAGCAATTCTCCCAATATAAACAATAAATAGATGTTAAACATATTTTCCTGTACAGTATTTCAATACTTTGTTTTACTGAAATTAAAAAAAAAAATTTATTCCCATTAGTAAAGAAATGTGGTAATAGTTTGTTGATTTGTCATTGTGTTTGTTCATTAACCGATGAAGAATGAACAGAAATTTTTTTTACCCTGGTATTTTGTTTGTCCTTCCACAGCAAATGGACAGCCACGCACAGACCAGCTCTTTTTCTTCCTCTCCCTGTGCTGATTCTTCAGAATCACCAATCTGCCATAACCCCAACTCTGCTCCACGCTATGGTACTGTGATTCCCAATCGCATCTTTGTTGGTGGCTTTGACTTAAAAGTAAGTGTAATTTTGTTGTAATTGTAATTTTGTAATTGTAATTTTGACTTAACACTTGTTATCCTAGCTAGTGTAATTTACAGTAGGTGCTCGTTTGGCAAATATATATTTCTTTGAAAGATGTATGAATAATTGTTTATAGAGGAAAGGTGGTGTGCAAAGTAAAGATTTATTGCTTTAAGGAGTGTAAAACTTGATGGCCATTGATATTTTTAAACTACACAAAGTAAAATTCATTTTTATCATTTTAGGCATCTGAAATTAGCTTATTCGTACATAGGTTATCATTTTTATTTTGTTTTCCTTTTGTGCATTCTTGTTCATTTACAGTCAGGTATATTTTAAATAAAAGCAGTCACTACACCCTAATGAGATGAAAGTAGAGTGACAGAGAAACATTATTAGGCAGTGTAGAAAAGTGGAGATTCAGAAAACCATAGGAAAGATACAGATGAGTGAAGGCCATTGAGTCCATTAGACTTATCTGGTTTGCCAATAGCATTCCAATATTGTACTTATCATCGAATTTTTAACCAGAATACCATGAAAAATGCAACACCTGCAGATAAGCTGAATGTGATATTTTAAAACAATATCAGTTCTGAGAAACATAACATCAGTTTGTAAAGAAACAACATTGTGCACATGTGTGCTATGTTTGTTTGGTGAAAACTAGTGAGAGCGAATCTGGCTTTTATATAAGTAACATATAAATGTTTTTATATAAAGACCATCACAAAACATAATCACAAACTGGGCTTTGCACAATACCTTGGCGAGTTCTGTAAGCAGTGCTTTTTCTTTGAAGGACAGGTGTGTGGCAGACTGACTGGCAGGATGATGCCCGACCTGCTGCTGCATCCAAACAGTGCCATCTTTCGCCTTTATGCCTGGTGCAGCTGCGTTGTTCTTATGTGTGAGTGGACGTTTCTTGTGAGAAGGGCTTCTGTTCTCTTTCTCCTTTGTAGAACCCTCATCCTCATCTGAGTTCACGTCTGTTATAGTACATCTTTATCTGAAGACAGCAGTGTCAGATCGGGGCGAGCATGAATGCGACCGAGAGAATAAAACTGAATAAAAAAAATGCCAACCTTTACAAGCACGATACATTTACACTGGCAATTACAGACTCAAATCAAATGTATGTTTTTATTTTATAATAGTAACACGTAAGAGCAGCTCACTACTCAAAACGTTTATTTTGTGACACGGTAAGCCTTGAACCCGCGACCTGTTGATTATGAGTCAGCAGCTCTTACCATTGTACTACCAAAGCAGTTGTGACGACATACACTAACCCGATTTCTTTTTCTTTGGTTATAGTTTTGAATAAAAGTGCACTTGTTTTGTCATACTTTTACCTTTTGTGAAAGTGCCTTTTTGATATTTGGACTTCAGTCTTCACACATTATACACTTCATGTCAAAATTTTGTCTTTAGTGCTAAACATGAAAAACATTTGTCTTTTAGGTACGTGTTCAACATTTCTGTCATGCTACACTTACATAGATCTTTGTAGACACGGAACACACATGAAATGAATGTGGTCCAAATAACGATATATTTTTTACACTATACAGCTCTAGATACAACCTCACTTCATGATAAACAAGGCTTAAGCCTTGAGAGTGATTTTTGCCGTTTCTGCAGTGGTGGGAGCATGTGATAGTAGGCTGCTTGCGCTTATCAACACATTTACAAAACAAAAGATGCTGACAGAGAGGTGCGAACGGGTTTAAGGTGGGCTGGGTTTACGAGTTTTTTCGTAGGCTTTGGTAATTCTAGTCTTAAAGGCTGTCTTAAAGTGATTATTTACATGTTTCTCTGGTCTTTAATTTCCTGCCGCAGCTTCTCGTTTGTCTCATTTACTTATTTCTTTATTAGGGGGCTTGGCTCCCAGCTCGCTTTGCTCGCCAACCCCAAATGCCTGCGCTACGTGCTGTTGTTAAGAATGGGGCTGAACGCACCCCAAAGAGACGCAGTCACTACTCTGAAACCTCTCTTAAACGGTGATACAATGGGAAACAAGTACAGTTTTTTTTTTTTTTTTACCTCCTCTTTGCCTGATCAGCTGCTGCCTTGCTGCTACTGCCTTGCTGTGTGATCTGCATCTCGTGTGATGCTTTGAACGTTTAAAAGCCTGTACAGCAGCTGTCCTTTTGTCTCACTGCCTTGTCTCTCTTCTCCCTCTGACATTCTCAAACACTATGCGATCTCTTTTTGCTGCTCCATTATTTCACTGAGTAGTATTTTCCGTTTGTTTGTGCTAATGCGATCTTTACTATAATTTTTTTGAGACTTTCGAAATTTCCTACTTCCGTTATCTCTAACCTGCTCTGCATGTGTATTGCGCCAAGGTTTTTAAACTCTTTACAATGTTGTACTTTGTCATTTACTCTTTGTTTTATTTCTGGCCCTGGGTGTGGTTAAATCTCTTGGCACAAAGTCTAGTCTCGCGGGTCTAGAGTCTTTTTGAGATGGTCACGTCTGGTCTCTCTGAACAGGTGTCGTCTCGTCCCAAGTTTTTTTTATATAATAGATATCTTTCTTGAGCTCCTTTATGTCTTTTGGAGATGAGAACGCGTAAGGCAAGGCCATTTTCAGTTTCAATGAATCTTCTGTAATCTACGAGCTATCGTGACTAGAATCACTTGCACATTTGCTCCCACTTTTGCTCTTGGCTGGAGACGATGCAGCGGCCCTGGGTCCCAGGAAATCTGTGCTTTCTCCTGTCTGTTCTGGGTCAGTCTCTGTAAGGCCGTACCTTGAACTTGGACTTGATGCCTGTCTTGGCTTGGATGCGGCTTTACATTTCTTTTCCGTTTCTTTCTGAGCCCCTTTCTTGCTGCTTATGTTTATATATACTTGCATATACTGCAATAGAACCTCCTCGGGTTGGGTAAATACAGGATACCTCGGGGTAATAAAAAATAAGAAAAAAAATAACAGTGCTGCTAATGGAGTTCCACTTCAGGCGTCCATCTCCCGTAACAGACGAGACCAACTCGAGATTTTTTTAATACATGTGCAACAAGTCTTAGAAAGGATCCATTGTAGCACTGTGGTCTAAAAGAACACCACAGCCTAATTATTTGGTCTTGTTTTAAGTTATGCTTTTTAAAATTAAACATGTTACTCGCTCTGCTACCCTTTTAAAATGGGTTGAAGTCTAAATAATCAAACGTAGACCTCCTTGTTAATGTTTGCAGTGTACCATCTGTTGGAATGTATTTTGTAATGCATGTAATAATAAATTGTATTATTACTTGAATCAATTCTTGCTTGTATTTGGACAAAATTAGTTGTTAGATTATTCAATTAATCATTAAGATAGTCAGTAGAATTTAAAATATCATTTTTGGCAGCCCTAATTGTGAACTTCCTACTTATGGATTTGGTGATGTAAAAGTGGTTTGATGATCAGTAGGTGGTTTTAGTTGTTAGTCATTACAAGCAAACTGACAGACGACTCTATTCAGCCGCCTTATAGGCTTTTGAAGAAATCTCTTTAGAAACAAAGGAAGGATGGTGACACAACAATAGTGAATGTAATTGTAAAAGACATTAGTGGAAGTTTAGAAGATGCTAAAAGCAAAATTAACACCATATTTCTTTGGGACTGGTTAAGCAAAAAAATATTTTAGGGAGAGTTGGGTGGACGGTTCTAAGAAAGCTATTGTGCCTGACGAAACACTCTGAATGTCCTCTGTAATATCATAACACCAAACTGGATTTATTAAAGGCAGACACTTGGGTTCTAATCTTTGACATTTGTTTAATATATAGTATTCACCCATTAAATGTAACACCCCAGAGGTCTTACTATCTATGGATGTTGTCAAACAAACGAGTCACAGACATCATGAAGTTTTCGGGCAGCCACCCTTATATTGTTTTCCCGGCTGCAAATGTTGATTTTTTTAAATGAGTGATGTTCATAGAACAGAGTCCAAACCAGAACTGACTTGCACTGAGACAAGATGGCGGTTTTAACAAATAGAACGGGAAATGATGTCATAGGCGGCGGAACCGGAAGTGACATCTTCATAATCGGAAGTGAAGTCATTGGTGGCTTCGGAACCAGAAGTGACATCATCATACCCTGGAAAGTGATGTCAACGTTGGCACCGGAAAGCAGAAGTGACTTCTTCATTACCGGAAAAGTGATGTCACTGTTGGTGCCGGAACCAAGCGGGATTTCCAGAGAACAGTATGCAAGAGACTGATAGAGATAGCACACTCTGCCAGCCCTTGGTCTGATGTAGAATTACTATTAGTTAGGCCCTTTAGCTGTTTCCCATGCGCATGTGTGTGACAATGTAGAGAAAACATTTGACATGGTTGAATGGGACAACTTATTCACCACATTGCACAAATTTGATTTTGGCCCAAACATATCTGCTTGGATCAAAGTACTCTATACTAGTCCAGAAGCCTCAGTTTGATGTGGTACTTGACAAGGACGTCCTCATCACCATTGCCCTTTGCGATCGCCATTGAACCATTGGCAGTTTACTTTCAGAATGCATCAGAGATAAAGGGGATTTTCAGAGAAGGACTTGAACAGAAAATATGACTATATGCAAATGATATGGTACTGTATATATCTGACCTGCAGCGTTCCATGCGAGCAATCCTAAAATGACTTAATTTGTGTAAAAGTGTGCTTTTTACAGTGAACTCTCCAGCACACTGTATTAGACTGGGCATCTTCCCATTTATCTTAGCATATTAGTTTAAATATCTAGGGGTAAATATCCCAAGTAAATATAAAGCTCTTTTTCAATAAAATGTTGCATGAAAAAAAATTAAAACAACTAGCCAACCTGCAGCGTACCATACGCCGCATAATCAGGCCGGTTTTTTAATAATTTTTAAGCACAGGGAGAAAATTAACATTTGAAAAATCGGTAATGTAATAAATCTGCAAGAAAAGCAACATTGTAACAATGCACGGAACGAACCAACACACAATCGTCCGTGCGGCACTCAGGCGCGGAGGGTGGAACGAGAGGAGAGGAGAAGGACGTCCACTTCGCCCCCTCCGTCATGCTAGTCTGCTGATTTCTCGTCCAGTATGCACTGCCTGCTCATGTGCCCACCTCCAACTCGTCACTTGAGTCGTTGTCGTCTTTGCACAGTCCAGATGCACCTGTGACTCAAACGTAGACTTTTCATTGCTCTGTGCGGTTTTGGCTGCCTTTCTATATATAATCCATCAAGACACCCGACCACGGTAGTAGCGAGGTGGGAGGGAGGTGTGTACAAAGTGCAGGAGCATCTAAGAAGACGCAGGTTTGTCGCGGATGCGAATTGCTGTATGTAGTGTGTAAAACAGTTTGCTATGGTGCACACGGTTGTGCGTCGTAACCGAAAACTAGTTTTTTAAAGAGTGCTCACTTCATTGTGTTTTAACCTCAGTTGTAAAGGAATGTTTTAAGGATCCCATGGGATACCCCTCGCAAACCGTTTTACACGCTGCATATGGCACAGAACGGGAGGAAGGGAGAAGGACGTCCATTCCGCTCCCTCCGTCATGCTAGTGTGCTAATTTCTCGTTCAGTATGCACTGCCTGCTCATGTGCCCACCTCCAACTCGTCACTCGAGTCATTGTCGTCTTTGCACAGTCCAGATGCACCTGTGACTCACGTAGACTTTTCATTGCTCTGTGCGGTTTTGGCTGCCTTTCTATATATAATCCACCAAGACACCCGACCACGGTAGTAGCGAGGTTGGAGGGGGGTGTGTACAAAGTGCAGGAGCATCTAAGAAGACGCAGGTTTGTCGCGGATACGAATTGCTGTATGTAGTGTGTAAAACAGTTTGCTATGGTGCACGCGGTCGTGCGTCGTAACTGAAAACTTGTTTTTAAAAGAGTGCTCACTTCATTGTGTTTTAACCTCAGTTGTAAAGGAATGTTTTAAGGTTCCCATGGGATACCCCTCGCAAACCATTTTACACGCTGCATACAGCGGTTCACATCCGCGACAAATATGAATCTTCTTAGATGGTGCTGTCGCATCCACCCACGTTCTCGAAGTGCACACACACTGCCTGGTCATGTGCCCGCTCGCAAGAGCAACTAACAGAGGCCCGCCCACCAACTGTAAGACCATGGGATACCCCTCGCAAACTGCTCTACACGCCGCATACAGCGATTCACATCTACAACAAACTGTTTTACACACTGCATACAGCGATTTACATCCGTGACAAACATGCCTCTTCTTAGATAGTCCTGCCGCGTCCACACTCATTCTCTAAACATACACACCACCTGGTCATGTGGTGCTTCTGTGTGAACCGGTCAGGCACATAGAAGGTCAGTTGCTGAGAGAGCGTCTCGACTGTTGCAGGGCCTGCATTGGTGAAGCAGGTGAGACGGTAATGAAACAGAGGCACAGGGCTTTTTGGTTTTTAAAGACTGCTTCGTTCATTGTGTTTTAACCTCAGTTTTAAGGATCCCATGGGATACCCCTCGGAAACTGTTTTACACGCCGCATACAGCGATTTACATCCTTGACAAACATGCCTCTTCTTAGATAGTCCTGCCGCGTCCACACTCGTTCTCGAAGCATACACACCGCCTGGTCATGTGGTGCTTCTCTGTGAACCGGTCAGGCACAGAGAAGGTCAATTGCTGAGAGAGCGTTTCGACTGTTGCAGGGCCTGCATTGGTGAAGCAGGTGAGACGGTAATGAAACAGAGGCACAGGGCTTATTGGTTTTTAAAGACTGCTTCCTTCATTGTGTTTTAACCTCAGTTTTAAGGATCCCATGGGATACCCCTCACAAACTGTTTTACACGCTGCATATAGCGATTCACTTCCGCGAGATACATGCCTCTATGAGCAGTCAACGTGGCTCAGAGCTGCATGTGGACTCTACGACAGACGAACATAAATGACGCTGTTTTTCCTGTGTCGTCGCGTCCAAGTTGGTGGGCGTGGCTCTGCGAGTTGTCGTCGTATCCAATGGTCTTAGAGTTGGTGGGCGTGGCTCCTTCCTGAGTGCGCCATGGGCGTCTCACTTGTCGGCGGCTTAGTGAATCCACGCCGGCTTTCCATGGTTGTCTTGCCTTAGTGAATTATATATTTAGATGTGAACTAGACTGTCCACCCTCCATCTCACATTAGCAGAGAGTATCAACACTGTTAAGATGAACATCCTTCCCAAGCTTCTTTTTCTATTTTAAAGCATCCCCATATACATTAACACATCTTTTTTTTTTTTTTTTAAATTAGATTCAATCATAACCTCATTTATTTAGAATTCAAAACATCTGTGCATCCAAAGGGCAACACTACAATTGCCTAAACCAGAAAGGGGCATGGCATTACCTTACTTTGAATTTTATTACTTGCCGGCAAATGTACAGGCCATAAAGACATGGACATTGACACAAATTAACGAGCATATATACAACATTTATTGTCTACAACAGAATTAAAATCTTTTAGTATTTCTTTATATTCCCTGCTCTGTGCTCCAGTAAATACAAACGATCGTCAATACGCTAATATTCCAATTGCCCGTCATTCACTTAGACTATAGAACCAATGTAGGATGCACTTTAAGACAGAGAAGCTCTTGTCTGTTGCATTTCTACATGACAAACACTATTTTCCAACCTCTTAAACATACACAGTAATTAATGTTTGGAAAATGTCTGGGATTAAAATATTTAGTGACTTTTGCATTGATAGTGTTTTTGCATCTTGCGAGCAATTAAGCTTCTTCAACACAAGTTTTCTACTACTTTCAATCTAGAAACTTTGTTAAACGGAACCTGCCCAATTTTCCTCATCTTCCACCTATTTCTGTTCCAGAAGAAATATTAATCAGTCTTGACGACTCAAATAGCATTTCTGCACTTTATAAAAACATTTTAAAGTCCCTTCCTTTTAAAGATCCCATGCAACAATGGGGAAAAGGTCTTTCACTTGACATTTCAGAAAAGGAGTGGAAGGCAGCACATTTATCTAGATTAAAACAATCCAAAATGTTTCCAGGGCAAGATTCAAACTGTGAACATTGCCGTCATCTCCAGCCTTACTGGGCCACGTGTTTTTGGTGTGCACCAGATTAATATTGTTTTGGACAAAAATCTTTGAATGCCTATCAGCCTTGGTGTCACAATCACTCCTAACCCATTAGCAGCTGTGTTTGGTGCACTCTCAGATAGGCTTAAAGTAGATAAGGACAAACAAATCGTAATTGCCTTTACTTCTTTTCTAGCACGTAGACTTACCTTGCTCAACTGGGAGAATCCCAACCCTCCACTGATTTCCTATACTATTTGAAAATGGAAAAAATCAAATTCTCATTCAGAAGATCTGTTCAAAACTTTTTAAAATATGGCAGGATATAATCAATAACATTTTACAGTAGAATAGGCTTCTATATCTGAGAAAAGGATACTCTCCCTTCCTTGCTGCTTCAAAGATTTTCTTTGTTGGCCGGCTCTCCTTTTTTTCTTTTGTTTTTTTTTTGGGGGGGGCTAAATTTTAGTTTTGTTAAGTATGATTTGATTGTATGGATAGTTATTTTCTTTTTATTAAGATTAATACAAAAAATACTCTGAATGTTTCACTCAGAACGGATCAGGTATGGTTTTAGAGATTTAAGGCTTTGAAATGTTACACAAAGAAATAAAAGAACTTTATGAATTACACTGTGCCCATAGCTTTTTCCTGACTTCTGATGCTCCATTGTCTAATTCAGTTACCTTTGACACCAGCTCTGCAGCTAGGCACACGATTGCAGTGGATCATGGTGTGAAACTCCAAAAGTTAAAAAACAGAATAGTTTGTTTACTCATAATTAGTACAATTACTGCTTCTTCATCACTCTTCCAAATTTGAAAAATGTATGAAGATTTATTTTCATGATGTAAATGTTGAATGCTGGATTGGCTTACAAATATTCATTGTAGTAAAACTTTGTATTAGTATGTCAATCTAGCATTTGCATCAGTAGCATTAACCTTAATATGTTCATATCTAGCTAAATTTTATCACATATGGAAAGTACCCATTTGATGCTCTCCTTGCTAAGCTGACATCTACCATAGGTCCCATTTATGTGATTATATGAGTATCTATTAAATAAGCAGTACAACATACTATTTAGTATTCAAAAAGTAATTAGGATGTTATTTCCATAAAAACATATATTTTTAAATCCTACTTGGCTTTACAGCAGAACATAACTTGTCATTATTATCAAACATAACAAAAGTGTGCTTAAGGTTCCAAAAGTGCCACAAAAGCAGGCCAGGACCTTCACTGACAAGCTAAGAAGAGGTGCACACTGTCTAACTTAGTCCAACTATCATCAAAAGGCTTCCATCCAACTAGGCAAAAAAAATGGAGAAAGAGATAATTTCTTACGTTAAAAACCACAAAATACGCCTCACAAGAGAGAAAAAGCATGAGAAAATATGACTGTTGTCCAAAAGGCTTTAAGAATCCTTTATTCATGAAAAATATTTTTAAACGAAAAGAAATAACTTAAAGGAGATTAGAGAGCAGAAAGAAGTTGCCTAAAGTTCATCCTGAGGCAAGCACATCTTAACCACACCATCTTCGTTCTTCTACCATCACCAGTATCACTTTTTCTGGTCAAAACATTCCTCTTTCTACATTTGTTACAAATTTGGGTGTTAAAATGGACTCTCAACTCACTTTTGACACCCACATTAAACATCTCTGTAAGTCTTCATTTTACTATCTCAGGAACATTGCTAAACTTCGTCCATCACTTACTCTGGCAGATGCAGTGAGGCTTGTCCATGCCTTTGTCTCGTCCAGGCTGGATTACTGTAATGCACTCCTCATTGGGATTCCTGGCAAGAGTATCCAGAGACTCCAGTACATTCAGAACAGCGCTGCCAGGATCCTGATAAGGGTGCGAAGCATAGCCTCATCACTCCTATCTTGAAAACCCTTCACTGGCTCCCTGTACCACTTAGAATAGAGTACAAGTTTTCCCTCCTTACCCATCAGTGCATCTATGGATCTGCTCCCCTGTATTTACAGGAACTCCTTATCCCTCATACTTCACGCATCCTCCGCTCTGTGCATACTAACACTCTTCAAGTTCCCAGAACTAAGCTTAGCAGTATGGGTGATAGGGCCTTTTCTTCGGTGGCGCCGAGGCTGTGGAATTCTCTCCCTGACTACCTGAGAGCCCCAAAGTCGACTGATGCTTTCAAACGAAACCTAAAAACTTATCTTTTTAGAAAGGCATTTTGTTAAATTATTTCTATAGATTATACTGTTTGTTAATTTATTCTTATTTTGTAGCACTTTGAGATTGTTAAATATAAAGTGCAATATAAATAAAATTTATTTTTATTATTATTATTAAAATACAAATCCAGAATCAAAATCCAAAGACAAAATGATCAAGCAACCTGCAAATCCATAAATTCCTGTTTTACTGAATTACCACTCAAAGTACTCTTCCAAGGAAAACCTAAGATTATGTACATACAGTAGAATGATAGAAAGGTTTACAGGATAAGACCTGAGTACATTTCATTTAATTCTAGTGCTTATTCCAAACTATTCCAGATTTCATTTTGAAGCTTGTGAGTCATTATTTAATGTATTATGTATAGTAATTATGGGTTGCATAATGTGATATGTTTTTAAAATAATAACAATATTATTTTTACATTGAATTATTTTCTGAGCACATTTATCAATACAGGGTCATAGGATTTTGTAGTCTATCCCATTGGCATCTGTCGTAGAATTCAATTGTGGATGGGGAACCCAGTCAACTCACTTTTACCAGGCGTGTTGTCAGATACCTTATCATACTGTCCATGGCTTTGGAAAGTGAGAGTAAACCTTTGTGGGACTGGAAAATATACAGGTTCCACAAATATAGCATTACCATTGATAAAAATTTGAAGCAAGGTTTTTTTATTCAAGAGGGTGTGTCACTAATTAATGCACTACCTTATTGTTTTATTTACTTGTCTATTTATTTAGCAGAGGCCTTTACCTAAAATCATGGGATAGCAGTATAACAAGAGTCTAGAAATTAAGTTCCACAGTTGATACTAGAAACAGTCTGCAGCATGGGAACTATTTCCTGTACCAAATAGGGTTTTAATCCTGCTCCGTTTGTTTTGAGAAATAGGAATTTTAAGAGAAACGAATGCTTGTTTTATTGGATATGTCAGGACAAAAATATTTTCCAAGCCATTCACAAAAATCCTGTATAAGTTCCATTTATTATACTTACACAATACAATTTTACACTGAAAAGTAAAGTTGTACATTGAGTTAATATGTTTGGTGGGATCACAGATTTGTTTTTTTTTTACAGACCACTGAACAGGATTTATACAGACTTTTCTCTGAGCATGGAGTTGTTAAAGAAGTGAAAATCGTGAACGACAGGGCTGGAATCCCTAAAGGGTATGGTGTGTTTTAAGTATAAGTCATCAGTTTCAACATTTTATATGCTTACTCTTATTTTATTGACAGGCTCTACTAGTTTCAGAATTATGAAAAAATGGAAGAGGTTATTTTAACTTTATTCACTAAGTAACCTGCAGAATATCAGCTATGTTTTATTCACTGTCTCACTTCACTATGCTTTGCTATAACCAATTTGTATACTTGCATCATGTTTTTATTTTATTTATATTGTTTGCTTTACAACCATTTTACATTTTGCATAGTTTGCCAAGCTCTTTCTGGTGGCTCCCATTATTAGCTAGGCCTGAAGTATTACATAATATTGTCAACAGTATTATAAAGGGTTTTGGAAAAAAATACATTGGTTCAATTGTTCAAATCAATGCACTTCTTGCCCACTTGATGACGGTGTACCAGTATTTCAGTATTATCACATGTGAATGGTATGGGTGGATTGTCAAACTGTATGTTTTGACTAATGTTGCATGTCTCCTGAACATAATGAACATCAAATTCCAAGGGTGAGGGAAAAATTCAGACAGTGTGCTGCATGTGACACAAGCATTACAAAACAAAATCACAAAACTTGTAAAGAACATGTTGAATTTTAAAAGCTGAAACCAGTGACCAAATATAGCTTAAAGGTACAGTTTGTAACCAGAGAATACATTTTAAAATATAAAGATGAAGAAAATATATTAAATGGCATTTGCTGATAAGAGAACTAGCAGAGGTTTGAAATCAGAAAATGGAAATTATAAACCAGAAATGAAAATTAAAAGATTCAGTTAACCTTCATAAAGAACAAAGAAGAAATATAGGTCAAATTAATGTCAGAAGGTAAAAACCTGAAATGGTTCATTTTTCTGCAGAAATTATAGAAAGTCCATCCATCCATCCATTTTCCAACCCGCTGAATCCAAACACAGGGTCACGGGGGTCTGCTGGAGCCAATCCCAG
>JANRMT010062815.1:26235625-26258406 GCA_026402145.1 Polypterus bichir lapradei
AGTGAGTGAGTGAGTGAGTGAGTGAGTGAGTGAGTGAGTGAGTGAGTGAGTGAATGAGTGAGTGAGTGAGGGCTTTGCCTTTTATTAGTATAGATATATACTATATGCCAGCAGCACTCATGACAATGACAAAACAATTACGTTGTCAATCATGTTACGTTATTTTTAAAATTTTTCCTTTTCTTTTTCATAACTTCTTTTATACAATACTTCTCCGCTGCGTAGCGCGGGTATTCTGATAGTATATATATATATATATATATATATATATATATATATATAATAAATATATATTATTTTGTTCCGAACCCCGTGAAATCAGTTTTATGGGAGGACTGAGCAAAAATCAAGGCAGAAACCCTCTTCAAATAACTAGATCATGGACTGGGTTGACTGGTAAATCAAATGAGTTCAGTCCTAGTAAGAGAAATTAACACCAAAAGTTTTTACATTACAACATAACTCTTGTAGTTGTAGCTTATTTGTTATAATGTTCACAAAGCTTTTCTGTTCCGCTCAAAGATGCTTTTCTTGATTGTGTGTATAGTGAGTTCATTCATTTTAGTTAATTTTTGTATATTGAGTTCAGGCTCAGAAGACTGTAACAAGTAAACAGGTAAAATACAATTACAGTTTTTATGCATGACTAATTACATACAGTAAAGACAGATTTCTGTGAAACACATTTCTTTATTTGACTTAATGTCTTAATCTTTAACTTAGCCAGGCTCAGGACAGTAGCCCTTCACATTTGAGAACAAAAGGTAGACACAGTGGTCCAAGTCTGAAAAGGTGTGTTAGGTGTTTTGCAGAGCAGACTGCTTAATTGTTGTTGTTTTTGTTGATGATGGTAAATAATAATAACAATAATAATAAATAATACACCAATGGTGATCAATATGATGTGCTTTCTAATCTGTTGTATAATGTTACTGGTCATCTTCATGACAGAAATTATTTGAGTGTTTGTGCCCTGTGAAGGAGGGGTGTTCTTCCCAGGATTTATTTATTCTAGTTGTTTTTGTTAAAAGATTGGGGGAAGGTTGGTGGAGAATTGCACAAACTTGTGAAGACAGCTGTTTGTATTGATGCAACAAGTGCTACTAGGTGATTGCAACATTAGCATAGTTTGTTGGAGTATTTGGTGAGGGCTGGGCAGGTGAAGATTAAGTTTCACTTTGACCAAATTTTTCACACTGAAGTCAGAATGTAACCTCTTTCAAGCCACATGCTGATATCCCGATTGCCCTTGCGTTCTCCTCCTGATTCCTAGGAATTGTTTGAATTGAATTGAATATGCTTAGCTATATTCTGAATTCACCATTTTTACATAAGACAAGCTGTAAAATACTATGAACTTGGAACCCATATATGGCTAGCTTAAGCATCTTGTTTCTTATAGCTTCTTTTATCAGAATTCGGCTTTGTACTCTTGGTGATCACTCAGTTTGTACCAAGGTCAAATCTAACAGTGGTCTATACAGTATACTTAAGATTCTTAAACATTTGGAATGGTAAGATTTATAAATGTCATTATATTATAATGAAATATGATAAAGCATTTATAGTGTATGTTTAAGTAATTTTTAAAATTCATTTAAATAATTTAAACTGTTAATTATAAATGTTTATGTTAAGATTTCTCTCTTCTTTAAAAATTCATAAGACTTTCATGGAGATGGTTTCTGTGTTGTGGGAGACTGGTGATTGAAGACCTATACAATCTACCTATTCATCACATTGCAGAAATTGGAGTTTTGCCAAAACATATGTACATGGATATATCTACATTATACCAGTCCAGAAGCTTCTCTTTATACTAACAACACTATTTCAGACTACTTCAAACTAGAAAGTGGGACCTGACAAGGATGCTCCCTATCCTTATTGATTTTTGCATTTGTCATTATCCATTCACTTTCAAAATGCATTGAATATGTATATATATATTATGTATATATATATGATGTAACGGCAGCTCATTCTTTTGGTGATTCATCCCTGGCTGATGGAACTTGTTCAGCACCGCTGCAATAGCAATGCAGTTGACCGCTGTCTACATTTGGAAAACAGATTGTTACTGCAAATTGCGCTAATGTTTTCGAGTTCAAACACAGTGTAAGGAAATCTTATCTGTCTGGATGATAAACAGATATCACCATCCTGTACAGCTGGCTTGGCGCAATTCAGTTATGTTTGTGAAATTCCCGATTGTCAGCAAGTTCTCATTGAAAGCTCCTGTGGCTAAAAAACTGAGAGTGAGTAGAAGTTGCAAAGGGTGACGTAAAGCATAATTCCTCAAAGTCTGCCTTTGTTTGGTCAGTGCCAGTTCAGCACACAGCTCCAAGAGGAAAGCTCTTGGATATCAAAATCGACTTGGAAGCCAGTCATCATCATCTGTAAATATGTGCTGTCTTCTAGTTCTTGCATTTGCGATGTCTTCTAACAACATTAAAGCAGCCATGGTACTTGGAATAGTTTAAACATTTCATGCACCATTATATTGTTACAAAGTGATTACAAACAAGTGAATTAAATTTCTAAGCAATTTGCAATTAATTTCAGTACATTTGATGAAACCCATATCATAGATATGAATCTAAAAAAGGAAAGCATACCTCAGAAACTGTAGCACTGCTTTGATGCTGGGTGTCGCCAGTTTGCAAAACCGAGCAAAATAGTGCGTACGCATAGGGGGACCCTGTCCGGAAAATGTACATGGCTTTACACTAAGTTTAGTTTTTGTATGTTTTAATGTGATTGTGGAAATGGGTGTACGCCACATTTTTGTGTGTATGTACCGTTTATACTGTACATGAGGCCCCTGGAAATTAACACAAATTGATGAATATACACAAGCATGGTCTGCAATAGAAATATAAAATCTTGCTGCCCTGCTTTGTGTCCCAATAAATACAAATTAGCATCAGTATACTAGTAATCCAATTGCCCATCAATCACTCTAATGCAAGAAGCATGTTTTAAATCAGACATGCTTTTATCTGATGCACCTCTACATGATAATCAGCTTTTTCTACTCTCTCAAACATATATAGTATTTATTGTTTGGAAAATGTCCGGGATTAAAACCGTTAGAGAATTGTATATAGATAATGGGACTCATTCATGAAATGTGAGCAGAATGAATTTGTTTGTAAAGCATTCATAGAGGGAAAATCTTGGGTTTATCAGTGTTTTTATTAAGGACTTAGTGATGCACCGATACGGAAATTCTGGGCGATACCGATAACCGGTATGTTTTTGTCCATCTTTGCCAATACTGATAACCAATGGCCGATATTTTTTTTTTACTTCAGGTTTGAATGTTTTAGTTATGCTGATAATGTATTATGCATTATCAAAGAAACAACAGTAGCATGTGGAACAGAGATTAACTTAATTTTATTTATTAACTTGCTGACTTTTACACTCTTCTTTGCTATAGATATAGGCAGCCAGTACTTTCTGTGTGGGAAAAAGAGCAAGATATGGCCCCTCTCTATAGAAAAAATACTCCAGGTCATGTACAAAAATCTGCTTAACATGCACATCCTGGGTAACTTAAGCACATCAATACACCATGCCATTACAGAAGATGGCATTGGATATATTAACAAAAAAGTGAATGCATATTCTTTGTGCCATAATCAGACATATATTACTTTAAGTAAAACTAAAATTAAAGGTACAATGAGGCCAGTAACACTGGTCTTAGGTTGACTTCTTTAAAAGCGCAAACAGTAGGTTTTTCTTAACAAAAAGAAGCATTTCTGCCTTTTCACCAGCACGTCTGTTTTTCTTTTCACTTTCTATATTTGACACAGCTGAAAAAAGGCGTTCAATGTCTACACTGGTACGAGGTGCAGATAGGTACTTGATTACTGTCTTGGCCAAGATTGGGAAATGGGCTGCATTGCTTTTTCAATACTGGAAGGCGCAGTTATTTCTGGAGATAGGGGGCTTGCTGAGATAGTTATTCTACTGAAAAATAAACAAGTTTACAAATGTTTACCTGTATTATAAGAAAAAAAATATTATTAGGTTGACTAGATATGTGGTAAAGAAAAACAGGACAACCGCCTGCACAAACCACCGCCATTAATAAAAAGTTGTGACGTTGAAAGCTTGATGTATAATTATTTCTATAAAGTGTGATGTGGATGGACTTTCAAGAGATGCAGCACAAGCTGTTCCACAATGAAATACTTTCTAACACAGACTTGAAATACTGAGAGACTACTGTATATTTTAGGGTGTTTGTTTTAAAGTAATGCTTACGTTTAAACTGGAGTAGATTTGCCTTAAAATCTTTTACAGTTTAGACACAAGAGATGCATCTTTTACAAGGTTCAAAACTTGAAGCTGCATTCTAGCATGCAGGTGAACTTGATCCTCCTTTTTAAGTACCCACTAAATTAAATTCCTCTAATATTTTCCCCCCAAATGGTGCCGCTTCAATAACAGTTTTGTAGCCAATCTGGCCAATAATGTGTAAAAACCTGTCGAAAAAGGTGATGTGATGCCATTAATGTGTTCCTTTTTTTCTCAGCTAATGTTTGGGGAGCAGTTTGCCCTGCACTCATGCACTGTCTCAGCAAGCCGTCTCTCAGTACCGACTGTAACTTTCCGGAAAATGTACGAGGATACTGATTGGATATTAGGAAGCTTCAGTGTATGGCTTGTTTTTTTTTTAATTAAATCTGTAACAAATATTTTTTTTTTTAAATTCTGGATGTCTTATAATCCTAATTAGTATGATTATTGTTAATAAATTTATGATTCTGTTATTTTAATTTGGCGGCAGTTGAATGTGGTTTTGCAGCCGCATAAGAATTTTCTTCAAGAATTTCTTCTTGCATCTCCAGCAATGAAGCAGCAACATCTCTCTGAGTGGAAATCTTTTTCTCTTGTGGTTCACTGTTGCTCTCCGCATCTCCTTCACCAGCTGACTTCTCGACCAGTTGTTTCTCAAGTGCTTCTTGCGCTTGTTTTTTTGGTATCTCAATCACAAAATTGATCTTTGTACCCGTGGATCAAGGACAGTAGATAGAGAGTATAGTGGCTTGGAGAATGCACAACTGAAGCATTTTGTGACAGTCTCGAAAAGTGTGATTTTTGCCGTCTGAACTCTGGAATCTGTCTTGTCACACTTGCTAAGCAGACTTTTAAGCGCTTTAACAGACGGAATCACATCCGCAATTATAAATGAATGTACACTTATGTCGGCACATCCTGCTGAAGCATTCTTCCTGGGTTACCAAGGTCTGTTTGTGTTTCTCTCAGCCGCATGCTTAAAATGAGTAAGTATTCGCTTCCCAATGGCAAAACAGTCGGAGATGCTTCTCTGGCTCAATAAATCTTCACTTACAGCAAGCTACAAAGTGTGAGCCATGCAGCTTAAACTTTTAATGCCACTTTCTTGTCATGAACCACAACATGCACATTACTTTTGGAAATGTTCCACTTCGCTAACATGGAATCAAAAGCTTGTACAATGAAAGTTGCAGAATGAGAACTCTTTTTGCCTCACATTTTCGTCGATCCAGTGTGCCATTAGACTCAACATACTCATGGGGCTGACTTCTGAGCTCCACATATCTGTAGTGACGGTAATGCTGGTGACATTGTTTCTTAAAAGTCTGTGGATATGCGTAGCAATCACATCATATAATGCAGGCAGTGAGACATCTGCAAAGTATCCTCAGCTTGGAAGAATGTACCGAGGTTCTGAATTATGTAGTAGCTGGCAAAATTCCTCGTCCTCATTTAGGGAAAAAAGTTGGTCAGTAGGCTGGTTAGTACTTACGCCTTTAGCTCTGGTGCTGTCTTGAGGAAATGTCTTCACGTTCTGAAGGGTTTGCTGTATGAGGCTACCGCTAGCATCTGATTTAACTTTCGTTTTGGTAGCATAATTTGTTACAGTGGTTCTTCAGATGGGTAATTAAATTTGTGATATTGAAAGATTTAATTCTAAAGTCTCCTCGTATTATTTCATTTTTGCAGGCAGAGCAGATAGCATCTATGTGGTCTTCATTTTTCACAGAAAAATATGACCACACGGCTGACACATTGCTTTACTAACGATATCTGCCCAATGAGTACACAACTCGCGTATTGCTCCTGTCAGCAAAATTAGGAAACCCTTTTTTTTTTTTTTGTGAGCGCAAGGGTCTGTGCTTGCATGCATGTTTTTCTGTAGCTTAATGTCTGCCTCACCGAACAATGAAACCAACATTTAATTATTTAGTGAACTGACAATGTTTATAAGGCCGAATTATGTCGGTTGGCAGTATTGGTTTAAATGTACACATCTGACTGATTTCGATGTTGTTATTTTTAATGAACATCGGCTGATAACAATACAGTTTCTGATACATGCATCTCTAGTAAGGACCGCCTGTTTGTAAAACGAATGGATGTTGCACTTACTCAGGATCAAGCGTAGTGCTTGTGTAAATAATAGAAAGCATGATATATTAATTCCATTTGCACAAAACACATTTTAAATGAATAAAATAAATACTGTATAAATATGCAAACTGTAAATTACAAGATATCACATCCATCAACAAAATCTCTGCCAAATTAGCTAATAGTTTGATGATTATTCAACAAACTGGTGTCTTGTTTTGTTTCTCATTAAACACAACGCACAGGTCTGTAACTAATTGAGAGTATTTTCCTATAAAGGAGCATCGATTTAAACCTGATTTGACTGAACATAACAATGGCTGATTTTGTTCTATTGCATGTGTTGGCCCAGGCTACACTGAGAAGAGCGTGCATATTCTAGGATCATGCTGATGTGCTGGTAGAAAGTGATGAATGGTTGATTAGTTGTTTTAGACTACCCAAACCCATTCTTCTACATTTATGCACTATTGTGGATCCTATTCTGAAAAGAGCAATAACAAAAAGCTGTGTCATACCTGTACATGTGCAACTCCTGTTGATATTTGGCTTTTTGGCTAAAGAGACTTTTAGTGGGAGATTGCACACCTATGAGGCTCATACTTCCTGGAGTACATAACAGAATATTAACACTAATGAGCTGGCCAGCCTACCCAGGGTCATTGGTGTAATAGACTGCACACATGTTTGCAGCTTGTATGTGCTGTTCAGCATCTGGCCCGGCAGAACACACAACAATTTCATTCTGCAGCACATTTCCATTGGCACGCATCTGGAACAAGCAGTTGTGCAGGATGGCTGGCTTTTTGTTAAAAGTAAAAGTGTCTCCTTTAATTAAATTGTATTTATTTGAGAGGTGTAAAAAGGCTGTTTATACCCATAGGGGACAGGGTTACCCATTGAAGACATAGCTTATGACACCTTTAAACAACCCATAGGAATGGGCTTTTAATAAAGCACACACAACGGTGCAGGCTGTTATCGAGCATACCAATAGAATTTTGAAGGCTGTGCTTGGATGCAAAAGGTGGCACTCTTTTATATTCATCAGAAAAGGTTTGCAAAATAATATTAGCCTGCCGTGTTTTACACAATATACAGTAGCAATGAAGGAGGGATGTTCGCTAGGTAATATACTGAATGAACCTGACCCGCAGCCAATGGTTGATGAGCCAACTGATGAAAACCCCTATGTATCAGCAATTATGACACATCACTAAACAATACAGGGACTTTAAAGTAAAGACGTCTTATTGTGTTAATGCTGAAAACACAATTTATCTGAGTATTTTGTACATGACTTTTGGCACCATTTTACAACATTTTGCATAATTCACTCAAGACTATTACTTTTTTTTCCCAGTTTATTTGTATGTCTTTCAGAATGGAATACATTCTGTGATTCTGTGATTGCTTTTGTTAAGTTGCTTTTGATTTGCAATAACTTCTGTGAGAACTGAACCTCTTCTTTGCCTGCTTCCCTGGCATGCTTGTTTTTGAGCATGTGGAGTGTTGGGCATCTCACATGAAGTATCCACATGGCAAGCGGAATCTCCCTGTTCATCTTAATCAGTGTTCTCCCCAGAAATTTTTTCTAGCCAGGTGGCATGAAAAAGTAGCCAGGTGGGGCGGGACGGGGAAATTTGGTGGTGGGGAAAATGAAATGTTCACTATTTTTATTAGTTATTAGTAATTATTTTCCAATGCTCAATATGACTTCCTTTTTTAAGGTTTGACACTTGTGCCAGAATATTTTTATTAAATTTAAGAAGTATCCAATTCAGGATCTTGCAACCCTAACAAAAAATTTAAACAACAATTGTTATGACATAAACCAAGAGGCACAAGTATTGTTGCTGTCGGGAAGAAAAGTGAAAACAACGAAAAAAAAGTATGGGAAACCTAATGAAGAAAAATTAAAAAATATTCTTCAAAGCCAACTTGCATATGCAGAAGGTGTCTTCACTTAAATATTTATTCTTCTTTTCTTCCAAGAAGCCCAGTTGTCTGCAGTTTTCCCATAGTCAAAGTCCCCAGGATCTGGGCCCTCCAAGGAGATCAGCATGAGATTGTTTAATGTGCTTTGATTCAAGTGATTTCTCAAACATGTCTTGATCCTTTTAAGGGCAGAAAACCCCCTTTCACATTCAGCTGTGCCCACTGGGATCAGTAGCTCAATATGAGCTAGTTTGGCTAAATTTGGAAATGACTTTTTGAGCTCTGATGTCGTTGCCATTTTTAGTAAAATCTGTTTTAGACTGAAGTCTTTGTATGATTGAATTCTGATAATTTTTGACGCAACTGTCCATTCTTGCCTGCTACTTTCATATTTTAAAATTGGAGGGCTACCATTTTTGGAATAATGATCGAAAAGAATTTCAGCAGACTCACTTGAATCATGAGTTTCTGCATTGAAAACTTTTGAACGACTGGAAATAATTGGCATGTCAGGGAATCTTGCATCTAGGTGCTTGACAACTGTGTCTAGGTATTTATCATATATTGCAGTTTTGAATGACATTACATCACTCTTTGTATAAACAATGCAGAGATCTAACCATTCTTCTGCCAGACAATGGCAAAGGCTTTGAAAATATCTCCTAGGAGTGTTTTTCAACTCCATGATGATGTTCCTTTAGGGGGCTATAGCTCTCTAGTTGGAATAAGTTACTTTGTAATTGTGGCGTTTTAAGTAACTGAAAACTAAATAGATATAATATTAAAAGGCGATATCCCTCCCATAGTGATACGGCGGTAAAAATCACATAAGAGAAAATAACTTAGCTTTATTTAATGACGAATTACGCGGCATAACAGACGAGGAAGCCATGACAACAATATTATACTGGTTTCTCCACATGCAGGCCCCCACGTCGGCAAATAGTCCATTTCCAAACAAGGAAAGAAGATTTTTTGCTGACTTTTAACAGATGACAAAATAGTATACACCTGTCTTTAGGCTGACTATACATTCCCCCAGCTGCCTTTGTCTATCTTGTCCTATGCTTGGCCCAGCACTTCTAAATGCTGAGAGCCCCTGTGTGCTAACTTTGGCCTGGCCTGTACATGTGAATGGATTAATAAAATAATTTTTGTACAGAGTACAGTGACATTAAACTTATATTCTGATTACAGATGGACAATTTTGTGGCGAGCAAAATTGCCTCAATTTCGGTAAGATTTACATCTTGCCTTTGCCAAGCCTTAGATAAGTTGGACAACAAAGGTAATACGTCTAAAAGCATCATCAGAGAGGAAAGAAAATTGTATGTTTTAATCCATCTGCTTAAGCCTTTAGCTATGATGTCATTTCGTTCAGTGGCCTCTCTTTGCAGCGCAGCTATGACACTCATCATATACAGTGTCGTAGTGACTGTACTGCAGAGTCATGAGACAGCCATCTAGTGTCACTGGCCATTTTCATCTTAATCTGGGGAATGTTCAGAATGTTTTAGATTTCCGTTAAGCCAGCCATCCTAACTGAAGAATTTTGGAAGAAATACAACAGCTGCCTTAAGATGTCATTCAGTTTTGTTAAATAAGGTACAGTAGCTGCTGCTTGGGCACTTGCAAGGGCCAATCAGTGGTTTACACAGTGGCAGTTGAACAAGAGTCCAGGGGCCTCATGCATAACGCCGTGCGTAGAATTTGCACTATAACATGACGTAAGCACAAAAGCCGAAATGTGCTTAAGCACAGAAAAATCCAGATGCAGGAATCTGTGCATTCCCCAACTTCCGCGTTCTTCCACTACATAAATCCCGGTCAGCGTGAAAAGTAACACTTGTGCACGCTCCTGCTGTCCCGCCCCAACTCCTACCAGAATTACGCCTCTTTGAATATGCAAACCAATATAAATAGCCCATAAGCTCAGTGTTCTGTGAAAAGTCAATGGGAAAAGCAAGAATTTCAGCGAATACCAAGTGGAGGCAAGAAAAAACATACTATTTGTTGGTTTAAACAGTGGTATAAACAACAAAAGGAAGTTGATCGACTGACATAGCGTGTCGGAGAAACTCAAAAGCTCAAGTTCACAAAGTCGCACAGTACCCGAAATAAAAAAGAAGTTGTCAGATATCAAAGTCACCGTGAAAAGGAGAGTTGTAGCCCACCATCTGAGTGTCATATGAAAGCTCTCTGAAAGCTTATTAAGGCACAGACAAAAAAAAGGAACACAGTGGGGGAAAAAGCACGAAATGTCAACTTCAGTCTTGAAATTTCCACTTTAATCACTTAGTTTTTTTCGTCATTAAAGTAGAGCATCATAAACTTCATCTTAAAATCGTTTAATTAACCAGTTTCTCAAATCACATCACAATTAAAGTAGCATGTTAAATGCTTTATTTTGTATGTGTTCTTCTATGTGCTCTATGTGTGTGAATTACCACGTGCTTCTTAAACCGGTTCTCTTCCTCCGACAGGACACAGAATCCATTACATTCGTGATATTACAGCTCTCTGAATAACTAAAATACTGAGATGTATACGTGGTATCATTTCCATAATGATAGGAGTTAAAGCAATAAGTATGCCCACACCTGCTCGGCGCCTCTCACGGGGTGCAACTCCAGAGTGGTAGAGAGTCCAGCCCCTCTCAAGGAGATATATCTAGCCGGAACCTCTCGACCTCGTGCACTAGCTCAGGCTCCTTCCCCTTCAGAGAGGTGACATTCCACGTCCCAAGAGCCAGTTTCTCTAGCTGAGGATCAGACCTCCAAGGTCCCCGCCTTCGGCCACCACCCAACTCACACTGCACCCAACCTCCTTGGCCCCTCCCATAGGTGGTGAGCCCATGGGAAGGAGGACCCATGTTACCTCTTCGGGCTGAGCCCCATGGGTGCAGGCCCGGCCACAAGGCACTCGCCATCGAGGCCCACTTCCAGGCCTGGCTCCAGAGGGGCGCCCCGGTGACCCGCGTCCGGGCAAAGGAAAACGTCATCCAAAGTTTTCGCTCATCATTGGAGGTTTGTTGAACCTCTCTCTGTCTCATCCCTCACCTAGGACCGACTTGGAGCCTGTGCATTGGGGTTTACCCCGGTGGACGAGAGGGTGGCCTCCCTCCGCCTTTGGGTGGGGGGAAGGGTCCTGACTGTTGTTTGTGCGTATGCACCAAACAGCAGTTTGGAGTATCCACTCTTTTTGGAGTCTCTGGAGGGGGTGCTAGAGGACATACCTTCTGGGGACTCCCTCGTTCTGCTGGGAGACTTAATGCTCACGTGGGCAATGACAGTGAGACCTGGAAGGATGTGATTGGGAGGAATGGCCCCCACGATCTGAACCCGAGCGGTGTTTTGTTATTGGACTTATGTGCTCGTCACGGATTGTCCGTAATGAACACCATGTTCAAGCATAGGGGTGTTCATATGTGCACTTGGCACCAGGACACCCTAGGCCTCAGTTCGATGATCGACTTTGTGGTCGTGTCATCGGACTTGCGGCCATATGTCTTGGACACTCGGGTGAAGAGAGGGGCGGAGCTGATCAAGGTTATCACCTGATCAACTGATCACCACCTGGTGGTGAGTTGGCTTCGATGGTCGGTGATGATGCTGGTCAGGCCTGGTAGGCCCAAACGTATTGTGAGGGTCTGCTGGGAATGGCTGGCAGAGCCCCCTGTCAGAAGTAACTTCAACTCCCACCTTCGGCAGAACTTAGACCACATCCCGAGGGAGGTGGGGGACTTTGAGTCCGAATGGGCCATGTTCCGTGCCTCTATTGTTGAGGCGGCTGACCGGAGCTGTGGCCGTAAGGTGGTCGGTGCCTGTCGTGGCGGCAATCCCCGAACCCGTTGGTGGACACCGGCGGTGAGGGATGCCGTTAAGCTGAAGGAGGAGTCCTATAGGACCATTTTGTCCTGTGGGTCTCTGGAGGCAGCTGATAGGTACCGGCAGGCCAAGCGGAATGCGGCTTCGGGGTTTGCTGAGGCAAAAACTTGGGCATGGGAGGAGTTTGGAAATGCCATGGAGAACGACTTTCGGCTTCGAGGAGATTCTGGTCCACCGTCCGGCGTCTCAGGAGGGGGAAGCAGTGCAATGTCAACACCGTATATGGTGGGGATGGTGCGCTGCTGACCTTGACAAGGGGCATTATGGGTCGGTGGGGGGAGTACTTCAAAGAGCTCCTCAATCCCACTAACATGCCTTCCAATGAGGAAGCAGAGCCTGGGGACTCTGAGGTGAGCTCTACTATCTCTGGGACTGAGGTCGCCGAGTTGGTCAAAAAACTCCTTGGTGGCAGGGTCCCGGGGGAGGATGAGATACGCCCGGAGTTCCTCAAGGCTCTGGATATTGTAGGACTGTCTTGGTTGACACGTCTCTGCAACATCGCATGCACATCGGGGACAGTGCCTCTGGATTGGCAGACCGGGATGGTGGTCCCCCTCTTTAAAAAGGGGACCGGAGAGTGTTCCAACTACAGAGGGATCACACTCCTCAGCCTCCCTGGAAAAGTCTATTCGGGGGTTCTGGAGAGGAGGGTCCATTGGATAGTCGAACCTCGGATTCAGGAGGAACAGTGTGGTTTTCATCCTGGTCGCGGAACAGTGGACCAGCTCTACACCCTTAGCAGAGTCCTGGAGGGTGCATAGGAGTTTGCCCAACCAGTCTACATGTGTTTTGTGGACTTGGAAAAGGCATTTGACCATGTCCCTCGGGGAATCCTGTGGGGGGTGCTCTGGGAGTATGGGATACCGGACCCCTTGATAAGAGCTGTTCGGTCCCTGTACAGCCGGTGTCAGAGCTTGGTCCACATTGCCGGCAGTAAGTCGAGCCCGTTCCAGTGAGGATTGGACTCCGCCAGGGCTGCCCTTTGTCACCAATTCTGTTCATAACTTTTATGGACAGAATTTCTAGGTGCAGCCAGGGCGTTGAGGGGGTCCGGTTTAGTGGACTCAGGATTGGGTCACTGCTTTTTGCAGATGATGTTGTCCTGTTTGCTTCCTCAGGCCGTGATCTTCAGCTCTCTCTGGAACGGTTCGCAGCTGAGTATGAAGTGGCTGGGATGAGAATCAGCACTTCCAAATCCGAGACCATGGTCCTCAGCCGGAAAAGTGTGGAGTGCCCTCTCAGAGTTGGGGGAGAGATCCTGCCCCAAGTGGAGGAGTTCAAGAATCTCGGGGTCTTGTTCACGAGTGAGGGAAGAATGGACCGTGAGATCGACAGGCGGATCGGTGCGGCATCCGCAGTGATGCGGGCTCTACATCGGTCTGTCGTGGTGAAGAAAGAGCTGAGCCGTAAGGCAAAGCTCTCAATTTACCAGTCGATCTACGTTCCTACCCTCACCTATTTTCATGAGCTATGGGTAGTGACCGAAAGAACGAGATTGCGAATACATGCGGCTGAAATGAGTTTCCTCCACAGGGTGTCTGGGCTTTCCCTTAAAGATAGGGTGAGAAGCTCAGTCATCCGGGAGGGGCTCAGAGTAGAGTCGCTACTCCTCCGCATCGAGAGAAGTCAGATAAGGTGGCTTGGGCATCTGATCAGGATGCCTCCTGGACGCCTCCCTGGTGAGGTGTTTCGGGCACATCCAACTGGGAGGAGGCCCCGTGGAAGACCCAGGACACGCTGGAGGGACTATGTCTCCCGGCTGGCCTGGGAGCGCCTTGGGATTCTCCCGGAAGAGCTGGAAGAAGTGGCTGGGGAGAGGGAAGTCTGGGCCTCTCTGTTCAAGCTGCTGCCCCCGCGACCCAACCCCGGATAAGCGGAAGAGGATGGAAGGATGGAGGAGTTAAAGCACGTTATTAAACATGGGTTTCACAGTGGCGCAGTGATTGTGCACGACCTTCGATTAAATAATTTATTGCAGCAGTACTCAGGGGCGGCTCTAGGCTCGTTGCGGCCTTGGCAAGAGAAAGAATCGGTGGCCCCTTCGCCTGCCAATGTCAATATGGTATCTTATGCACGGCGGATGGCCACATCTGTTGCGGACACTGCATAGCCGCCTCGTGCTCATGACATAAGTGTTTAACTTTTGCCGAAATTTGCCTCTGCGTTTTTAGCTGTGTCGTTATTTTTTCTTTCTGTTTTATATTCAGTATATATTGGCTTGGCGGCCCTGTGCAGGTGCACAATTTGCATATGCCTAAGGCCGCCTCTGCAGTACTGTCTCATTCAAACGTACTAATCTCCAATTCTTGTCCTTCCTTTTTTTTCTCCAAGTAACCGATCGCCACACAATCAGCTCTGTAATAGACGTTTAGCCACCTGTAAGCTTATAACGCCGATTCTTCAAAACTATTAAGGAACATTAAAATATATTCGTAGTACATGTTTAATTATTCTATCCTTCACACAAGTCCCAGTGAAGCATACAGTGTGAGGCAGGAACAATCGTGAGCGAAGTGCCAGATCCTTGCTAGCGTAGTAACACTGTGTCCTTTAATTATTAACAATATAGATTATTTAAATGAAGTAATACAGTTATTATTACTATTATACAGTTTTATTTGTATAATACAATAAACATTTTGCTGCATTTCATCTTAAAAATGACATCGTCATCATATGTTAATACACTCTTTATAAAGTGGCTCAGGTTGTGCAATATTATAACTGTAGTGCAAGTTTACAGTGAGGTAACTGTACTAACAGTTCTACAAGGAGCAGTTGATGGACTGATTAAGTGCTTTTAGAGTTCTTGGGATTAAACTGTTTCTGAACCTTGAGGTCCATACAGGAAAGGTTTGAAGCGTTTGTCATGTGAGAAGCTGTTCCAATAGGAAGTATGGCTGAGGCAGCGTGTGCTTGATGCTGTTTACCGATAATTCTCTTTCCAATCAGCTTCTCCGAGTGGTGCAGTGAGAGTAATATGGAAAAAGATGATCCGCTGTGGCAACCCTAACGGGATCAGCTGAAAGAAGAAAAAGAAAGTGCATTAAGAGTAACAACACTCAAGCAGCTATGGTATTTAGAATAGTTTGACCATTCCGTGGACCATTATATTTTTACTGGTTAATTCCAATCAGATGCATTAAACTAATAAACAATATGCGGTTAATTTCAGTGTATTTAAGGGAAATTACATGAAAGATGTCTCTGGTAGGGACTGGTGTGCTATTCTTTTGTATTAACACAGGTAACATTGATAGTTCACAAATAGGTTTTAGTAGATATTTAGAACTGCATCAGTTGAATGTTTTTAATGACACTATTTAAATTTTGCAGGTATGGGTTTGTAACATTTGAGACAAACGAAGATGCCCAGCGAATTCTTACAGATGTGAGCATTGACTTTTTTCTAGAAGATTTTTAGGTCTTGTTAAAATTAAGAATATGGGATGATTTTTATATTTTAATATAATTTAAATGTTATTGTAAGTTTTGCTTCAATTTGGTAATAAAAATAAAGTATAATAGTGAAATCTGAATTTAAATTAATCTTAGGTAAGCATAACTTTATTTAAACTGGCAAACAAAAAAAGGTGTAAAAAAATTAGGAGATTAAAATTAGAGTGACATGGGGTGACATATTTTCTCCTTGTATGGCTCAATGGTGACCTGTCATTCTCTCTTATCTCCATCTCTCTCTCACTGACTCTTTGGTGCAAGAAAAAAGCAGACAGGTTCTCCCTTTCTCACACTTACTGTGTGAAATACTGAGTGTGAGAAAGAGTGAGATATGTGTCCCATATTTTTGCTTTGCGTCTCTCCTTGATGTGCAGTTGCATGTGAAAGACAGAAACACACGTTTTCTGTGCTCTCGGCCTCACACTTACAATTGCTTATGGCAACAGTACAACAATGAAGAATTGCTTCTACCTTTTGTTTTATTAACTCATTCGCCACATGCTTTCTCACTAATCCTGACGTGGTCTCACAAGAAGTTTGGTGGGAAGTGCTGCACACAGTGGTGAAAAGAAAGAGATGAATGATACCTTTACATCTAAACTTAATTGGCTAACCAGTTTTGAGAAGAACTTCTGAATTCTGACTTCACTGACTGCTTTTGCTATACTGTATATATGGTAGGCAAACGTCACACTGCCATGTTGTTTCTCGACTTTAAAGTCTGAGAGTGTTTCACAATTATGATTGCAGTTGCTGGTCCTCACAGACTTGAGGAATTAAGCTTAAAATTTCCAAAGTATCTCTGTATACACTTCCAGTTAATGTGCTTCTTGACTGTATTATTGCTTTTCAAGCCTCTTTTCAGCTAGAACAGTTCACAACACCTACTTATTTTTTTAGCAGGAGCATTGTATATATTGTACTTTCGGGTGAATATTCTTTTGTCATCAACTCTTGCACATGCAGAGGAACTAATGCAGGTTGCTTGCCATTACGTATTGCATAGAGCTATGACTGAGTCATTAAGGTATGTCTAACCAGCCAATTGTTGGATGTGGACATCTATTGCACCTTTTCATGATAATGCGTTTTTGTAAAAACTGAAAGTTTTTGAAAAAGTCATGTTTTGTGAGGCTTCCTTTTGAGTTAAATTAATGCTTTGCATTAAATGCCATTTTAGTAGTTGTATTGAAAAATTTAATTAGCATTGATATTATCCACTGTACAAGGTTTGTATCCATTGCTAAAGATGAAATTCAAATGTACTTTATTCTTTTATGCAGATTAAATGTTTTCAGATATAGTCATTTGAAGTATTTCTTTGTGGGTTTCTTGTGATTTAGATTTTTTTTTCCCATTGGTAAATATGTAATTTAAATCTATACTGAACAAGCTACTGTTTATTTTATTGTTATTTTGTTAATCTTTTCTGTTTTGTACAGATTGATGAACTTCAATTTAGGGGCAGAAAACTGAATATTGCCCAGGCCATACGTAAGCAACAAGTGGGAATTCAGTGCTGTTGTCCTGGTAATTGCATTAAAATAATATTCACTTGGCATTCAGGGTTTTTATGCAGATTAAAAAAATGTAATATAATGTTTATTTGTGATTAAATTCAATTTCTTAAAAGTGCTTAGATTACTGTGCTTATGCTAATATATCTAACCTGTTTTATTGACTGTTTTACAAATGTCTTGCAGAAAACGTGGTATAATATCATTTTGATTTTAAAAATAGCTTTTCCGGGATGACCTGATTTCTCCATTAGTTGTAATTTTTGCTTGCTTGATCACCTAATACCCTATTATACATGTTTTTCTCATTCTGCCCTTGTTGGTTCTATAAAAATGTTCTGCAGCTGGTCTCACTTCACATAAGTTAACAAGAAATAAAAACTGCTGCCTCTCTGTGATAGAATTAATTTAATTAAATATAAGAACAGTAAAATACCTTGCACGCAGTTTTGATAACAGGTACTCACCTCTATCAAACTGAAAAGTACAGTTTTCACCGAAGCATCTACAAAATAAGCCTTCAAGGATTTTTCACTCCTTCCTGTTTGCTTCAGCTGCATAGCACTCTGGGTAACATTATTAAAATTTTTGTTTCCTGTATTACACACGTCACATACAAATCCATACAAAAAGACACCATTGTTACAACTAAACCAAAACACAGTTTCTTACTGCATTCGTTTTGTGTTTAAATGAATTCACAGATGTTCTACTAATTTTTAGCCCACCTACTACTAAGATCAATGTTGTATACTCAGTGGGCTGTCCAAGGTCTATCTACTTATTTTTTATGATCACTGTTTTGAGTTTGTGCATTTGGTTAGAACAACCAGATTTCTCCTGCTTTGCAAGACCTATCTTTTTCTGAAATCCCCCTTTTGAAGATTAATTACAATATAACCTTGATTAACTATGTAAATAAATGTTGTTGTTGTTGGTACTATGTATGTTGGATGAGCTCTCTCTTGTGCCAGTGTGTAGTGTTCCTCCCCAGCACCAAGTGTCTTGCTGCATTTTGAAATCACAGTGTCAGGTTTGTTCTGTAACCCAGATGAGACAGGGCACCGTTTGTTACGGAATGAAGACTCCCAAGTAAAACGTAGAAAACGCTATTTCCTCTGAGTTGTATTTGTTTATTAGGCGGATTGTTATAATTTTATATGAATTAATTAATTTTGTTAATTCTATATTATATTTTGTTAAAATAATTCTGTTTTGTAAATAAATACAACTACTTGCTAAACTAATCTACTGTATATCATTTTCAAAATAGCTGTTCTATTGTCCAATTTTTCTCTTAATCCGTCACAGCTTCAGTCCCAACCCCTGACGGATAATCAAGGTTTTACTGTATATTCAAGTAATATCAAAATAAATTACAATGGGCACTGTAAATTTGTTGTACTGTACTTTCAGGATCAGACAATGAAGAGGTGATCTTGTTTTAATGGTTAATTTACAAGACTGTGTGGTTTAGCAGTGCTGCAGTGTGCATCTTTTAGTTTGTGAAGGTTAACAAAGTTATGTACAGTACTAGCTTAAACCACCTTGTGAGCAGTCGTAGCCAACTTAGTATGGTGACAAATGTTATTAAATGAATACCATTACGCCTCATACATACTGGTATTGTCACAAATAATAAAATGTAAGCAGATGCATACATTTTAACCATTACAAAAGATGTATATTGTGATCAGTAGGGGGTGTTGCTGTGCCCCATACCTCAGACATAATGATGCAAGTCCTGATACAATAAAAGGTTTATTTTTACAAATACCTTACAAAAATACTTCTTTAATAAACACAGTAACAATTACAGTGCAATTCTTCTCTTTCTGTTTTCCTCTCTCCTTCCATCCTTCCACTCAGCTGTGTCTTGCCTGGATGAGGTCGAGCAGCTGCTTTTATTTTGGACCCAGTAGTTCTTCTGGTGCTATGGCATGGCCCAATGGAAGTGGGTTAAATGAAAGACCCACAAAGTAGGAATGATTGATCCCTGTAGCACCCCCAGGGGCCACCCACAGACCTTGACAAGGCTGTCCTGCGGGACTGTAGTTCCCAGTGTACCTTGCTGGTGTCTGCACAGGTAGCGTCACCCAGGGCTGCCACTGAGCATGTCAGGGGACCATGTAGTCCTATTAGGTTGTCCCCCCACTCAAAGACCGTCCTTCCACTGCGCTGGCCTCCTAGCTGGGTATTGTTCCACTGTCCTCCCAACTGGGTATTGTTCCTTGGTCCAACCCTGCTGGATTGAAAGCGTACTCACTGCTGCAGTAGCATCTTCTGCCTAGCTCCTGGTTGATGCAGAATGATCTTCACCCTGTTTCTTGCGCCTTTGTAGGGCTGGCCTTCTCTCCAGGTAAGAAAACTTGTCCCATGCGTGCCACCCATCACAATATCAAACAACACGCACATATATACTGTATGTATGTGTCTGTCCTGCCCTCCACACAGGCAATGTGCTTTGACAGGCAGATAAACACCTTTCCTTATCCAAATCTCTATAGACAGTCGTTTCTTTATCCACAGGTTTATTGGAATTAAAAGGGTGAAACTAAAACAAAGAAAAAAGGCACAAAGCGCTAAGTGGCTTTATATTAACAAC
Source organism: Polypterus bichir lapradei (assembly GCA_026402145.1). Taxonomy (NCBI): domain Eukaryota; kingdom Metazoa; phylum Chordata; class Cladistia; order Polypteriformes; family Polypteridae; genus Polypterus; species Polypterus bichir. Next base: position 26,255,443 of record JANRMT010062815.1, read on the forward strand.
AAACATGTCCTCCAAATGTATATTACTGTGCCATTATATACATGTTATTAATAAACTACTAAAGGAGTTACTTAGATTTTGCAAATATATATATAGGGAAGGATAACATTAAAATAAAAAAATACATACGGACGATGCTATCACAAGCATGAAGATAAGTACAGATGACAGAGGATTGTGACTAGTGGGTTTCCATGCACATAACAGCAGCCTTCCTGATTCTTTAACTTCCTGATTACCTCACATGACAGGAAGCAAGGGAAGGGAGGGAAAATACCAGCTGTACCAACTAGATGGAGCTAAACTGCAAATCTTAATACAATGAACAGTTTTAAAAAGTTGTAACAGAACAGTATCATGTCAATGTCAATTTTATTTATATAGCACATTTAAAACAACATAGGAATGCTGTGGCCGAAGTGCTTTAAAATAATAGAATAAAAGAAAAACATACAATTAACATGAATAACATAAATAGAAATAAAATAAATGAACATAAATAAAATCTATACTAATAAAAGGCAAAGCCTTCACTGACTCACTCACTCACTCACTGACTCATCACTAATTCTCCAACTTCCCATGTGGGTGGAAGGTTGAAATTTGGCAGGCTCATTCCTTACAGCTTACTTACAAAAGTTGGGCAGGTTTCATTTCGAAATTCTACGCCTAATGGTCATAACTGGAACCTATTTTTCTCCATATAATGTAATGGAGTTGAGCTTGATGGCCGTGGGGGGCGGAGTTTCGTGTGACATCATCACGCCTCCCACGTAATCACGTGAACTGTCTGTCAACGCAGTACGTAGAAAACAAGGAAGAGCTCCAAAAAGCGCTGAAGAAAACATGCATTATACAATTGAGAAGGCAGCGAAACAATAAGAAGCGAGCGAGTCACACATACAACCATATTCATGAGTGCAGCTACTTCGGAAACAAAGCACGGTGTAAACCTAAAGTTTAAATTAAGTTCATAGACAGGATGCCGCTGGCGTTTGTCATGCCCACGGCTAATGCGGGATACAAGTTTAATGAGAGGACGCAGGATATAAACGAGAGTTTTGATCACTTTGTAACTAAGTTAAAATTACTGGTGAAGGGCTGTGCTTATGCAAATTCCGAGAGACTGTCTTTGTGGGGGGATTGACAGTTAAGGCGGGTGGGAGAGTCACGTCATCATCTCCCCTCCCATTTACCTCATTTCGCTGTGAGCTGAGCTCCGCAGCTAACGCAGTCTTGCGGAACCAACTTTGTGACGCTGCCAACAAATACTCACAGAAAAATCCACAAGTTAATATACACGCTGTCTCTACAGTTTCTCCACACTCTGAATCCTCCAGGCACTACTTACAAAAGGTTACATTGACAGTCGTGTTACGTTATTTTTAAAATGTTTCTTTTTCTTAGCACAAGCACAGCTGAGAAGCTTCGATGCATGTGCTCCATAACGCTTTAAAAAATAACGCATTTAATCACAATTTCCATTCCAAGCAAAGGGGAACTTCTGTCAATGCATGATTTCCTGGTACACCGATTACATTGATGTACACATCAGAGCTACAAAAATGTAACAGTCGGAAGAAAGCGCGTTGCTACGACTGATTGGAGGAAAATTTCATTTCAAAAGACTACCCGATGGAAGCCTTGATAAAAGCGTGGTTTTGTGCACATATATATATGGATGTATATGTATATATACTGTATATATGTGTGTATATGTATATATATGTTTGTGTGTGTGTATATATATATGTATATATATATATATGACAGCAGTACTCCTGACAATGACAATGTCAATCATGTTACGTTATTATTAAAATGTTTCCTTTTTCATTACTTCTTTAACACACTACTTCTTCGCTGCGAAGCGCGGGTATTTTGCTATATATATATATATATATATATATATATATATATATATATATATATGTATGTGTATATATATATATATATATATATATATATATATGAATGACCTCCAAAGAGCGTGGAGACTTTTGATCACGTGAACATGTCTGCAAAAAGTGGCGCCTCCTGCCCTGCAAAAGTCGAGCAGCCGGCGCGTGCATAGCTGTGCCGGCCTTTGAGACGCTGACTGCGCTTCTGCCTTAAGTCAAAGTGAGCACTTTTAATTTTTTTCCTCCTCCCCCTGAGCTATAGCCCAGACAAGTGCAAACACTGGACCCCTTTTCTACACTGCGGCAAACTAATATTAAGGCGCTTCGCACTTTCTTTTGCACGTATACTGTTATGAGGTCGTCACCTCGGATTATGAAGACACGCACAGGAGTGGAGGACCGACAGTGCCATCACAGCCGATTAATGGCAGGGACATCTCACCAGTCTACACAAGACCCACCGCGACTGTCCCCAAAAGGCGCTCATATCGTCAGCGAAGACATCTCTCTACACTATATAAAAGAAAAAGGCAGCTTTCCTTTCTTTACACCTTTTTTCCTTTTATCCCAAACCAAAGCCTTTCTCTCTTAACACTGCAGAGGAGACAAAACTAATTTTCTTTAATTGCTGGTAATGCCGGTAAGGCACATTACCACAGGCAGAAATTTGGACGTTCACATAGAAAATGTAATTTCTATACCACAGCCGTCGTGTAGCGCCTTTCAAAAGGGATCTACTACCGAGAGATGATCCATATACATTTTAGCTGCTGTTAGTACTACTTACCTGTTGTGTTACACCGTCTTTAAAATGTTGTTTACCCGAAACCACTCCAGTAGTGCTCAATGTAGCTTTACTTCTTAAAACGTTAATGTTTTACTATTTAATAACTTATAGACTACATTTTATTATTTTTCCCTTGCACTCAGTGACCAAAGCTATACACACACATATAGACACATACATATATATACACATATATACCTGTGTGTATGTTTGTATGTATGTGTGTGTGTGTATGTATATATATATATATATATATATATATATATATATATATAT
>JANRMT010062815.1:26278406-26322362 GCA_026402145.1 Polypterus bichir lapradei
GGACTGATGACGGTACAGGAGATAATTATACTACACAGGAGCACTATAAGAGTGAAATGCTTAAGCCCTTCACCTATGGTTCTGCATGTGAGTTGATGGCTGCCGCTGAATTGTTCGGTTGTCGCTTTCAAGTGTACTGAAATGGCCAAATATTTTACACCTTTCGACAACCGCCAATGCCTCTTAAACATCTTAGATTCACAGGTGACGATTTCAGTAGTGGACAGTTTGATGTTTATGAATGTTTAAACTCTCAAAAGCTAGATGTGATTTTATCGATGAAACCGGTTGTGTGCTTACAACACTTGACAGATGCCGAATGTCACTTCAACACAACAAATCCTGCAAATACTGTCGTAATTGAAACAAACCATGAAACTCAAACCGATTATGACAGCAGCAATCCAAGCTGTGAGATTTGAGACAAGATTACTGTTCACATAGCCAACTGTAAGTTACATGCTCAAGAGTAAGCTCAGCGCACAGCTTGGTCATGTTACAACCGGAGGGCCAAACTGACAACATGGTATACAAAGAGATCCTTAACAAATAATTATTGGCATATTTTCCCTCAGTTTAAAAAGGTTAAATTTTCTTCTTAATAAAAATTTTAAGGCAGTAATTCACCGCTGCGAAGCGTGGTTATTTTGCTAGTGTGTGTATATATATATATATATATATATATATATATATATATAAAAATAACGGTCTTTACAGACTGAGTTTAACTGAATGCAATAGACAAGATAGAGTTTATATGATGAGTGAGCAGGAAGGGGCGGGTCCAGAGGCACTGGACCTTTAAGTGACGTTGGAAGTCTTGAGTTCAGTCTGCTGGACTACAGAGGGAAAAAGAAAGAAAGAATTAGTGAACAGTGCCAAGCCTGGATAGACGGGCAAGTAGAATTATTCAATCCCATAAGCTGGTTCCCATACCCACCAACCCCCTATACCTACCCACCTAAAGAGCCCAGATCTGTTGGGTCAGGCAGCCTGAACTGAAAAGTTTTGAACCCGTGACAAAATATCAATATTGGGATGAAGAGAACCCCGTAATGGAAGACGGTAAACTCTTGCACTCAGCTCCAAACAAAGGAACTGATTATGGACTTCAGGAGACTGAACTCGGTGCTCACCATCTCACAAGCATTCATGGCGAGAGAGTGAAGACATTCCAGTTTCATATTCTTGGGAGTCACCATCAGCCAGGACCTGTCATGGACAACCAACATGACAGAAATTGCCAAGACAGGTCTTCAGAGGCTGTACAGTGACAATAAAGGTATCTTGAATCTTGCCTCTTACATCTAAACCGGTAAGGCTTTAGGTCCAAAAACTACCTTGTGACTTATGGGTTTGATTCCCTGTGAACTGCCATTCAGTGTAAAGGAGCATAATTGGTGACAAGGGTAAACTCATGGCCTAGGAGATAATGAATCAGCTGATGAACTACACACTTGATCGCCAGAGCTTCACATTCCACTGCTGTATTGCTGTACTGCAAATATCCTTTCATCATGTTAAATGTGGTAGAGTATTCTGACTTACCGAGATGCTTGAGGAGCTCATCCACTTGTGGTATCGAATAGGCATTAAATTATGATTAAGCCAACAGGAGTCTGTGCAAAACCTCTTTCTGGTTTGGGAACTAAGACAATGGGAATGGACCAGTGACTATGACTCTCCTCAGTTACACCTAAGTCCAGCATACTCTTGATTTCAAGTTCCACCTCGGCTTCTTTCTATAGTCTATATGGGCATTCTTGTACAATTGCCCCGTAGTTCACTTACAATGTCATGCACAAGCAAAGAGGTCCTCCCAGGTATCTCGCTCACCACCTCTTGGACAGACCGGATAACTGTTTCCGGCTCCTGCTGCTATTTGGCCATTAAATTGGTGCTGAAGTTAAGGGACGATTTATGAGCGAAGATACAAATTTGATCAGAGTTGGGAATTGGGTCTCTTTCCTTCCACTTTTTCAGCCCGTTACCATGATACTCCCATTCGCTAGGCTGGTGATTTGGCTGTTTAACGAAGTATTTAACAAGCCCCTTTCTCCTGTTAATGTTGTTTGCGCCCTACCAATGAGCCATTAATATGGAGTAGGAGGTGGGGATTAGTACCATGGCACGGCACGGTCCCCTTGCTGCTTGGGCTTATCCACACATTTACAACACAAAAGACGCTGAATGGAGAGATGCAAACGGATTTAAAGTGGTCCGGATTTACAAGTTTGTTCATAGGCTTTGGTAATTCTAGTGTTAACCATCTGCCTACTCTGCCCCATAAGTCAAACGTTTGAGAGCGTGATGGCCTATCCAGGTCGAATTTCCACTATCTATAAAGCTTCGCCTGCTGGCCCAGGGAGATGCCATACCTTTTCATCACCTCAGATTTTATTGTGTCAATATTGTAGGTGGCCTGCTCATTGAGGTTTTAGTAAGTCCGCTACATCTCGCTCTTCATGCAAGGTGTCAGTGTTGTGGTCCACTTCACTCGCTCCCAATGGTGTTGGGTGGTGGTATGCTAAAAGATAAGAAAATATGATTCAATTTCATTGTTATCTTGTAATGGTAATAATACTTGTACCTGGGACGGAGCGCATGATTGCTTCTGTCAGAGAGCAACACGTGTTTGGTTATGCACCTCACTGTCAGCGAGCTGTTTACTGTGTTAGCCAACCTGAACCCACAAGGACTGGATCTCTGTTGCCACGTTGGTAATAATGATAGAAAGGTCTTGCTGTTCAATCATTTCCCAGAAAAATCTTGCAGACTGTGTCACTGTGAAACAAGCACATTCAGCACACATAAAGGTTTGGGGTTGTCACCCTGTATATTTGGCAGGAACGTTGAAATTAACAGTCTTTAAAGACTGAATTCAAAACAGAACTGAATACAATAGACAGGATGGTGGTTATATGGTGAGTTGGTATGAAGGTTTGGATCCAGATGCACAGGATCTTGATGTGATGCCTAGAGCTTCTTCTGAAGAAGGTTAAGATGCCTATGAGTCTGGGAACGGATTTTTAATGATCTCCAAACAATGGGAAATAAACTTTTCCACTGTTGGGATGATCATCTATAAGTGAAAATTTCAAACAACTGCCAACACATTCAGGCCAGGCTTCTCCAGCAAGTTCATCCCGAGAGCAAAATGCAAGATACTAAAAGATCCCCAGAGTTTCTTCACAGGACCTACTGGTAGCTCTTGTCCCAACTTCTGCACAACTAAGACAAAGACAAAGTTATTTAGCGACAGTACCAGAAGGGATTTTGGCACAAACCAAAGGGAGCTTTGAGCAGAATACCCAGATAGATACTGTAAAGTATGTTACTGGAAATGTTAGGGTTTCGGACTGTTTTGCAGCATCAGGGCTTAGGCATCTCACATCATAGAATAAACTATGAATTATTTATTCCACTAGAGTCTGATTTAGGGTAATACAGAACAATGTAAGACGCATCTTAAACACTGGACAGCTGAAAGAATTCTATGTAGTGGAGTGGGAAAATGTTTCAGCCACTGGTAGACAGTTATAGGAATTTCCATATGTGCGTTTATTTCTGCAAAGGAAGATAATCTCAGCTGTCAAAGAAAAAAGGGTGGTGTTACATTTTCAACAGATGGAAATGACGTATCTGTTTGCTGTTGAATAAATTATTTTTATATAAAATTTTTCATTTATATAACCTTTAAGTATGCTGTTTAAATAAAGATCAAATCTTGGTATGTATGCATATGTTAGCAAAGTAAAAATTCTTCAGTATATATACTTTTTTGAGCTTGGTGTTTTTTTCCAAAGATAAACACTTTTGGCTGCGAGTTGAACACCCATTTTGTGCTTTTCATAATTATATTTGTTTAATGATTATTTGTTGTGTAAGAGTACTGCTGAATAATGCTTATTTTTGTCTGTATAAGAATTTTCCTGTCAAATTTGCATGTTGCATTTTGGTATTGCTTTTAGTATTGGTGAGCTGCCTTCTGGGGTGCTTAGACAGACTATATAAAGTTAATCTCCCCTTTCTTATAATGTCAGTTACCTTTGTATTCTGTCTGTGTCTGCCAGGATAGGTGCCGGCTATTGGTGACCCACAAATGAAGGTAATTGTCCAGAACATGGATGGGTAGATAAATTCACAAAAGTACTTGGTTATTGCTTTGGAATTGCTTCAAGATTTGTTCAATATTTTTAAGCATTGAACAACTATAAAAGCGCATTATTCTTAGGTATATTCATTGATAGAGTAAAATCTATGGCTTCTGTACTTGACAAAGCAATCTGAATGCATTCTTTATGCAAGAGTAATAATATATCTAAAATCTTGCATTAGTTTTTGCAAATATTAACATTTTATGTTTCTTTGTTTGTCTCTTTTAGGTTCCTGTGCCCACACTACCTATATATTACTTTCAGACTTCAGATGCAGCCTACCAATCTATGGAAATAGCACAAGACTGTGCCCCTGCAGCCTCTGCTTTGCCAGGGTTAGATACCATTGGACCTGAGGTATTGTGAAATTCACAGTTTATTGTGAAATATGATCCTTATAAGCCCCGAATCTAAACTAAATTTGAAATAGAATAAAAAAAAATAAATAAATAGGGAAGGGTAAAATAGCGTCTTACAGCATGAATCCTCTTAACCAATTCATCAATAAGTAAGTTTTAAACTTGTATATTTGGTGGTGACTTTAGCTAAATGGTACTAATGATGGTGTGGCAGAGTGATGATATGTTGTAGGTAGATTATCTCATGCAATGAAGAACTTCATTGTGGATGTGATAATAATGATTTTATAACCTTGTAAACATATGTATGAGTGATTTTAGTCTTGAGAGACATAATCTAGGCAGCCTTTGAAATCAAAGGAAAATATAAACTATTTTCCATTAACTTGTCTCTAAAAAATTGATAACCTCAATTTAAATTTCAGTTTCATCATTGCTTAACTTGATGAGGCTACGTGGTTTGCATTTATGTTTCCTTTACTATTGTGAGCTACCCACCTACAGATGTAACTCAGAATAAGAAACAGCAGGGAAATAAGAGAGGGCAAAATATTCCTGATTTAGTACTCTCATATTATTCCTAATGCCATTTTTGTGATAAACCCAAGTGATCAAATGCTAAACTGTTTATCTTAGTTGTCAGGTAATGTTTAATATTGTAGACGATTTTTTTGTTTTTTATGACATATTCTTCTATTTAATTTTTTTATTTTTCTCATTGTATATGGAGGATGAAATATGACTTGAAGGTAAACAAATATTTTGCATAAATAAATTTTTGGTATGTATAAATAAATAAAATAAATAAATCCTTGTCATAAACAGATGAATAAATAAATACATCTGTAGAATAAACAAATAAATAAATAATATGTATTTGTTGATTTATTTCCAGATTTACAAATTTCTAGATTTATTTAACTAAAAAGATTACAATATGCAAGCTTTCGAGGCAACTCAGGCCCCTTCTTCAGGCAAGATGTAATTACATCTTGCCTGAAGAAGGTGCCTGAATTGCTTGAAAAGCTTGAATATTGTAATCTTTTTAGTTAGCCAACACAAGGTGTCATTTTGCTTGAGTTCTCACTACATTCATAATGGCTAAGACGGAACAACACCCTAGTACTATAGATTTATGTATGGATTTCTCCATCTCTGCGTTAATGAGTTGGACATCTCTAACCTTTATTTAAAGTACTGTTGGTCAAAAGGGATTGTACTGATCTCTGTTCCATTACCTTGGTCTTGCGAATAAATGCTAACTTGCTATCTTGTTAGCTAATGACACCTAGAAAATAAACAGAAACAATTTTTGGACGATAGTGAAGGCTTTAAAAGTTCTCGTTACTGAATTAAAGTCATGTGCTAATAAAGTTGAAAACAGACCGTCAAATAATCATGATCAGTGTTGTTTAGAGGGATTCATGGATAATTTGGCACAGTCAAATGCAGTTAGATACAAATACAGACCAAGCAGACTTCAAGAGGTTGCCTGTTACCTTCCCATTCTCTGAGGCTGAGGACACCACTTTGGGAAGGCAAAGGAATCCTACCCCTGTGACAAAAGTCAATCTGTATTTTAACCATAATAGTAAAGAAAAACAAGGGCAAATGTGCATCATAATATTTTATATACCACAAAATGTAACATAGTTTCTGCCTTATCCTGATCTCTCTGTACCAAATTAGTTGGAGGCAAACTGTGCATTTTTATCCTGAAGGCAGCAGAATAAATGAGTGTAATGAAGGCACAATAGGAGAAAACAGTCGCCTTATTGACCCTCTTCCACCAGAGGAATATGGACTAATACAGTAATCTAACAATTGAAACGCGAAACTACAGGCTACAATCCCATGTGGCACTATTTTTTTTAACGATTAATAACTAATGAAATCACCCAGCGGAAAGAGTACTGGAACCATCTCAGCCCACCATTATGACTGTTTGGCTGAGTTAACAGGGTTCCTGTTTTGTGCACCACAGGTTGGTGTTTGAGTTACAGTCATTCACTGTAGAAACTTACCATCAACCTGTTATGTGGACGTCAATGCAACGTTGTGTGAAGTCCAGGGTGAATTTGAGTTCATGGGCTCCATTACAGATACTGACGTGTCTGCTGTTAGACGCAAATGAATGACTTGTCGGCGCAAAATTGTTTGCTACTTTAGCAACATGTTTGTCTCTAAAACCATAATTTATGCAGACCAGTAACTACATTTAGGCTCTCATTATACTAAAGAAGGAGAAGAAGAGGGTGGAGACGTGTCCAGAGGCAGGAGGAGAGGATTAAGGTAAAGAGAGTGGAACTTAGGGTAGGAACTTTGAATGTTGGCAGTATGACTGGTAAGGGGAGAGAGTTAGCCGATATGATGGAGTGAAGTAAGGTTGATATATTTTGCGTGCAAGAGACTAAATGGAAGGGGAGGGGAGTAAGGCCAGGTGGATTGGATGTGGACTCAAATTGTTCTATCATGGTGTGGATGGGAGGAGAAATGGGGTATGATTATTCTGAAGGAACAGTATGTCAAGAGTGTTTTGGAGGTGAAAAGAATGTCAGACAGAGTAATGATTATGAAGCTGGAAATTGGAGGTATGATGATGAAGATTGTTGTTAGTACATATGCCTCGCAAGTTGAGTATGTGGTGGATGAGAAAGAAGATTTCTGGAGTGAGTTGGATGAAGTAATGGACAGTGTACCCAAGGGACAGAAAGTGATGATTGGAGCAGATTTCAATAGACATGTTGGTGAAGCAAACAGAGGAGATGAGGAAGTGATAGTGGGTCCATCCTTTCTACATTTACGAGATGTGTACCTGTTGTAATGTACACACTTCTCTCTATGCTGTGGTTCATATTACATTGAAGGGGCACCTGACATTGACTGAGTTTGCTTTCCTGGAGGAAGCGGCGGTCTTGGAACAGAAGCTTAGTATAGTGGTACTTTTAAGAAGTGAGGTGTTGATTAGTGAATACAAGTATGGTTTCATGCCAGGAAAGAGCACCACAGATGCAATATTTTCTCTGAGGGTGTTGATGGAGAAGTATATAGAAGGCCAGAAAGAGTTGCAGTGCGTCTTTGTGGACCTGGAGAAAGCATATTACAGGGTGCCTCGAGAGGAGTTGTGGTATTGTATGAGGAAGTCGGGAGTGACAGAGAAGTACATAAGGCTTGTACTGGATATATACGAGGGAATTGTGACAATATTGAGGTCTGCGGTAGGAGTGACAAATGCATTCAACGTGGAGATGGGATTACATCATGGATCGGCTCTGAGCCCTTTCTTATTTGCTGTGATGATGGACAAGTTCACAGACAAGATTAGACAGGGTTCCCTGTGGACTATAATGTTTGCTGATGACATTATAATCTGTACTGAGAGTAGGTAGCAGGTTGAGGAGACCCTGGAGAGGTGGAGATATGCCCTTGAGAGGAGAGGAATGGAGTTCAGTAGGAACAAGACAGAATAAATGTATGTGAATGAGAGGGAGATCAGTGGAATGTTGAGGATGCAGGTGAAATGTTGAGGATGCAGGGAGTAGTTTTGGCAAAGGTGGGAGGGTTTAAATACTTGGGATCAACAGTACAGAGTAACGGGGATTGTGGAAGAGAGGTGAAAAAGAGAGTACATTCAGGTCGGAGTGGCTGGAGAAGAGTGTCAGGAGTAACTTGTCACAGACGGATATCAATAAGAGTTAAAGGGAAGGTGTACAGGATGGTAGTGAGACCAGCTATATTATATGGGTTGGAGACAGTGGCACTGACCAGAAAGCAGGGGGCAGAGCTGGAGATGGCAGAATTAAAGATGCTAAGATTTGCATTGGGTATGACAAATATGGAGAGGATTAGAAATGAGTATATTAGAGGGTCGGCTCAGGTGGGACGGTTAGTAGACAGAGTCAGAGAGGCAAGATTGCGTTGGTTTGGATATGTGCAGAGGAGTGATGCTTGGGTATTTTGGTAGAAGGATGTTAAGGATACAGCTGCCAGGCATAAGAAAAAGAGGAAGGCTTAAGAGAAGGTTTACGGATGTGGAGACAAGACATGCAGGTGATGGGTGTAACAGAGCAAGATGCAGAGGACAGGAAGATATGGAAAAATGATCTGCTGTAGCAATCCTTAACAGGAGCAGCTGAAAGAAGAAGAAGATACCAAACCAATAAACATGCAAATAAATTTACAGGGTCAGCATCAGTGTGCTTTGAGGGATGATCAACTGCTGGTCTGGTCTTAGTATGTGTTTACGGTAACAGCAGTAACTTTAGGGATTAGCACTGTTGCAGCTTGCCTCAGCACTGCAGACTAACAGCGGATCAAGACTAAGACTAAGTGTGGTTGCAGTGGGTTTTTGGAGTCTGAGATGGGGACTGACTTAGACCACATCATGAGCAGGGTTAGCAGGCCTATTATGGTAGGTTATGTTACAAAATACATTCTGCACTCATCAGACTGACTGTTACTGGCATGAAAACCATCTTCTTATATAATATGCTACTGTGGATGTTCATTTGTCTGTCCTGGATTTTAAATCACCAGTAGCTCACAAACCTTTGACCTATTGACCTGAATGAAATTTGGCACACATATACTATGTGACCTCTACTGTCTACTTTTATTACTCTTTTTATTTTTATTTTGTTGTAGAATCAACTCTTGGCAGCAGGACTGCTGTGCGGTGCATGCGTACGACTAAATCATTCTTGAGGCAGATTGTATATTTAAGTTCCAGCTTAAGTGAAACTTTAAGAAAAATGTACTAAGTAATTGCAACACAAAAACTGACGTAATCAGTTTTAACGGAAAAAGAGAAAAAACGGGCCGCTAGGGTGGAGAAAAGAAGAGCTGCTCAGGCAGCAGTAAGCGCATCAACCTCTGAGCAAATGAATGCTAAACATATAGAGAAAGAGAATGATAACTGTTAAGTCAAGTGTATTCACTGTACGTTATTGTGCAGTCCGCCGTTACTGGTATTTTATATTTTGATTTGGACTGAAGTATTGCATGATACTAAATGAAATATATCTAACCCAATGTGTTTCTAATCCAATCCAACAGAAACACTCTGCACTAAATATTCGCGGGTTAAGGGCTGTGCTTATGCAGACGAAGATGAGATGGTCAGGGTGGTGTTTGGCACAAACTCAGCAAAACTGTGAGAGAAACTTTTAAGTGCCGGGTCTTAGCTAACATTAAATAAAGCCGTGGACATCACACAAGATAGCACAAGCACAGCTGAGAACCTTCGATGCATGTGCACCGAGCGGCTCACGTGAACTGACTGTGAACGCAGTACGCAGACAAAAAGCAACAGCTCCAAAGAGCGCTGAACAAAAACCACATTACACAAGTGAGAAGGCAGCAAAAGAATATGAAGTGAGTGACGCATACAAGCATATTCATAAGTGCAGCTACTGTGGAAACAAAGCACACGGTGGAAAAAGTCAATGTCCAGCTAAAGGAAGACAGTGTAAAAAAAACCTGTGCATGCAGTGTGTCACGTCTCAGATAAAGAGGAAGACGAGCTGTTTATTGATGCAGTAAGAAAGGAATCGATGAATAAAACCTGTTATCTTTACGACGGTTGACAAACACGGAATGTAACTTGAACACAACACATCCTCCAAATACGAACCTGATTGAAAGAAATAATGATAATCAAATTCTTGATGACAGCAACACTCATAACAGTCACAAAACAATTACATTGACAATCATGTTACGTTATTTTTAAAATGTTTCCTTTTCTTTTTCTTTCCTTCTTTAACACACTACTTCTCCGCTGCGAAGCGCGGGTATTTGCTAGTGTTTATATATATGTATGTGTGTATGTATGTATGTGTGTGTATATATATGTATGTGTGTGCATGTATATGTGTGTATATATGTAGATATGTATATATATGTATATCTATACTAATAATAGGCAAAGCCCTCACTGACTCACTCACTCATTCACTCATCACTAATTCTCCAACTTCCCGTGTAGGTAGAAGGCTGAAATTTGGCAGGCTCATTCCTTACAGCTTACTTACAAAAGTTGGGCAGGTTTCATTTTGAAATTCTACGCGTAATGGTCATAACTGGAACCTATTTTTCTCCATATACTGTAATTGACTTTAGCTCAATGGCCGTGGGGGGCGGAGCTGCGTGTCACATCATCACGTCTACCACGTAATCACGTGAACTGACTGTGATTGCAGTACGTAGAAAAGAAGGAAGAGCTCCCAAAGCGCGCTGAAGAAAAACGTATACAAGCTTATTCATAAGTGTAGCTACTGCGGAAACAAAGCACGGTGTAAACCGTAAGTTTAAATTAAGTTTATGGACACGCTCCCGCTGCCGTTTGTCATGCCTTCGTCGAATACTTTATTCGCGAGATACAAGTTTAATGAGTAGACACGAGGTGTAAACGAGACTTTGGATCACTTTGTAATAGAGTTAAAATTGCTGTAGTGAGAAACTTTTAAGTGCCTGATCTTAGCTAACATTAAATAAAGCCGTGGACATTGCAACATCACAGAAGAGAGCTGCTCACGTGAACTGACTGAACGCAGTACGAGTGATCACTTCCATGCATCAAACCTGTTCAAAAAACACATTACACAATTGACAAGGTAGGAAAAGAATATGCTCCGAGCTGAGCTCCACAGCTAACGCGGTCTTGCGGAAGCAACTTCGTCACGCTGCCGCCATATACTCACAGAAAAATCTACAAGTTAATACACACGCTGTCTCTAGATTTTCTCCACACTCAATGTATTCTTCGCATCCCCGTTATACCCTCTGATCTCCCATTTCAATTCAGATGCCTCCACTTTCCAGTAAGGCTGTGCTGCGCGATGACAAGTAATAAGTCTCAGGGACAGACCCTACAAAAGGTTACCATTGATTTCAGGCAAGATTGCTTTTCTCCTGGACAACTATACGTTGCATTCTCAAGAGTGAGCTTGCGCAGCTTCGTCATATTACAACCGGAGTGCTGAACTGACAACGTGGTATACAAAGAGATCTTTAACAGACAGTTATTGGTATATTTTCCCTCAGTTTAAAAAGGTTTTCTTTTCTTCTTAATCTAAATTTAAAAGCAGTTCTTCGTCGCTGCGAAGCGCGGGGATTTTACTATATACAGTATATATATATATTGTGGTCCCCGGCCGGGGCTGGAGCCCGGCCGGGACACCCAGGAGGACGTGAGGAGGGCTTGTGCCTCCTCCAGACCGCGAGGGGGCGTCCGTCCTGGTTCTGTTGGGGACCACGGGTCGAGGGCATGGAAGCCCTACCCTGTAGGGGCCCGTGGTCACCGCCAGGCGGCGCCCCGATGCCGGTTTATCCCATCTGGTCCTCGGCCGGGGCTGGAGCCCGGTCGGGACGCCTTGGAGGACCGGAGGAGGGCGTGTGCCTCCTCCAGACCGAGTGGGGGCGTCCGTCCTGGTTATGCAGGGGGCCTCGGGTACAGGGCTTGGAAGCCCAGCCCTGTAGGGACCCGTGGCCACCGCCAGGCGGCGCCCCAGTGCCTAATTATCCCGGGAGCCCGGCACTTCCGCCACACCAGGAAGTGCCGGGGGGAAGACGACCGGGGATACACGGACGGCTTCCGGGTGCGCGGCCGGCACTTCCGCCACACAGGGGTGTGGCCAACATCAAGTGCCGGGAAGCAGCTGCAGCTCATCCGGGTCCCCATAAAAGGGGCCGCCTCTCTCCAGTCAGGTGGTGGAAGTCGGGAGGCAGCAGACTGAGCTGGAGAGAGAGGACGGAAGACGGCCAGGAAGGCACAAAGACTGTGGGCCCTGGACTTTGGGGAAATCGGTGCTGGAGGCACTGGGGTTGCACGTGAGCAAGGACTTGTATATATTGTAAAATAAACAGTGTGTTGGGTGCAAAAATGTTGTCCGTCTGTCTGTGCCGGGGCCAGCGTTCACAATATGTAGATATGTGTGTATATATATATATATATGTATGTATGTATGTATGTGTGTATATACATATGTAGATATGTATATATATATATGTATATATATTTGTGGATATGTGTATATATATATATGTAGATCTGTATATATATGTATATATATTTGTCTGTGTGTATATATCTTTGTGTATGTATGTATATGTATGTGTGTATATATATGTATATTTATCTGTATGTATGTACGTGTATATGTATATATGTGTGTGTGTGTATGTGTTTATTTGTATGTGTATATATATGTTGATATGTGTATATTTGTATATATATGTAGATGTGTATGTGTAGATATGTGTATATGTATATGTATATATGTTTATATGTGTGTGTGTGTATATATATATCTATTTTAATAAAATGCAAAGCCCTCACTCACTCACTCACTCACTCACTCTTCACTAATTCTCCAACTTCCCGTGTGGGTGGAAGGCTGAAATTTGGCAGGTTCATTCCTTACAGCTTCCTTACAAAAGTTGGGCAGGTTTCATTTCGAAATTCTACGCATAACGGTCATAAAAATCGACAACGTCTGCCATTTTAAACTTTCTTATTTATGGCCCCATCTTCACGAAATTTGTTAGGCGGCATCCCTGCGCTAACCAAAACCAATGCACGTACTTAATTCGGTGGTATGATGCCACTGTCAGCCGCCATATTGAACTTTCCAACGGTCTTTGTTACCTATGGGCCCATCTTCAAGAAATTTGGTACGCGGGTTCCCAACGTTAACTGAATTCTACTTGCGTACATATATACGTCAATAGCCTGCAGTTCGGTCGCCGTGCGAGGCGGCATTGTGTAGCGATGTTCAAGTTGTCACATATGTGTATTGCATAGAAAAACGCCTGCAAAGTCCAGCTGAATGAGAAAAATGCTGATGCTATTGAGAGAGGGCAAGACGTTACAAATTTTATGATTGTAGCTGCAATGCAGGTACTTTTAAGTAGGAGTAAAATTTCTAGGGTCAGTTGGTGACAGCAGGTAATAGCTGAAGTGATTTTGACCTTCCAGTCTGAAGTTAGGGGGGGGTGGGATTATTTTCGCTGGGGTGATTATCAGCATCCTATTATTCTGTTTCAGCTACCGTCAATTAATATTGCCTAGTATGCGATACAGTGAGACGCAAAACATAAACATGTGACATTACTTTAGGTTTTCTTAATTGTATTACAGAAGTAATCAATCGTACCTACATTTTTACCTTAAGAAACAAAATATACCTTTCAGCTTTCGGTGATGAGCATACATGAAGGGGGTTTGATAATTTGGTAAAGGGGAGTGAATTTGATACAACACTTGTATTACTTTTTTCATGCATATGCCAGTGTTTGCACCCCGATCAGCCTAATGGTATCTCATCATCCACCCATGAGTTGCAGAAAGACAATGAATGCTTTATGTACAATTGTACTAATGCTTACATATGTGAACTTCAGTCTTCATACATTATACATTTCACATAAATATTTATCAATTTTTACTTTAACATGAAAAAAGTTTCTGTTTTAGTTATGTGTTCAACATTTCTTGCCTCTCATTTCCTGTCATACTACATTTACTCAGATTTTTATGGACAAGGAACATACATGAAATGTATGTATTCCAAATAATGATACATAATTTACCGTATACGACTCCAGGCACCTCACACCCAGATAAAGAGACTTGAGCTGAGAGAACTTTAGCTGCGTCAGTGGGGGATGGAATAGCACACTGTCTGCTGCCAGTTCTGATTGACACATTTGCGAAGGAATTTAAGGTGTCCCGGCATTGTAACTTTTTTGTATGCTTCAGGGATTCTAGTTTTAATCTTACATGCGGAGGAACTGTTCTCTGTATAGCGTACCTTTAAATTGTGTGGAACGTGCAGTCCCAGTTCATTAATTGAGAGAGAGTGTGTGACGTCAATTCCCTGTGGGATGTTGTTCATTGGCAATCGCATCGCCAGCTGTACAAAGTGAAGAGAAACAGCAGCAGTTAGACCTTAGCATCATCTCCTATTAGACTACTATATTTTCTGGTCTTGATCCTTTGCTAGTGCACTACTATCTCAGGTACACTGAAACTGACGCACTGTGTTCCTGCTGCTCAGGTACATCTCTTCGCAACACTAGTAGCTTTTTCCTTGTGGAAGCCATTGTGTGAGTATAGAGTAGTGAAGAGAACTAGTCAATCAGTTACTGTTGCTTCTGCCTGAATTTCCCCCTGACCAATAGTTCTTTAGAAAAAGGTTATGGCTGCCCACCTAATTAATAGAGAGATTAACAAATCTGGAAATAAATCAGTAAATAAATTAGAAAATCAATAAATCTTTGTTATTATAATAGTATAATAAATATTTGTTTTTATTACATTTATGTATATATATATATTTTATATTTATATATATATATATATATATATATATATTTTATTTCTTTTTTTAACTTTTATAGTCCTGTTTCATCGTCCATAATTGTACTGTGATTTAGATAAAGAAGGAAAATATTCAGCATTTAAATCAGTAATAAGCTGCAACTGAACATACTGAATTTTTTTCATACTAGCTGAAATACCTTTTGTTGTCCATGTGTATTTTTATAATTGGTTAAGGAAAGAAAAATAATTATTTATGTGTTTTTCAATTTTGACCTTTTGATTAATTGCTGGCTAAAATGCAAGTGACCTTTCCATCATTTATATTACCTCTCTGATAACTATACATTTTCCTAAACACATGAGTTGAGATTTATATTCTTTTTGTTTATTGTTGGTTTCAATAATTGCAGTAACTCCTTGCATGGTTGTAACCTAGAATGCTACGTCTTTATTTTTCATGGTTTACTGTGCTTTTACGCATATATGTTTTATCAGAAATTTAATAAACTGAATAGTTTACTGAGTTATTAAATGATTGATATGGCATGTAAGCTGTGTACAACTGCAAGTTTTTCTGGTGCTTCTTCTGTTAAACCCTTATACATGAAGACATGTAGGCATTTTTAAAACTTCGTATATTTTATATGTTAAGCTTGGTTTAACTATAATATTCATGCAAATATACATGCAGAATTTCATGAATATCCATTCACCTGTTTGGGAGTAATGAATGCTTTTTGTGGTATTGACCGTCTCATTATGACTCTTCATTGCAATTTTGAAACTCCTCAAAGCCTTTATTTAAACTTGCACAAATGATAATGTAATACAAGATGCCTTGTTTTTTTTGGTGGTTACACATTACACCACACCCATCTAAACCACTTCCCCAACCAGTGAACCTTTGTTTCCATTAAACCACTGATGTAGAATGTAGTCTTTACTGTGAGTATGGCCAGACGTGAACAAAATACCACATACATTACCATAGATTGAACTGTTTTGTCAGGATAATGCAGTTTTGGTTTTGCATAACCCTTCCAGGATTTAATTACAACCCTTTTCCTCAATGAAACTTTTGAAAGGCCATAAAGTCTATATTTTGAGTTGTAACAACAGTAATATGTTGCTCTGTTTTTTGAACTTCAACTTCGCTGTAATGCATTTTTGGCAGTTGAGTCATTTTTGCATTATTGGCAAACAGACAAACAAAGAGAAGATGCAATTTGAGAGTTGAAGTGAGATCCTTAGTGTGCAATAACATCAATCAAAGCCAAAAAAATTCAGACAGTATTATGATTTTATCTTCATAGATTAGTGTGTTTACTCTCACCACGACACTAGTATTTATATGCAATGATTTTGCAAAGATAAAATAAAACTTTAGTGTTAGTGCCATAAGTGTTACCACGTTGTTTTTTAAGTAAAATCTTCCATCTGCTATGTATACTTTCAAGTATACCTGTAAGAAAACACCAGTAATAAATCAAATTTTCTTCTAACACTTCCTTCATTTAGTTTGTTGAAATCAGTAGTCCTCACTCCTTTATTAATTTAATAGAGCACATATTTACATAAACAAGATAAATATTTGAATGGCTGGTAGATGTATAGGGCCTCATGTATAAAAGGTGTGTATGCACATAAATGTTGTTTATGCCCAATCAAGATATATAAAAACTAAACTTGGCATAAAGCCGTGCACATTTTCACGGCAGTCTCAGACCAAAGGTACTCACATTTCTGCGTGATTTTGCAAACGGTGTCAAAGCAGTTTTACTGTTTCTTTGTTCTCTCCCTTGAAATTCATATCCATGACGCGGGCTTTATCAAATACACTGAAATTAATTGCACATTGTTTACAAATTTAATTCACTTAATTGTAATCATTCTGTAGCAATATAATGGTGCATGGAATTGCTGAACTATTCCAACTACCATGACTGCTTTCGCCTTGTTAAAAGACATTGCAAATGAAAGAATTAGAATAGAGCACATATTTGTAGATCATATTGATTTCCTGTCCTGTTATGGTGACTGTCTTATGTCAATTCAGATTTCAAAGAGCTATCCTCTTGTAGCTGTGTGATGGTATTATATCAAGGATGTATCATTTTTATGATGAAATTAATTAATATTACTTTTTACAAGTAAATTGTTAATTTCATTTAAATATTGTATACTGTTAATTAAATAAGTTGGATCACGGTGGCACAGCGGAAGCACTGCTGGCTCGCAATAAAGGGGTTTTTCACTTGTGTCCCCTGCCTGGAGTTTGTATGTTTTCCTGGTGAGTTTCCTCCACATGCTTCAGTTTCCTTCCAAAGCATTGCAGGTTAGGGGGTTTGGTGATGCCTAAATTGACGCTACAAGTGTATATATGTGCTTGTATTCACCCAGTGATGAGTCGGCACCCCATCAAGTTATTGTTGTACTGGTGTGACCCTGGATGGATGGAATAATTAAACATATATAACGAAGATTTTTCAATATTCCTTAATGGTTTTGAAGAATTGTGTTTCAAGCTTCAAGCTGGTTTTACATTTATTACAGACACTTATTGTGTGGCAATTGGTTATGTGGAGAAAGAAAACGGAACGACAGGAATTGGGGGTTGGTATGTTTGACAGACACAGTACTGCTACAATAAATTATTCCAGCTCATCACTACCGACTCGCCACACTGCTCCCACATGTTTAATACATGCTTTCATGCATTTTTATTATTGAAATGATATCAAGTATACATCTTGGTATTCTAAAATGTTCAAGGAGATGTAATCTCATGAATGTAATGTATTCTTTGTTGCAATTACTGCCTGTGTGCTTATGTTGGTGTAAGAGAAACCCCATTTATGAAGCACATAATGATTAATGGCTAGGTCTGGGAATACTTACAATACGATGCATTTAACCTGCTGCTTTAGTTATAATGGGGTAAATTAAACAACAATTTTATGATGAAGTTTAGGTCGTTCTACTTTAATGACAAAATAAATTATGACTTTAATCTCGACACAGACCCTTTTTTTTTTCAGAAGCTGTGACTCGTCTTTGCCTCCATTTCACTGTGCAGGACCTCCATTTCACATTCACTGAAATTCTTATTTACATGTGCTTTTGCCATTGTCTTTTAATAAATAGCTGAACGGAAGGAAATTATTATTGATTTGCATATTCAAATAGGTGTTATTCTAGGAGGCGTAGGGGTGGGGCTGTAGGCACATGCACGTACGTAAAAATTTGCATTGATTTGGATTTATAAAGGGGAAGGGCATGGAACTATGCTTTTGTCCTTACACCATTTTTAGTGTGAATACTATGCACAATGTTATACATGAGGCCCTTAGTCTTCTAGTTTTTATGCACAGTAAAATTCAAGTTCCCTAATGTGTCAAGTTTTTATATATAGGTGATGGTCTTTAACGATAAAAGAAATTTACTTTAATCCAGAGAAATTCAGCGTGTATCAAGTACTTTTTAAAATACAATAAATATGCTGTAATTTTGAAATAGATGGCACCAATGCCTTTTGTTTTTACTATGAGAGAATAATCAAAATAATTTCTGCTTCAGTATTAAAGGGTTTTTCCTACTGTGCTGATTTCATACTTGCACAAAGATTAACATCTGTGTACTAAAATGACTATGTAATAACTTCCCAGATTTTTTATTTATAGTATAAATTTCATGTTTCAGAGCCAAATCAGCATGGATATTGAAAATTGCAAAATTACTGTCTCTGAATTTCTTATGTTGAAGACCATATGTTTTTGGGGATTCATTCTCTTTCAAGTCAATTTGTACCACTGTCATTCTTTTTCATAAGTCATGGTTTAGAGATGGGCTGCACAATTCCATCATGGCAGAGATATATCTTGCAGGTGAAACAACATGTATAAGTACCATTCTTTTTCTTATGTCATGCTCAAGAGATGCGCTGCAGAATTCCTGGATATGTTTTGGAGATGACACAAAGTCTGGTTGGTGTTCAGCATTGATGTTGAGAAAGAAATGTTGCCACCATGGAGCAAATTAGAACAGGGATTTGAAGAGATGGCAGCTATTTAGTGGAATTTCTTTTTCATGTCTATTAATATATGATTGTGCACCTCAGGTGCCATTGAATGTTTTGCTACTATTTGTAACATCACGGCTTTCTGTGTTCTAAGAAAAACCTTGAGTAATGAGAAGTGTTAAGGAATATTACTTTTAAAAGTAAATTAGTTACATTACTAATTACTTAAAAAAGTAACTAAATATGTTTTATGGTTGTATTTAATTATTGAAAATGTAATGTGTTACAAACAGTGTGTTACTTTGGCATTCCTTTTTCTTTTTTGTATGAAAAACTATACATTTTAGTGACCAGCGTTTGTTATTAAACCCTAAGCCATACATGAACCTTCATCAAAGTGACCAGAAACACTGGTTTTTTTCTTAGGTTAACCATCTTTTCTGTTTTTGTGATTTCTGTTGATTTAAATTATTATTTTTCTTCTTTGTTCTTTTGTGATTTTTTGTTTCTATTGTTTTGTTTAAATATTACTTGGTATTTTTTATAATTTTATTTCTTGTGTTTTTATGGGTCAAACCCAAAGATAAAGGGCCACTGCTTAGGGATCATTATCAGCTTTTATATTCAGGCTGAGGAGTTATGTCCCTCAGAGTATCAAATAGAGATATGACAGATTTGGAGTGGCAAGTCTTTATTTGTGTTGTAATTCCCTCACCTGAAATAGCTGAAAAGTTATGAGGCCTTCAAGAATATCCATGGAAACTGACCTGAATCCCACCAGCCTGCCGATTTTCTATAAAGTAAATGAACAATTAGAAAATAATGACATAAAGAAAAAAACTGACTTTCTTTGAGAACCGCTTTCTTCAATCAAGTCATTGTGAAGTCCCTTGTTGCTAAGTGCTTCTTGTGTGAGAATGTAATTTGTGATGCTTTGTTATAACCTATGTGTAACTATAAGCCATCCCCTCATGTACTCCATAAAGTGAGTAGATAATCTGAGATGAAACGTCAGTTTAGATGGATGGAATAGAGTGATATTCACCTATAAGTCTTGCTGAAACAATAATTTTTATGAAGTATTGGCAAGAGGATTGAGGTATAGCTCATTCAGATTAGTCGTTGAAACAGGAGGTTCACACTATTTCATGATGTCCCATATGTCCATGATATGTTACAGCAACTGGTATATCTCTCTGTCTTTGCCTCTCTGTCATTTTCCATGCATGGAGGGAGCCAAGTTATCTCTCACTCCATTAAAAATCCATACTAAATCAGGCCTAATCAAATCTCCAAGCCACCTTGCAGCTTATTTATCAGGTTGTATTATTATCTACCAATATTCATTGTTCTCTGCTTCCTTATAATGTGGGCATATTATCTGTAATGCATAATTAATTGTGTAATATTCTTCTGTCTGTTATGTTACTCTGCCTCATTGCCTGGTGTTATAGGTATTGTAAGCTGGATGGGTGATTGCACCCCAAGAGGAAACAGACACCCATGGGAATACCCCTGAAACACAGTCTATCTTCACATTGCTCCTTACCCTTCTCACTTGCGCTATAACTCATAATAAATTCTTTGCGCGGTACTCTGCTTACTTAAAAGCCTTGTGCAGCGCCTGTCAGTTTTGGAATTGATTGTTTTGCTTTTATTTCTCTCTCTCTTTCTGACATTCTCTGCTCCTAGCGGAACTGTCATCTCTGACTTGTCATGGAGCACGTTTAAGCTTTTGAGAAAGAAACAAATGTTTGCAGTGTTTGAATAAAATTCCTGCTTTCTACAACCTCTTGTGTTTCTCTTTGAAAATATGTGACCCAAGCGTGACAAGTGGTACCAGGAGTGGTTGCACAGATGGATGCCACCGAAGACTTATTTCAAATGGCTAAAAGTTTTGCAGTTAACAACTGGAAACTAAACAATGATGGCCCAATCCGTGCGCAAATTCAAGATTTGATACATAAAGTGCACTGCTGGTTTGAAGGTAGACTGTGTTTCAGGGGTATTCCCATGGGTGTCTGTGTCCTCTTGGGGTGCGATCACGAAGGAGACGTGATGGAAAAAGTTGTCATGAATATATTACTGGCGGGGATACCTGCAGTTCTTCGAGATGAATTTCTGTGTCATGATATTGAATCATTAATGATTATGTCCAGACGATTGGAGGGTTCACAGTCCGCTTGGAGAAAGAGCAGTGGATTTGGTGCTGCTTCGCAACCTGTGAACGAACATCCAGGACATTCTCGTCTCTTCGATCGACGGCAACAACATCGAACAGCTGCAGGACCTGAAAATCGAATGGGGTCAGGTAGGACCCCGGGGGGATCCAGTCATAGAAGAGATGCCTATTTCTGGGGAAACGGCAACAGCAGGCCGAGGAAACAGTGGGCGTCGCAGAGGATATTTCGGAAGCGGAGATGACCGTAGATGTTTCCGGTGTGATCAGCTCGGCCATTTGGCAAGAGAATGTCGCTTGTCTCCAGCTCAATCAATGGAAGTTGGACTGGCCGAAGTTTGTTACTCAAATATTAAATATTCTTCGGATCGAAAAGATGGCTTGTTGATCCCGGTGAAATTGGGGGGCAGAGAAATCTCGGCATTGTTGGACTCGGGAAGTGACCTTTGTATCATGAGACGAGACTGTCTTGATGACCGATGCCTTAGAGACACTGAGACTGTAAAAATACACTGTGTACATGGTGATGTTAAAGATTATCAGACATTACTTCTTCCTTTAACTTATAGGGGTCGCCACTTTAAAGTTTGGTCTGCCGTTTCAGACTCCTGCCCATGGCCATTACTCATAGGACGGAGAAATGCCCTTTTTCCTAAACTGATTAATAAATGTCAGGGACCAGTAGTCCAGTCCACTATTGAACTTGCGGGGGAAGAAGAAAACCAAGATGAAGAACTGGTAGCGGCTGGGGAAAATCTAGAGCCCAATTTAGATATTGAACCCGATCTCTCTAGTGAGACGGAGGTCACCCCCGACAATTTTCCAGAATGGCAGGCTGGTCCTTCTACATCTTCTCAGATTTCAAACGCCTCCAAACGCAAACCGAGCATTAACGAACAATCAGATTTTGTGCGTCTGCAGCATACTGATAGCTTATTAGAATATGCATTTAAACAGGCTCGCTCTGCCAATGACTCTTATTACCAAGAGCATGATTCCGGGGGCATGAAAACCCCGCACTTTATAAAAAAGGACGGTTGCCTTTTCAGAGTGATCTTAGACCATTTAAAGGGGGAATTTATTGAACAACTAGTTGTACCTGAAATATATAGGGAAACTCTTTTGCATCTGGCCCACTCTCACATCCTGGGGGTCACCTGGGTGCTAATAAGACCAAAGAACGGTTATCAAAATGATTTTATTGGCTGAATATGGGAAAAGATGTTGAACGTTTTTTTACTTCATGTCCTGACTGCCAGATCGTCTCCGCTTATAAGCCTCCTCGGGCTCCCATTTGTCTTATTCCCATTTTAGAAGTTTCCTTTCAGCGGGAGGGATTAGATATTGTAGGCCTTTACCTAAGACTAAGAATGGGTACCAGTATTTGCTGGTGTTAGTTGACTATGCAACACGATATCCAGAGGTGATTGCCCTGAAAAAGGCCAACTCCTCAGCTGTAGCCAGAGCTCTGTGTGATATTATTACTCGTGTTGGTATCCCTAGAGAAATCTTAACTGATCAAGGCACACCTTTTACTTCTCGCGTGATGAAACAGTTGTGTGACAGCTTTGCTATTAAGAAATTAAGTACCACTGTTTACCATCCACAAACGAATGGTTTGACTGAGCGATTTAACAAAACTTTGAAACAGATGATCAGGCGAGTCGCTCATAATGATCCCACAACCTGGAACTCTGTCCTGCCTTTTGTTATGTACGCGGTGCGAGAATCACCACAGGCGTCCACTGGCTTGAGTCCGTTCGACTTGTTATTCGGCAGGTGGCCGCGAGGCATCCTGGATGTTGTACGAGAGGAATGGATAGGAAACGAGACAACAGCTCAAGGACCAAGCTTTGCAGATCGGGTAATTTCGTTGCAGGACAGAATTTCTGTTCTTAACTCCATTGCTGTGGAGCATCAACAACGAGAACAGGAAACTCAGAAGTGTCTTTACGATCGGTGCAGTAAGCTCTGTGAATTCAAACCTGGTGATCGTGTTTTGGTACTGGTTCCGTCCGACACACACAAATTCTTAGCTAAATGGCAGGGCCCCGCCATTATTGAGGAGCGTATGAGTCAGGTAAATTACAAGGTTAGAATACCAGGCCAGCGCAAGCCATTCCAGATTTTACACATTAATCTCTTGAAGAAATGGCACGACCGACAAGAGGTTAACACTTTCTTGGCTGCTCTTTCTCAGACTGATGTTGCCATTGGTAATGATCTTACTGACACGCAAAAGACAGAACTGTTATCTTTGATAGAACAGAACACTGATGTCTTTTCAGATTTATCAGGCATGACTAACATTACAAAACATAAAATCACTACTGAACCTGATGTTCGCGTACAGATGCGGCCGTTCCGGATTCCAGAAGCGTGACGAAATATTGTGCGCGAAGAGGTAAAAAAGATTCTGATATTAGGTGTAATTCGTGAAAGTAAAAGTGACTGGTGCAGCCCGGTCATATTAGTCCCAAAGCAAGACGGTTCTGTTTGATTCTGTATCGATTTCAGACGCTTGAATAAGGTCTCTAAATTCGATGCTTATCCGATGCCCCGCGTCGATGAACTGTTGGAAAAACTGGGTCAGGCGAGCTATATCTCCACTCTAGATCTCACGAAAGGTTATTGGCAGGTGCCTTTAAAGGCTAGCAGTTGTGAGAAAACAGCATTCGCGACTCCTGACAGGCTCTATGAATTTACAAGACTCCCGTTTGGTCTTAACAGGGCACCTCTAACTTTTCAGCGTATGATGGATCAGATCCTGCATCCTCATTCAGAATATTCCGGGGCATACCTTGACGATGTCGTGATTTTCAGCAATGATTGGCAAGCACACTTAGAGCGGCTTCAAGCTGTTCTTGAAAGCTTGAAACAGGCTGGCCTTACTGCTAACCCTAAGAAATGTAAACTGGGCATGTCCGAGACTCAATTCTTAGGTTATTCTATGGGCAAGGGCTTACTTAGGCCACAATTAAGGAAAATAGAAGAAATACTTGCTTACCCGAGACCAAAAACACAGAAACAGGTACACGCTTTTTTGTGGCTTGCTGGTTACTACAGAAGGTTCATTCCAAATTTTGCACATAGAGCTGCTTCTCTTACAGAACTTACTAGAGGCAAGAAAAACCGACCTATCTTATGGACAGAAAATTGTGAACGTTCTTTCAGCAATTTAAAAAAAGCATTGTCTTCTTATCCGGTTCTAAGAAATCCGGATTTCACAAAGGATTTTGTCTTGCAAACAGAAAGTGCATTTGGTGTAGGCGCAGTCCTGTCACAGATTTTTGATGGAGAAGACCATCCAATCACATGTTTGAGTAGAAAATTACTTCCTAGGGAACGTAATTATTCTACAATTGAGAAAGAATGCTTGGCAATTAGGTGGGATGTGGAAGCGCTTCGCTATTACTTGTGGGGACGAAACTTCACTTTGGTAACTGATCATGCTCCACTTCAATGGTTATACTGACAGAAAGATACAAACTCTCGCCTCATGAGATGGTTTCTGGGCTTACAACCTTACAGTTTCACAGTAAAACATCGACCAGGCTCTGAACACGTCAACACAGACGCATTATCACGACTACCTGAACCTGGTAAAGAGAGTCACTTGATTCACGAGAATGTGAATAAAGCTGAGGGGGAGGGTGTAAGCTGGAGGGGTGATCGCACCCCAAGAGGACACAGACGCCCATGGGAATACCCCTGAAACACAGTCTACCTTCACATTGCTCCTTACCCTTCTCACTTGCGCTATAATGCGTAATAAAGACTTTGCGCGGTACTCCGCTTACTTAAAAGCCTTGTGCAGCGCCTGTCAGTTTTGGAATTGATTGTTTTGCTTTTTATCTCTCTCTCTCTTTCTGACATTCTCTGCTCCTAGCAGAACTGTCATCTCTGACTTGTCATGGAGCACGTTTAATCTTTTGAGAAAGAAACAAATGTTTGTTTGCAGTGTTTGAATAAAATTCCTGCTTTCTACAACCTCCTGTGTGTCTCTGTGCAAATCTGTGACTCAAGCGTGACAGTATATAAAGGGAAAGGGGTGGGAGTGGAATGCTAAACTACATTAACTGACAATATGGTAAGAGTCAGGAATTTAGAACATTTTGTTATAGTCTAAGTAATGAAGAGCATACAAATGGCAATAATAAGTTCACCCTAGGGCCTTAAAACAACCAAATACTTTCCTTTGAAGATTGGTTTTTAAAGGTTTTGAGTATTTTGAACTTTTAAAAGCCTGAGCCCCATTTTGGACCTGTGAAGGGTTTGAAGTCTACTATTTGTGTTTTTCAGGCTGCCTGATGTGAGACCTGTTTCTTAGACAGACTAGTGAAGTCCTAAGGCCTCATCTATAAAACCTTGCTTAGATTCCATACTAAAAGATTGCTTATGCTTGTAAGATAAGCACATGGTATGCCCAAAATGTCGGATTTATAAAACTCTAGTATCAGGATACCAGTACTTTCTGTAAATTATTTACAGGTTATTTGCCAACACTAGTACCAAGCTATGCATCATTAAAGAGGTTTTTGACACTGAGGAGTCTGATGGAATCATTTTTTTCAATTCAGTGTTTTCTGCCTCCATTTTATTTTTCAATTTGTCAGGATTTACCCAGTACGGGGCATGGATTCAGAGGTCATTAGCATATCAAACATTACACAACAACATAAGACGGTCATTTTTGGTTCACTTCCTTAAGAGATAACTCAGATTCCAAACGCCTTCTTGTGATTTATTTTTGTGAATTTGTGCTCGATTTTAACTGAATTTGAACTTTGCAATTCTTTTTGATGTTTTCCTTGTCTTGCGATTTTTGGCTTTGTTTAATTGGCATTATTTTTTTTTTTTGTTCTCCTGTCTTCTTCTTCTGGTTTAGACCCTTCATTTTTTTTCCTATATCTTTTCTTCCTGTCATTCTCATGTTCTCTGGCCCTCTAGACAATACAGCCACAAGCTACAAGTTTGTTTAAAAATCTCAAATCTACTTAAAACTATAGATTTGTGCACAAGCTTTTAGCCACTTTCCATCAACTCCTGCCATTAACCACAGATGCTTTAAGAAACATTTCTTTCAATATCCTACTGTAGGTATATTTACAATTTAAATTTACCTACGTTCCTGAGCAAAAGTATCGGAGAACAGAGGTAAAAATGACAGAAACGAAATATAAATTAATGTAGACATTCTTTTTTGCTAGTGTTTGTGTGAAAGTCAAAATGAAAGAAAGAAAAGTGGGAGCAGCTGAGGGGAGAGAGAAATAGAAAGGTGCCATCATGCTGTGCCCAGACATCATTGTACAGCCTGAATTAACACAGGTTGTATGTGCAGAACTGTGAGAAATTAAGAACATTTTATTGAGCTTGTAAAAAAATAAATAAATAAATAAATTTAGCAAGTTAATGTTGGAATACATGGAAATCGTTTTACATTCAATGTACAACATCCAATTGTCTTCGCATTGCCATTTCGTTGATGTCCTGAGTGGACAGGGTTTGGTTCAACCTGACATTCTTCTACTGTATCTGAAGTAGTCTAGCTGAGCTAGACATATACTGTTATATATATGTTTGAAGTAAATCAGAGTGAATTTTGCTTAAACAAGGTGGGAACAAGTAAACATCTTACTGAGTGTCACATTTATAAACCAATCAAATGCCTCATGAAGGCTATGCTTAAAGTAAGGGCAATGATTTTGAACTGCAAAGAGTAGTGGTACTCTTGTTATCCTGGTCCGACAGACAGTAAGTTTCTGTTTATGATGAACTGTCTACAGTCAAAACTTCTACTTTAAACTAATCCCAATTTAGCATCTGTGTCGAGTGTTCAGAGAGCACATTTCACATGTTAAAATAAACATAACCTTATGCATGTGAAAAAACATTCTGTAACTTCAGATTATATGTACATTGACATTCAAAGAAATTGGTAGACGAGTGTTAAAGTTGAATTATATGTTGAAGGTGCTGGATGCATTTTCTGTTTCTCACAGTTATGACGATAGTGTAGAAATTGATATTGGTTTGAAAGAATAGGCAAGCATGTTTGTGAAAATATGAATTGCAAAATATGCATTTAAATTAAATGGTGTGTCATACCCAGCCAAAAACACTGTATTTAATATAGCTAATAAAGAAAAGCAAATGGACATGCAGATATTTTTACTTAAGACACTCCAATCAACATATTTTCCTAAGGACGCCTGTAGGTGTAAGATGTTACTGCACAACATCCACTGTCTAATTGCACTTCTAAACGAATAACTAAAGTAGGTTAATATTACGGTTTATCTGAAAATACGAATATGCTATGCCAGCTCTTTAACACATTGTATGTCCATAGATCACAATACTTACCTAAACTTGTTTGCTGTTGTTATCCCATAGAATGTGTAGTGGTCAAAATCATAGAAATACATTGTAGGAGACAGAAGCAATTCCCAGACACTTAGAGCCAATTAGCTGCAGTGGTTTTTGTGAGTGTGACCATCTCTTTTGTCATCACGCTCAGTTCAAATTAATTAAGCTTCAGTTACTTTGTGCTACTGAGCTCCCGAATGAATAACAGTAATTTGACCGTATCTACAAGACTAATCTGAGGTGACAGAAGCAGTCCAGGTGTCTGAACTATGGTGTGCTGTACTGCATAAGCCATCACAGTGCGGCAAATCTTTGTGGGGCTGTACAGCAGTGTTCCACCTAACAAGTCCAGACACTGCCATCTGCATTTTAATGAACTTGTGGTTCATTCTATTATTATTATTATTATTATTATTATTTATTTACTTATCAGATATCTTTATCCAAGGTGAATTACAAAGCATGTTATAATATATAATGTATGTCATATCTTTTATATGTGTGTATATCTTGATTATATTATTGATTGTGTTTGGGAGGGCCTTTATTCATTCATTATATTTCTTCCCTTGTGGTATACCCACTCTCACCGGAAAGAAAGATTATACTAAACATAATTGCGGTCCTGTAAATTAGGCTTAGCCACCCATTTTACACAACATGACCCTAAAATAGGCTCGCTTCACTATTTCATAAATTAAAGGAACCATGGGTTAAACATGGCCACCTTGAAAAATGAAAACATTTAAATTATATTAGTTTCATCATAATCGAGTGAAAGTGGATTAAATTTACAAAAGCACATTCATGATGTTTCCTTTATCGCAACATGTGCACAGTCAATTGTACTGATTACATCAGGAAAATCGGCCATCACTGCAAATTGCCTTTTGGTCTGTGCCTGCTTACCCTAACCATAGGGAAATTGGATGTATCAGGATAGCATCTTAATTTTACCATCCCTCAGAAATCCTACATATGCAAGGCTCAAGACTCCAGACCTGACCTTCAAGCAGTTCTCAAGGTTATAAGGATTAGATTCAAGAAGTTCATGTCGAGTCACAAATTTTATTTAAGCAAGTCATATCTTATTTAAGAAGACTTTAGTAAAAAAGTGCTTATGTTTTCACCACTATCAGATAATTATGATAATGTGTGACTGAATAACATTAAAATTCAGAATAGACCTTCTCAGAGAAAACAATTTTTGATAGGAAATAACAGCAACTGGTATATAAAGTAATTGTTTTAATTTGAAGTACTTTTTCTGAATGCTATTGATTTTTCCAGTTTCCTCATAAGTAAACTGTAGCCGCCTTTGCATAAGGCGAAGTCAGGCACGGGTAAGACGCGTGTCAAAGAAATCTCTCAGTCCAAAAGTTCGTTTTTTAAAAATATTTAGTGAAAGTTAAAGGCAAATAATCCATACAAGAATAAAAAGAAAAATAGTTACACACAAAGAATAAAGGCAAAAAAAAGAAAAAATGTATCTTCTATAAACTTAGTTTTTCTTAAGAAGCTTTGGTTATTTCTATACTTAAAGGTTATTTATTTGTTCTTCTGTATGCTTTAAACATACGGTTCAAAACTCTTATTTTATGAGTTACTTCACACTCAAAAGGCCCTTAGGCCGTTGGCACATAGACATGCGCCCAGGTACGGTCACGTGCATAAGCATGAACACGAGCACAAAAAAGAACACGTACAAGGACACAGTTAAAAAACCGTATGCCTCTGTACCTTACACAAGGCAAGGCTAGACTCTAACTAAAGAACATTGTTCACTCAAAAACTGTTAAGAAATGACAGGAAAATACCAACTCAATTCTATTCACGGGGGTTATAGGAACCTCCCATATTTTATGCATTATCATCTAATAAATATTCATATATTTTATAGAACTAGGAAAATGGCTCTTACATAAACTATGTCTAATACATACAGTATTTAAAGAAAATAAATTTTGAAAGGCTATGTCACTTCAGTGTGTCCATCCATTAGTTTTCCCAACCCAGTATCGCCTGAGTAGGGTGGAAGCTTGCATGGGTCCTATTCTTAATTTAAGCACAATCATCTCTAATAAACAAAAGTTTATATATGTTGTGGAATAGTGGGCCCGCAGCTTGGAAAGGAAGAAAGAAATAAATAAATAATTGAATGGCTGACCCATTCTCTGTGAGTGTGCGTGCACACAAAACTGTGGGAGTTTGGTGAGGTAATTGGGGCAAGATGCACCTGAGACGCACAATTGAGGCTCTGCGTCCATGTAGGCACATAAGGTGAAGCCAGAAGGATGATTGAGAGGAGAATTGTAAAGAAAAATAAATGGAGAAAAAGGAAAGAAAGAAGGTTAAGGGAAGGCGAGAGAGAGAGGCAGGAGTGAGCGAAGGAGTGTGTGTGGCCAGTGCTTAGGAAGGGGCTGAGGGTTCGCTCCTGTTGAGTGACCATGTAGCAGGAGCGGCCATTTTACTCAGGGTGTGCTTTCACTAGGAGGAACCAGCAATTGGCAGCAGTGTGAGGACAGTGTGCTATCGCTGGAAAGAACTAGGCATTAGCAGTGGTGCGAGCACAGCATGGCTCAGCGGCTCCCTGTGGAACACTGTGGGATTGGCAGTGGGGAAATGGGCTGGGGTAAAAGATTGTCTGTGACTGTTGGATGAAAGTCTCTCCGTGCTGCGAGGGCCGATGGGGGTTAGATGGGGAGGCACCAGTGCTAAGAATTGAAGACTGACAGTTTCCTGCCTGTGTTTTTAAACCTTATTTTTATTCATTTTTTATTTATTTGTTTTTAACCTCCACAAAGACACTCATTTTTTTTTTTTACCAGATTATTTATTTATTGAACTTTGCACTCCACTATTTATCTGGACATTTTTTGATTTTGATTGTTTTAATAAAAACACTGGCACTGTCTCACCTACCCCTTGCTATGTTTGTGTGTTATGTCCTCATTTGTTAGACTCATCCCTTGGGTACATTATCAGCAGTGGTGGGTTCAGGATGCTTCCAGAAGGACCTAGACGTATGTACTCGACCTGCACCATCACAATTTGGGGGCAGTGGTGGGATAAGCTGAGGTAGTGAGTACTGAAGAACTGGAGAAAAATAAGTAAGTGGGTTAGGTGCCTGAATTACAAAAGAATCCACAAACTCAGCTGGAAGAGAACATTTTAAAGACTCTAAACTTTTTAATGGACATATATTTGATTGTTTTATTGTCTTTTAAAGCTTTCATTGACTTAAAATTATTTGGCAGAGAATTCCAAACTTTAAGGATTTCATTTTCAGAACTGTGCTGTCCTTTGTCATCTCTTCTATCTTCTCAATTGCTTCACGTAGGTCTTCCCTATTAACCTTCGTTCCCGTTCTCTCATTTTTTCCCCTTTCCATCTGCCTCGTGCTTCTATTATATATTATGGGGACGTGGATCAGGTGTGGTGATTAGCAGCTCCCGGCAACAATTACAGATGCGGACGACTCCTCACCTGTGCATTTAAGAGAGGACCACCTGCATAAATGGGAATTGCCTTATTCAGTCAATCACAGACAAATCCTGTACTTTTAACACTGTTGTGAATATTCTAATGCTTCTGAAGTTTAATACAAATTTCCAGTGTAAAACTGGTACTAATTTGTGTCTAGGATTAAAATGTAATAAGTCCAGTCCCTTATCCCTCTTATCCCCTTTTGAGCCATTGCTCTCCAAAAGATCTGCACATGTCGATCACTGCAATACACCTAACATAGCAACAATGAAAGACATGCCAACTGGCTTTACCATATACATTTGGCAGCATTAAGCTTGTGTAATGTTTGTTTTTAGTAGCCAGTATGTTCTTATCTCATTAAACAAATCAAAGTGACCACACTGAAACTCCACAAGGGTTATGAGATCATCTCACTGGCATATAGCCAATGAGTTAAAGAGTTAAGATGTCTTAACTTGATATCACTTAGTTTACACAATATCCACTTAAACATTATGTATTTCATGAGAATTAGATAGCATACTGTAATATCTCAGCACTTCTAACAAAAAATCTAATAGCCATGAGCAACAGAAGGGTGCCTCCTATGTTGGCCATAACTTCAGTAGCCTTGTACAGCACTTAGGTACATTGCTTACTGTATACAGTATGATAGAGCACTTATAGTGCTCGTCTCTGCAGCATCCCTTTGTGTGGCTTGGCATTAGGACAGATCCTCACTTTGACTGACAGTTCAAGGAAATGAGAAAACAAGTGGAGTGTGCTTCATGCTCGCTGTGGGTAAGTTGAATTAGCTTGGAAGAGCGTAGATCAGGGCTAGAGAAGGTTTTGTGAAAGCAGAGTTTTGATATGCAGCCGAGGAGACAAGTGGAGGTTTACGCTGCTGAAATGGTATATTAGTTGAAACAATGACACATCAATCACAGTATTTGGAGTCAACACACTAGCAAGCGTCCCAGTCCTTATGAATCTTGAAGCGACAAAGTTTAAAGATATTCTTATTGTGTCAGTGATTTTGTGGTCCTCAGATCTTACAGATGATCATTCAGTTTTCTGCAGTGAAGTCCGCAATAAATTGAAAATGTTTAAAATTAATAATCAGCAGTGCTGATCCCTCCATTGCTGTTGTCCTCCAACACCTTGATTAGTCTTGATGGCATATGCAGGTGTGGAGCATGTATGGAGATTCCTGGGTTATAGGCCAGTTCATGCCAGAAAGTGTGTGATTCATGCATGATGTTCTCTCTAATGTAGGCTCCAATTTAGTACACAATTCCAAGAGGGCAAGTCAAGGACATTCACAAGTTTGTTTGGTATGATTTTTTTTGAAGTCTTGTGTGATTTTTCTAAAAGTTCGGGTGATTTAAGTAGATGTGAACACACTGACCACACTCTGGTGCAAGCTTAAACAATCAGATATCCATTGGAAATGATGGTCTCTGTGCTTTACCAAACGAACGCTACAGTGGTTTGCATGAGGTATTAATTTGTTCTGACACAGGACTGATTTAACTAGAGGAAATACTGTGCATTATGCTTTAAATTGTGTGTGCTGTGGTAGTCGTGCTAAGAGTCTGCTGACGGTAATTGGGGAATCTCATTCACATAACAAGTCAATGGTTAACATGGAGCTTTGAAAACAAAAGAAATAAATACGCATTGTAATGGACAGCCGGAACTTTTCCCGGCCTGGATACTGTCTTAATGTAAGGTCTGGGGGAAAGAGCTTGCACAGGGCAGTCCTTCCCCAAGACAACAGATTTGGAGCATAGAAGCTGGCACACCTCGAAGTAACCCTGGAAGGAGATTACATGACACCTAGGGCACTTCTGGGTGCTCTATTAAAGGAGCTGTCTCACTCCATTTGAAGAACCAGAGTCAGGAGGAAGAGGACGAAGTTCGAGGGAGGAGTACAGGCGAAAGAGACAAACGGGTAGAAAGCAAAGTGCTGTGTGCTTTATTGTGCTTTTTACTGTGTGTTGGTTGTGGGGAGCAAAGTAAAAGCGTTTGCCACATCACAATAAACTCTTGTGTGTGTTGCTGGACTTGTGCCTGTGTCTTCTTGCATCAGGTGTTGGGGAACAGGAGCTCCCAGTGGTCACAGCATACAAGCAGAAATGTCACACATTTCGCTTAAAACAACTTGCACAATTACCAGTCAGTGTCAGTAAGAGCGAGGCTAATTCAGGCTCTAAGCCTCTTGTACATGATTGGACAGTAGTTGAAAGAAGACAAAAAAGGTGTATATTCAGTTATGATTGGGTCAATCAAAACACATACAGAGGTAGTGAGAAATGAACAGCAGTGCTCTCTGAGGCCAATGATCAAACCCAGTGATGAAAAATTTTACACTGTGAAAATAATGAGTGCTTGTTAAGTATCCTGTCAATGTGATCGTTTTTCTGGCATAACGTTGATACAGAGGCAACTTTGACATATGCAGTAAATATTAATAAAACATTTCAGAATAAGCATTATTAAGTATT
Source organism: Polypterus bichir lapradei (assembly GCA_026402145.1). Taxonomy (NCBI): domain Eukaryota; kingdom Metazoa; phylum Chordata; class Cladistia; order Polypteriformes; family Polypteridae; genus Polypterus; species Polypterus bichir. The sequence continues at coordinate 26,311,788 of JANRMT010062815.1, forward strand.
TGCAAGAGTTAAGATGTTAGACATGTGATTGGAGATAAACTAAATTTAGATTATGTTCTTACCAGTAATGGTGCACTGCACAATAAAGTGCAGTGAATACACTTGACTTGAGCATTCATACTATTCATGCACTTTTGCGGTATGTTTAGCATTCGTTTGCTCAGAGGTTGATGCATTTGCTGCTTCCTGAGCAGGTCTTCCCTTCTCCACTCTAGCGCTCTGCTTCTTCTTTCGTTGGCATCTTTTTGCATTAAAACTGATTAAGTCGATGTTTGTGTTGCAATTACTTAGTACGTTTTCCTTAATTCTTCAGTTAAGCTGGCACTTAAGTCTTCACTCTGCCTCAAGAATGATTTAAGATATGAAGAGTTAGGGGAATTGATGGCAAAGGTGGTAGGGATGAGAACAGCAGGTGATATGTTGGAATTATGTAGATATTGCAAGGCTTTAAAGTTTAAGTCGGAGACTTGTAGATCAGCGAATTCGTGTTGCCATCAGGAAAGTACTACAACTTACCAATGAAGAGGCATTTCTGCAAGAATTAAAAGATTTGTTGTTTGGTGAACGGGAAATCCACAAACACTACAGGAAAAATATACGCGTATACAATAATATTTTCGCGTTCGCATCATTCAATGGCCAAAACGTTGATTTTCACAATAATGGACCATATGCTATGAGAATCTGTGGTCCCGCAACAATTAAAGCTACAACAAGTTTAATTTCGAATAAACCACAATTTGGTCAGGTGTATATTTAAAATCACGGAGAAGTGCTGAAACATAGAATCGAAAGAATTAAACGATCCGACGTACTAGAAATTATACAGCCAATAATGGATACAAATCTATACTTCCAAAAGTATCGCACTTTACATGACATTTACGTAGAGAACACAGACAAAGAAATTGCCTTGGATTTCTGTCTAAATCCAAAAGATCATAGTTGCATTTATAATAAACTAACATGTGACGAATTGTCAGCTATAATAATTTCGAAACACGGAGATATCAAAGACAGAATAGATATTTGTGTATATTCAAAGGTAAAGCACGATTCGTCATTTCTGTCAAATATATTCAGATCCTTTACTCATTCCTTTGCTTTTCCCAGATGGTGAAACAGGATGGTCGTACAATATGAAACAAACATTCACTTAAATGTATAATACCAACACTATATTTCGGGTCCATATTAGCAATACATTCCAATATATTTTATCCAGTTCTCTCATCTCAACGTCTATTGCAACATTACATTATTAATGCGTGTCTAAAAGTCGAAGCTAATCCTCTCTTCTTTATTAAATCGAATCAAGGTAAACTTAGAACGGAACATTCTATGATCACGTTCAAAATTCAAATATCAATAGTTCAGACAATTTCAAAATAGGTAAAGCAGTAATATTACCTTCATCATATCAAGGTAGTCTAAGAGCATTGCTACAATTGTATCATGATGCAGTGGCAATATCCTGAACTATCGGTCGGCCAGATTTATTTATTACAATGACGTGCAATCCACAATGGCCAGAAATCTGCAGATTCTTGAGAACAATGCCACTGGCTACATTGTCTCTGGATTTTCCCACTTTCGTAAGTAGATTGTTTTATCAGAAAGTCTTATTTTTATTGAATGGACTCGAAACGGTGTTCGGGCAAATCAGAGCATACATTTACACAATCGAATTTCGAAAACAGGGTTCCCTCACATGCATTTATTGGTTACTTTGCAAAATAAATTATTAACTGCTGATGATGTACATCGGTTTGTCTATGCTGATATTCCAAACAGAGAAACCTGTCCTGAATTATGGCACAAAGTCATTAAGCACATGTCTCACGGACCACATTTATAAATTTCAGTATGTTGGAACTCAAATGAATAAAAGTGTTTAAAGAAATTTCCAAAAGAGTTCGTTCAAACAACAGATATGACTAAGGCTGGCTTCCCTGATAATTGTCGAAGAGATAATCGTCACGAACAACTCACTTATTACGGGAATAAAAGATGGTAAAATTGTCATGCTTGATAATTCAATGATTGTATCATATAACTCGTATTTGCTCAAACGATTCGATTATCATATTAATGTTGAGTATTTTGCATCGGTTATGAGTATTAAGTACATCTACAAGTACATTCATAAAGTGCACGATAAAGTATGCATAACTTTATCCAAAGAACAGTCTCAGGACAAAGTTCAAGCATATTTAGATAATCGCTACGTCAGTGTAATTGAAAGCGGTTGGCATTTAATGGAACTGCCAATGCACAGTCCAAGTCATTCTTTTGAATTATTACCGATTCATTTACCAGGCCAGAAAATGATTCAGTTTACAAACGGCAAAGAGGCAGAAGCTTTACAGGTCGCGAAAATAGAAATACAAAATTATTAGCTTATTTTGAACTTAATAAAACGGACTTTAATGCAAAAGCATATACGTATGTGCAAATTCCTCAACATTACACGTGGCATAAACGAAAACGAGTGTGTCATCCAATAAAAATTAATTGCAAAACTGTTGCTCGCTTAAATATTGTCTCACCAAAAGATATCGAACAATTTCATTTCGTTATGTAAAGATGTTCTAACTATAGATGGAACTACATACGATACTTTACAAAATTTGGCATGAGCAGCTGGATTATGTAAATCCGATGACTACATGTTTGAAATGATGTCTGATGTCACTTCTGTAATGATGCCTGACAAATTAAGACACTTCTTTGTGTACTTAATTATTGACGGGTGAAGTTGATGCTTTACAATTATGGGAAATATTCAAAGCACCATTGTCCAAAAAGTCCAATGAACAAGCTGCTGTTTCGATCATTAAAGACATGTTAGAAGCAGAAGATTTAACGATGCATTAATTTGGACTTTCGCAAGAAATTAATGAATCAGAGGTAAAGAAAGAGATAAAAGCAGATGAAAATGTAACAGTGGAAGACCATAAAACATTATATTAGGAAATGTACTCGCAATTAAACGATCATCAAAGATCAATTTTCGAAACAATTCAAAAATGTCTACTCGGTGACATTACCCAGCGGTTATTCTTCATAGATGGAACGGGCGGAATGGGGAAAACGTTTTTGTATAAATGTTTAGTCCATTGTTGTAAATGCTTATGCAAAAACATTACATCGATAGCGTGGCCAGGTGTAGCAGCAATTCTTCTTCCATACGATAAAACAGCTCACAAAACATTTAACCTACCTTTATATGTCACAGACGAAAATGTTACATTGAAATGGACAAAGAAAATTAAACAACAAATGCAACACAATTACATTTTTGCTTGGGACGCGGTATCATTGATCCTACAAACAGCATTACAGTAATCCCTCCTCGATCGTGGGGGTTGCGTTCCAGAACCCCCCGTAAAAGGTGAAAATCCGCAAAGTAAAAAACATACGTTTATATTGTTGTTTTTATATTGTCACGCTTGGGTCACAGATTTGTACAAAAACACAGGAGGTTGTAGAGACAGGGACTTTAAAACATTGCAAACAAACATTTGTCTCTTTTTCAAAAGTTTATACTGTGCTTCATGACAAGACAGAGATGACAGTTCCGTCTCACAATTAAAAGAATGCAAACATACGTTCCTCTTCAAAGGAGTACGTGTCAGAAGCAGAGACTGTCAAGAGAGAGAGAGACAGAGAGAGAAAAGCAAACAATCAAAAATCAATAGGTGCTTTTAAGTATGCGAAGCACCACCCCGGCAAAGCAGCCGCAAGGAAGGGAGCAATGTGAAGGCAGTCTTTCAGCATTTTTTAGAGGAGCGTCTGTATCTAGGCCAGTGTGCGAACAGCCCCTCTGCTCACACCCCCTCCGTCAGGAGCAGAGAATGTCAGAGATAGTGAGAGAGACAGAGAAAAGCAAACAATCAAAAATCAATACATGCTGTTAGAGCTTTTAAGTATGCAAAGCACCGCACGGGAAGCATATCGTATATCATTTATTTAATACGTAATACGTGCTCTGATTGGGTAGCTTGTATGAAATCAACTGGGCAAACCAACTGAGGAAGCATGTACCATAAATTAAAAGACCCATTGTCCGCAGAAATCCACGAACCAGCAAAAAATCCGTGATATATATTTAGATATGCTTACATATAAAAAAGCGCGATACAGCGAGGGATCACTGTACATGAAATTGACAAAACATTTAGGGACGTGTTTCAATCTGAACAGCAATTTGTGGGTAAACATTTATACTGGGAGGCATCTTTAGACAAGTTCTACCAGTGGTCAAGAAAGGATGCTGAAGGCAGATTTACGATGCATGTCTAAAGAGTGAGCCTTTATGGTCCTTGTTCCAAAAATTCACATTTAAAACAAACATGCGAGCAAATCAAACTTCGGCTGATTTTGCTAAATGGCTACTAGACATTGGCAACTTTACAATTCAAACTCTCCCAATAACAGAAGACTACAAATGTACAAATCTCATCGAAGAATTTTATCCTGAAGGATTTTCAACAGAAAACACTTGGGCAATCCTAGCAGCGAGAAACGATGAAGTGAAACGAATTAACGTGCAGATTGTCGCTCAGTTACACAGCAGATTGGTTAGATACATATCAATAGACTATGCCGAGGCAGTTGGTACTGATAGTGTGGAAGATGAAACCATCAATTTACAATATCCCACAGAATATCTACAAGCGTTAAAACCGTCCGGTCTCCCACTGGCTGAGTTACTGTTGAAAGAAGGAAGTATTGTAATGTTATTGTGTAATTTATGTATGAGTGATGGACTTTGCAATTGAACAAGATTTGTTATCTTGAAAATTGGTAGAACAATTCTAACATGTAGAATTTTAAGTCGACAAGAAAAGCAATGTGGTGCATATTCCGCGCATAACATTAGGAGATCCTGATATGCCATTCGTATTAAAACGTTTACAGTTTCCCATGAGAATAGCTTGTGAAATGACAATTAACAAATCACAAGGACAAACATTCGAAAAAGTCGGTTTATTTATAAGAGACAAAGAAACAATATTCACTAACGGACAGTTATACATTGCATTGTCACGCTGTAAGACCAAACAAGGAATCAAAATTCAATGCGACCTTCAAGAAAAGTTCATTCCAAATATTGTTTTTACGGAAGTTTTAAAATAAAAAGTGTATATAATGCATATGTGACAATTCCCATGAAAACCAAATAAATACATTGTATTTCCACTGGACCAAACCCTGGGATTGGTGACTGAAGCCCCCTAGTTATATATCAATATGTGGCTGCTGGAAAGTAAATATGCAACTTCTTAAAGCTAAATAAACTTAACTTTTACGTCTTGTGTCATAAAACCATAACAAATCAATGAATGCCTTCAGCAAAGCTTGCCTTCATTTACACACTTGCCTATTTGAAAGTTGTCATTTTTGTACCATGTGTTGTAGCGTATAATTTTCAAGTAGTCTTCCAGTTGATAGATTATAAAGTGCTTTGTTCACAGGGCTGTGTATGGTGAACAAAACAAAAAATAATGGAAGATGCGATGGTGTGCAAATACAACTGTTTCAACCCTCCATGGTATTTTCTTCTGAGAAAAAATGGTTCTGCCCAAATAAAGAAGTTCATGACATGCCCATGGGGTGTTTATTCATATGCCTAATTCGCGTGACAGTTTGCCTAATGAAATAAAACCGAACTAACTGGATATCGAAACAAAATAACAAATAATCTCCTGATTTGTAACAAAACATACTACTTATGAGTTTGAAAATGCCTTAAATCGGCTTATAAACCAGTCATCATCATGAGCTAAAAAAATAATTGTGATAGGCTACCATTAACAAAGTATTTCAAAACAGCTGACCGTGCCATTGCCAGTCATGCCTTACAACACACAGCACACTCTTCTATTAGACAAAATAAGTAGGCTACACTCTAATCCAGTTTCCCTTAAGTGTATGCACTATTCACCATTAATAACATTGAAGATACAGTATTGAGAGATATTGTCAGTTAACTCTGTAATTAGTTCAATAACATCAGAATGTGGCATTGAAATGTGTAACAAAAATAAATTCTATGTTCACTTTGTTGTATTGCATCCTGGTATTGCTAAAATGCCAACACCAAAAAATTCTGCAATGGATAGTTATGGATAGTTGAAATTTGCTGTAACATTAAGCCAGTTTTCATGTCAAGTTCTTGTTTCATAAGCTTTTGTAAGTGTACGCAACTTTTTTTTACATGAGGCCCTTGGTCTGGTTTGCTTATTTTGAGGGTTGTTCATCCTTTTTACTCTTGTGTTGTTGCTGTATCACAACAGATATTTAGTGAAGGAAACATTTTCCTAGTATAGAAATGAGACAAGTCAACAGAGATGAGAAATAGTGCTCAGCAAGGCTACCAACGATAAATATTTTTTTGGTTTAAATTGGTTAATTTTTTCATTCTTTCATCAATATTATAATCATTAGGAAAATATGTGTGAAGGATAGGCAGATATTCTAAGTCAGAAGTTCATTTAGTTACTTGTAAAAAAGTCACACAGTGAAGGCAGAAAATATCACCCATCCATCCATTAATTTTCTTAACTCCAAATAAACAGAATGTGAAGGGAGCATTAGCAACAAAGTTTTTTTTTTTTTTTTTTTTTTTTTTTTGCCTGGTTGGATACATATTCAGGGTGTGAGATATTATACTTACTTACGACCAGACTGAATAAAGTTTCTAGACCTGCCCTAGTGACATCCCTCTGTATATACGTTGAATGCTACAATATTCATTCCAATATTTTTAAGTGTGCCCAAGTCTGACGTTTTGCGCCAAAGAAGTATTTAACACAGAGAAGTTTATTATAAAAAGCATTGTGTTGTTTGTAGAGAAAATCCTTCCTTTTTCGAGCAAACAGAGTCAGACGCAGCACAGCAGAGTCAATAATTAGTGAAACTTGACAGACATCAATATGTAGAACAGAGTGAAGTGTCTGTGATGGTGTGGCTTGGCTGCACGCTGCAAGTTCCTTCCAGAAGCCTCTCGAACCCGCCACCACCGATAACATAACCAAGGGATGAGCCAGGCAAATGAGGACAATTGCTCACACCAAGAGGTTGATGTATAAAGTGTATCAGTGCTTTTATTAAAATAATCCATCAAAACAAACAGGAGTCCAAAATTGTGTAGTGCAATCAATCCGTGATGAATAAATAATCCGTTAAAGCAGTGAACTGTGGAGGTTAAAACCAAGTCAAATAATCCTTTTAAATAAGGTTAGAACACAATACTGGAAGCTGTCATTTTAAAATCGGGTCCCCAGAGCAACCATTTGTAAACCACGTGTATTCTGCTTAACTCTGCTGCAAGGCCTGAGGAGATGCCCATCTGACGGACACAGCCATCCAACTCCTGCTGGTCTGGATCCCTGCTGTCACATGGTTCCCAGCAGGACTCACAATCCAGACCTCGATTTAGGAAGGCTCAGGACCCGGTGGCCAAACAGGGTTCCCCTTCTTAGCCTCCCTGACTCCTGCTGCCTTCCCGGACATAACATGGCTTGTCCCACCTGCAGGTTACTCCAGCTTTCTGGTCCCTCAGTTGGAATAGCCTTCTCACAGCCCCTGAGCATCGGCTGCATGCTTCTTTTAAGGAGCTCTATTCCCAGCTACCTGCCTTTTCTCTCTCTTGCTTGTGCTCTCTCTAGATCACTTGCTCTAGCACTGGCTGTTACTGCCTCCTGCCTTCATTCTCCAACCTTTTGTTTTCTCTTTTTCCTTCGTGTGTCTTTCTTCACCCTTTATGCTGTGCTGTAAAAATTGGGTACAGGTATGAGAAGCAGCTCTCTCCATGGCATCACTTGAGGATCCGCCCACCTCCGCACGTGTAGACAGCACGGCCAGCCAGGTCCCCAGTCAACCACGGAGTGAAATGCACACCTGTACCCGATTGGAGCCTGCACCTTCTTGAGACACGATTATTTGTTTAAAATTGGCCATTAATTTCCTAGACATGGACCCACTTTACCACAGAGCCATTAATGAAAACATTTTAGGAGAAAGCACAAACAGGTTCTTGTGAAACATAATCTAGTCAGTCATGCAAAAATATTTGTCTTCAGTGTGATTAAAAGGTCCGAGTTGTTCTTTTAAATCAAGCAAGAACACTCCTTTAAATATACACATAAATAGCAATACATTGATCACTTTGCTGGATCAGTACAACAATACACAAATAAGATAAAGCACAACTTATCACCACATATTACTTGAATCTTTACATTAAGAACAAGCAAAGAAAGAATGTGTATAAAAAGAATGGAGAAGAAATTAAAAGTAAACATTTCATATGTAGAAGGAGAAGGTTTATTTTTCTCAATGTTCATGCGTGTTTCCTCTATGGACTCTGGTTTCATTACATATCGAGTATAGTAGTGGTTTTAGTTAGACTCTCTAATGGATTCTTGTCCTATTCAGGCCATATTTCTACTTAGCAGCGACTACTGCTGTCAAAAGGAGTTGGGCCGAATTGATACTGAAATGGAAAAGGACTTGAAGAAAGATGACAGATTTTATTCAGACTGAAACAAATTGTGATAAAGTGCTCATGTTTCTAGTTTTCCATGTGCTTTTAAGATTTTTTTGTTTGTTTGTTTATTGCAGCCCTGGTCTGATCTTGGAATCCAGACAACATATCAACAATTCCCTATTCCCATAATGCAACAGGTGATGTTAAATCTGTTTATTTATATTCCTGTACAAATGCAATATTTCCTTAATGTTTATTTAACTGTGATTTCATTGTAAGCTGGTTTGAAAATGAATGAGTGAATGGTTGCATTGAATCTATCAGTTTAACTTTAGCTAAACTATCCTTGCTTTATTCCTGCAGGCTTTTTTTCTTAACTTCCTCACAGTAGGATTGTGATTTCATTATGATTGGTTATATTTGTGAGCATCTGGATATATGGCATATTTGCAGTTCTTTCTAGAAAGTTTTTTCATTTATTTAGATATCGGGTTACTGTAAATGTAAAGATGCACTAAGTGTAAAGAGAATAGCCTATAAATATTTTTTTGTTGCCAGAGGGGATTGAAATATTTTGTATATCTATATTGGATGGTTCGCAAGATTTTAAAACTCAACACATAAACTTTAGACACATGGTTTATAAATTGCTTTATGTAACCTTTAAGTGCATAGCTGTATTAGTTTTATTTATAGCACCACATTAAATGAATAGGTATAAAAATGCTCATATGATACAATAATAAATTTAATACTAGCCCACTGAAATTAGGCATTATATATGCAAGTGCATGTAACGATGCAGTGATAATATTCAATGTAAGTAAATTACAAAATTAAAAAATTTTGATGAGACCAAGCCATTTAGCATGCAAAGCTTGCCAATCCTATTATCCAACTTATTTCCCCAAAATAACATCAGGTTGAATTTTGATGGTCCCTAAAGTCCAGCTTTCTACTGCAATGCTTGGTAATTTACAGTATTACAAGTCTGTGATTATCTGTATGAAGAAAAATTTTATAATATTTGTGTAAAAGTTACCCTTAACAAATGTCCAGCTGTGTGCTTGTTTTCTTGTTGAGCTATAACAACATGGATCTTCTGTACTAATTCTTTCATAATTTTTAAAACTTCAGTTATGTCACCCCACAGCCTCAAGTTTGTTTTAACTGAAATGGTTCAGTTCCTTCAGTCTTTCCTCATACCCTGCAGTCGTGGAATCAACCTAATCACTCCTTTCTGGACCTTTTCTAATATCGCTATGTCTGTTTTGTAGCTTATAGACCAAAACTTTACAGAGCTCTCCAGGTGATGTCTCACCAGTGTGTTATAAAGCTTAAGCATAATCTCCGTTTATTTGTACTCTGTGTATTGTGCTTTATAATCTGGGATTCTTAATGGCTTCTGTACACTTTCCAGTCTGGATGTTGATAGTGACAAGTTCAGTATGACACATAGGTCCTTTTCATAAAGGGTACTTTGAAATCTCAGTCCTCTCATTGTATATTAAACTCTTAACGTTTCTACTTCCTATGTGTAATAACTTATATTTACTTAGATTAAGTTTCATTTGCCATAAATCTGTTGAGGCCTGTTTTCTGTCCAGATCCCTCTGTAATGATTTGACTTGTTGTGATTGCGGGACGCTAAAATTCTTACCATCTGAAGATGGTCGTGAAAACCCCAGGAAACACACCCTGCCTTGACCCAGCATGCACACAGTCACACAGAGACACTGATAACCGACACAGTGAATCGATAAATAATAAAGATAATAAAGGATATATTAACCAAATAATGAAAAGAATAAACCTTCTCCATACTACACAGCTAATTCATCATCATCATCTTCAATCAATATCATTCATTATTGATGAGTACCCATACATTTTACTGTATTTTTATTAAATTAAATAATTACTGTACTAGCAGAATACCCGCGCTTCGCAGCGGAGAAGTAGTGTGTTAAAGAAGGTATGAAAAAGAAAAGGAAAAATTTTAAAAATAACGTAACATGATTGTTAATGTAATTGTTTTGTCATTGATATAAGTGTTGTTCTCACATATATATATATAT
>JANRMT010062815.1:26322462-26389379 GCA_026402145.1 Polypterus bichir lapradei
ATATATATATATATATATATATATATATATATATATATATATATATCAAAATACCCGTGCTTCGCAGCGGAGAAGTAGTGTGTTAAAGAAGGAAAGAAAAAGAATAAAAGAAGGTATGAAAAAGAAAAGGAAAAATTTTAAAAATAACGTAACATGATTGTCAAAGTAATTGTTTTGTGTATTTGGCGGCAGCGTCACAAAGTTGTTTTCGTCTAGCTGCATCAGAAATTGTACCACGACGTCTGCCACGCCTCCTTTTTACTGTTTTCTCACAGCTTGGATTGCTGCTGTTATAATGGGTTTGAGTCTACATATATATATATATACATATACACATACATATCTTCATATCTATATACATATATACATATCTATATACATATCTACATATACACATATATATATATGCATACCTATCTACATCATATATACACACACTTATACATACATACATACACAGACACACACATATATATAATTTGTGTGTGTGTATGTTTGTATGTGTGTGTGTGTGTGTGTGTGTGTGTGTGTATACACATACATACAAACATACACACAGGTATATATATGTGTATATATATATGTATGTGTCTATATGTGTGTGTATAGCTTTGATCACTGAGTGCAAGGGAAAAATAATAAAATGTAGTCTATAAGTTATTAAACAGTAAAACATTAACGTTTTAAGAAGTAAAGGTACATTGAGCACTACTGGAGTGGTTGCGGGTAAACTGCATTTTAAAGACGGTATAACAGAACAGGTAAGTAGTACTAACAGCAGCTAAAATGTATATGGATCATCTCTCGGTAGTAGATCCCTTTTGAAAGGCGCTACACGACGGCTGTGGTATAGAAATTACATTTTCTATGTGAAAGTCCAAATTTCTGCCTCTGGTAATGTGCCTTACCAGCAATTAAAGAAAATTAGTTTTGTGTCCTCTGCAGTGTTAAGAGAGAAAGGCTTTGGTTTGGGATAAAAGGGAAAAAGGTGTAAAGAAAAGAAAGTTGCCTTTTTCTTTTATATAGTATAGAGAGATGTGTTCGGTGACGATATGAGCGCCTTTTGGGGACAGTCGCGGTGGGTCTTGTGCAGACTGGTGAGACGTCTCAGCTATTAATCGGCTGTGATGGCACTGTCAGTCCTTCACTCCTGTGCGTGTCTTCATAATCCGAGCTGACGACCTCATAATCGTATACGTGCAAAATAAAGTGCTTAGCGCCTTAATATTATTTTGCCGCGGTGTAGAAAAGGGGTCCCGTGTTTGCACTTGTCTGGGCTATAGCTCAGGGGGAGGATGAAAAAAATTAAAAGTGCTAACTTTGAATTAAGTCAGAAGCGCAGTCAGCGTCTCAAAGGCCGGCACAGCTATGCGCGCGCGCCGGCTGCTCGACTTTTGCTGGGCAGGAGACGCCAGTTTTTGCAGACACGTTCACATGATCAAAAGTCTCCGCGCTCTTTGGAGGTCATTCATATACAAAATACCCGCGCCTCGCAGCGGAGAAGTAGTGGGTTAAAGAAGTAATGAAAAAGAAAAGGAAACATTTTAATAATAACGTAACATGATTGACATTGTCATGAGTGTTGCTGTCATATATATGCCTGCCTAAATAAGTCACCCTCGCTTCGCTCTTACTTTTTTACCGTTCATTTAATCATGGCTAGTGGCGGAAAAATTATAAAATGGAAGGAGGATTACACTGAGTATGGCTTTACCAAAACAATTATTGATGGCGAATCGATTATTCATAAAGCTTGAATTGGTGATCTGTTTTTGTGTGTTAACCTCATATTTTTTCATACTTCTTCTCAAACTAAGGTGGTGCGAGGCTAAAATGAATTGGGATGCGCTGATCAATGTAATCGGTGTACCAGGAAATCATGCATTGACAAAAGTTCCCCTTTGATTGTAATGCAAAGTGTGATTAAATGCATTATTTTTTAACGCATTATGGAGCACATGCATCGAAACTTCTCAGCTGTGCTTGTGCTAAGAAAATTAAACATTTTAAAAATAACGTAACACGATTGTCAATGTAACCTTTTGTAAGTAGTGCCTGGAGGATTCAGTGTGGAGAAAGTCTAGAGACAGCGTGTGTATTAACTTGTGGATTTCTCTGTGAGTATTTGGTGGCAGTGTGACGAAGTTGCTTCGGAAGACGGCGTTAGCCACGGAGCTCAGCTCAGAGCGAAATTAGGTAAATGGGAGGGGAGATGATGACGTGACTCCCCCACCCGCCTTAACTGTCAATCCCCCACAAACACAGTCTCTCGGAATTTGCATAAGCACACCCCTTCACCTGCAATTTTAACTTAGTTACAAAGTGATCAAAACTCTCGTTTATATCCTGCGTTCTCTCATTAAACTTGTATCCCGCATTACCCGTGGGCATGAAAAACGCCAGCGGCAGCCTGTCTATTAACTTAATTTAAAGTTTAGGTTTATACCTTGCTTTGTTTCCGAAGTAGCTGTACTGATGAATATGGTAGTATATGTCACTCACTCGCTTCTTATTGTTTCGCTGCCTTCTCAATTATATAATGCATGTTTTCTTCAGTGTATTTTGGAGCTCTTCCTGGTTTTCTACATAGTGCGTTGACAGTCAGTTCACGTGATTATGTGGGCGGCGTGATGATGTCACACGAAACTCCGCCCCCATGGCGGTCAAGCTCAACTCCATTACAGTAAATAGAGAAAAATACCTTCCAGTTATGACCATTACGCGTAGAATTTCGAAATGAAACCTGCCCAACTTTTGTAAGGAAGCTGTAAGGAATGAGCCTGCCAAATTTCAGCCTTCTACCTACACGGGAAGTTGGAGAATTAGTGATGAGTCAGTCAGTCAGTCAGTGAGTGAGTGAGTGAGTGAGTCAGTGAGGGCTTTGCCTTTTATTAGTATAGATTTACCCTACTTACACCAAAGAAAACGCGCTTGCATGAATTATAGTACACATAGTAGTAACATCTGTATTTTACATTCTAGCACTGCGGGAGACATAGCAGTACTGTATGTACAGTATACGGGTTTACCTTTATATTCTTTTTTTAGGGTAACGTATTAAGCTGAGTTTGAAATGAAATTAAAGTGCTTGGGGGCATATTTAGTGTTTAAACTAGTGCCGGGCGGTATACCTGTTCATACCAAAAACCGTTATGATTTGGATTTTTCTTATACCGGAACACTGGTTTAAATAGCCTAAACAACATTCGGAATGTGGCGCAGCAGGAAACTGTTTAAGGGGGGATCTTTTTTACTGGTGCACCGCAAAATACGCATGCAACAGAATACATGCGCTAGTGGAGGTATTGGGCGTTGAAAATGGACAGAGAACATTCTGAAACTGAAGCTGTAGCAGACGATAAAGTTGAACATGATGACACAGAAGTACTTTTGACAAAAAAAGGTGCAGTGACTGTTGTCTGTTAGATACTTTGGTATTAAAATGTCAGATGTGGCCCATTATATTCAAATGTGTGAATACTGTTTTGATATTACTGAATAATACTGCAAGCCAAGTTGTACTTGTTTTATTTTATTTTTTTTCAATACTGTGTAATGTACCTGGTTACTGTGTAATAGTGTGACGATTCCAGTCCCCTACAGACTCCCTCTTCCTACATTGGAGTCTGTTGAACCAACACCGTCGATAGTTATGACTGAGATGAGCTGAGAAATCTCATTGAAGCCAGGGGATGGTGGAAAGTGCTCAAGTGCTTTTGTTAAAAACAGTCAAATTAAAACCAAACGTCCGTTGTACAGTGTTTAGAAAAATACAGTACCCAAATAAATAGCATATCCATAAAACCAGTGAAACGTGGGGATAAAATGCATAATAAATAAATCCGTTAAAATGCAGTCTCTCTCCTCGCCTGATCGCAGCACACCCCCTTCTGTCTCCATGGCTCACCCTTCAGTGGCGTTGCCTTTGCAGCATGAACTGCTTTCTGCCAACCCCTGTTTTGGCTGCCACCACACTGCGCAGCCAGACCGTCCAAAGTTGGCACATCTCCCATCTTCCTTCGTGCTCACTCAGTCGCTCCTCAGATCCATTGGGAGGTCTTACATTTCGCTTGCCCCACTCTACATGCTTAGTCAGTGGGGTGAACCAGCCCCTAGATTGCCTAAGCCTGCGCTCCCTCACAGAGCCCCAGCTCATGCTGCATTCTCCTTCCTGGAGTCTGGATCATCTTCCATGACTGCCTTTTCCCTTCTTTAACCTCCTTGTGTTCTATCTTTTCTTTTTTTCCTTCCCTCTAACCTGCCGGCCCATAAATATACATCTCCATGGGCGCAGCACTTTATTCACACGCCGCAGTAAGCCGACGAAGCAGTTGAGAACGATCGGGTGTGACTCGCCCCAGTCACCTCATCAACTCCCCGCGGTTGTACAATCGCGCCCATGAAGACGGACACAGCGAACTGGATTTAAAAACTGACCTTTTTTTTTTTTTTGAAGCCGTGGACACACTATACCACAAATAGCATTATAAATACAAGTTATTTTATTAATTATGTATATAGCTTAGCTTGAAGCAAGGTCCATATTAATGCAATTTGCCTTAATGATGGTTCAGTTGGTAAAGATGTCATCACGAAGTTGCAGTTTTATTTTATTTTGGTGAATACTGTTTAATGTACCTGGACTTGAAGTTTCAAAGTAATGGTATTATTACTGGAAGTTGCACTATTATTTATTTTATTGTTATTATTTATTAGTTTAAATATTATGCAGTTTAATGATGGTAAAGTTGTTTAAAAAGTCACTTTAACATGTCAGTGAACAGAGATTCTTAACATTAACAGAAAGTGTAGTTGGTTTACAAAAAATATTTATCATTTGTTCCTTTTCTAAGACATGTTCAGTGCAATACAAATTTTGACAAGCACCTCTGTATAGTTTACTAAGTCTGAATGCCTCTTTGGATAGTTGACAATACGTTGTCAAAATTTTAGTTTAAGTTGTTTGCAAAATTTGCTCAAATAAAAGGTTCTATATTTTGACAGCAACTGTCATGCAATGTGATACCTTCTCTTCATTAGTGCCTCATTAGTGCCCCCCTCTTTGAAAACTATCACTTTATGGGGCATTGCAAACCTATATTAATACTTATGTGCACCTTAAAATGTTTTTTTGTACAATGTACAATTCTAATGGTAGTGGAATAGGTTATTCTCAGCCAGTCTACTGCAGTAATTGCAGTGGAAAATGTGGTTAACTCATGCATGGGAAAAAAATACCGTTGAATACCATGAATCTGGTACAATTTTGAAAAATACCATAATACAGAATTTTGGTCATACCACCCAGCACTAGTTTAAATTATAAAAATAGGCATTTTTGACCACATCCAAAATTTGCGGTTTTTCACAATTTGCAGAACATAACCTCCATGAATTTTGGGGGTCAACTGTAATCTGTTTCTTTCTTTGTCAACCAAGTATGAAACTGAGGCGGACAGCCTTTTGCACAGGTAAGATTGCGCCACTTCAGCAGGTTTAGACAAACAACCCTTAATGATCTGCCTGTAAAGTGCGTTTTCTCCTCTTGAAATTGGTGCTTCTGACAGTTAGACTTGCACTTGAGCTGCTGACAGTCTGCTTAGGTTCTGTGTTTTTTAAAAACTCTCTTCTAGTATTTCAGCATGCATCTTAAAATAGTGAGCCACAAAATATTTCTTCTGAGATTACAGGCTTTATACTTGTCATCTCAGCCTTTTCATGATGCATTTTATGTCACTTTTGTATAATATTCCATAATATTTCCCCACATTTGTTGGTTTGTTGTGTGATAAAATATTGATCCTTGTACCTTGTGTTTAACATACTAAGTGTAAGAGCATTACTTGGGCTGTGAAAACTGTGCTAAAACCGTTAGACCTGAATGTTTCGCAGTCAGCTGTTACAGATACGTCTTGTGTAAGCGTTAGAACCGAGTAGAACCGAGACTCACACATGCTATAAAAGTGTTGTTAGTGTAAGTCCGGAATATTACATTATAGATGGGTCTTGCATAAGCGTTATGTCCGAGCATCACATGGGCAAAGGTATTGTTTTGTCTTCTTCTCTCACCTGTAAGTGTGATCAGTAACCCCCTCCGTAATAAAGGCATCTTGTAAGAAACGTTTTTCAGCAGTCCAGGTGTTGCACACTCTTGCTAGTGAGGTTGTTGAGGAGCTTCTCATCAGCAGTGATCGGGAAGTGAATCCATCTTCAGCTGGTGAAACTGAAATGGACAATGAGCCCGAAAGTGATTCTGATAAATCCAAAATTGACCCTCGCGTCTGGCTGACTGACCATGTTTCAAATAAACCAGTGCCCACCTCATTTTGATTTTGTGGAGCAGCCAGGAATAAAAGTGAATGTTGACAGCCAAGATCCACTCACTTACCTGAAGTTATTCCTGGAAGATAACGTGATCGACAGAATTGTTGTTGAGACAAATCATTATTCTTACAGTTTGAGATTCCTTTAGGTGGTATTTTGCAGACTGTTAAGTGGGCATTCCTGTTTCTTTTACTGCCTTGAGGCTTCCATCTGGCCACTCTGCTATAAAGCCCTGATTTGTGGAGTGTTGCAGTGATGGTTCTCCTTCTGGAAGTTTCTCCCATCTTTATTTAGTTTCTCTGCATCATAACCAGAGTGACCGTCAGGTTCTTGGTCACCTTTCCTGCCAAGGCCATCCTCTGATTACTTTACAGTTTGACTTGCTTCAGAATCAGTTGTGGTTGTGCCAAACATATCCATTTTTAAATTATTGAGCCTTAAATACTGCTATGAAATTTGTTTGCCTCCCCTCATTCTGTGCCTTGACTAAATCCTGTCTCTTAACACTAGAATTACCAGAGCCTACGAAAAAACTCGTAGGTCCGTCCCACCTTAAATCGCTTCTTAAAACCGTTCTCACCTCTCCGCCAGCGTCTTTTGTTAATCTAAATGTGCTGATAAAAGAAAAGCTGCAAGTAGCCGGCTATTCCATCCCCCCAACGACTTAGAACGTGCACAAACTTCTCCCAGCTCATGCCTTGATTATCTGGGAGTGAAGTGGAGTTTTAGAGTGGAAATAATAGATCATTATTTGGAATACACGCATTTCACGTGTGTTCTGTTTCTACAGTAATCCGTGTAAACACATTTTTAAAACAGAAACGTTTTTCATATTGTAGTAGTAAATGACAAAATGTAAGCATAAACTATATAATGTATGAAGCCTGAAGTCCAAATATCAAACACATTTACAAAAGGTATAAATATAACAAAACAAGTATGCTTTTATTCAAAAATATAACTGCAGAAAAAAGCCACCTTAGCATGCCACATTGACACATATTTACTACAGCTACCACGGTAGCATAACGGTATCAGCCGCTGACTAGTATTCAAAAGGTCATGAGTGCGATTCAGTTTTGAGACGTAAACTGCTGTTATTCTTGCTATTTTATAATAAAAACATATATTTGATTTCAGTGTGTAACAGCCGGTGTAATTTATGATACTTGTAAAGGTTAGTTTTTTTTTATTCACTTTTCATTCTCTCAGTCATGTTCAGGATCCTTCCCTACACCCCCCCCAAATTGAGAATGCTGTTTTCACATAAAGATGCGCTATAGCTCTGCAGCGTATTTGTGACTGCATTCTCGTACCAATGCTTGCGAACTGAAGAGCCTGCGTGCACTTTTCGTGGCATTACACGTCTGTTTTTTTGAGCATGCCCGTGTCGCTCAAACACAGGAATATATGTTGGTGTACAAGAATAACAAAACAAGTGCACTTTTATTCTAGACTATACGTGAAGAAAAAATAAAGCAAGTTACAGTAGGCGGTTGATACGACAGCTTGCGTGGTGCAATGCTAAGAACTGCTGATTTCTGATCTGTGCTATATAAAATCATCACATTCTAATATTAACAATTCCCACACACCCTTCCTACATTTACGACATGTGTACTTGTTGCAGTGTACACATCTCTCTGTGCTATGGTTCCTATTACACTGAATGAGCACCTGACATTGTACTTTATTCCCTATACAAATAACATTCGAGTATAGCGCGTCTCCGAATAAATCACATTCGAGCTATATCGCGTCTCCAAATAAATCACATTTGAGTTATAGCACGTCTTTATGTGAAAAAAAGCAGTGTCAGATGGGGAGGGGGGATCGTGGACGCGACTGAGAGAATGGAACTGAATTAAAAAAAAGCTAACCTTTATAATTATCATGCATTTACACTGGCTCTTACAGACTGACTGAAATCAAATGTATGTTTTTATTCTAAAATAGTTCAATACATGCAATATTATTTGAAAAAGAAGAGCGTCAGATCGGGTTTGAATACACGCTGACGCTGTTACAGAAGGAGTCTGCTTATTCAGTGCAGCAGTTTCAACGCACAGTACATGCAATATTATTTGAAAACGAACAGCGTCAGATCGGGCGCATATTCAAACCCGATCTGACGCTGTTTGTTTTCAAATAATATTGCATTAGTGCGATGATGTTTTTACATATATTGTCTCTTTTCATCTTGCGGTTTGTAATCAGTGACCGCGTGTTTTTTCCCCGATCTTGCCAGTTCGCACATATTGCTGTATGGTGGTGTTTCTTTTGTACTCCAGGACATGCAGAAGACAGAATAGTACAGAGCAGTAAGTTCAGCGCTACATGCAATCAGACAGGCAGAGAAGGCACTAGATATATAAATAAACAGGGAAGGCATTGTATAATAGATATATAAAAAACAGCTAAGGGGATAGATATATAGATAGGTAGGAAGGAAAGGCACTATATGATAGGCAGACAGGGAAGCTCCTATATAATAATAAAATTACTGTTATTACTATATAGATAGACAGGGAGTTCAGGCAGGCAGAACAGCGAAGGTTAAAAATAAATAAATTTTCTCCCTAGCGGAGATTTGAACTCGGATCTCTTGAGGTACAGCAAGTCTGCTGTGCTCTAAGTGACGAAATCTTACCAGTATGCCACGGAAGCTGTTGTAAAAGTTCGGAACCTTTTATGAAAGTGTATTTGCTATTTGGCTGTCAGGCTTCACACATTTTATAGTTTATGTCTACATTTTGTGACATTTATTACTAAAATATGAAAAAGTTTCTGTTTTAACATTGTGTTTACACAGATTACTGTAGAAACGGAACACACATGAAATGCGTGTGTTCCAAATAACAATCTATTATTTCCAGTCTAAAACTCCACTTCACTCCCAGATAATCGAGGCATGAGCTCGGAGAAGTTCGTGCACGTTCTGAGTCGGTGGGGGGATGGAATAGCCGGCTGCTTGCAGTTTGTTTTTATCGGCACATTTACAGGACAAAGGAGGCTGGCGGAGAGGTGAGAGCGGTTTTAAGAAGCGATTTAAGGTGGGACGGATCTACGAGTTTTTTCGTAGGCTCTGGTAATTCTAGTGTTTAGTTCTGCAGACATTCTCTTAGAACATGTGTCTTGGTTTTTACTCTGATATACACCAGTCGTGCGCTGTGACTCCTCTCGATGATATCCAGCATGTCTTGCAAGATGAAACACCTCCCACTGGGAACACTGGTAACACCAACAACCCTCAGCAACCTTCAGGGTCTTGTCATGGGAGGTCTCCCACATCACATTAGGATCAGCATTCGCACCCAAGTCTGTAAGTTCCTCACACAAAGTGGGTGCAAACTCGTTTGAAACAGCCTGATCTTGGTATCTGGCAAGGTCCAGCCTCATTTTCCTAGTAAGTGGTAGCCTACTGGACCTAAGCTGGATCTTCAGAGTAGCAACAAGAATTCTGTGGTCAGAATTCACAAACTGTGCATTTCTGTAGACCCTGCAGGTTTGTTAGAGCCTCTGGCATCTGCCCACAAGGATGTGATCAGTCTTCTTCACTGTACCAGAAGTATTTAAGTACCAAGTCCACTGATGCAGCTCAGGGCACTGGAACCAGGATCCAGCAATCCACAGCCTCTGACCTTCTGTAAAGTCAAGGAACATGTAGCCACTTTCACCACGGTCACCAGACTTGCCAGATTCGGCACCACAGCACTTCTGATACCCAACAGGTCTGACCCCATTGGCTGTTTGACGGTTTTGACTCTTCCTGGCATGAGACTCCCGAGGGCTTCCCTCATCCCCTTCATAATGCAAGCAGCCTTCCTATGGAAGGCTGCAGCAGAGCTACTCCTGCAGAGAGCAGAAAGGAGTTCTGTCTGTCATCTCAGAGTGGCGAGAATTTTTTTTTTTTTTTTACGGTGGCTGGACTGCTAATTTTGCCACCAACCCCCTTGATTTCCCTGTAAATTGGAGGACCATTTGCAGAGCCGGCTACAGTTTAAAGTCATACCCAGGACAGAAAAGACAGTCCACTGCAAAAAAAATCCCAAAACGAAATCCAATAAAGAGAATCTTAAACAGAGATCTAGAATAATCACAAAACCAGAGAATCAAACTATAAATAGTAATACAAACTCCAAAGACAGTGAAATGCTTGACTGCAAAATCTTCTTGTTTTTCTGCAATTTTGAGTTTTGGCGTTTGGCAGACCAGCTTTAAGGTACATTATTTACTGCTGAATCCTGTTTATGGCTTGAATATAAAGCCAGAAGGATGACCTAGCAACTGTGATATCAGAGTGGCCCTGCCTCTTGTGGAACCACCCTATAAGAACATACAATACAATACAATTTATTTTTGTATAGCCCAGAATCACACAAGATGCCTTGACTCTCTAAGAAGACAAGGAAAAACTCCCAGCAAAACCCTTGTAGGGAAAAAATGGAAGAAACCTGGAAAAGGCAGTTCAAAAAGAGACCCCTTTCCAGGTACATTGAGCATGCAGTGGGTGTCAAAAAGAAGCAGGTCAATACAATACAATGCACATAACGGAACAAACAGAATAATGTCACATTGAATAAGACAGTATACAATAATCTACATAACAGAAAATATGTGATGATAAAACATTACTCAAAAAGAAAAACAATAATAAAATACATACACATCTGTTTGTACATAACAAAGTGATTGCTCCAGCCTTTATTAAGGCCACACCCTACATTTAGCTGGAGTCGATGCTGGCAAATTTTTACCGACTTTAGTAACCCAAGAATTGCTTCCAACTCTGACTCCACGACTCTGACTTTGCATTTCTGCAATTATATTTACAGTTTGCATCATATTTTATCAGTCTTTCAGTTGAAGTGTTTGCAGATCAAGCTACATTTTAGAATGATTAATACTGTATGTTCAGAAAGCCTCTGTTTTGCTTTCTGATATAAATTAATCTGGAGTATCGCCTAAATACTTACCTTGTATGTCTTTTTTAATGAACGATATATGTCAATGTAAGTCTGTTAGAGATTGCAATGGACATAGGCAATTATGTTTTACAATTACATTTTGCATTGTAAATGTTAATAATTTGTAGAATTTATGTAGGGTACTATATTTCTCTTCCTCTGCAAGATGGGAATTTTCACATTTTTCCAAAGGAAACAGACATATTTTCACATTGATCACATTAGTATAAAGGAATGAAAGGTACTACCTCATTAAATTACCTTTTTCTATATGAGATAAGCTTAAGAGTAATGAAAGGACTTCTTGACCTTGGAGAGAGTTGGCTGGGTGTACTAAACGCTGCATGTGGCATAAATCTGAAAAATATCCTGTAGCCACAGAATACTTCACTCTTCACTACACATGTTCATTCATGAACTGCATTTCCTATGGATTGTGTGCTTTTGGCTTTTGTATATTAAATTATTTTTGCTGGAAATAAAATCAACTAGCTGAAGCCCGCGGTAGCATACGGCGGTGTAAGAATAGGAACAGAAAATGGTGAGAAAGGAATTCAGTATAACAAAGGCTTAGGAAACCACTGTCGCAGTATAACGAAAATAGCAAGGAGCGAAACTAATGCCAATGGTTGAGAGAGTACCTTATTGTAGCAGGCTACGGAAAACATAGACATATATAGATAGACGCCGCATTCACTGTGTTGCCCAGTCGACATGATAAGTCAGCGCGTCCGCCCTATTGCGAGTGATAAAAGTGCCATTTAAACTAATACAGGTAGACGTGGAAACTGGGTTTTCTGATGAAAAAACAATAACGTTTTAAACAGTATCATTTACATACAGCAGATTTTGGTGAATCGTTTACATGCAATTATTTATATCCATTAAATAATTCCTCCCGTATAAGTAACATTTATCGGACTGCTTTCTTCCATTTCTCGAAACATTTCTAGACTTCGTCCTTTTCTTAAGCAACACAGTATTCAAGTATCGGTTAATGCCCGAGTCACCTCACGTATAGATTACTGTAATGGTATTCTGTCATCCCACAAAAACGTATCCATCTCTTACAATTTATTCAAAATTCTGCTGCCAGGATAATAACCTGCTGTTCTAAATCCACTGAAAATACTACACCTATTCTCTCTCAACTTCACTGGCTACCTGTTAACTACAGAATACAATACTAAATACAGCTCTTAAAATTTAAAGCTCTCCACAACCTCACTTATCTCCAACAGACTGACACTCGTCTGCAGCTGTACTTTCTGTACCACACAGAAAGTGGGCGGGGCTCTGTGTCTTCCATGCGCTCTCTGTCTTGCTTACCTTTAGTTAGAGTTGGCGGACGGGGCCCTGTCGAGCATATCTCATGGTTTTAGAGTTGGCGGGTGGGGCTCTGTGAGTTGGCGGACGTGGCTTTCTGTTGTGAACCCGGCCCAGACACAGACAGGCGGACATGTTGTTTAAACACCACCACACGTTTATTTACACTATTTACAGTTATATATTCGGTCACAAAGACCCCCACAATGGTCACTCAGACCCCAGTCACGTGCACAAATACCCCAATACAGTCCTGGCCTCACAATGCCTTGTCTTCGGGCCGCCTCCACACTCCTCTCGTGCCTCGTCCTTCTTCCACCCGACTCCAGCCCTGAATGAATGGAGACGGCCCCTTTTATAGGGTTCCCGGATGAGCACCAGGTGTTCCCGGCAATCCTCCTCTGGCCACGCCCCAGTGTGGCGGAAGTGCCGGCTGTCCTCCCGGCTGCTCTTCGGGCGCCGTCATAAATCTTCCCCCCAGCACTTCCTGGTGTGGCGGAAGTGCTGGGGTAACAAGTCCCCAAGGCATTGGGGTGCCTCCTGGCGGTGACCACGGGCCCCTACAGGGTGGAGCTTCCATGCCCTGTACCCGTGGCCCCCAAAGCAACCCGGAAGGCAACCCCCACGTGATCCAGGGCGAGCACAGACCCACATCCGGTCCCTCAAGACGTCCCGGCCGGGTCATGGCCCCTGGCATCCCTGACACTGTCTTGCTTGCGCTCACTGTCTTGCGTGCCCTTAGTGAATTATAAAATCAATGACTTGAAGAAAATGACCACAGCATCTCCAACAGTTTGTTTTAAGTAAATACATGCTGTGCAATGAGTACCACAGACCCAAGTGACACCACAACTTATTGACACTTCATTCCTTCTCCTTTATTAAAACATAATTATTGTTAACATCAACTAGCTCCCCTTTTAATTATCATTTCATTTTAATTCTGTCCCAAAAGCTAACCTGCATGGAGGCATGAACCTAAAGCACAAAGGGCCAGGTAATGTAATTTTTAATGTGACACATCTCCAAACAGTAATATATACCTTCTGTTTCAAGAAAAAGTATATTTTCTGCATGCCTTCATTATAAACAGCCTTCACCAGTATCAGGGGCCTGTGAGCACTTGAAAAGACTCTAAAGAAGACATATATAAAGTTACTAATGCAGAGGTTTTTTCTCAGTGTTCAGTGATTTCTTCTCCGTTCTCTGGGTAGAAAAGATATTGCAGGGTAGGCTTAGAGAAAAAAGCTGATGTGACATCTGTATCATTCAGTCAATAGTTATTAAGCTTCTCATACTGTATAGGGATAGAAAGGGGCCCTGGTGGCTGCCCCATACAAAAAGAACAACACATCAGAAATAAAAGGTACCAACATATCACATCTTTTATCAGTTGAATGCTCATTTTAAGGAGTGACAAATGCTGCAATTCTTAGGCTAAGTTGACAGGTTTTGAACCTATGTTTACCCCCAATTTGTATCTTGTCCCTGCATTACTCCATAAAGCATTTAGTCCCCTTCTCACCTTCCATCTCTCTTCCTAGACCTGACCTCCCTTCCTCCAATCAGTTGAGTTCTTGTTCCCCAGTTCCCTTCCCAACTATGTATGCAGTGAGCACATGGTCATGAAATGACTTTAAACCTCTTCCTGTATTTCATGATTCTGGCATTTTGAACAGTGCAGGTTTCATTTTTTTAATTTATGTTTTTTATTTTCAGTTAAAATGTTAATCTTGATTTTTATTTATTGTGTGAGTATGCTATCATTTAGATTACTTTCACAGATTAGCAGCCGTGTTGTTGGTAGCAACACATTCCAGGTACTTCTATGTGATACTACATAGTATGGTAAGGCAATGGCACACTCCTACTGGCGTCCAAGATTCTATAAAAACAGATGTTTGTGGTGTTATGAGGAGGAATTTAAAAGTTTTTTTTTCAGAACTGCAGATTTAATGCCTGTTCTTTTGCCTTTGAGTTTTAATTAACATTTTGGGATTGTTACTTTTAATTTACCCCCCTGTTATTTTTACCTTTTTATTTCTGAAACCGTTTTTGTGTCTCACATCTTCTGGTCTTCTAAAATATCTTTTTCCTCCTTTTCCTTTTGAGGCAGAAAACTGTGGTTCCTTTGGGTCAAGCTCAGAAATAACTCCTTGTGTTAGGGATCACTCTGTATTTGCTCCAGAGATATGTAGGGCATATTAGCATGCACATAAACAGCCCCTTACTAGGTGCATATTCCTTCAAAATATATGTGCAAGTGTAAGTAGCTGTTTATTCTGGATTTAGGATCACTCATGGGTATCCCAATTCAAAACACATCTAACATAATGCTAAGTAATGTGTGAGTACATGCTTTAGTTTTTTAATATTATATTTTTATTTTGAAATCCTAGTTTAATCAAAATTAGTTTATACTTTTCCAATCTTTTATTTATATACTAATTATATTAGTTAAATTACGGAAATTCTGAACCACACAATGAAAAAAATTATGGGATAGCCCTTACAGTATATCGTACGTACGTGAAAATATCTTGTATGTATGGGATACTTTCACGTACGTGCGGAATACCTTTGTGTACATACAAGATAAAGTTACATTTAAAAAATACAAAAGTTCGGTTGGGGCTGCCTAATTATGCCTTTACCGAGGCCACAGCGCTTCAGTTTGACATCACTCCCATCTCTTGTGATATAAATAGCAGACAAGTTGGCTTTTATTTATTAAAGGAGTGTCCCTGAGATGGGTCTAACTGCAGCTTGCAATATCCCTGACATACGTCAGGGATTGCCCACAACGCCGGTCAGGAAATGCCCATCGCATGCCCTGTTACACTATGGTGTAAGATTTCGGTTGTGGGAGGGTCAACTGACTCAAAGGGTTTAGGTACGTGCTTTGTGTTTACAGGTGTCAGTCTGCACACTCGTATGGAGCCCCTGAGCAGATATGATGTGTTTTTTTTTCTTCCAGGGAAGCAATTTGGAGCGTATAACATACTTTTTCATGCTCACCATTTATATATCTTGTGCCCTCCACTTATCATAGCCTCTGCACCAGGTACTTTAAGGTTGCACCAACTAATATTGCATGTGGTCCACATACAGTACATTCAGATGAGCACCAAGTACCATTGTGTTCAACTGTGCATCATTTTCTGGAAACAGGACAGGACTAAACAATTTGATGTCTTCCTCAAGCAGTTACATTCCACAGAAATGGATATTAGCAAGTTTATAAAAGCAGGTTATACATTCAAGCCCAGGTTGTTGGATCCACGAAGCAGCAGTGCTAACCACTGCACTAATTTATAGTAAAAGGAAATGACATTATTTATGCATCTACTTACTAGTCCTCAGCTTCTTATTCACACGTGTTACAAAAGGAATTCATATTTCACATATTGAGTGCATGTGAAGTTTACCAATGCGGGTTCACTAATTTAATTCTTTGGTAAACTTGGCACACTTGATCATTGTCTACACCGAAGGACTGTGGAATTTAACATGCATCTAAGTTAAATTCAAATCGGGCCACTTTAATTCCCACCGTGTTCAGGCAAGAAGTGTACCCTTTTTAAAAGCCAAACTTAAATATCCTAGTCAAATCCATTTGCAAACCCGGCCTTCTGGGTTATCCATTGCACTGTACAAAATGAACTACAATATTTAAAGCGCACTGCAGAGTGCTAAATCGTGTTGCGGCCGATTTTATTATCAAGTTTTTGGCAAGATGGATCCCTAAGTTAAATTGCAGATAATACTGGCTTAGTCCAAACTTTAGGTACACGGAGTGTATTAATTTGCTAAATTAGGTTGCATTAAGCACATTTCTCGCTCACTTCTATACTGGGTTCAAGTTAGCATCTATGCCTATTGGTTATCAGGTCACATAACTATTATGGACATATTGAGAATTATGGGGTTACTTGGGTGTTTGACTGCCCTGCTAAGGGTATGGAATTTGTTAGGGTTTTAGTTTGGACTTTCATATAGTCTCTAAATAATACGTCTGAGTTTGAAACTTGCTATTGACTTTTAATGAAAGTGAAGTATATTGTACATTGGCATATATTATAGTGTTTAGTTGGTGTTGCTGAAATGTTTATTTTAACATTCAATATGTGTGAGTGTTTGGTAATCAGAGAAAAACCTTTTTTGGCTTATTTTTATGTTTATACTTTTGTTTAAGTGTAAGTAATAAAAAAAACAAAAACGTATTTATTTGTAGACCTTCATATATATTGTGTTTCAGTTGCTTTCCTTATAGTTGTTCTTGTTAAACCCTTATAAATTTAAGGGATGTTTTGGCGTTAATTGCACCTAAATTAAATGCCAAAAAAATTAACGGCTATTATTCTGCTTATGTAATAAAGGTGTTGTAAATGGCTGAAGAGTAGCGAGTACAAAACTTAGAATTTTTCAAAGAAAACATTTATGTGATTAAAAACTTCTGTTTACATCAGTATCAACTTTATAAAACACACAATAAAATGAGCTTTTAGGATTTCTCCAAAAAACTGGATATTATAGTACATAACTTAAGACATTTTATGGTGCCCAACACTGGAATCAATTTTCTTTTGTGCCCATGTCTGTCAGCTGTTGTTGTACCAAGTTTAGATGTCATATCCCATAGCATTACAAAGTTACACTGTTTGGCAGAAGGTGCCCATCTGTTTAGAAGCATAGTGTTCCATTTTTAGAAACATTTAGTATCTTGCCCCTAGACAATCTGTAAAAACAAGTATTACAGTTACATTTAAAAAAAAAATGTAGAAAAAATATACACACACACACAATATATATCACTCAGAAGCAAAAAGTAAACAATTGTTTAACTGTGTATGTTTAATTATGTACTCATCCAAACCTTTACTTTCAAAAGTATTTTTCATGCCTGTCCTTAAAATAATTTCTGTTTATCACTCGACAAAGTGAAACATTACATTTTGTACAATAGAATAGGGTTTTTCTGTTGCAATTCACACATCATCTACTTCCTTCTGTTGTAGTTGGCCCAACAGAAATTCAGTGCGTTTTTATTTATTTACTTTTCTTGTTGAATCTTTTTTCTTGCATTTCACGTCTAAAGTAAACCAAGTACATACATTTAAATACCAGCTTTATCCAATGCTGGGTTATAGGGGTGGGGACAGTCATGGCTTCTCGCAGCCATGGCATGGGTACAGGGAAGGAAGCAGCTATTATACAGATATGTACACCTAAACCAGAGTTCCATTTTGATTTTATTTCCAGTTTGTAATCACACACATTACACATGCTTCAGTTGATCCCGATTGGGAGAGGGCATGTTGAGTGTGGGCTGGATTTCTAATATGAGCTGAAACACTTCTTTTTTATATTATGTGCTCATGACATAGCAACGTTAGCAGTGTGATAACAGTGACTTTTGATTGAAGGTTGGATCCACAGATGAAACTTCAAGAGGCACAAGTACAGTGTAACAGTACCTTCACTTATGCCATGACAACATAGAAACATATGATTTATTTGAAAGATAACACCCTTGGGTACGTAAGAATGCCATTATTGCTTTCGATTGACTTTTGGGTTTACTGCATCATACACAAACAACTTTGAAATATGGTTGTGTCCTGCTAGATGGGACATCTCGTTAATAAGTGGGTACTGTTTCATCTCTCAGTTCAGTTCACATATGTAGTATTCTGTTATACATTGTTTTTCTGCATGTTTAGGAGATTCTCATTTTGTTCACACGTTGTTTTTCCTGATACATTTTTAAAACTAAGTTTTGAATTTTAGGGAAATCCATACACCAATGCAAAGAAGGAAACTTTTCCCATTTTTGAAGAAAGTTCTGTTTTACAGAAGAAAAATCTGAATTATAGACAAAATCTGAAATTGTTATAGTACGGATTTGGTCAGGTGTTTATTTTTCTTTTTTCTCAAAGAGCATTGGAGTAGCTATTTTGATAAGAAAAATTCTGCCTTTCAAATTATTGAAGTCTGTAAAGGATGAGGGTGTTTGTTATGTGTTTATTAAGGGTGTTTTGCACAGGTTGGTGGTCATTCAATTCAGTATTGTATGATTTTTCTATAAAGAATACATTAGTTGGAGAGAAATTTAATTGTCACATGAGTCCCCCAATTAAACAGGTTTCCAAATGGCAGACTGATACAGACACCCCAGGCTAGATCACATTGAGCCCTATGTAATGAAATATAGCTATATAGATGAATGTAGCAACCAAATGCATCCCAGAGACTGCAGGTGTGATACTGCATGGAGATTTAATACAGGGCTTTAAAATTATCGGAGGCATTGATAATGTAGATCCAGAAAAATTCTTTCCACTTAACAGTGAATCATATACCCTAGAACATCAGTGGAAATTAAGGGAAAGTGCATTTAGGACAGAAACCAGGAAGCACTTCTTTACTAAAAGAGGTGTGGGAATCTGCTACTAGATAAACAAAGAATACAACTGTTTCTTGCATGCCCATGAATGTCAAACAAGAATTCCCATCAAAAATACTTCATGCAGTAGTATGTAGTTCATTTGGGATCATTTTCTCTAATACATATATCTCATTATAGTCATTTTGTCTTGTACCCACTTGAAACAGGGTTAAATATCAAGAGTGCAGAAACTTGGTGTCTGGGTTCACTGTTGCTGTAAAAAAAAATCAAATGCCATAACACGGATATATTGGAAGAGATTGCACTCTTAGAATAATTAGATCTGGTAGGCAACAGATTTTGAACACAATGACAAAAAAGGAAGATCTTTAGCATAAAACTACTTAAAAGTGGACAGACTTTCAGAACTTTGATTCAAAGTTTGATGGAAAGGATGTCTGAATTTTTGATACTGAAAGTTTTAATGAAACCATTAATATTTTCTTGCAAATCTGTATAAATTTGAACTGGCTTTTAGAGGCATTTTTGTCTCCCAGGGATATCATTTGATCCGAAAAATAATTGTAATACTAGACTTTCTAAGAGCTAAAGTTCTTGAGGCCAGTTATAGCCTGGGAAAAAATCTGTGAGTTTAAGATTTTGAAGATCTCTTTGTGGATCTTTTACCAAACATCTTTAATGATTCTTTTGAAAATAACCAATAGCTATCAAAACTGATGACAATAATATCTCTTTTAATACAGGCCAGTGTTTTTTTCATATGGAGAACTTCAGTTTCTTTCAAAAATACTTGCTATCTGCCTTCATGGTGTGTTGCATTTATTGGGTAGAGAAATCCAGATTAGTTTTATTTAGGATAGTAACAATAAAGAGCAAAATTTTAAAGCAAATCACAGAATGTGTAGAATGTAATTATTTCAACAAATAAATAACTTGGTGCAAAGCAGATTGATTGAGCAGCCCTACTTCATATGTTTGTAGCACAAGACACCAGTTGAATGCTGCAGGTGGACGCCAACTGTCAAGGAATAACAGATCAGATTAAAGTAAATGTCTTTTTTTCTCCTTTATTGATAAACTGAAAATGCAACAACAGGGGCCTGAATACTTTAATTCGTTTTGGACATTGTGGATAAACTAGCAGCCATGCAGGATGGAGAATGATTGATAGCTGAAGCTGCTAAATATGTTTTTGACACTGAAAAAGTCGGAATTTAAAGCATTATGTAAAAAGAGAATTATGACAATTATCCATTTGCATTGATGAAAATGTCTTGGCATAAAACATAGATTTAAGAATGAATCATACTTTTAGTGTAGTGAACAATTGTTTAAAAATCTGCTATAAGTACACTTGTAGATCAAAAAACAGCAGTGGTATAGAAGGAAATCTGGCTGTAATTTTTAATAATAAAGATAACAAGCAAAACATTCAAAATTACCAGAACATAACACAAAGTGAAAATTAGTGCAAGACATCTTGGATGATGAAGGCATTATTAGTGAAATACATTGCTTATGGTTCCACTGGTATTTTTCTTCAGTTCCTGCGATGGGCCCTTGAAACACTTGTGTCTTTTCCCCTAGGTGCACTCTTGCTTGCAAGTCACATTTCAGCTTTTAGCACCTCGGTTCCTTGTATGTGACTAACCTGACAGTGTGTAGGTTCTTAATTAAGTTTATCAGTGCAGGACATACTAGTCTTCCTGTGTGTTACAGCACCAAGTAGGTAGCTGGTTTTGCATCTTACATACGCTGACTTTCACCTGTCAATGTAATGATGTCAACACAGTGGTCATAATGTACCTTGTCCAAGTCAAAGTAGGTAGCCATGACACAAACAGAGCACATGCAGCTATCCCTGAGGCAGTAATTGTAATCTATACTGTTTCTGTTACAGACTCAAATTAAATGTATGTTTTTATTATATAATAGTAATAATAATAGCAACTCACTACTCAAAACAGTAAATGTGGGGAGGACCCAGGATTGAACCCACAACCTCTTGATGAAGAGGCAGCAGTTCTCACCTCTGCACCAGCAAAGCAGACCTGCTTGCTTTGTGTCTATTGATATTTGGCCTTCCGTTTTTACACATTAACCACAAAATGTAAATTGAACAATGTCTCTTTCTTCGTTTATATCCTTGAATAAAGTGCACTTGTTTTGTTATATCTTTTGTAAAGTGTCTATTTGATGTTTTGACTTCAGTCTTTACACATTACACACTTCACGTCAACATTTTGTCATTATTACTATAACATGAAAATAAAATTCTATCTTAGTTATGTGTCAGATCGTTGTAGACATGGCACACATGAAATATATATGTGTATTCTAAAGAACAATATACTGTATTATTTACCCTATACAGTTCCACACACCTAATTCCCAGATAAAGACTTCATCTGTGAGAATTTTTGTAACATTTTATTGAATTTTGTAAAAGCAAATAACATTCCATACTAGCAAGTCAAATTTTAGAAAACTAAGTTCAAATCAAATCAACCCCGACCCATGAGAAAGAGAGCTAGGCCAACAGACTAAAACTTTAATAGTATGAAAAATTTGTAAGTAAATTAATTAAAGGGAAGAGAATTCACTTCCTCAATGTAAATGCTTATTCTAAAATATTACTGATTAGATCCTGCCAGGTTTAAAAAAATCTTTGAACAGATCCTCTGATAATTTGTTTTTTTCTTATTTCAAATAGTATACAACATCAGTTACCCACTGACTTAAAAGAGGTGGGTTAGGATTCTTCCAGTTGAGCAAGATATGTCTACGTGCCAATAGTGAGATAAAGTCAATTACGGTTTGTTTGTCCTTCTCCACCTTAAAGTTATCTGGAGATACTCCAAACAGCTGTTAGTGGATTGGGAGAAATTGTGACACCAAGGCTATCTGAAAGGCATTTAAAGATTTTGGTCCAAAATAATGTTAATTTGGTGCACCCCTGTGGACGAAGACTTCAGACTAGACAGCAGGTGTGGTTATAAAGCAGCTTTATTTTGCAGAGTCACAGTGAGAAGAGTTTCAGAAAAGCAGACAATCAAATATACATGACAGCGTCAGGGCTCTTCTGAACCCCGTCTGTTGGGTGGGGCAAGTTTTTATACTCTTAGAATGCGTGATTTAATATCATTATGAAATATAACAGTTGACACTTTTATTATACACAATCCTTGAGCCCCTTCAACGCCCCTTGTTCAACTTGATTTCTTGGCCCCTTTTAATCCTTGAGCCCCTTCAACGCCCCTTGTGCAACTTGATTTCTTGGCCCCTTTTGTTATGGCGTTCAGATGTAAGCTAAGGGAAAACGTGATAAGGCAGATTCATGTGTGGAATGCTTAGACCTTGAGTCCTTTGCA
Organism: Polypterus bichir lapradei; assembly: GCA_026402145.1. Taxonomy (NCBI): domain Eukaryota; kingdom Metazoa; phylum Chordata; class Cladistia; order Polypteriformes; family Polypteridae; genus Polypterus; species Polypterus bichir. The sequence goes on from JANRMT010062815.1 coordinate 26,344,860, forward strand.
CAAATATTTTTCTGTTTGCTAAAACAAAGCATGCTTTTACATGGTTTAGTAAAGCTTACTTCTTAGACATGAATTAGTACAAGGGAACGAAGAGAACATTCGTCTTCCACACCCCCAAAACATATGGCCCATTGAGGCTGGAACTTGATTGCAACGTTTGCAGGTTGGATCTTGCCCTGGAAACATTTTGGACAATTTTAAACGAGACAGATGTACTTGATAGATGATTTGAAGTTGAATAATTGTATGTTTGGCACATATGGAGCTAGAGTGAATTATGTGTATTGCTGCCTTCCCCTCCTTTTCTTAAATGTTGAATGAGAGATCCTTTTCCCACTGTAGTCTGGGATCGTTGAAAGAGAGGGACTTTAAAATGTTTTTGTATATTACAGAAATCCTGTCTGAGTCCTCAAGACTGATTAATCTTTTTTTCCCGAAATAGAAGTAGGTGGGAGATGAGGAAAATTGGGAACGTTTTGTTTAGCAAAGTTTCTGATTTGGAGGTAGTGAAAGAAATGTGTTGCTGGAAAGTTAAATTTGGAGTGTAATTGTTCGTAGGATGCAAAGACATTGTCTATGTACAGATCTCTAAGTGATTAAATCCCAAATGTTTTCCAGACATTAAAAACTGCATACGTTTGAGAGGGTGGAAAAAGGTGGTTATTGTGCAGAGTTGTCACAGATAAAAGCTCCTCTATCTTGGAAGTACTTCCTGCATTGGTTCCATATTCTGAATGAATGAAGCACAATTGGGTTGTTAATATATTGGTGATAACTCGTATTTACTAGGGTACAAAGCAAGTAATATAAAGAAGTACTGTAGGATTTTATTTCTATTGCAGACCAATCCTGTGTATGTCCATCTATTTGTATCAATGTCCAGTTTTTTATGGCTTGTATATTTGCCACCCAATAATAAAAACAAAGTTAGGCAGAGCCATGCCACCTTCAGTGTTAGATGTCATCGCCCCGTGGCTAACACTATTTAGATCTGCAATCCACAGGTCATCACAAGTCCACCTGGGTAAATAGCTTACATTGCATTTTTCATCAGTATTTTTTATTCATTTTTCTTTTTTTTTTTAAATAAGTGAAACATAATAAGACATTTTTAAAATAATCCCTAGCTTGCTAACTATGCAAACATGTGTCCAGCAGGGAGTACAGTGATACGTTGAGATACAAGTTTAATTCATTCCGTGACCGACCTCGTAAGTCAAAATGAGTTAGGCAAGTGTCATTAAATAGTGCCACTGCACGACCAGTTGCAAGTTTTTCAGGGTGTTTCTTTTCAATAAAGTCTGAAACATTTTCCCACATTGCCAACACTTTATCTCACTTGAAGAGATAACCTCCTCCGCCTCTGGCTCCTCTGCGATACCAATCTCCTGCAGAACCTCCGTATGTTGCTGCGTCTGTAGTTCCGTCAGCTCCTCCGTCGTCAGTTCCTCGGAATGTGCGGTGACAAGCTCTTTGATGGCTCGTATCTCGAATTACATCTCGTAACTCAAGGCAAAAAAACGACTTAGTGACGGCTCGTATCTCAAAAAACTCGTATGTTGGGGCACTCGTATCTCAAGGTACCACTGTACTATCTTTGAAGAACCAGGTTCAATGCAGGAAAATTGCACAGTGGAAAGGCTATTCCAATTACACTGCCGCCTCAAAGACACAAGAAGAACAAAATGACCACATCATCAAAACAAATCAATCACAATACAAATAATACTTTTATACTTTGCTTGTATTAACAAATCTTTCTTCATAAAAATCCTCAAACAAGCCCTGTTAGGAGACCCAAGAAAAAATTTAAGATACACGAATGCCGTAGTCATGATAGGTGTTCTCTGTGCTCTTGTGTTATTCTCTAGATCAGGGGTCTCCAACACATTGCTCGCGAGCTACCGGTAGCTCATAACCCCTTTCCAAGTAGCTCGGGTTAATGAATCCTAGATAAATTTGAAAACTTGATTTGTCAAATTAGAGGTGGGTGATCTTTCCAAAAAATCATATCACGATACTCGGACCCAGAAGTGACGTCAAGAGAGCCAGATGGAATCTCCCAGGAATGGTCTACAGGAAAGAGAGAAAAAGAGTCAGTGCACTCTGCCAGCTCCCGGCATACCTCAGAACTGCCGTCACTCAAGCCCTTTAGCTGCCTCCCATGCGCACGTGTGTGACACACTTTATTTTAAATATCAAACAAAGTTGAATTGTTCTCTTGTTCGCTAGCTAAGTGGAGTTAAGGAACACACCTCAAAGCTGGTGAGTGAGTGAGGAGAGCGCCCCTCCCGGACTGCTGCGTGTTTCTCGGATTCACGCAAATAAATCGGTACTGCAAGCGAACTATGATACATTGCAAAATGAGAGAAGTCGCAAAAGCAAATGGAATGTTTAAGCAAATGATAGAAAAAAACGATCTAAATCCGTTAAGTAGTTCTCTCGTAAAAAGCGTACAGACATACAAACAGAGAGACATTGGATTTTATATATTATATATTAGTAAAACTTCAAAATAATGTGCAGTTAAAGTCTCAACAGCATTCTCAGCATTTCTGGAGCTTAGTAAAGCCATATAATTATAAGAATTTTCACCAAGCAAATCTGAAAATGTCTGCTTTGTTTGGGTCTACATACCTCTGTGAGTCTGCCTTTTCTGCCATGAATGTCAGAAAGTTCAGAACAAGACTGACAGATAAACATACACCTGCCTCTCTTGTTGACTCCATGCAGTGCCAGTCACCTGACTAACTGAAAACACATCACACATGCAACTGGACATGTGAATAGTCTTGTGAATTGAAACAGTGACATGTAACAAAATGACAAATTAATAAGTAATATCTGTGTATTTGTAATTGCATTGTTTTATTTTGACAGCATTCATGTTTTAATCCACTAGTGTGAGATGCCCTTGAGAATGCATACAGACATACAAAATGCACTTGCAACTGAACTAAGTATTTTTTGTGATGTTTTTTTGTCTAGCAAGATGATACAAAAGCACTTCTGAATATGCCTAACTGTTGCATGAAAGGGGTTGCTCTCAAAGAGATTCTCCACCACCACCACCACAAAAGGGAAGGACAAAATATTTTAAAACTGCTTCCACCAAGCACCATTGTTTTCACTGTCCATCATACTTTCTGCTTTTGACTCAGGCCACTTCTTCTACCAGTGAGCCATTTATCTCAAAGTTGCTTGTATCTCTTTCTCTCGGTGGCTTTTTGTCCTTTTCTGATTTTTCTGGTTGAATCCTGGTTCCAATTCCAATACCATGGACAGCCCTAATTTTGTTAGTTGTCATCCAGAGTATAATTTCTTCTAGTGCCCAGTGATGTTCCTGTACCAGTAACCCTATGTAAACCTTAAAGTGCTTGGTTCCCCTAGATCAGGAGTCTCCAACTCCAGTCCTGGAGAGCTACTGTGGCTGCAAGTTTTCATTCTAACTCTCTTCTTAACTAGTGACCAGTTTTTCCTGCTAATTAACTATTTCCCTTTATTTTAATTGACTTTTCTTTAGACTGATCGCTGAATTGATTCTTTTTTCCTTGATCGGCACCTAAAATAAATCTGATGTGAAGTATACTAAGCAACTAAGATGGGGCCTCAAACTCCATCCAACTTCACTTTGTTCAGTTTCTTAATTTGAAGCCAATTCTCGTTGCTAATTAAACCAGATATTTAATTCCATGGTACTCATTCTGCCATGGCAGACATTTCCAAAACTGTTGATTTTCTTTTTTAGGAGTGCTGTCCAAATGTTTTGTGGACCTGAGCAGATCAACGTTACTGAGGCCTTCACCTTTCATTATTTTTAGTTCTTGTGTGATGGGCGCAGGTTGTAGTTTATGTGTTGGTACATTTTGTGTCTTAATATTGTTTGGTTGCTAATTAAGGATAAAAGAAATAATTAAATGACCTGAGTCTTAAGTTGTGCATCAATTAAAATTAAGACAATGAGTTAATTAGCAGCAAAATCTGGTCACTAATTAAGAAAATGGTTAGACTGAAAGCAACTCTTGACAGTCTTTAAAGGAAGCAGTAGATACCTATGTGTCCTTAATTGTCAGTCAGGAAGCGTTTCAGATTCTGGTGTTCTGTTTAAAGACTGCTTATGGATTTGAAGCGAGTGCTGTTAGGCTTGTCTCTGACACTTCTGCAACCCTTCATTAGATTCTAAATGAGTATTTTGTTATAGTATGTAACTGTGAATTTACAAGCTAGCACAGAAAAAAATAAAATCACAGCTAAGCTATATATGAATAGTCTTAATGCGTCAAGTATTATAAAATAAACCAAATTAATTTTATTGTTGTGTTATAAATATCTATTATTATAGCATCACAATTGTGATATTATGGCATTAGACATAGGGATAATGTAAATTAGATAATGTTTAAAGAGTTTCATGAGTAATGGTTGAATAGTTAGGTTGGCATTGAATAGGCTAATTGCTGTAAAACCTTTCCTTATATTTTAATGATCTAAAGATTACTTTGTGTCCATTCCTCATAGAAATGCATCCAATGTGAAAATCTACCTTAATTTTAAACTACTTACAATTTACAAGAACTGTTGAAACTTCTTGGTGTAAGTGTTTGTTAAGTTATAGAAATAGTTATTTAAGCAATGGCTGGAAGTCATAATACATTTGGTATGTTATGTTAACTAGTAACTCGTCTGCAAAGGGTGAGAAATTTACTTTGAATATCTGAGTTGTTTATGGCTGTTTACTTAACACTATTATACAAAATATGTAGGTGTATCTTATTACAAAATGTGAGTTATAAATTTCGAAGGTAAGATAAAGTTTTTGGTATATTGTCACACTTGGGTCACAGATTTGCACAGAAACACTGGAGATTGTAGAGACAGGAACTATTCAAACAGTTCAAATAATCATGTATCTTTCAAAAGTAAAACGAACTCCATGTGAAGACAGAGGTGACAGTTCCGTCTCTCAAATAAAAGAATGCAAAAACATCTTCCTCATGATAGGGGTGCGCGTCAGGAGCGGGACCCCCAACAGGAGCAGAGGATGTCTGGAGAAAGTGAGAGAGACAAAGCAAAGAGCCAAAAAGGACAGGTGCTGTTCAGGCTTTTAAGTATGCAAAGTGTTGCGCAACAAGCATATCACGTGACAGAGCAGCAGTACCAGTCCAGCAAGTAAGGGAGCAAAGAGAAGGTAAACTGTATTTATTCCCATTGTATCAGTGTTTAAGAGGGGGTTTTGGAGGAGCATCTGTGTCTTCTAGGAATGCGTTCAGCCCCCCTGTTCACAATGTATACTTTTTCTGGATATGTAAATTGAAGTTTGATATGATCCTCTCTCCTAGCCTATTCTTCACCCAGTCAGTAATGAGACTGTTTTAATAACCCCAGCATCTTTGTGAAGGTGTGAACATTTTGCAATTATAATGTAAGGGTTTTAGTAAATTGCATACCGCTGTAGTAAAATGAAAAGCAACTAAACTTTACCAATAAATAGTCTCTTTAGCTAACTGTACTTTTGACTCGTCATTCATCACATCGGTGAACTTGCAAAGCTTTCATTATTCGGCTATGCATATTATTTTACTGACATTGCTCTATTGACTTTACAGTGATTGATTAATCTGTTTTGTCTTCCTAAAGGATTTTAAGATATGATATCAAAGCTAATAAAAAGAATACTGTATTTGTATTTTAGTAATATTTAGATAAGCTCCATTTAAAATATGATTATAATGATCAGTCCCTAATCAACAGAAGCCTTACATTTTAATTTGAACTTTAACAGTGCACTGCATAGACAATATTTGCTATATTGATATACTAAAAACATGACATGGTTAAATATGTTCCTGTTTGAATCAATTGAATTTTATTTTTTTTCTCAACTATAGTTTTTTAATAACAGCTATTGATTGGCATTAGTACTTTTTTCTGTGAACCATCCATGTCAGATTAATGTATTTCATCCTTCTAAAAATGGAATCTAGGATATTTTACTAGTGTAATTTTTCCTAACATTTTGCTTATTTTGTGTCTTCCACAGTATCAGAGACCTCACCCAGTCAGAAGAGGGGTCTCGCACTGTCATACAGTTCCAAGATCCAGGTGTATCCACAGTTCACATTTTTATAGACATAACGGGTTTCATCAAAATATACAACAGTCTGATGTCCCTGCTTTCGAGGCCAGTCCTGATCATGTCCAATGAAAAAAAGAAACCAGTAACCACTGAAGTGGGTTGTTAACAACAACATCAGAGAGTGGTGAATAAAGCAGCAGCATTCATAAAGAATGTAAAGTATGGCAATCTTTAAACGAAGAGCTGGAAATTGTGTATATAATGAAGACTTCTAAAGTTTATTTTCAGGATTTAATAGGTTGGACATTCAGGTTTACATCTGGCTTAATATTGCTAAATATTTTGTGTATTTGTGCTCTCTTCGTAAGAGCAATATACAGCTTACCCAATAAGGACATATAAAACACAAAGAAATAGTATGCACCATATTAATTATTTTATTGGATACTAGATATTTGTCTGATACACAAAGCATTATCACGTCAATTTTTTGCAAGCTGTTTACATTGCCAAAAGTTTCCTGTTTGGTACACTTGGCTAATAGTATTCACTACTCTGATATTTTTTCTTATTTCTTTCCCTTTGATTGGTATTAAGCAGAGTAGTGCATTTAGGCTGAAGCCAATTTTCAAGTTCCAAAGCATGGGTGCGCTTAAAATTTGTTTTATGTTAATGTTTACGAATTGTTTATTATAACCTAAAAAAATAATGTTTTCTTAAACATTACTGATAATTCTCTATCTTTGTTGAATATTTGTACTAATATACATCACTTTAATATAGTATTTATTATGTTCATTGTATTTCCGAATGTAATAGGATTAGTGTTCAATTTTCAGTATCAATAGAGATTCAATTCTATTGCCTAACACTAAAATATATAAGCTAATACTGGGCTGTGGCAACTCCTTGTCTTGTTAAACGGCAACTTTGTTATGCAACTAATTTAAATTACTTGCATCTTTATTTGATAAGAATGACTGCTGAAAAGTATAAGTGCCGACTTATGGTACTGTTTAAGTATTTAGAAGTGACTATCAATGTCTGATTTAAAATTTTATTCCAGGATCAAGAAAAGTAGGAAGATATGAGCATTTAAGGTTATCGCATTCCATTTTTAAGATGGAAATAATACTTTAATACTTGACTAATATTTTTAGTGCATCAGCTTTTTTTTTTTTTTTAAGTGCCACCATGACAACAGGCTTGTTTGTGCAAATCATTATTATATCCCAACATAAACATTACCACTAGATCATCAAGATCATTATATACAGTTGTGTTAATATAAACTATTTTTAAAATCTTATTAACATAGTTTTAATTCTAGTTACTGTTTCTGTAACATTTATAAAATAAAAAGATACAAATGGGTATGAACACACACATCTTACCCATGTAAACTGCAGTAACGGCTTGCTCTACATCAATATGGATACAGCATTTAAGAATTCAGCGTGTTAAGAATTTAGCATATTTATAAATTCCTTATGCTTGCATTTGCTGGAGTTAAACCTTCACTATACAGAAAAATAAGTATTTTATTTGCTTAAAGTAATATGTATATGATATATATATTACAGGAAGTAAAGACTACAATAATTTCCTAGTATAGACTGTCTATAACCAGGTTCAGTTTAAATCAACTGTGTAATCACACATTTACTTTTCTGTTTTAGCCAATTGGAAGACTTGTTTACAGTCCATAAAGACTTGGCAGTCCATAATCTAAATAGTTTACCCACTGTCCTACAGAGTTACTTGCCATTTATAGTAGCTAAACATCAGCATATGTAATATTACATAACTTTCCCAATTATATTGTTACTTACCTGTGAATTTGATAATATATATCAGAAATAATGTTGTCCACATGTAGAGGAGTCCAGCAAGTTACACCAGCATCTTTCATTAAAGTGTTTATTTTGCAAACTACCCCTCCATATAATATTGCTTAAATGGCACATGTTGTAATATGCGTTTTATATTAAACTTTATTTTGGTACAAAGGATTATTTGATTGGTTCTGTCGGTAATCTCTATGATATAGTGACTGAATCATTTCTTTTCTATGAGACCTTTTTCTACATCATTATGTTTTTTTTTTTTTTTAATTAAATACTGAATGTTCTATTAATTTTGCAAATAATAGAATTTAATCCTGGTAATTATTACATTGGATTCAGAAGTAAACTGATTAACTTTTAGAATAGAAAGTCAGTTACCACATGTACAATAGTAACATTAAATAGGTCCCAAAGTATTTTTAACCTATGGGATACGCATCTTTAACTGCTTTAGCTTGTATTATTTTTTTGATTCACTGATGGAGCAAGCCTCACTGAAAGTGTGTACCATTCATGGAGAGTTGTAAATAGAAAGGTATATTCTTTGCATTCTTTTTATTTTCTGATTATTTTTATTGTACTTTTTTTGTATTGTACAGTATAATCACAAAATAGAATTTTCACTGCAGTTATTTAAAATCTGTTTTACCAGCATGTAATACACCCAAGTTTTGGTTAGTAGTATATAATAATTTCATCAATGATTTTAGTCAAGCCTTTGATGTCAAACCTAGTATAACTGATAAATACGTATTAATGAATACAAAATGTTTACACAAATTGCGGGGTATATTTATACAAAAATGTTCAACATTTATTCCCATCTTTTGTACATAACAGATCTGATGTGTAAATATAAATGGACTGGTCTGTGGTTAGGATTTTTTTGTTAGGTATCTTTTTTTTATGTTTTTATGTATGACTTTATTTAGGATAAGCAGAATCATCATGTGAAGGAACATGTTGTTAAGCCAATCTCGTGTTGTGTGTTCAGTTCACACTAATGTTTCGTAAACAACACAATATTTGATACTTTAATATTCAGGGTGTAGGTTTAAAAAATGTGTTCATATACAATTCTTTCTTCCTAATGACTATTCCAGTTCATACCTCTCTGTTTCAGTATTTTGTGATTCACTTTGGGCAGCTGAGGGGGAATTTCTTGCAAAACACTATATACCTTCATTGTACCTGATTTAATTTTGTAAGTTATAATTGAATTCCATTATGTAATTTTACCTCCAAAAGTTAACTTACTATTTACTGTCACCAAATGTAAAACTGATTTTTTTTTTTTTTTCATTTTAGCAGTTGTGTTAACTGCTAAATAAATGTTTGAACCTTTTGCTGCCTGTTGGTAGGATACAGCTCGTTAATTTTTGTAATAGCAAGGAATCTGACATTATTCCGGTGTTTAACATTTTTGTAGTATATTGTTGTTAATGTAGTTATGATGCATCCAGATTTTCATTAGTATCCTTCCTTTGGAAAGAACAGGTTTAAATCATAGAAATGTTCACATAATGCAAGAAAGTTCAAGAAATTCTCAAACAGCTATATTTTATGTGGCCTTGTTTTGTATCTCAGAATTTTGTCAGAGCTTGCCTGCTTTGTTTTTCCTTTTTCTCTGTTTTAATGTACAATCTGTAACTATACTCATTTAGTTCTGAATAATAATAAATGAGTAAACTAAATGTAAAGTGTTTATTTAATTTTATTTTTTTAAATACTTGACAGTTATTAAATATTTAGTCTTAAGTTGATAAAAAATTACCAGTAATTTTAAAAGATATTAATTTAAAAAAGTATTAGTGAATAAAGCATTTGTTACTGTCCATGGAGAATAGTTTTTATTTGGCTATTATATTACCATATAATGTACACACTAAAACTGTCAAATTAGCCAAAAATTTTTTTTTGATATTCCAATTAAAAATGAGTAAATCTTCGAACATATTATAAACTAGGTCATAGACTCTGAGTATTACACATACATTTGTACATCCTTTTTTATGTTTTATTATTAGCTGACCGCTGTGGTGGACACAGCAAGAATAGGCACCAACATGGTACATCTAAAAAGCATGAAGTGCATATGACACTGTTTTGTGAGTCCAGTTTGTAACTCCTAGCTGGCCTTTTGTTCTACAAATGTATTGTTACTTATCTTGCCACTGCATGGATGGCTGTGAGGAATGATGTTCAGGATTGGGGTGTAGCACAGAGGAAGAGGAAGCACTTTCAGTGAAGGTACAGGGCGCCTATGTATAAGGAGTTGAGTGACATGGGTGAAGGATAATGCTTTTGTGCCAAACAGGCTAAGGGATTTAAGATCAGGAGGGCCAGTTAGTAAGATAAATATAGGGTGTGAATAGCGAGCGAAGCAGGCAGATCAGCGCAGAGTTGTTGTATTTTGGAGGTATCCAATGGGCAGCAGCAAGGTACTGTTTATATCATGGCATTAATGGAGAAAAAAAGCCATTTGTTGTCTGTGGACTTGCTCAGAAAAGCAGGATCATCACAGTATCAAGTCAGGGTCTGCACACCCTGTCTTGCTTTATTTCTTCTTTACAGATGTAGCAATTTTAGGCATTATTTGTCGAACCAGCAGCTACGCAAGATGGAGACTAATTGTGGGACATGTCATGTTATCTGACACCGACAAGGCTGTTCACAGTGGGTATTTTAAAGTGTTCTAATAAAAGGAAAATATAAATTATGACATTTGTTTTATATTAAATAATGAAAATGTATTAGCATTAAACAACAGTCAGGGATCTCAGGTTTAAGATTGAATGGGACAGAATCAGATGCAAAATAAAACTTTTATGGCATCTTGAGAAACATTTAGAAAACTAGGGGGCTTTGCTCGCCAACCTCTGTGTTTGGTTAATCGGATATACAATTTTAATTTTTTTTTTCTTTGGAATTGTTTCAATTTCATTATTTGCACTTTTACTTAAAAGGTTCATTAAAAACAATATTTTTTGGAGACACATTGTGACAATGCAACGTATAACTGCCCGTGAGTGAATATTGTTTCCGTTTCTCTAATAAATAATCTGACTTTTTCGAATGTTTGTCCCTGTGATTTATTGATTGTCATAGCAAAAGCTGTTCTCACGGTAAACTGTAAACATTTTAATACGAATGGCATATCATGATCTCCTTTGATGTGTAATGATATTCTCGGAATATATACATTACCTTTCTTTTTGCCTATTAAAATTTGCATCGCTTCTCTGTGAACATCAATATACACCTGACCGAATTGTGTATTGTTTGAAATTGAACTTGTCGTTGCTTTAACTGTTCCGGGACCACAGATTCTCATAGCGTATGGTCTATTATTGTGTAAATCCATGTTTTGTGCATTGAATGATGCGAATGCGAAATTACTTTGTTGTCTGCTCTTTGCCTTTTATTTCTGACCTTGATTTGTACTGCTCTTTTTTCAATTACACCTTGTTCTGATGATTAATCACCTTTTGTTTTTCGTTAATGCAATCGTTTCTATCTTTTCTTTGATACTGTACCGACTGATATGATAAAGTGTCACAAAAGTTTTACTTGAACAATCGCTGACTTCGTAACCCCAAAAACAACTTTCTAGCACCCTCTCCAATCCCTCATCCCCCGCACTTCGCCCCCCCCCCCCCTTACCGCATCAATCAATACCCCTCTATTAGTCTTCCGTGCTGTACTGCGCCCTCCCTCAATCAGACTGAACAGCCACTTAAAACCAAAAAGGCCTCAACCTGGCTGGGATGCTACAATACTTTCTAATTTTACTGCTTTGATATTCTGTACCTTTCTCTTCATGTGTATCGCGCCATCGTTTGTTTGAGCCTTTTGAATTCCACTGCTTTCATAATATCTTATCTGCCTTTTTTTCTCTCCAACGCCTTTGAGTCTCTATTCTCTGTATTGTCCTTATACACTTTATATGTGTTGAGAGCACATGATCTGTGTGCACTACGTGCTTTTACTGCGACTGACTGTTTTTTGATGGGTGTGCTAATATAATATCTTTTGTAATTATGGCGCGTCTTGCAAGAATCTCATGTTCCACGTCCCCGCGAGACGGCCCTAGGGCAAACTCTTGGCACCAAGTCTCATGTTTACGGTCCCTGCAAGACGCTCCGTGGCAAGTCTCTTTTGTCTCTCGGGTCTTTTAAATGTCTACCGAGAAGATCACGTATTGCCGCCTTGCTTTTGCTTTCCAGGATTTCTTTTTATAATATAGAGATGTTTTCCAAGTACTCCTATAGATCAAAGTGCATAGTAGTGGGACAGAAGTAAAAAAACGAAGTTGTATTAATGCATGAGAAGGTCAATTGTGGAAGTGAAGAGGAAAAAGCAGCTCTGTAAACTACTGCAGCATTGGCGAGTCTGGAGTAACTATGCCACAATTGGTGCAGTTAAAACAACTTATTTTACCGATAACAACTTTTAATATACAACTACTACTGGCAAGCACTATCTACTCTGATCTAAGTAAATAATGTTGGAAGGAATTTTCTTAGGAGTTTTCTTAGTGGCATGGATTACATTATGCAGTTTTTCTACATATTCAACATTTAGTATCTTTTAGAAAAAACACAAAGATAATTTGTATAACTGGTGAAAATTAAAAGTGAATAATTGTCCACTGACTAGTAATTGCTTTTACAAATTAATCGTTAAGTTGTAAAATGTCACAGAACTGTACGAATTAGTAGCTAGCAAAGCCATACATAAATTGAAAAAGCTAAAATATTAGAAAATATCAACCTGTTTTGTAAAAGGATAAACTGCAGTGATGAAAATGAAACTGTGATGGGATTTGTCTGTTTATAAAATTTACTGGCTAATCCCTTTTCAACCTGGAGATGGAGGTTTTACCTACAAATCAAGAACATCCATTTCTTCTGCATCTACTGCATAGTTTTTCTCTTCTCTTCTTGAAATCAGCAAAATATTGTTGGGAAAATGTGTCTTAAACAAATCAAATTGTATAATTGTCGAATGGCAGTTGGCTTTTGGTTGGAGTACACTCTGGAGTTTGCATACAAGATACTCTAGTTACTGTAATAGGATTTTTTCTGGGGACATAAGTTGGCTCATGAAGATCATATAGATTCTTTTGAATCCTTTTTGGCAAATGCAAATTTTATGTATGTATATACTGAATGCTCATTACTGTCCTGAACAGTTGTCTTTTTTGTCTTTATTTCCTTGTTTACGGTCTAGCTGTAACTCGTACTAATTCTGAAAATGAGTGTACATTTCTTGTGGTCTTATACATGAACTGTAGCTGGTGCCCAAATATTTGCTTTTCACTTGTCCCTTCATGTGTCTTCAGTGTGCATCTTACATTTAGTAATGTTTTAGAATTGTTTTTAAAAGCCCTAACACTCAATTGGTTACCCAGAGCACCTTAGTGGTACACCATGTTATGCAATTTTGGCGAACCTTGGCACAAAATAAAAAGTGATCCATTAATTAAAGTGATTTTTAACTGTAAACAGATGTTATTTTAAATGCCTTGTATATGTACCATTTTCTCTTAAGTTACACAATAAATGAAAATTTGGAATCTTATGGTTCATTTTTTAAGTTATTGTTCAAAGTATCAATCTCTTCTTGATCACAGCATGTACAACAGTACTGAACCTGCCATGTTAATGTACTGTACTATTGTACAGTAGAGTAGTACTGGGAGCTACAAAAATGCAGGTTTTACTAACACTTAAAAATGTTCACGATAAATTGGAATTATAAACCTGTAATTTGATAATGTCTCTATTACGAATTCTACAGAGCAGCTTTGCATATATTTTATAATGACTTGTTTCAAAGCATGCCAGTTAAAATCAAACACAATTTCAAGATGTCAGAGCCCTGCTTAGAAAAAAAGGCTGTCTAAATTTTAAAGTAGGTCACACACTTCATACATTTTGAAAGCTTTTATGAATCGTTCGTTTTCATTGACAGCAAGCTGTTTTGCTCGAGATCATTGTCATTTTTTGTACTGTGCTTAACGCCTTATATTTACGGCTTTGTTCCAGCATAAAGTGAGGCAATTATTCGAAAAATCTTCGAAAATGTGATCTTTGCACTGGCCTATGTGTTAAATTTCCTTGAGATATCAGATTCTGCTTGCCTTCGTTTAAAATTCTATCAATGGGTGTTTTTGCAAAGCTAATCAGGTAGAACGATTTATTAAACTAACTGTTTATATTTTTTAAATTTTAAAAATCTGAACCAGGTCTGTTTTTTTAAGCTTACTTTGAATTTAGGTGTATTATTTCATCATATTGGATGTCAAACTTTAAACGATTAGTGTTTGTGCAGTTCCTCAAAAATTATAACAGTAATCAGAAATAATATACTGTACTACCAACATAATTGCAGTGACGGGAAGAATTGAGAAAGGGGCAGGACCAAAAGCGCGGTGTGTAGCGGCACTTCGACGAGCAGCGTCGTCCTGGAGAAAGCAGTACACGAATGTGTAGTATGATCGTCGAAAAGCATCATAGTATTTGTTGATCCCGAAATATTCCGGAGTTAATACAGTTACAAAGTTTGTTTCCTTTCTGCTAAAATTAGTTAACGGATTACTTGTGTAGCGACGAGAATATGTTTACACGTTACGACAAATGGGGGCTGTAAAGTTACTAATGTACATACGGAGTACGGAGCTGGTATTTAACTTGTATGAAGAATTACTAGGAGAGATACATGTAAGAATTTAATTTACTGCGTACAAATATCTTGGCTTCAACTTGTACTTGGTAGCCTCCTTAGTGTTATACGGTATATACTACAGGAAAAACGAGCGAAAAATATATTTTTTTCATCACGAAAAAATCTTTCACGTGCAACAACGCACAGTAGTGTATGTCTAGTGCCCACTGCTGTACAGATGCAGATTTAATACGTGCCCTTTGTATGATATGTTGTGAAACTATCACCTACGCATATCCCAGTGTTGCAATCGGAACAGTAGAAGTGTGTTGCTTTGTGCACTTTTCTCTTTTTTTCCAGTGTCTGATCCTCGCGATCAACGCACTTCTTGTGTTAGTGTTTGCTACCAGAGTTCAAGGCTTAGTGACTTACACATTTTCCCTGACACGAACATTGACAGTTGCTGCATTGTAAACAGTACTTTTGAGGGCAACATCTTTCTTCTTCTTGCAACCGAAAGCAATTATGTTACTTGTGACGCAGCTACTGCGACCAGATTCACCGGGCATATCGCGACGGTTCAGTTGTACATCATGCAGCAGTTTAACTTTCTGTGGCAATGTCTGATAATCAGCTCACATCGTCATCGTTATTGCCCAATTTAAGCAGTAGTACAGTTTCAGATCGTTCTAAAACTGCCATTATGGCTCTTTTTTGCAATTGTGTTTTAGTTGGAAGCCCCGCCCCATTCATGAACATTGCCTAGTGCCTTAACGAGGCTAGATATATATACATATTCATAATTTTTGTAGCATGACGTTATTTCATCCACTAGATGGCGGCAGAATATTGTCCTGAACATTATTCGGGCTTAGTTAATCGGATCATTACACGTCTCCCAAATTGTGACTTTTTGTTATCCGTAACTAACATAAAATTTTGAACCTGAGTCCACTCGAGATTAACGCCAAGGAGTTTACATTGGATAGGCAATGAAAAGAATTAAGCGGATTTGATCACATGTAGTGGGATGCCCAGATAGGGCCAATAAATATCATGGGATGACACACTGAAAAGTCTACAGCATTGGCAAATTACAAGCTATAACAATTATTATAATAGTGGTGTAACGTAATATCAATATTAAACGCATTCATTCATTCATTGGCCTTCTAAACACCAAATTCCGATGTATTCCACAGTAAACTAATCCCAGTAAAACATTTCAAACATTTACACAGGAGTTACTGGAGTATAGTAATACACAATCATACTTTTAAGTTCTCTGTACGTCTCTGTTAGTAATCACACATTCACATATGAATTGGCAATGGCGTAATTTTTTGTATGAAAATGATTAAATACAAGCTTATAATTAATGTAAGGTAAAGCTACATTGCATGCTGACTACAGTCAGTATGTTATTTATGTAATGTAGCTAAACGTAACTTGCCAGTAGTACTGTGATTAAAGTTATCTACAGTAGTTGGTTAAATTAACCAGCTTCAATTAATTGCGTTAATTGCTGTGTCTCTTGTAGCTGGCGTAGTAAGAAGACACCATTCAAACCAAACCACTTCAGCACGATTTTACAGAAGAATGGTCCAGTGTTTTCTTCAGCAGCACAAGTGTGAAACTCGGGGGTTCTTGAACATTCTGCTCCGAGGATCCAAATAAACATGTTGGTACCATACAGGAACCCAAGAAAAGGTTTCCACGATAACGAAAGCAAAGCCATCCTCAGATAAAAAACAATGAGCATATAATAAAAACAGTAAACATTTGTGTTTCTCACAAAAATATTGAGAGTAAAGAGGAAAGCAAATACATTGCTAACAAAACAATCATTGTCATTCACAAATTGCTGAAATGTGCCACTGCCATGTAAATGTTTAGTGTTGGCTTTAGTATAGCAGAGAGATTTTTTTATTGTAACAGGTGATTTGATATGAGGGTATTATTTTTGAATGGGCAGTATGAATGCCCAGTTGACTTTGTTACTTTATTCATGGTGCTGGGGTTAGAAATGGGGTACTCAAAAAAAATTAATCGATGCGGTTTATTTTCCTTGACCTTATTTTTTAAATAATGTTTTCAAATGAGATCACGGTTCCCAAAGCATGGTTCTAAATGAGTTCACAAAATGCTTAGCAAATTCCGTTTTTCTTTTAATGAAATGTAAAAGTTCTTTCGTGTAGCAATATCATTCCTAAAAAAGTGCGCTATTTGTATTTTATACGGGTGAGAGGATAAATCTTGATGAAGAATTCGGTGAATAATTCCGTCTGAAATGTTAAAGCTAAACATCCACATCGTGCTGAATGCCGAGCACTCTGCTGTACACCTAGTCCCACCCTTTTGATATGTTCCCTCGTTCTTTAAGTCCTTTACACTAGCAGAAGATTGACCAAGCAAAGTGACACCGTTTATTGGCTAACTAAAAAGATTACAATATGCAAGCTTTCGAGGCAACTCAGGCCCCTTCTTCAGGCAAGATGTAATACAGAAACTGGAGTTCCCTGTGTTTATATACAGGTGCTGGTCATAAAATTAGAGTATCATGACAAAGTTGATTTATTTCAGTAATTCTATTCAAAAAGTGAAACTTGTATATTAGATTAATTCATTACACACAGACTGATGTATTTCAAATGTTTATTTCTTTTAATTTTGATGATTATAACTGACAACTAATGAAAGTCCCAAATTCAGTATCTTGGAAACTTAGAATATCAATTAAGACCAATGCAAAAAAAAGGATTTTTTTGAAATGTTGGCCAACTGAAAGGTATGAACATGAAAAGTATGAGCATGTACAGCACTCAATATTTAGTTGGGGCTCCTTTGGCCTGGATTACTGCAGCAATGCGGCGTGGCATGGAGTCGATCAGTCTGTGGCACTGCTAAGGTGTTACGAGAGCCCATGTTGCTCTGATAGTGGCCTTCAGCTCTTCTGAATTGTTGGGTCTGGCGTATTTCTATGGGGTTAAAGTCAGTTTAGTTTGCTGGCCAATCAAGAACAGGGATACCATGGTCCTTAAACCAGGTACTGGTAGCTTTGGCACTGTGTGCAGGTGCCAGGTCATGTTAGAAAATGAAATCTGCATCTCCATAAAGTTCATCAGCAGCAGGAAGCATGAAGTGCTCTAAAACTTCCTGGTAGACGGCTGCGTTGACCTTGGACCTCAAAAAACACAATGGACCAACACCAGCAGATGACATGGTACCCCAAACCATCACTGACTGTGGAAACTTTACACTGGACCTAAAGCAACGTGGTTTCTGTGCCTCTCCTCTCTTCCTCCAGACTCTGGGACTTTGATTTCCAAAGGAAATGCAAAATTTACTTTCATCAGAGAACATAAATTTGGCCCACTCAGCAGCAGTCCAGTCCTTTTTGTCTTTAGCCCAGGCGAGACGCTTCTGACGCTGTCTCTTGTTCAAGAGTGGCTTGACACAAGGAATGCGACAGCTGAAACCCATGTCTTGCATACGTCTGTGCGTGGTGGTTCTTGAAGCACTGACTCCAGCTGCAGTCCACTCTTTGTGAATCTCCCCCACAGTTTTGAATGGGTTTTGTTTCACAATCCTCTCCAGGGTGCGGTTATCCCTATTGCTTGTACACTTTTTTCTACCACATCTTGTCCTTCCCTTCGTCTCTCTATTAATGTGCTTGGACACAGAGCTCTGTGAACAGCCAGCCTCTTTAGCAATGACCTTTTGTGTCTTGCCCTCCTTGTGCAAGGTGTCAATGGTCATCTTTTGGACAACTGTCAAGTCAGCAGTCTTCCCCATGATTGTGTAGCCTACTGAACTAGACTGAGAGACTATTTAATGGCTTTTGCAGGTGTTTTGAGTTAATTTGCTGATTAGAGTGTGGCACCAGGTGTCTTCAATATTGAACCTTTTCACAATATTCTAATTTTCCGAGATACTGAATTTGGGACTTTCATTAGTTGTCAGTTATAATCATCAAAATTAAAAGAAATAAACATTTGAAATACATCAGTCTGTGTGTAATGAATGAATCTAATATACAAGTTTCACTTTTTGAATGGAATTACTGAAATAAATCAACTTTGTCATGATATTCTAATTTTATGACCAGCACCTGTACATACTAGGACAAGAAACAACATACTTAATAACATAATTTATCCAACACTTTTAAGTAATTTGACGACATGGAATGCGTCCTGTTTGAGCCCTGTGAAGTTTCATAAAAAAAAAATCGTATTTTTCCGTGTGTTTCAACTCTGGATTCAACGTATTCCGTGACGTTGAACATAATGCGGTACTTGTCGGTTGCCTGTGGCCACTAAATCTGCATTTAGCATACAACGCCGACAGGGCACTACATGTTCCCCACCTTATTGTCTCACCTCCACAACACCATAAAAATCAAACTCTTGTGCCTCATCCGTTATTTATATTTCGACATTTCAGGCTAAGGCCGCGGTGCCTTCACCTCGCACGCTCGTGTGTCTCCCTTTTTCTTTTACGGGTCTTCTGAGTTTATTTGTTAAACAGGTTGTGTGCGCAGTGGTGTCCTCGTAGGGATTATAAAGTAGATGTTCATATCATACAACTGAAAGCTGTCGGCGAAGTTGTTTATAGGCGAAGTCTCAGATGACACACAATTGCAGTAAATAGTACTTTAAACAGTGGGCGGTATACCACGCGTCACAGAATTCGTGCTTGGGTAGACTTGTTTCCTTTCATTATGCAGTCATGTGGCGATTCGTCACAAGCACGTACTAGACCCAGCGTTTAAGGAATGCTGCCGAAACGGGTAGTGTGGGGAATTCGCCAGGGCAAAAGAAATGTATCCGGTAAAACATCGGCCGATGCCTCCAAAGTTTCGCCCCATATCAGAATTTTTAAAGTGAGCAAACTGCAACAGCTACTGAGGTGGCCGCGCCACCCTTTGCCACTCCTTGGTGGCGCCATTGGCTTTAATGTTGTGTGGATGGATGAATTTCGCCGTAACACTACGTATTCAGTTCTTTTATCAAATGAACGGAGTACGTCAGGTAAAATCTTTTTCCATTCATCAAGATTAAGCACCCGTTTTGGAAGCTGCACCGGACAGGCTCCATTCCATCGCTGGTAACACACACACAAACGGGTCCGTCTTTAGGGTATGGAATGGAAAACCTCACGCCAAAAATGGTCAGAACGGGCATATTCCGGTCTTGGAGTTCGGTTTCCCGAAGCGGCGAAACAGCACTGGTAACCTTTAGCGCCTGGACAGTTTATTTAATCAATCAACATAAATGAGCCATTCAAAACGGATGCTTAAAAGTAAAGCTGTCACCTAATGGAAACTGAAAGAAAGCAGACCTCAAATCATTAGTCATCAATCGTTTACGCCGGGTCGCCTGCGCACAATTTTGGAGAAGTTAGATAAAAATATATAGAGCGAGCATCAGCAGCTCAGAAACCCGACTCGGATGGTTTATTACTGTATCTTGTTCCTATGTACGCGGATTATTCAAGTAAGCGTATCTGAGGTGAGGATTCTGTCCGTGAATTTGCTTTAACTTCCATTACAGAGGTGCGTATGTTAGTTTAGTTGATTAAAAGAAATTAGCTTTATGACCTAATAGTGGAATACTTCTGATATTAGGTATTGATCTGCACGACTATTTAATGAAGTTTTTAAAGTTAGGCAGAATGCAAGAGTCACTATTCTCTACGTCACTGGTGGCTACTGCGAGTATGTTAATCACTGCTGCTGCTGGCAACGTGCAACACATGTACCGCAAGAAAGAACCTTTAAACTGTAAGACTATAAGGGGTTACTTTTCATATTTCCTAGTGCAAATTCTGCGACATTTTAAACCTGACTGTTGTTTATTTATTTGTTTGCCCGTGATTGAAGTTCAGCGGATAAAACTTTGCCATTCGTTCTTCCTTTCGGGAGCACCGACACGGCTGCTGAAGGTTCGCTCCTAAAGCTTGTAAAAGATCTTTTCTTAATACAGTATTCTAGTTTAGATGTTTCGTTTACTTATTATGCAGTGTGCTGTATGAAATAACAAATGATAACCTAAAGTGAATTACATCTCACGGAATCAACGAGAAGTCAAGCAAAATGATACTTTTTATTGGTTAATTAAAAAGATGACATATTGCAGGCTTTCGAGGCAACTCGGGCCTCTTCTTCAGGCAAGATGATTAGTGCATTAGAAGGGGCCTGAGTTGCCTCGAAAACTTGCATGTTGTCATCTTTTT
The DNA here is from genome assembly GCA_026402145.1 of Polypterus bichir lapradei. Taxonomy (NCBI): domain Eukaryota; kingdom Metazoa; phylum Chordata; class Cladistia; order Polypteriformes; family Polypteridae; genus Polypterus; species Polypterus bichir. The sequence goes on from JANRMT010062815.1 coordinate 26,365,689, forward strand.
TAGTTAAAAAAATGTGTCATCTTGCTTGACTTTTCATTACATCCATAATGGCTAACACGATACAACACCATACTACATCACACGGCAGTTAACATACGCGGCATTTTACAAAAGCCCGAACCTTACTTAAAGTTTTATGGCGCCCTGCTTACGAGTTCTAACAGCAGCTGTCATCGCTCATATGGTTTGATAATGTACGACCAGTTATCTCTATTGAAAAAGAAAGACGCGATAAATAAATCAATATAATCAGTCCCGAAGAAACGTATCTAGTGTGTTTAGTTTTCCTATAAGACTAGCATTTATAAGAACAGTTGTCTAGTTTTGATTGTAATATTATCTATCTAAAGCGCCCACATCACGTGAGGTTCCCACTCACTATAAAATTCATGCAGCAGTAGTTTTAAATTACTTTCCATTAACCGTCCAATTTAATAAATAACATATTTTACCCTGTACATGTATTTTAATTTTCAGTGGGTTATTCATGGTTCTGAAATAATATATTTACAGTGGCATCCTTTTACACAAAATTTACATATTTGACGTACAAAAACTTTTGTCAAAGAAACTCTATTCGCCTAAATATAGCTACATGTTATTCAACTTTCTTTCTTGAAGTCTTTATATTTCTGGACCTTAGTGTTATAGGGGTGTGCCCCCCGATGTACAGGCTCTACAACTGGACACGTTGAGTGTAACTGGGGCGCTGTTCGCAGGACAGTTTTAGTGGGGGCGGGGAGACGTAGAGAAATGCGCGTCCATTTGGGGCAGGACGTGCAGGCGCGTTTTTACTACGTTCTCCATTTCCTCTTGTCCCATTTTCCCCAGTTTCTAACAGAAGCGCAGTTGTTTCCTCTCCCAGGAGTGATTTCCTTTCGGACACCCGCCCTCCCTTTCTTGGCTCCGCGAAGTTGCCGGTAGCACGGAGTCGCGCTCGCGAGTTTCATCCAAGTCGGAGCTGGCAGTGTAGCCGAAACAGAATTCTTCTCTTTCCCATTTTTTCATCACCAGGAATCATTTGACGTGGCAGTGGTAGATTTCGCAGAGCTGCGGACGGACAAACTAATTCCTGGACGTTCTCCCCACGTCCCGTTGTGCTGCCAGCGGATTCATGAGAGACCGGGGCCGTTAGCCGCAATGGGGTGCGGACTCAGGAAACTGGAGGACCCGGACGACAGCAGCCCAGGGAAGATCTACTCCACTCTGAAAAGAGTGCAAGTTGAGACTAAAAGCGACGCCGTCTACGAGTATACCCTGCTGGACTTCTCTCTGGAGGGTAAGTAGCTCGGTCCTCACCGACTCCGAATCAAACGCACGCAGGGGCCGAACCTTGTTGGTCAGGCGGCAAGATGCCCGAGCACGAATGACTGCTGGGGGTGCAGAGCAGGCGATGAGCAAGAAGTTGAGCCACGAAGAGCCTAGCAAGTTCTGAAAGAAAACTCAATCTGGCCCTGCAGTTTTTTACGTTTACATTAAGAATGCAAAATGTGTATAAGGAGTCCCATGGTAACCTACACGGTAGGCTTTGTTTTTGTGAAAGCAGACACTTTCTACTCCAAAATGTTTGTGCTTTTGTGGAGCTTGCTTTGATTTTATTAATTTTGTTTGATACACCATAACTTCAAATTACTGGTAGCTGACAAATGTCCAGACCCTTTTACATCGTAGAAGTCAATATCAGTAAAGTGTGGAGGTTCGGAGACAATCCTGGCAGCTTCAAGTGTAATGCAGGAACCAGTCCTGGGCAGAATAAAAGTACAGGGAAAACAAGATTTTCCCCAAAAATCTTCCATTATCACTCATTCTTTTTCCTTTTTATTTAATCACCCAAAATCAGTAATTCCAAATAATCATTAAGTCTGCTGCATTTCCACTCATTAAAATGTTTGAACAGTTAACAGTGACATTATTTATGAACAAATTGAAAGGAAGATTGTATTTCTTTGAGAAACCTCAATGTCTGGTTCCATTTTGCAATGTTAAATACAATTGTAGATGACAGTCTGTGTGGGAAAAACAGTTCAGAGTGAGAAGTTCATTGAGTTAAAATATTAGAACCACAAAATGTATGAACTCCTTGTGAGGGAATTTCATAAAGACTGAGGATGCGTTCAGTTCTGGTAATCCTCTTAATGAAAGCTGTGTGGCCTGAGCCTGAGCTGGTATATGTGGAAGCCATTGTGATGTGTTACCATATTTTGCTATGGCATCATGCTGTTCTGCCGATTCACCCACTTGTAAACCCACTTAATCAGACTTAGGGAGCTGGAGCATATCCTGGCATTGTGGCTACAAGGCAGAAGTCAGACCAGGATGGGCACTATCACAGCCACACACACACACCTACATACACACTGGCAAGCTTGGGTAACCATTTACATTTATTTGCTTGGTAGACAAATTTATTGAAAGTGACTTACAAAAGAGAACAACGTAACCAAGTAACCATCGGTCTAGGGGTCTTTTTGGGAACAAGTGTAATGGAACAAAGGTACAAAATTCATCACCACAAACGTACAAGCAAGTTACAATTCCTAGATTACAAAAAATAAAAACTGATATCAAATAAACAGAAGTTCGCCAAGCAAAGGGGTTACCAGTCAATACAGCCTGCATTTCTTAGAGAAAGGAAAAGATAAGAAAGAACTGACATACAGGGCCATCACTGGTGACAACAAATAATTTCCAGGGTAATCCAACTGCCACCACAGGCTGTGGAGAGGAGAAGGAAAATTTAAGAGAAGTTTTTGGCAAATAAAAAACAACTGCTATAGTTATTTAAATAAAATAAATCTTGTATTCATGCTGTTTGTCACCTAAACTTTTGTATTTTAAAATGCTACTTAAATACATTATATCTAGTTTTCTCACTAGCTTACGTAGCTCACATTCAGGGAGACCTCTTACCAACCATGGCAACATTGGATATCCATTGCACTCTGTTTGCCTGCTTAGCTTCGCACAAGCTTTAAGCAGCCACAGGTAGAAGCATCCACAAGATAAATTTTCTGAGAATAATGCTTGGGCAATTCTATTATTCCTTTTCCTGGTTGAAATAATCTGTCTCAATATTTCAGAAATCTCTAAATTTATGTTGGTGAGCCGAATGAACAGTGCTAAGTTCAGCAGCACAATCTCTTGAGTATTTGGGGTAACATTAAAAGTAACATGTTTTAAGAAATCTGACTACTTTACTTTTTTAAGTAACGAGTTACCTAACGCAATACTTATTTTATTGAAGTAAATGTGTAGTTATTACACAAGCTGCACTGATTGTAAGGCAAGGAACACACGTTCCGGTGCACCACTCCTTCACAGGGCTCATTAACACAGTCAAGAAGAAAAGAGTGTGCTTTCCAGTAAAAGAATCCTGTTAATAAAGTGTGTAAGGATACACAAAGAAGGCAGAAGGTGGTTTGGGGAACCGCCCCCTATATTGTACAATGTACAAAGCAAAATACGTAACACTTTCAATAAATGGCTCGAGAGCAACGTCTGGTTCCTTGTCCAAAACAGGGACAACTAAACACAAACGTTTTTATAATAGCCAGGGAGGAAGAGGTGGGGTCCAATAATTGAGGCCGGAAGTGACCTTGGTAGGAGGCGTGGTTATGCAAGGGAAGCAGGGAGTGATCTGTTGATTTCCTTTCAGAGGATCTGTAGTAGAAGGAGAGGAAAGGTTAGTGCACTTTGAAAAACCCTGCTCTTGTTTTCTGCTCCCCTCGATTAAGCCTTTAGCCTGCCTCCTAAGCGCACGTGTGTGACAAAAGTCAGTTTAGTTTTATTTCAACTACAGTATTTGCTGTTGATATGTTGAAACAGTATGATCGGTGGACACAACGGTCAGTCATATGTCAAATCATGTTTATAGAATACAAATAAGTTCTCACTGGCTTCATGCTTGTTTTTGTATTCACGGTGACTGATGATATTAATATGATTTACATTAAATGCAAGATATTACAAGTTTTAAACAGCTTGTTTGTACAGTTTCCTAATGTCAGGGCATTTTGCTAAAGAAGAACTACTTGTGCATGTAAATGCGTAATTGTAGAGCAGGTTTTTGCCTTAACTGTGTTACCTACTTTATCCTGGTTTTGCTTGTGCATGTAACCACACTCAGTGACACTAAGCCAAATTGAAATTACCAGCTAACCTAGTTTACACATTTATAACATTACAACATTAAAGAAGTATTCCACCCAAAAATATTTTCTTAAATGTTACCTACCCCCATGAGGAAGTCTGTGTCCTTCCATTTTTTAGTCTTTTTATGTCCCATGTTGCAGTCGATGTTTGTTTTTCATTTTGTGTAATTTATTTATTGAATTTCTAAGCAGATCTGTTTGCCCCATTAGGTTTTCATATGTGTTACAAATACAGGATTTATTATTACTAACTTGGAGAGGACATGCAGCAAGCTTAGAGGCTTGAATCCCCTCTAAATTAATCTATCTGTCCAGGCCATTTTGTTAATCCACACAGTTCATAGTTGCAGGAAGAGAGAGCAAGGGGTGAATGACAACATCAAGAGCAAGACATGCATCAGATCTGGCATAATTACTACTACGATGACAATCAACAGCTTATAAAATGGCATCATACTACAAAGGACTTTTGCGTGTATACTCATGTTACATGAGGTATATATATTTTGCAGTGAGGGCCATCCACCTTTGAGGGCTGTATTTCCACTGCACAGGTTGAGGTGGAGCCTTGGATTGGTGTACAGGCGACACTCAATTTAGCAGCATTGATTAAACTGACAGGCACTTCTTTGATATTTAGTATGTTTTCAGTATCTTCCTCATTGCCTATCTCTGTGCTTGAAAACTGTATGTTTTATGAAGCTGTTGTTTTATGCATTGTAGAACTTATTTTACTTGGCTGATTTCATTATTTACTTACAAATTCACCGAGGAGATCTGTTTGTGCAAAATTGGAAAGAGTAGAAAATGTAAGTTTATTCTGTTATTCATGAAGTAGCCTTTTAAAATTACACTGCTGTTCTTCAACTGTCCTAATCTCTAGATCTTCCCGGGTTGATTTGTTTAAGGCTTCTTCACTTTTGTTCAGAGGTTGCCTTTTTGACATCATTTCAATATGTTTATTTTTGCTGATTCACTTTGTCAAAACACTATGAAATCTACTATGTTATGATCAGTGACCTAAGGTGCGAATAATCTCAATGTTCTGAATTTTGATCTACTTATTACAGAATACTAAGTCTGGATAAACTTTAGCTCTTTCTGGTGTTTTAATATAAGTAAACTCCATCTTTGATCTCTTGTTCCCACACTTTTATTATTTACTGGGTTTTCCCCGGTTTATGTTTAGGTGATCAAAGTCATGAGAGAAATATTCAATCTCTTTAGCTTGAGAGATCTGTGACATAGGCAGAACATCAGAGTAGACCATCTTGTCACTTCACCCTCAAGGTTTTTATCGTTGATCTTTAAATTTGTCCATGAATCAATACCCTACCTGTGTCATTTCTGGCCAGGCACATATTCACACTCCTAGGGAGGTCTGCAATCTTTTCTTTTTCAGGAAGGCAACACCCTATGTTTCTCATTGTGTCTCGTGTAAACCTGCCTGCCAATTGTCCTAATAACTGATTGCTCTGCTGTACTATCATGCCTTATCATGCCTTCTGTCTATCTGGGGTGGGTTTAAAGGTGACACAATGAGCTTATTACCTCTGCAAATTTCTGAAAATGACTGGACACCTCAACATCTGGTGTTGGTACACTTAGACAGTGTGCATCTCTTCTGCTGTGTTTGCATCCTAAAATGGTTTAAATTTGTTTAGAGTCTTCACATGCACCATTATATAAAAGGTAGTTTTTCCATAAAAGGCATCTTGGCAGGTTCTCCCATTTTTCAATAGGTAAGGAAGGCCAGCTACATCCTCTCTGATCTTGAGGTACTATATTAGCTGACACTTGTATAGCATGTAGGCCTCTAAATAGCTAAATTTCCACATTTTGTTTTTATTTTTAGATGAAATTTTAACCCTGTCCCTTCTTTTTTAATTAAGAATGTATTAATTTAAAATTGATTAAAATGTATAAGTACTTGTTTTATGCCTTCTCTCCCTTTCTAGGCTACTGTATTTACAGTTGTACACATTCACAGACTTTGCGCAGTGTCCCCTTTGTGTCACAACTACTGCTGCATACTACTGTGCTTGGGACACCTTTTAGATCAGTAAGTAAGTGACTTGACGACCCATTGGGCTGGGGAGAGAGGCTTGGTGGAGGGGGTTTCTCCTTTGATGAATCGAGCTTGATCGTCAGAGTAGGGGTGGAATTGAGCACCATCATTGGAGTGGTGACCCACCACCATTATAAACAATAGCAGCTTGAGATCCTATTACAACAGAGTGGTTGAGAAATACTGTTTTAGATGGCGTTGACACTTGGCCCGCTCTCCTTAACATATTCAGTTTCTATTCGATTTCTTCAAGGTTCTTTTCAAGCACAAAATGCAGCTTTCACGTGAATAAAGCAATATATGTTTGTAGCGGTCAAGCGCCGCTAAGATTCACACCGTCAATGTGATGGTGATTTATTTTAGTGGAGGAGATCCCAGGGACAACCCCAGCCTTGGATCGACCCACACCCACTCACTACAGAGACCAAATAAAGCACACTGGGAACATTAAACAATAAAGAATATAATGAAATTAAATTAAATAAATGCAAACAATAATACCACCCCTGACCCTTTCGGCGATATTACATTTAACATATAAAAACAAACACCACACAGCAAAGTCCATGACAAAACCAAACCAGGTGAAATGAGAAGTGACAAGATTAAGTCCAGAGATCTGTATGTTGAAAGGGAAGGGAAAACTCAGTCCTACCGGTAGTTGCTGAAAGGATGCAGATGGATGGATGGTTCAGGAGCGCACCTTTTCTTGCGGGAAAGCCAATGAATCCAAACACAGTCCTCGGTACACAGGTAGACAGATGATCCAGACCCCAACAAACTAATACAATCCAGGAACACTGTGATTGAATATGGCTAAATTAGCAGCAGACAGTCCAACAGATAAATGAAACACACAACGTACAACAACAAAAACAACTTTTTTCCTTCCTGACACTTGCCCTCTTTTTAAACCCCTCTGGCCACCTTTGATCCCAACAGCCCATGCAAGGACTGCTGGGAGATGCAGTTCTAAGTACTAGTAGCGTTGCTACATGTTGTAGTATTTTCTACTTCCTTCTGCTCCGTTTTCCCATGTTTTCGTGCTTGTACTTCTTCCAGTTTAAAGGAGAGTAAACACTGACTGCTACTTCTATGTGCCTGCATTGTTTTTGTGTTGTTACATTCCTGAAAACATGTAGATGGATTTGCAGTTGAACAAGTTTGTTTTTTTATATAACCTTTTGATAATTATCATTCTGTGGTACTCTCAAAAATGCCTTAGTTGTTTATGTTAATATACATCAGTCATTTACAAATCTTGCATGTCTTTGGTGATGTGGGAGGAACACTGCAATGGCCCCTTTGAATAAATACGTTATTTTACCATTGCAGATCTTACAGAATAAGTGACTGGTTTGACTCAAGCCATCATGTCAGAGGTGGGTATTGAACCAGCATCCTTGTGGTGTTCTGCTTCTAGGCCCTGTGGTCTACCAATGTGCAGCATAGCCTGGCAAAGTTTCACATGCAGCTAGAAAAGGATCTTTGTAAAAGTGAAAGCGGGTTTTGCTTTTTGTATGTATATCTTAATTTCATGAACTGCTTTATGGTGACGTAGACATAGAACAAAGAAAAATCCAGTGAAGGTTTGCGACATGCATTTATGTTTGATATCAAATCAGTGTCTGTACTCTCCCAGTATGAAGTTATGTTTCTTTTCTTCTTGTCAAGCCTTATACATGTTTCCGAGAGGCTTTTAAAATAGGGGAACATTTTGGTAGTCGTACAAGAAACCATTTTCTCATGGGGCACTCACTGCAGGTTTATTTTTTTGTGCCTGTGTCTGATTGTGCTATGTATCAGGTCAGATTTCTAAGAAGACATTTCTCATCAATGTAAGCAAAGCCATTTTTTCTGTTGCTGCTATTCAACACAATACAATTAAATAGAAAATAAATTTGTTCAAGCACAAAATTCGCAAGTTAGAGACAGAAGCCTTTGTGACAACGAAAAAAGGAAACTGAAACGGCAAGGTGGGGTTTATTGTATATAAAAGCAAATTTGTGGGTACTCGGGTTTTTTATACAGTGTGAACATGGACAGATCAAGGCCAGCTGGCTACTTGTATTGTCCATGAGCATGCAAATATGATACAGGGAAACAAGGTGCAGATACAGTGGGTATAGAAAAGAATCACCCCCTTCGAAATACAGTATTCCCTTTTTTTTTTGCTTTACAACCTTAAATGAAAACACACACAATGCACTTACTTACTCAATGCAACCTATAACATCCAAGTGAAAGATATCACTGCTACAGTTCAGAAAAATTATAAAAAATCCAAAACAATGCATACTAAGGTTAATAAAGGATCTCCCCCCTCCCTCCATGTCAATATTTTGTTGAACCACCTTTTGCTTTAATGGCAGCCTTGAGTCGGTTGGGATACTTCTCTATCAGCTTTGCACATCTAGTTTGAGCAATATTTGCCCACTCCTCTTTACAGAACAGTCAAATTGGATGGTGAGCGTTGGTGGACTGCTATCTTCAAATCTTTTCACAGATTTTCATTGGGAAATTACGTCTGTACTCTGACTGGGCCAAACAAGGACATTCACTTTTTTCTCCTTCAGCCACTGATTTGTCAATTTTGCTGTGTGCTTCGGGTCATTGTTGTGTTGAAAGGTGAACATTCTGCCCATCTTCAACTTTCTGTCAGAGGGTAGCAGGTTTTCCTGAAGAATTTGACAGTATTTTGCCCCTTCTATTTTTCCTTCTACCCTAACGAGAGCCCCAGGCCCTGCGGCAGAGAAACACCCCCACAACAGGATGCTGCCACCTCCATGCTTTACTGTATGTATGGTGTATTGTGGGTGGTGAGCTGCATTGGATTTGCGCCTGTTGTACCGTTTGCTATTAAGGCCAAATAGTTCCATTTTGGTCTCATCTGACCATAAGACCTTTTTCCACTTTGCATCAGATTCTTCAAGGTGCATTCTGGCAAAGCTCAAACAAGCCTTAATATGGCCTTTCTTGAGAAGTGGCTTTTTCCTTGCAACCCTCCCAAACAAGCCACAATTGTGGAGCGCTTGTGAAATTGTTGTCACATGCACTCAATAACCACTCTTTGCCATAAAATGCTGTAACTCCTTCAAAGTGGCCATTGGCCTCTTGGTAGCCTCTCTTACCAGTTTCCTCCTTGCTCTTCCATCCAGTTTGGAGGGATAGCCGGATCCAGGGAGGGTACTAGTAATACCAAACACTTGCCACTTCTTTATTATGGGCTTTACTGTGCTCCTTGGGATTGATAAAGCCTTTGAGATTTTTTTTGTATCCATCTCCTGCCTTATGTCTGTCCACAACTCTATCCCTAAAATCTTTTGAAAGTGGTTTGCCACCCATAGTCACTTGCACTACCAAGCAAGGGAATGCTCCAGGAACAGCTGTTTTTATGCTTCACTAATCACACTGATTACAACTGATCACAGGTGGAAGCCAGTCACCATGGTCTGCAATGGAAATGGTGGTTACTTACACCTGATAGAGTTTAAAAAATGGGAATATTTCAAAGGGGGTGATTCTTTTCTATACCCACTGTAAGTGTCTTAAGGCCATAGCAGTGACATAAAGTTTACAGTGATGCCCAGGGCAACTGAAATCAAAAACAGAGGTTAAAGCAGCTAGACCCTCTAGGTGTAATTAAAATGGGGGGAAAAACACACAAAATACAGAATCCAAAAATGCTTGAGTAGGGTTATTTTAAAATAAGATGACTTGCTTAGTACTCAATTGTTTAATCTGTTAAAACTGTTTAAATTGCAACATAACAATCACTTAATCCATTTTAAGGTTATAGGTGGGAGGATAGAATCCATTACAGTGGAATCAGGCTCAAGACAGGGCACAAAATCAGACTCGCTATACTTAACAGGACCAGCTTAGAGTTGCCAAGTAAGGAAACACATACATGTTTGTGTACAAAGTTTACCTAGACATCTGTCACACTATATTAGCCATTTTTTTTCCTTGAATAATTAGATTTGTCACTAAAACGCATTCATGCTTATCACGCCAGCTTTAAGTCACCAACTGAAAAAGCTGAAAAACCAGTGAATTTCAATTCTGATTAGAAAAACAGAGGGAGCGAGAACTCATGATCTCAGCATTTACAACGTTGACCTCAGTTAGAGCCATGGTGAGCCCACAAATTCGCAAACAATGTTTTTTCTGCCTGACAAATGTTACAACTCATGCTTTACTAAACCAACTTGTATTGGGCATGGGAATGCTTGTATTTGGAGTTGATGAGGACATTGCTACACAGTGGTGTTTTTTTTCCCTTATTCACAGTAAGGACTGGAGGAAGTAGAGAGAAAAATGTTGATCTTGCACTTCACTTTGTTTGATTGGTATATATCAGTTTTGTTTTATTTAAGTTAAAAAGAATCTCTTCTGTGTCCTTCCAGTGAGAGAGCCAGATAATATATTTGAATTTGAAATACTGCTTGTGTTTTTATTTAGTTTTGCAATTTTCTTTAATAATGCAAATATCTTTTAAAAAGGGTAATTCTATTTGTTTTTGCACACTTGGGAGGCTTAGATGGTTGTATCCCTTAACTTTTCAATATGCAGTATGGGAGAAAACTGGACTTGATTGTATAGCTGTGATTCCTTGTGTCCCATCTTAGGCTGTTATTTAATTGTCATTAGTATCTACTTTATCTTTTCGTTAAGAATATCAGTTTATCTTAGTGATGTGAACTTTTTAACATGTAGTATCTTCTGAGGTAATCTATATGTACTTATTAAATATATAAAATTTTTCTAAAGGGCCTTTACCGGTTTCATTCTTAGCTGTTTTTAATATTAGTATTCCTAATATAAGACCATTATTTTTCTATTTATTCGGTAAGTATGACGCTTCTGCATATCAGTCCTAATGTACTCTGTTCGATTTTCTATTCATGTGACCTAGTAGTATGGCAGCTTCCCAGCACCTGCAGCCCAGTTCAGTTCCTGCCTGAGGGGTGCTCTGTTTTCTTGATGTGCGAGTTTCCTTCAGGGACTCCAGTTTTCTCCCACAGTCCATAAACATGCTGTTAAGGCAGCAGTGATCCTAAATTGTCTTTTTGTTGAGGGGTTGTGTGAGTGTGCCCTGTGCTGGACTGGTGCCCAGGCTGTGATCCTATCCTGGGAAAAAAGTGAATTCCACTGAAACGTGGAATAAGCTGCTCATTGTTTTTGTTGTATTTGTTGGGGATTGAGTTAGCTTGTAAGTTATAGCATCAGAAGGAATTCCCTAGTTGATTATTTTCAGGTGCCGACTTTTACACTAGGTACTGTTTACTGGCTGTTGAATACTCTGAAATGGACCCTATAATTCAGTTCCTCTGCCCAGTTTTTGTTCATAGTTGCTAATTTATCTGCTTGTTTCTCATACAAAACTGTAAATGTAAACTGACAGGAATCTTCACATTTCAGTTGTAGTCACAAGGCACAAGATAAAAACTGGATGTTGACCTGCATTTTCAATCTACTTTTGTAAAGGTTCTAGTGGTGTCTCCAATGTATGTCTTTAAAGCAATAAATTGAAGAGCAATTGACTATTTGTTTAAAATTTTGAATACCTCTTTGAAGTGTTATCTTTTTATTGAAAAGATTGCACTCCTTCAGATTTTCCTGGTTGCTCCCATTGTTCAGCTGGCCGTTCTTTTGACTTCCTTTTACTCGTCTGCCCGTTTAGTTTGTTTTTCACTGTGCTGGGAACCAACCAGTCACAGTATGGCACTGTTGTCTAATGCATTTTTTCTGTTCGTAATTAGCTAGTTTATACTAGGAGTTACTTGGCCTTTCTTTTATAAGTGTTTTTTTTCCCCATAATTTCTATGTAATTTTGTGAAGTAACCCTTCTTTTGCTGGCTATACTGTTTATTTAGAAAAGGCCGTTAATGACAAACAATGGTCATTTTCAGAGCAAGGGGACTTTTAATGAAACAAGCAAAACAATTTGCCTAATGGTTTCCAGATCAGCCTGGCTTCTAGCCACTAGTCATCCAAGGAAGCTAGCTGAAGCGCCTGTCCTTAATGAGCCTTGCATTCCATGGAGCAAACTTTGCATTTTAAAGCTTTTATGAATTTCCCAACAGTCACTTTCCTAGACTGCCAAGGGCAAGATGTGCAGAGATTTTTTTTATAGACACGGTAACAGTGAAATATGCACCCAGGTATTTCAAGTTGTTAAGGGCGTGTAAAAACAAACCACACAAAGGCAAGACCACCTCATCAGCAGATGGAAAACAACTTACACTACATGGCTTAAAGGTAAACTAACTGCATTCTTGTAGAAGAGGGGACTCCGATCACTCCTATACAAATTTAGGCAACTGCATTGCATGTTTTACAGAATCCTTCTTCCAGTATTTAAGCAAATAGTGTGGTAAATACAGAGGTTAAAGATAACATATTTTTAAAAATAATATTCAGTTCCTTCTTGGTTTCCAGCAAAATGTCATTTTCTGTACTGATAACCTTGAAATGTATCGCTTACAGCCCAGGAGGGAGGCTGCAGGTTATGAAAGGTGAGCCTGTCATTACACAAATGGCTGTTCATCATACACTGTAAACATAAGAGGGAAGAATTGCCAGGTATTTTATGTAAGGTGTTTTTCTAAATCAGCACATTTAACTTTTTTTTTTAATTTTGCTTTAAAATTAGTATCATGGTCACTAAGCGACTAAAACTGCAGCCTCTAGGCTCAGAATTTCATGGTTCAAATCCCAGCTGTTACTATCTGTGTATAATATTTGAATTACTTTTGTTCGAGCACAAAACGTTTCTCTAGGTGCTCTGGTGATTTTCCACATTCCAAAAATGCACATTCTATATGAATTGGTTACTGTCAAATGATACAGTGTGAGTTTTCACTTTTTCCAGGGCTGATGGTTTTGGCTCCTGTTACTCTGAAGCTAAACTAGTGGGTTTAGACAATTTATAATCTATAGTTATTATCCAGTACAAATTCAGACTCTTAAAATAAGTAAATCCTTAATCCTGTACATGTTTCATTGTGAGTGTTCTATATAGTTTATTTACAGTATACACTGTGTAGTGCACTTCCTCTTGAGGTTTACACAACAAGAAATCTGCTCTAGCTCAATGAAGATATTTTGAATATAGATGAATTGTCATGAAATCACTTTGGCACCTTCCAAGAAAATAATGGGGAGCCATCATGGTAAATAGCTGGTCAATCTTTGATTTTTTTTCAGCTTTTCATTTAATTAGACTTGTTGCCTCTGCTGTTAGTTTGAAGTCTCATAAGTTACCACTTGTGTGCATTTTGTTTATGTATGAAATTCAGACAGCTGCTTGGTGTTTTACTCTGCTTAGTACACAAGTCTTATCCTTTTATTCCATTTTTCTGCTTCATTTTTAACTCTCTCCCTTGAGATTGACTTCTTAATGTTTATTTTTATTCAAATCTCCAATTAAGAAGGAAAGGGTGGCTAATAACTAACTCTAAAATTTTCACCCATGGCTTTGACATGGAGAAGCTGTTTTAATAAAGTACTTTAAAACAAAGGTTCTCAAACTCTATCCTGGGGACCCACTGTGGCTGCAGGTTTTTGTTCCATCCAGATTCATAATCAGTGACAACAAGTGATAACACTGATCTTATTTAATTAGTTGATATTTTTACCTTCTATCTTATTCTACATTAAGAATAGCACAGCAGCATGATTTTTACATTTATAAAGACATTTAGAAATATTTCTGTTTTTGCTATAGATTTAAATGCTTAACTCTCTTTTGTTGATTTTATTATATTTTGCACTTTCTCTGTGCAGTTTGCTCCCTTTTTTGTATATTAATAATGACAATTAAAAACGAGCAGAGCAGACACCCAGGCAAACGACAGCGAATCATGACTGCAACTGCTTTAGTGTCAGACCTACTAATTAGTAAATAATGGATTAATTAAAAAATTAGAACATCTGGAAAAGTAAAATGAATATCAAGGTGAAAATATTAAAAATAAAAAAACATTCACATACAGTATATCTGCTTAGTTTATTTTAGTTAGTTAATATTTTAATATTTATTTATTTTTATTTTTTTTAACCAAACTTAATTTTCTAATTTCTATATTGTTCCCAAAACAGAGAATCTGGGAAATAATAGTTCACTTAATTAGCCCAGGAGTCCAGTTTAAAATAGAAGCTAGTTGGAACAAAAACCTGCAGCCAGAGTGGGTTCCCAGGACTGAGTTTGAAAACCCCTGCATTAAAACAAATGAGTGGACAAAATGTGTATAGTTGACGAGTAGTAGCCCACCCTCATCCATGGAACAGTTTGTACCTGTTTCACAAAAGTGAAATCTGTACTGGTTGACATTTTTCAGGTTGCAGAATGAATGTAGGTTCAAGACAATGACTTACACCATTAACAGTAGCAACTGGGCTCCAGGACCAGTCTTGTTCCATCCTTAAGACATGCATTTTCAACATTGATTACTGACAAAATAAATATATTGGAACTTTCAAAAATGAAACAAAATCCACCTTAATGAAACAATAAGTGTCTGTGTCTGCATCATTTCAACAGATGGTGCATCACAAACATTAACACAGTTTTTGCAGATTGCATACCAAATGGCATTTAACATTTAATTTTTTACTACAAATGGTTGCAATGACAAGTGCAATGCGTTTCATTACTACATGTGTTACAAAATACATTCGAATAGATGGTGCACTGCAAACATTAACTCTGAGGTCTACATTGATATCTTAGATTTCAAACTGTCTTAGATGGGTATTATAGCTAGTGCTAAATAGTGGCATAATGCCTCAAAATTTGGAATATTTGACTATTGTTAAGGCTTGATGCTGACCATATAAGGACAACAGAAAGTCAAGGAGGAACTGAGGCCCATTTTTGTGTGCTGTAGTGTCAGTACAACAGCAATCAGTCTATTAGTAATATCCATTTACATATCAATTTTAAATGTTAGTCTGAGAATATTACAGAAACACTTAACAATTTAACAAGAGCAAGCCATTAAGCCCATCATACAGTGCCTAGTTTGTGATATTAGTCTTTGTAAACCTAGTAGCTTTTCTCTTCATGTTAATCTTCCTTAAATGTTCATATAGCCGCTGGGAGGTCGAAAACATCAAAGAAATATGAATTTAGACCATTTGCTATTTCTATTTCTGTTTGCTTAATTTCACCCTTACTGTTCTTTATGCACATTACTACCACCTTGGCGATTGTTTGTTCTTTTATACTGTAAAAAAACACTTCTAGTCGACTTTTTAATTTTCCTCCTTATTCTACTGTAACCACCTTTTAGCTTTACTAATGTCCCTATTAATCATGTCTTCCTGTCCTTCTAAACTTTATACTTAATGACACAGTTCTCAAGTATGCATTGTGTAGCTGTTTTTTCTTTTTCAATTTCTCTCTTAGGTCTTTATTCATTGCAGAGTGGATTTCCGTTTGCAAACTTTGGGGTTAACCTGTTCTCCAATGTGTGCAACACTTTAAACGATCTCCACTTCTCCTGAGCTGTCTCCATAGTTAAAAGGATTTTCCAGATTGACTTTTTAGACTTTTCCACATGTGCTTAAGATTTGTCTTATTAAAATCTAAAATTTGTTTTTTTGTTCTTGTTTTATTTTGAACATACACTCTTCAAATTCTAATGATTCAATTATATATAGCCCTGAATTCTGTCCAGATTATATTGAGGATAATACATTTTAGACACACTTCTTCTCTCATTGATGTTTTAACATACAATTCTCCACTATTTAAAAGGTTTTCACAATTAATATTTGGCTAATTGAAGTCGCATAATATAAACAAATCCACCCACAAACTTACTTTTTTGATATTCTCAAAGAGTTGCATGTTGACACCATTTTTTCTCTCTCTCTCAATGTTTGACGCACTCCTAACGCTGGGCCTCTGCCTTGTTAAATCCACGTATTCTCATGACGACTACTCACCACTGTCTTTTCAGGTTTGCCTCTTTAAATTATGTGTTTTTCTTCTGTACTCTTTGCCTTCTCCAGGATTTAGCCGGCATTATGTTGCTGAAATATCATATTTTTGTGAATGCCTCTAGCTGAAAAGAAAGCAATTAGTAGATTATTACTTATTTTATTTGGCTTTTTTGCTTGCAAGCTGTTACTTCAAATTTACCTTTTTTATTTGTATTAATGTTTTCCGCAATGTTTCAACCTGGACAGTCCCAGACTTTAAACCGTCCTCTACTGCCCCAGTCATACTTTTCCCCAATACATCAGTGCCTTTCCAGTTCAAATGCAGATTGTCCTCCTCTAACTTACACGTTAAACTTTCTGATCTTCTCACTTGTAGCTGAACTTCCCTGTGATTTTGCCTTGACACAAGCAAAGCTAGATCCATCTCAGTTTAGGAATGTTTGCATTGTCTGTACCTGGAAGAAAATGGGAAAGGGTGCCACCAAGATGGTTTAGGTCAGAGAACATTCTCAGAGGAGACTTCATGGTGGGTGGAATTTATATTGGCAGATGGGGGACATTTCTTCATTCCAGTCAGGAAATGTGTTAGAATGGTGAAGGCTATATTATGGTTGCATGCCTGACCTGGTGATATAAAGAGTGGTAATAGCCTAGCACAAATGTTGTAGGTCATCATGCAACAGCTGGGTCCATACGCTCAGCATGAATAAGCAGGCAGTCCTGTTTTGGAGGCCTGTCTGTTTAAATTTTACTTGAGACTCAGGGCTGGATCTACAGTGTAGTGAGCAGAAGGCTTTCTCATCTGAGAGCCAAGCAAGGTTTTTTATCCTTTTTTTGCTGCCACTACCTGGCTTGGAGATGTTGTGTGAGAGTTCTGAGATTCTTCCCTTCTCTTTCTTTGGTACCCTTGTAGCAATCATGTCTGGAGCATCACTCACAGAGACAGAGTCTAAACACTTTGCTGACATGGCAGCCCCATCTTTACCAACTTTGGTATTCAGAGGATATCTCTGTCTGCCAGCATTGTTTTCTTTGTTGTACTTGATGGGTCTTTACTTTGTAAGTTTCCACCTGTTTGTACCCTCTCTTCCTCTGGCATTCTCTAGCATGAGTTCCTTCAATAGCAACAGTTTATGGCACTTCGAGAAAGGTACTGTTACCATACTCATGTTTACTTCTCTTGCTTAATTCTTTTTAAAGCCTTCAGCCCCACCAGAAGAAAGCAATTTAATGAGTAAGAAAATCTGTGATGCATTCCTTCTCACTTCTGACTGTGAACTCATTCCTGTTTTCTCTAAGGATTGCTAAGGCAAATATGACAGCATCTAACCCAATTGAAGGTGCCGGTCAATCTCAGGTTTCAATAACTTTCATTGCCAAACGTACTCAATCAAGGTTAGTATAGAGTCACTGATTAACCTAACCTCTATATATTTAGATCTGTGTGAGGAGAGTCTCACAAAGGCTTGGGGAAAACATGCAAATCCTTTAAAGGAAGTAATTTGCACCCCAGCTGCCCCTTCTATAAGGCACCAGTGCTAGTCATTTCCCAATTATGGCACTTTTCCAAAAGTCCTGTGCCTGTTTATCTTGGATTCAAAATGAGCACTATTGATAAACTGATGCAAATTTTGGATGAGTGAATACAGCATGCCTTTGTAAATGTATGTCCATTAGGTATTGCTTCATATTATCTCTGTTCTGTTAAATGGAATTGTCATTGTGTCATTGCATACCAGTATGGTGATTAAAGTTAAAATATGGTTCACAGTCAGATGAACATTTAAATGCAGTGACTAATAGCTGAGTCAGTGTTGCATGACTGTTAGTTTAATTTTGAAATTCTGATGATAATTCAGTTGTTACAGTAGGGAACTTGAGGTCACTGTCCTTGTTCATAATATGCTGTGGCTGACAAGACTTACACATAAACTTGATGTGCTTTACATCAGAAAGGCTTTATCCAGCTTCAGCTGTGTTCTCAGGTTCATAGCACTTTGATTGAAATTATGACATTGTGTTATCAAGCACCACTTATTGAAAGGTACAATTCCAGCAGAAGTAGGCTGGATAATACTTTTAAGGGATTTTAAATGATTTCACTTTTTAGAATGTGATCCATCTTTTTGAATTTGAATGTGAAGTTGAATAAATTTCTCTGCAGAAATGTCCTGAGCTTTAACAGAGGCAGGAAGTTGGCTGGAATGGTGTTCTTCTGTTATACAGACTGAAGTGGATGTCTTGGTGTTTAGCATCACCTGTTAAGCTGGATATATGCTCTAACTTCAGTACATTTCTAAGAAAGCGAGAGATTTGTTTAGATGGCCTGGGGATGCATGCACCATATCTCTTTTTAATGATGTTTCTTTTCGACTCCTGCTTTCTCATTTTTAGAAGCAATAATCCTTTCATGCCAAACTCCTGAGGAGATGGGCACAGTGGCCAGCGTTGTGCAGCTGGCATTACCAGCGATGTTCTCATTAGCACAGAGTTTATTCTGAATAGTGACAAGTCTTTAACTGTATTCATATTGGGTTGTGTAATGGCATTTGTTTTGCTTTATTTCTTTCAACAATCTTGGTACATTCCATCTATTTTTCTCTCTGTCACGCGGCTGCAGTCCTTTTCCCTTTCCATTATGCTTTTTACAAATCTGCGAACCTCTTGGGTTGGGGGGGACAGAGAGCTCTCTGTGTGTGGGGGGAGGGTGCTGAGCCAGGAAGCAGTAAACTCCTGCAAGTACTCATTAGCACTGACCACTCCGCTCCTCTGGACGTGCTTAGCTTTACTCGACTCTGTTCCCTTTTGTGTCGATGCAAAAAAATGTGTAGCCTGCTGTATCTTCTGTTTTACAGGTCGGCTGTCAGAAAGGGTGATATCCAGAGTTGTATCAATGTGTAGTACATCTGAATGGAAGTATGCTTGTAGCTTTGTGTGCCGTCACATATACATTGATGGATTTATAAATTTGATTTCTTTTATTCAAGGCTAAAAAAGCAGCTGTCTAGTAAAATTCCATTTTTACTTAGACAATGACTGTGACATAACCATGAATTACAGTGCCTCCAAAGGACTTTTTTGACATTGTGAAAATTGACACTTTTATATTTTTGTAGCAATTGTGAGCTTCTATACATGTATAATACTTAAGTATTCATAAATGCTTTAATCTGTTTGTTTGTAAAACTGTTTTTGGTGAATAAGGGTTTAGTGGGCAGCATTTTGTTACAGAAGTTAGTGCTGCTGCCTCACATCTCCAGGGTGATGGTCTGGCCACTTTATATGTGAAAACTCTGTGTTGTACCCATGCTTATGTGGTTTTATCTCAGTTTCCTCCCTTTACTGGAAAATACTGATTTCTGGTTGTGTTCTACAAAAGGTTACCCCTTTACAGCTGTTTTAACTTATCCTGCTTTCAGTAGTTATTCTCTTAGCAAACAGTCATGTGTTTTCATTTTCACTGATGCTGCCTTAACAAAGACAGCATGGTGGTCAGCTCTACTGTCTCACAGCTTCAAAACACTGCGTTCAAATCCTGGGCCTGAATGGGCATCAGTCTATGCTGTTTTGGCCATATAAACCTACAGTAGATGTACTGGAATGTGTTTTTTACCGAGATGTTTAGATCTGGAGTGGTCCTTAGTGACAGCTGTATTTGCCTAATTAAACAAACATGAAAAATATTTCAATATGTATAGCATGTACTGTATATTTTCGCAGTCCGTCCATTTTTCTGCAATCCATTATTGAAAGTCTTCACCATAGCCAGGAAAGTATTTGCTATAGTATTTATATTTAGTGTTCCCAGTAGAAGGAGCAAGAAGCTCTTCTGGTGGCCAATTTCTCATTACCAAATGTCCTATAATCAATTTGCAAAATAGAGTTGATTGTTTGGAAAGTAAACAGTAAAGACATTTGGGAAGGTCATTGGCACTTTGCATCCTTAACGGGAATGAATATCGCCAGCCATGGTTGTCAACATAAACATGAGAAGCCAATAAGGGAGGTTTATGTGATGTGTTGGGGGTAATCATGGCTGTAAATTCCCATTGTTTGCTTTTGGCTAGCATCAGCCCCAAGTGTGGTGAAATACACATGACAGATCGCACCTGCAGTTGATACAATGAAGATCTAGTAAATATGGGTATGTATGTAAAAGCCTCAAAAGGTAATAACCAACAAAAACAAGCTATTAACAAGGAATCTTAGTGGTAGTCTGTTATTATGTAGCAAATGTCACTATTAGATATTGATCAGAAAGAATGAGAAACTGCCCAGGTTACACAACAAACTCCCAAGAGTCACCGGAGAGAGCGTGCAAGTTGTGCAAGTGGCTTGACAGGGATCCCCTTACAGAAGCGCTGAAACCAGAAAAGCCGCTCAATCTGGATTCTCACTTTTGCCCATTATACAGTACACCTTGCAGTCTCTGATTTGTTTGCTTTTTTGGGTTTCTTTTTACGTCACATGTTTCACAATGTTCATTTTGCAGTCAAGTTAAAATGAGATGTTGTGGAACCTGGAACCATATTTTACAAATCATAGGAAAAATGTTCCACAACAGTATCCATTTACATTAAAATGCTTTGTGGTGGTGTATCTGATCAAAGGTACTGTATTGGACAATGAAGTTCCAGGGCTCCAGACAGAAAAAAAAAAATTTGGGAGCCATTGGCTCCTAAACCCAAAATATTTAGGAGCCAAATGCTTTTTTTGGGAGCCATAATCTCTACTGCATGCCAAATGTGAAGTAAACAAATAATATTTACTTGTATTGTTTATTTGTTTCTTCGGTCTACCTCACACTGCCTTTCCTTTCTCCTATCTGAGCTATTTGTCCTGCCTACTAGTGTCCTCTGCAAGGTCTTATAGATAATACTGTAATAACAGAAGAATAAATGACACATAAATATGAACAGTGCAAATGTTTAATAATAAGCAGTACTTGAAGTCCAGAGTCTTATACATAACATGTGTAAGGAACACTACAAATACAAACACTGAAAATGTCTTACACATAATAACACAAGAATTAACACAATAACAAACATTATAAACAATCATTTCTGAAATAATCATTTCGCAATGAGTGTACAAATATAAAGAAATTAATTACTCTTCAAGTTCACTGTCACTAACCATTACAATGTCAGCATCATTAGGCCAGCCAGTATACTTTGGTCTGCGCTTTTTTTTGCTGGCTGGCAACCAGCGCTTTACACTGGGCTCTGGGTCAAAAAGTTCAAGTGTAGGGCCCTCTGTACTGATCCTTACCAAGTCTTCCAGTATTTCTACACTTAGGGAGTTGCGCACTTTTGATTTTATTCTGTTTTGTGCTGAAAATCCTCGCTCACACTGAGCTGCAGATATCGGAAGCACCAGCATTATTTCGACTAAGTGAAGCAGATTTTTAAAATCTGTACAGAATGGCTCCTTGCTCAGCATCACTGTCCATAGGTCACCGTAAGTCTTATCCATAAACTGACCCTTCATTAATATTTTCAACATTAGCCATTCCTTCTGCACAGCTGTGACATCACAGCCATTGTTAGATAAGAGCTCCCTGTACCATTTAACAAGTGTGTCTATCTCACACTTGCCATAGCTATCAATGTCCTCTGGCCATGCATCATGACAAAACACTGAAAATGACTTGATGATTTCTGATCCCTTTGAATGTCCGTGCTATGTAACACTTGACATCATGTTTGAAAACCTGATTCTTTAACAGTAATGTCAACTGTTTTTTCAATTGCGGCCTTTAGATCACTTCTGAATTTGGCCTGATTTTGGGGGCCTTTTAATTTAACAATTTGGAAGGTTATGACTGTGTGGCTATTTGCAGCCCTCTCACTCCTGCTTGTTGATGGCCCTTCCTGTTGCACTGAACCTTCAGGCTGAGAACCTATGTGCTGTAAGAATTCCTGCAGCTTCCCTTCTCTCAAAGCATTTTCCTTCAATCCTTTAATTGTTACCACACAGCCCACAATTGTAGCAACTGCCTGAGGAAGTATATGAGAATTTTTTTGAAGTGTAAGACTCAGCTTTGAGACCTCTGAAAAAAGGTCATGTAAAAAGTAACAAAAGACAGTGAAAGACAGGCTTTCCATTTTCTGAACAATGTGTTTGGCTCTTCCATTTATGTCTACGTTTTTGGACATGACTGCAAGGTGCTCCATATGATGATGCACAGCAGTGTACTGCCTCTGACCTGTTGCATAGTTTGAATGGAGAAAAACTGAGAGTGCCCGATAAATGTGTGGCAACCAGTGCTGATTTTTTACTGCTGATGGGTTTCGTACTGTGCATCCTAACTCTGCTCCTATAGTCTTCAGCTCCCGTTTGCTTTTGGGGCTGAAATGATACGTTTTCCACACTAGTTGTAGAAGGTCATAAACTTTTCTCAATCATTGGCACTGACATTTGTGTGTTTAGCATTGCCAGTTCCAGCCGATGGGGTAGACAGTGGAAAGACGGAGCATGTTCACCTGTCTCTTTTCTGAAAAGTGCCCCTATTCCCCCTGTTGCACCCATGTTCACACTTGCACCATCTGCTCCAAAAGTATTCATTTTATGTACCCACCATTTTGGGTTGGTTGGGTCAGCATTCTGAAGCAGTTATTTAATGGTGTTTTGAATCTCTTCTACATGGCCATAATCAATCTCAGCCAAACCTACTAGATGAGTCTTAGGCCGGAGTTATACTTAACGCGACGCGACGCATGCTGCAGCGGACGCTCCTGCTACGCAAGCGTTGTAGTGTTCATACTTGCGTGCGTACTTTACGTAAATCTGGAGGAATCCACCAGGTGGCAGTGCGAGATATTATCACGGTGAGAACATGTTCGGCTTCTCTGTGCTGTGAATTGCCTAGAACACCTATTAAATTCTGATGACACCTTACCGCAATATCTCTGAAAAGGATGTTTATTGATTAAATCCATCAATCCAGGGATGTGTCCATTCCAGCAAGCATTGGGCACGAGTGAGAAACAGTCCCTTGACGAGGCCTCAGCTCATCGCAAGGTGAATACAAGCACACACATACACTAGCGTCATTTTAGCGGCACCAAATCCCCAAATCTGCATATCTTTGGAAGGAAACCGGAGCACAGTGTGGAATACAAGCAGGAAATACCAGCAACATAACTCCCTGCAAGACAGCAGTGCTATCGCTCCGCCACCGTGACACCCCCATGTGTGTAATTATTCCCCCATGTGTGTATTTATTAACAGTATTCATTATTTAAATGAAATTATATGTAAAATGTAACATACACATTTAAATGCATTTCATCATGAAAGTGATATCTATACTAATAAACGGCAAAGCCCTCACTCACTCACTCACTCACTCACTCACTCACTCACTCACTCACTCACTCACTCACTCACTCACTCACTGACTGACTGACTCATCACTAATTCTCCAACTTCCCGTGTAGGTAGAAGGCTGAAATTTGGCAGGCTTATTCCTTACAGCTTCCTTACAAAAGTTGGGCAGGTTTCATTTCGAAA
>JANRMT010062815.1:26389779-26430510 GCA_026402145.1 Polypterus bichir lapradei
AATCATGTTACGTTATTTTTTTAAATTTTTCCTTTTCTTTTTCATACCTTCTTTAACACACTACTTCTCCGCTGCGAAGCGCGGGTATTCTGCTAGTCAAGTATAAATCTAAAAATTCTGAATGTGCAGAGAGCAGGAATATCATACATTTAATTTGTTCTGTTTGGTGATCTATTGCTTCTTTCCGCTGCTGAAGCAAAATGCCAACATACAGATGCATTCGTGGTGCTTTTATATTCAAGCGTCGCATATTCCCGATCGTAATGACACGATACATTTTAAAAGTCTCACATACCATCTTTTGTGCCATCTATTTTTTATTGTTTTACTTTACCTGCTGTCGGGTCCAAGAAGCTCGTAGCGATTAAAAACTGGGATGACGTTTACGACGGTCTGCTTTAATGATAAACTACGAGGTTAAAGTGGACATTTCGAGATTAAAGCAGAAATTTCCACTTTAATAACAAAATACACGTTTTCACCGTGTCCTTTATTTTTTTCTCAGTGGCTCAAATATAACGCTATATATTATGTTGCTGTTGTTAAGTTGCAAAAATTAAAAAATAAAAAAGACATATATAAATGACACGATACATTTTAAAAGTCTCACATACCATCTTTTGTGCCGTCTATATTTTTTTTTTTTTTTGCCACTTCACATCGGCAACATAATGTATAGCGCTGTATTTGAGCCATTCATCAAACAGCAAAGCGCGCACATCGATCCCCGAAGGATCTCCATAGAGGCTTGCTGTCACATGTAGATAGCAAACAGAGACTCTGACGTCACGTTCCGACTTTTAGCACACTGCGCCCCCCGACTTTTTGCTGGTACTGCAACTCGCGCACGCGTCACGTTAATTTCTGAGGACCTGCTCAGAGGACACGTGAAATGAACGCTGGGAACGCGTGGCAGCCATGATGCGGGCGCGTACGCGTTCTGAGCGTGAAGTATAAATCGGCCCTTAGGGCTGAATTTCATCTCATTTTCTGTCACTTTCTCATAAGCACGTTGCACTGCCTTTGCTATGGGGGTGTCACGAGGTGCAGACCTAGCGATCACACAGTCTCTGGCATTCTTGTGTTTCTTACTCTCACCATGATTTTTCACAGTTTCCTTTTTAAAATGGCTCGTACCACAAATGAATTCTGTTTTACCAGCAATTTCTTGTCCGGCTTGTGCACAAAAGCTGCAATACATCTTTCCCTTGTCATACTGTAACCAAGCGAACTCCTGTAACCAAGCCACTTTAAACTGCCTTCCAGACGTCGGAGCCGCGGGCACAGAAGACTTTGGTAACGGTACGGAGTTGTCATCCTTTAATAACTGTACATTTCCTGACTCCGGTGGCTGTACCTCAGATAACCCACTGACTGAATTATCTTCGGTTCGTTCAGAAGTAGACAAGGCAGGATCTGGATGAGTGGGCATTGAGAAAAAGTCGGAATTTTGTTTGGCCATTTTGCGTGTTACATGGAAACTTAGAACATTTTGAGTGTTACGTGGAAAGTTAGGACGGAATTCGAGGAGTAGTCGTGACCCGATTCTCTTCTATTTCAGATTCCTATCTGCCGTAGTTAGCGAGATGATGTTTGAAGTAGAGTGGACGTGTCAGATGATGCCTCCCTTCGGTTTGGCTTTAATCACGTGATAGTGTAATAGGAAAGGCAGACGCGGGCTGAGAGTGTTCGCACATAATTAAAAGCCGTTTCTGCTGCTTTAAATTTAAAATTTTTCTTAGATTGAGAGAGAGTCGCCACCGGCGACTAGAATGAACAAACGAGTCGCAAAATAGAAAATCAAGTCGAATTGACGACCATTTTAGTCGCCATCTGGAGCCCTGAGTTCATGTGCACGATATGTGAACGTGGCCCCATGTTTAGAGTACAACCTATACCCACAAGTTCTCACAAAATAGTGCTTCTTTTGTTTTGCCACATGAACTGTAAATGTTTCCAAGTTACTCTCTGTAATTTCCATGCAGCTGACAGGCAGATGGTGCCAATTTTATGTGGTTAATGAGGCAGCAGAGATAAACACCTGGATAAGAAAATAATAGATGGAGCTATGTGTACTTTTAAATGCATTTAAAATGTTCTTGTAATGATCCAAGAGCATGTCAATGTTAAAAATGAAAAGACTGAAGATAGAAAAAGGAGCTGGGTGGTAAGAAGGAAAGGAACAATGTCAGAAGGGAAGCCGAAATGAAAACATGGTTACTTTCCTTAAACTTATGTTTGTGTGCAGTCCTCTGATGTGTTTTTAGTTGTCTGCAGAAGGCACAAAAACCACACTAATTTTATATTTCTCCTTGCCACCAATGTATTAGTTTCATTTTATTTTTATGCCTTCCTTATTTAAGAAATATAAAATGTATGCCTTAAAGAATAAAGGTTCAATTATCTGATTACTGTAGACATTGATGTCTGCTGTGTTTTGATTCAGTTTGGCTGTTATTAAGGGTGAGAATATCAAAGCTTAGGGACGACTACTTAAAACAGCACTTCCATTGTGGTGTTATAAAACAAGAACAAATATGGAATTCAGGCCTGCTGAGGCAGGAGTACATTACCCTTGTTGACAAGTAGTGAAACTGAAAAAAGGAACTGGGAATCGGCAGATGTTGTTTGTTTGTTTTTTAAATCATTGCTTGAACATTTTCAGAGTTTCCAGGACTGGGGACTTTTTAAATGCTCATGCCATTGTAAATGTGATAGAAATCAATGGGATTTTTAAAAAGTCATAATTTTTTTTTCTGGACCTGTAAATGTCTATGGGTATTAAATAATTGTAAAGGATTAATTTAATAGTTTTATATGATTTAAAAATCATCTTCAGAGTTAGCACCAAGTAAATGCAGGTGAACTCTATGTGCCACTAAGGTTAGTGCATTTTCTTTTGCACTGCCATTTGTTTTCTTTAGCAGTTTGAGACCCTTGAGCTTTTTTATCAGTAAAGTATAAGCCTATGTAATATACCAAGCAATACTGTATGCAATTCACTTTCTTTATAGAGACCACCGTGCTGTATTTATCATATTCCCTAAGCAATCTTTATCACTAATGCTTACTGATGTGGATCCATTTTTTTTATGTTTCTTATATTGCCATTGCAAGATCTCTGGAGGTGTATGTGTACTTTTGGCATCCATAAAAAAAAAAAAAAAGCAGCAGACAATACATGTGTAGTTTTGTATTTTCTCCTTCACTTCAATGCTATTGGTCCAAGGCAGCATAATGCAATTAGGGGTCATGGGAAGACCCAAGCCCATCCTCGCAGTTTCTGCCCCAAAGGAAAAACTAATCATGCCCTGGGCAACAGTCCAGCTGAGGTCCCTGCCTCACACGCATCTTACCTGGAAAACTTTTCATATGAACATGTATAGATTTTTCCAGTAATATATAGTGTTTGACACCTAAGGCAGTTGTTCTCAACCTTTCTGGTGTCATGACCCACTTTCTTCCATGTTATTGGATTTGTGACCCACTATGGGGATAGGCATCTCCTTTGGTGAATTAAGTATGATTGTTGGAGTGTTGTGTGGGAGATCCCCCATGGTGAATTAAATGCGGTCCTTTGAATGGTTATACGCTCCCCATGGTGAATCAAGTGCAATCTTCAGACCTTATGGTCCCCCTTGGTGAAGCAAATTCATCAGAGCCGGACTGAGGATCCTGTCCCCCTTCATGAATTGATCATTAAATAGAGATCAGGTGCACTTGTTGGAGTAGCGACTTATCTCAACCCACTACTATTACAAAGAGCAACTTGTGACCCATCAGTGGTTGAGAAACATTGCTCTTAGGGATGCATTCTGTTATACAACATTGTTTCTACTAGAAGGGTGCAGAAGCTTTGGCATTGGAATTTGTGTACAGTGTGTAGAACAATTGGATAATGATTTATTAATCTCCCATAATGTCACTGCTTATTTTAACTGTTTGTAAGTGGGATGACAAGTCGATGCAGTGTTTAGCACGCCTGCCTTCCAGTTTGTTTCCAAGCTCAGGTTTTCTTGTTGTTCTACTCTCTCATCCTAACAAATTCAATGTTATGTTGAGGCAACTCAGCATGGGTCTGTCGTGCATGCTTCTTAACTGTGATGTACTGGCATTCCCACTTGTATAGTTTCTAGCCTTGGACCTGATACTCCTTCATTATTTATAGTGTCTTACTAAGCACTGAATGCAGCCCCAGGATGTATATATCCAGAATCACAAAGGTGCAATTTGAAAGGTTACAAGCATGTGCAAAAGCAATGTTTCAGTTAATGTCAGTCGTCACACCCTGACTGAAAGAATGGTTTGTTTGTCTAAGCCTTGATGGCAAATCTGTTACTGGTCTTGGCCTCATGAAATGACTTGCTGCTGACCCAAAATGCAGGTGTGCTGTGCTGCAAAATAAACTGGTGATAAGTTTAAACAGTGTTACAAGCCTTCTTTCACAAGTTGAATGATCAGACCACCATTGTGTTGTTTACATGTGGGTTTCAGGGTGTCCCCCAACCCTTAGCTACTTCTCCATGTCCTTCCTTAGTCTCATCCACAGTTGCTCAAGTAAGGTCCCTTCTAGGATATGTAAGCTGGTTAGAGCTCGGGAACACCAGAAATTGGCTGAAGAGTAGAAACACGTTTTGTCCAACAAGGGAGTATGAAAAGACATTTAAATAGTGTCTAAATTATTTTTATCTACTGCAATCCCCAAGCCATAACAAAGTTTAATAGGAACTTGTCAGTTAGAGTCGCTTCATTTAACCTGTTGAACTGAATGCTCAAGAATTGCCCTAGAGAAGAGTTCAATGAAGTACCTTTGACCAAAATCATTTTTAGGATAATTTTAGCCCTGACGTAGTTTAATCTGTTTGCCTACAAGCAGGATTTGAAAAGCCAATGAACAATATGACCCATGTGCAAAACAAATAAATTCTAATGCATATTTCTGGGTTTCGGTGTGTCAAGATCTCTAACAGCACCTCAGGACTTCATTTAAGGGTAAGTATTTCCTGTTCGGAGTGCTGTCTTTTAAAGTAGTAATCTCTGTGTCCATAGATACAATCAAGGACATCCAACACAAGAAGCACATATTCAAGTGAAATTAAGGAAGACGTTCCAGTTACTTGGACTAATTATAATTTGAGAGAAATATCAGCTCAACTCCTCAAAAAGTGTTACTCAGCTCTGTGCAGGCACATATTTATAAAAAATGGAACATTGAGAAAAGACAAAACTGTTGATACAAGTTGAAGCAATAGAGTCCAAATGTAGTGCCTTGCTAGGGCAACGACATTTCAGTCATTTTTGGAATACATGGATAAAATGGCACTAATTGTGGAAAATGTGAGGCTGGAGGTGCAGCATCTGTAGCAAATGCCTGAAAAAACAGTGAAATTAGGAACTGCTACTGACTCAAACTATACAGATATCACAAGAAATATGACAAGACTGCAAATAATGGACAGATATGAGTTTTCCATAGCAAGCTAAGTGAACTTTCTAGGCAAATGCATTTAGCTTGTTGCTTTAGCTTGTTTATACTCAAGAATGGATACTCAAGAATTTAAATTTTCCACTGCCCCTTTAATCTGATTATTGACGTATAAAGTTCCTTTGTTGCTTAGTCTTCCATCTCCTCTTTTCTTTGACTTCAATAGGCTACACCATTTGACCATTTGTGGTTCCTCATTGTTGTACATGGACTCTTTGTAAATAGAGAAGACACTGATGAGCATCATATTTGCATCAGCAAACTTGGCCATTCTTGCTAAATTCATGTGTGAAGTGAAGTCATATAACTAATGAAGAAGTAGTGATGCACTTTTTTGTGTGGAATTCATGCACTTTTTTGTCTGGAAGTCATAGTCTGGATGAGAGGTGTTGCCATTCTGCTTTTCTGACACAGCTGAAAATCTGGCAAGTTAAAAGGGTGAGTTAAGAACTGGGCCTAGGACACAAAAGGCTCAGCATATACCAGAAGCCTTGCCAAGGTCAATGAACTAAGTACTTACTGTATAAACAACCAAAAAGCAGGAGTACCTGTGTAATAGTCTCAGCTACCCAAAATTATGGGATTGTGTGTTTTCCAAAACACAGGGCATAATTAATAACTAATTACAAATCAAAATGAAAGTAGGAAATGAAAGTAAAATTGAATTGTACAAGTTTCAAAATCCAAAAAAATACCTGACTCAGTGGGGAAAAAAAAACATTTTCGGTAAAATTCCCAAGGATACAAAATCATAACATCCTTTTTCCTGTCAGAAAGGAAACACATATAACAGTAATCCACCTATCAATTCATCAGAAAGCTTTAATGATAACTGTGTTGTTACAAGCAGAGTCAGAGTTGAAATATAAAATATACCAGGCTGTCCGATATACCTAACCAAATGCTAAACTTTTAGTAATTGCTTGTGGCACAAAGCATGGCCTGGCATTTAAGCAAATGTTTAAAGGGAAAAAAAAGGGCTATGTACAAATGGTGGGCGCCTCATCAGTGTGAGAGCCCTACTTAATTCATCCACATGTGAGTTAGGGTTGTGCAAAAGAAATTAAGCAGTCTGAAGATAATGGTTAATAAGTAAATATCAAAAGAAGATTTAAAAACAGTACAGGGAGAGGAAGTAGCCTGGGCCCAGGGTGTCAGAACTCCATATGGTCACCATTCTTATGAAATCCAGAGTAAATGACTGAGTGCTACTGTTGTACTTGCTTGTCAGACATATATCTGGAACCTTTTGAGATATTCCATGAGATTGCACAACAGCTTACTGTATAAACGAAATATCAGCATGAGAACAAGGAACAGGTTCATTATTGGTAAGGGTTTGGGATGGAACAGGAAACTGGATCTGGAAAGCTCATATAGACATAAAGCTTTAAATAAGTGAATGAAAATGCAAAATTGGTAATGTACTTCCAGCGGTGGGCTGGCGCCCTGCCCGGGATTTGTTTCCTGCCTTGCACCCTGTGTTGGCTGGGATTGGCTCTAGCAGACCCTGGTGACCCTGTAGTTAGGATATAGCAGGTTGGATGATGGATGGATGGTAATGCACTTCACAGCTTCTGCTTTTCTGCTGAATTCAACATTCGGTTATTGTAATTTTTCACTTTTGGTATGTTATTTTGATTGTCTGTTGAAGGTTTGAAAATTGTCTGTCTTTAACAAATCGAGTTTTCGGTGAAATAATAGAAGGAAGTACTAGTAACGATACTTGACCCCAAATCGTGCCATTGCTTTTTAATGGGTGGAATTGGCCAGTAGAAAGTATGTTGTAAAAGGTATATATTTTTCATAGGGAAAAACAGAAGGATCAAAAATGGGTACCTGGCATAGTGTTTAGCATTTATGAGCCTAATGTAACAGATGTGTGTGTGTTTTTTTTTTTATTTTTTTTTTTCATTCATTTTTTTTAAATAAAATTCTGCTGGGTAATCTTCTGAGCTTGTAGCTTTTTTTCTTTGCTTTTTAGATCTTTAACATTGTTACATATCTCTCCAGAGAGCAGTAGAGTTCCGTCCTGCTTTTCTATTCCACATGCCTGGCTCTATAGTTCTGCTTATATCCAATATTTCTATTTAGTTGAAACATTCAGTAGTTTTGGTTCCAACTGCTGTTAATTTCTGCAATAGCACTGCAGTCTTCCTTTTTATGAGCCTGTTGAGTTAGTATCCTATTAGCCATTTTTCATGCTCGTAATATAATAATAATAATAATAATAATTTAATCATAGTTGGTTTAGTAAAAAAGCTCAGTAGTGTATGTTTTCTCTCTGTTAACTTAAAAAGTTTAAGCTGTCCGTGTCGATGCTGGTCCAGTGTTATAGAGCTGTCATTGAAGACATTCTTACCTTCTCCGTAATAGTCTGGCATGGCAATTCATCTGCTAAGTCCAAACATAAACTGCAGTATGCTATTTGGGCAGCAGACAAGATTGTAGGACTGAAACTGGACTCCATTGAGGTCATGTAAACATAAAAGGTCAGGAAACAAGTGGTAAATATAAGCAATGACTACACTCACCGGGGCAGCCAAGTGATGTTTTCAATACATACACACATTTATTTAGTAGCAGAACTAAGCAGCAGGCAGATCTAATACCAATATACAATTAATCCATTTATAGATAATAATAGATCCAGATCCACACCAACATAACAGAACAAAGTTGTGTATCTCTATAGGCGAAGCCACCAAAAATCTTAGTCCATCCATTTACTGAATTTGTGTGAAAAAATTCAAAGATCACTGGGACCTTTAGGATGGACCAAAACAGTCACATTCACGGCAACTGTCAGGAACCACACTAGTTTTTTTTTAATACATGAGACAGAGAGGTGGGCTTTGATGCCTCTTCGTACCTTTGGTCACACTTTTTTTTTTTTCATTAAATATACAGGAACCATTTACTGTGCACCATTAGAATTTCTAACATTTGTTCCCTGAGATAAATTTCTTAATCAGACCTCCCTCAATGTCCTGAAATTAGACAGCTCCACACTATCATATTTTTCTTAATATCTCATGATGTTCATCACATTGCTTTTCTTGTTCTGCTTTTGCCTTCTCCTTTTCATTAATTTACTTTACATTCCTGCTTTGATTCTTTACTGCAATTCAACAGTTTCTGCATTTTATGCTGCTAATTTGTCATAGCAAAGCTTTGTGAGGACTTGCTTTGAAAGTATCCACAACTAACAAAAAAAGCCTTTTTCATACTATTCAGAAAATTACTGTTAATGGGTTGCTTTTTTTGATTTGCTGTGGTACAACTAGTTTTTATGCTGATGATCACTTCTAGTCACTTGCACTGATATAGTGCAGATTTGAGGTTTAATAACAAATGTAGTGCCTGACACTTTTGGCCATCCATTCTTAATTGAAAAATATATATTTTGCTTTAACCATGTCCATTGTGCTGGTGGTCTGGATTAGGTGATAAGTATAATAATCAGTTACTTCTTTCCTGAAAAAAGTTTAAATATTCATTTTTTTTTAAACCTGCTTTATTCAGTACAGAATGATGGGGATCTATGTGACCAAATTCTGTACAGTATATGATAACCATTCCAAGATGGAAAACTAAACCAACACAGTTCACACTCTTACACATTCCCATTCTTGAGTAATTTAAAGTCGCTGGTGTAATTGATAGCATGTCTTTGAACAGTAGGGAAAAACAGAGTCATTAAGGAAACCTACAAACATGGAGATAACTTGAAAACTACCATCAGTGTCCAAACTCTCAGATAACACCGATCCCACCGTGCTACTCCTCTTACAAATGCCACTCTTTGTTTTTTGTACTGGTGGTTCAGTGAAACTCCAGCCTATCTGTACCTCTCTAACTCTTTTAAGACAGTTGTTGACAACAGTCAACTTAAAGGGCAGAAGGTGAGTGCCAAAAAAACTTAAAAATGTTGCCAACAATGTATTTAGCTTTATCTATTAGATGGCAACAAAGACCAAAAGATCACCTGAATTCTGTACATGTGCAGCATGTTGTCAAATTCTGGCAGCTGTTTGCATCAAAAAATATCCAGCTGGGATAGGCTCCAACTTCTCCGTGACCCTACTCAGGGTAAGCAGGTTTGAAAATTGATGGATTATCTGACAGTGGATTATGTTGTGTCAGATGAGGAGTTTAAACTGTCAAAAAAATTGACAATGAGTGTACTTTTAAAAAACAGTGTCAGCAGTGCAACATGCATTGAAAAAACATGTAACAGAGCAGTGCGTGCAGTTGGTTGATTTGAATGGTATAATATGCTTCAAAAATATGAAAGAAGGCTCAAACATTTGTTGTTTGCATGTTTTATGTAGTTTTAATTAATAAAAAATTGTAACTTTTCCACAAAAATTACTGTTTCTGAAGAATTCAGTTTCTAAAGAGTTACATTGGTAGCTTTTCTTACCTGTGATATCCACTGATTTGTTCTACAGTTATAGTAGTTTGGGTGATGGCAATTTTGAAACCATTAGGGCCCGCTTATATTTGCCTTATATTCATCAGTGTTGGTCTCATTTTTACCATTTCTTGTCAGTGTATGTCGTACTCAGCAATTTTTCTGCTCATTCTACATGAGGTAGGCCAACAGATGGTTTTGGTCTGGCTTTTACTGCTACAGCTGCATATGCTGACATGGATTGAGGCTACATGTGCGTCTTTTTTTGTTTATCTATGATTTTTGTATTATTTTAAGATCTTTTTTGGGTTGATCAAAGGGATCAACTGTGTTTTCCCCTTGTGCACTTTTAATGCACTTGAGAATGAGTGGAACAATATAACAAATAGCATTCCATTGAACTTTTTTGACCATTCTTTGTCTGTTGATCAGTAAGAGTGTTTGGATTCTTTGCTTGATGGTCTTCAAGGTATAACTTATTCCTTATGGAAATTTTTTTATGTTATCTTCCATCTTTTTATTTTTAGCATTTATAGAAACAGTGTCCATTGTTTTATCTGATCATTAAGGACAGTTGGAAAACCTTTCCACAAGGCAGTGGCTGGATAGGGTAGGACTGAATTGTAATTATTTCAAAATTGAACAAAGGCCAAATGTGGTAAAGTAACTTTACAAATCAACCATTTATTTCTACCATCATTGATGTAGGCAATCTGTAATGTTTGGAATATATTTGATATTTGGGATCTTTACAAATTTGTACAATGATGATAATGTTTACATTCTCTGATTTTGACTAATATTTAAAAAATGCACATACACACCTGTATAAATCACAAACCAGTTCACCCTGATTCTGCAACTACCTGTATTAGTTATGTTGGTTTGATTTTTGTATTGTTCACATAGCTGTGTATTCCCAGGTCATTGTTTTAATTTGTCCAAATTTCAATATACTTCATAATAAGAACATCCACAGTGACTATATGTAACTGTTTAATTAGATCAGAGACCACATTGTTTCTGTCAAAGAACTTCTTTGAGCTTAAGCCATTATCTTCACTTTCAATGCATATTGCTGGTTTGATTTTCATCTATCCATTCATTTTTCAGCCTGCTCAGATACACTTGAGGGTTATGGGGACAAAAGGCCCCACACAGTGAACACTAAGCAGAAATAAACACTGGACATGATGCCAGTCCATCTAAGAGCACCTGCATGTACTTTGAGGCATTGTAAAGACTCCAGTTAATGAAACACGTTTAGGACTTGAATTAGATAAACTTGTTCATCACTGACTGTGTGATCAGACGTAGCTCCAACCCATTCACTAAATTTGCTGATGATGCCACCATCGTGGAACTGACCACCAACAATGATGAGACTGCTACCTGCTGAAGTGACAGTGCACACATTTCACTCTTGTTTTCAGCAAAATGAAGGGGGTAGTTATAGACTTCAGAAAGCAGAAAACAGGCCACAGTTCCATCTGCATCAGAGAGGATGCTCTTAAGAGTTAAGCTGCTTTAAATTTCTAGAAGTGACCATCACTGATAAATTGAAATGGGCACAACACATTTCAGCTCTTGTCAAAACTGCTCACCAGTCAGCACCTCAGTTACCTCAAACATCTAAGGACTGTTGCCATTTCTTCATCTGCTCTCTCTGACCTGCTTACTGGCTGCATCTATCATTCTTAACATTTATTATTTTGTCATTAAATCTAGTTTATTAAGTGTTACAGATGGCCTTATGTAGTCCACATATAGCAGATCTATTTATGTTGTCCAGTTTGTTATTAAAGAAATCAACAAACTCATTGGTACTAACTGGAATTGGTCCACACAACTTTAGAATTTTCTTGGCCAGGTTTTCTGTTATTTTGAACAATACCGTTATTTTCACATATTACTTTTGATTAGTAGTGGAATGCCCATTTATAAATGTTCTATTATATTATTGTTCCATTTTAAAGAATAGTTAAAATTATATATAAGAAATTTTGTTTTAAGCATTTAACTTGAATTTAGCCTTGTCAGCCCACATATTTCTTGTGATTTCTTTTTTTCTCATAGAAAATTTTTAATTCAAAGAAAAAGACAGCTAATTAATATACAGATGGTAGTTATTTCTACATATGTGTCAAGTGTTACTATAATAGTTATTTTAATATATGGAAATGTTATTGCCTTTGATACACAAGTTAAGGTAGCTGTGGTTAAAACCAGTTTGAATTAACTTTGAATCACTATTGAAAATCTTGCCAAAATATAGCCATATTGTTAGTTAAATCAATACAATGTAGTCCGTATGCCTAGTTTGGACACACAGAATCAAAAAACAAGTTTGCATTTAGTTGCAAGTTTAGTTTAGTTGCCTTTTTTTCAATATGGTTTTAAAATGAGCAATTTTAGATGAGCTATATTTATATCATTATTGGTGAACAGTGTATATATAATGAGTTCTTCAGGCCTTATGTAATGTCAAGTGTTTCAGACCTGTTATCTCCTCTTCTGTTTCAGGTTCAACAAACCCTGAAGTAATTCGAATCAGCTCTCTGCGAGATATAACATGTGAGCTTGAGCAGCATTACAGGAAGGGGTTTGTACTTGCTACTCTTCATCCAGTCGTCCTATCTGTAGGTCGAAAGCGACAGCTTCCACTCAGTCTTCTGTATCGGGCTGTACTGTCACGGCGCAGACCCAGGTAAAGAAACAACTCCATTACATATAATGTGATGCCTTTTAAAGTGCATTACTGATGTAGTTACTCACTTGCAAACATACTTAAATAACTTCTTATAGCCTGTTTCTGCACCTTGTATGACTGTAGATTGAACATCTCCACATGCTCGTTTTCTATTTGTGTTTGCTCACCCCTAGTTCTTAATGCAGATTAACCAGTGGATGCAAATGTCAGGTACATCTGTGTGTGTGTGTGTGTATATATGCCGTACATATATGTATTAAAATTGAAGCTGGCAAACTCTTCAACAAAATCTGTTTCCCATTTAGTTAAAATTAAGAATATAGCAGGAAGGTACATCAAGGGCAGTATATATCCGCTAAGAAAGAACTTTTTGACATATTGTTATTTAGAGGTCAAAAAAATATCTCCTACAATACAAAAACTAAATGCACCAAAATCTCAAAAATGATTTGTCAGATTTGATTGAAATTTGGTGTAATTAATAGATAAATGAAACTTAACTGACAAATGCTTTTTATTTGCCCTTAATACTGTACTGAGTGCACTATGCTAACGTGCCACACAGAGCTGACAGAAGACTGAAGAGAAACAGTAGCAGCCACTCAATGGCCTGTTTGAAGTGTGCCAGTGCAAATGAGGGCCACTAACAGATGAGCGGTGTAGACAAACGGCACCACCAACCAATAGGGAGGACTGATGAGAGAAGAAGTAGAGGTGTCTTAGACAAGAAAAAAAACAGGACATTGAGCTGTGAATTGGAAAAAAATGAAGAAAGAATCTCCATACAAAACTCCTGTTTTAAATTGTATATTGGTTTTGGTCCTTTAAAATGGAACCCATTTTGATTTGATATTATACCAATTCCACACCTTGTAATACGAGTAAAGGCAGATGGAGATTATTTTATTGTCTATCACTGTATGAGTACATTACAAATGTATTAGGTTTGGAAATTCGGCTTCAGATTGAAGTGAGACAGTGGGTGCTATACAAAGCTTTCTCAAATACCAGAAATTGTGACAATTATGATGAACTTATTATGATATGCATAATCCCTCAGTCTACACTACCACTTGCAAATTGTTAGCAACTTCAGACATTTTTACAAGTGTATCTGAAGTTTACAGAAATGCGGTATTATTTGCTAAATTTAGGTAAACAGTCTGTTGAAAGATTGCACTTCACAAGAACTTTATGCAGAGGTCATTTTGACTTTTACGAACTTATTACAACTGTTGATCTTGCTAAAACTCAAAGTTGTTTACACCAAACATCCCAATCAATTACCTTGTCTTGCTTATCTGATGTGACCAAATTATCTCAAAACTATAATAATAAAACATACTGTAAAAATCTAAGTGCCATACTAGATTTACATTCTATATCAGAAGAAATCAATTTTAAAACTTGATCTGTGATCAAATATGCCCAAACAATCCTGCAAGCAACTGAGTTGTAGTTGCTACATATACACAAAAAATCCAAAAAGTGAACAGATTTGAATATGTTAAATGTGCACAAAAAATCCTAAAGTGAACAGACATCCGGTTGTTAAATAAATGCATTAACATCCCGAAATTCACAGGGCTACTGGTAGTAAATACACCTTAAAACGTACTGACAGGAACACAGAAACGTCTGTTTGACATACTGATCAAAAAAAGATACTTGTCTTGACTCAAATATTGCAATGATGGGTTTAATTATAACTTAAGACATTTTTATAGGGTCCATTAAAATTAAATTTCCTCACTGTTGTGCTTTGAAATGAACTGATGAACCACTTGAAATATGTCAAAAAAGTGGAAAAATCAAGTTATTGCCATGGCCTATTAAAACATTTTCTCAGTGCTGTAAGAAAATATAATTGCGCGTTTCAAATGACATTATTTGGTGCAAAAAGAATAACTGAAGATTGTTTAATGCCAAATTATAAAGTACAAGGACGAGTGTATCACCATTGCCTTAGGAAATTTCCTGGGTGAAGCTGGGTAACACAGCTAGTACATTACTAAAATAAGACTTACTTCTCACCACACAATGTGCAAAGCAGTGTAAATCTTCATGTCAGTTTTGCTTTTTATGCTATAATAAATTCTTTAAGCCTCTGTAAATTCCTTTTGAGTTGGGAAAGACTGACTGAGGCACCACTTCTGTCTTTTTGGAGGAAAAGTTAAAATATTCAAGTCAAAATTCAGCAGACCAGACGCTTTTACGTGTTCCCAAGGCACAATGCAAACTCCGAGGTGATCGAGCTTTTTCAGTTGCAGCCCCAAAACTCTGGAACGATTTGCTGTTGTACGTTAGGCAGGCTGCTTTGCTAGCTGTCTTTTAATCCTATTTAAAAACACATTTTTACTCTCTGGCTTTTAACCCAGTATGATATGTTGGCTATCTGTATACTTTTTATTAAGAATCTCTTCAGTTCTTATGTGTTTGTGTTTCTGTTTCATTTACCCTTTGGTTTTGTGTGTCTGATATGTTGGGTTTTCTTTTTTTTAATTGTACAGCACTTTGGTCACCCTTGATGTTGTTTTTGAAGTGCTTTATAAATAAATACATAAATAAATAAAATGTCCAATAACAAAACACACGAGCGGTGTTTTGTTATTGGACTTCTGTGGTCGCCACGGATTGTCCATAACGAACACCATGTTCAAGCATAAGGGTGTTCATATGTGCACTTGGCACCAGGACACCCTAGGACTCAGTTCGATGATCGACTTTGTGGTTGTGTCATCGGACTTGCGGCCATATGTCTTGGACACTCGGGTGAAGAGAGGGGCGGAGCTGTCAACTGATCACCACCTGGTGGTGAGTTGGCTTCGATGGTGGGGGAAGATGCCAGTCAGACCTGGTAGGCCCAAACGTGTTGTGAGGGTCTGCTGGGAACGGCTGGCAGAGTCCCCTGTCAGAAGTAGCTTCAACTCCCACCTTCGGCAGAACTTCGACCACGTCCCGAGGGAGGTGGGGGACATTGAGTCCGAATGGGCCATGTTCCATGCCTCTATTGTTGAGGCGGCTGACCGGAGCTGTGGCCGTAAGGTGGTCGGTGCCTGTCGCGGCGGCAATCCCCAAACCCGTTGGTGGACACCGGCGGTGAGGGATGCCGTCAAGCTGAAGAAGGAGTCCTATAGGACCTTTTTGTCCTGTGGGTCTTTGGAGGCAGCTGATAGGTACCGGCAGGCCAAGCGGAATGCGGCTTCGGTTGTTGCTGAGGCAAAAACTCGGGCATGGGAGGAGTTTGGAGAGGCCATGGAGAACGGACGGCTTCGAGGAGATTCTGGTCCACTGTCCGGCGTCTCAGGAAGGGGAAGCAGTACAGTGTCAACACCGTATATGGTGGGGATGGTGCACTGCTGACCTCGACTCTGGACGTTGTGGGTCGGTGGGGGGAGTACTTCGAAGACCTCCTCAATCCCACTAACATGCCTTCCAATGAGGAAGCAGAGCCTGGGGACTCTGAGGTGGGCTCTCCCATCTCTGGGACTGAAGTCACCGAGGTGGTCAAAAAACTCCTTGGTGGCAGGTGCCCGGGGGTGGATGAGATACGCCCGGAGTTCCTTAAGGCTCTGGATGTTGTAGGACTGTCTTGGTTGACACGTCTCTGCAACATCGCATGGACATCGGGGACAGTGCCTCTGGATTGGCAGACTGGGGTGGTGGTCCCCCTCTTTAAAAAGGGGGACCGGAGGGTGTGTTCCAACTATAGAAGGATCACACTCCTCAGCCTCCCTGGAAAAGTCTATTCGGGGGTTCTGGAGGGGAGGGTCCGTCGGATAGTCGAACCTCGGATTCAGGAGGAACAGTGTAGTTTTCGTCCTGGTTGCGGAACAGTGGACCAGCTCTACACCCTTAGCAGAGTCCTGGAGGGTGCATGGGAGTTTGCCCAACCAGTCTACATGTGCTTTGTGGACTTGGAAAAGGCGTTCGACCGTGTCCCTCGGGGAGTCCTGTGGGGTGTGCTCCGGGAGTATGGGGTACTGGACCCCCTGATAAGAGCTGTTCAGTCCCTGTACAACGGGTGTCAGAGCTTGGTCCGCATTGCCGGCAGTAAGTCGAGCCCGTTTCCAGTGAGAGTTGGACTCCGCCAGGGCTGCCCTTTGTCACCGATTCTGTTCATAACTTTTATGGACAGAATTTCTAGGCGCAGCCAGGGTGTTGAAGGGGTCCGGTTTGGTGGACTCAGGATTGGGTCACTGCTTTTTGCAGATGATGTTGTCCTGTTTGCTTCATCAGGCCGTGATCTTCAGCTCTCTCTGGAGCGGTTCGCAGCTGAGCGTGAAGCGGCTGGGATGAGAATCAGCACCTCCAAATCCGAGACCATGGTCCTCAGCCGGAAAAGGGTGGAGTGCCCTCTCAGGGTTGGGGGCGAGATCCTGCTCCAAGTAGAGGAGTTTAAGTATCTCGGGGTCTTGTTCACGAGTGAGGGAAGAATGGATCGTGAGATCGACAGGCGGATCGGTGCGGCATCCGCAGTGATGCGGACTCTGCATCGGTCTGTCGTGGTGAAAAAAGAGCTGAGCCGTAAGGCAAAGCTCTCAATTTACCAGTCGATCTACGTTCCTACCCTCACCTATGGTCATGAGCTATGGGTAGTGACCGAAAGAACGAGATCGCGAATACAAGCGGCTGAAATGAGTTTACTCCGCAGGGTGTCTGGGCTTTCCCTTAAAGATAGGGTGAGGAGCTCAGTCATCCGGGAGGGGCTCAGAGTAGAGCCGCTGCTCCTCCGCATCGAGAGGAGTCAGATGAGGTGGCTCGGGCATCTGATCAGGATGCCTCCTGGACGCCTCCCTGGTGAGGTGTTCCGGGCACGTCCAACTGGGAGGAGGCCCCGGGGAAGACCCAGGACACGCTGGAGGGACTATGTCTCCCGGCTGGCCTGGGAACGCCTTGGGATTCTCCCGGAAGAGCTGGAAGAAGTGGCCGGGGAGAGGGAAGTCTGGACTTCTCTCCTTAAGCTGCTACCCCCGCGACCCGACCTCGGATAAGCGGAAGAGGATGGATGGATGGATGGATAAATAAAATGTACTAGATAAAAACAAGCAGCTGCAATATCAAAGACTTTCTGTTAAAGGGCATACTGAAAGTGTACCAAGCTTACAGTATACCAAAATTCATCACATTGAGAATAATATTTGTACAGTAGACCTGGGCTGTTTATGCTCTTTTTTTCTGTCTGAATTTGAATGGTAGACATGGGAATGTCTCCCAATAATGCTGGTCATTCTTTTGTTATTTCCAGCAGAAAGCAGCATGTAAGAAGTGGTTGTTCCACAAGTTACTTTTATAAATACTATGGCAAGCTTGACAGAATGCAGCAAAGAGAAAAAAGCAACTTTTTGGTTTAATTAAGTTTAAAAGTACAGTTCTAAACTCATAAAATCTGTTTATTATAGAAACAGATTCTGATGAAGAACTAGAAAGGAAAGAAAAGTTAGGTGTGGTAATACTGGTGACATATTAATTATTAAAACAGAAACGTGTTTTCCCACTGCTTTTATTCATTTTTTTTATACTTCTTGTTTTAAGCACTTTGGTTGCAGTGACTAGTGAGGATGGCTAATAAGCCACTACAC
This sequence comes from Polypterus bichir lapradei, assembly GCA_026402145.1. Lineage (NCBI taxonomy): Eukaryota > Metazoa > Chordata > Cladistia > Polypteriformes > Polypteridae > Polypterus > Polypterus bichir. The sequence goes on from JANRMT010062815.1 coordinate 26,407,974, forward strand.
CTGTCAGTCCATTACTGGTTCAACTGTTTGATTTTGAGTATTGGAACTGATTAAGGGCTTTACAGTGGAGTATTAAAACTGGTTATCCGGTTTACATTTGAGTGTCAAAAATGATTACATTTCCAGTTTTTGAGCTAATCATGGGGTACCCTTTAAAATACCGGATCTGATTATGATGTTGAAGTGTATATCAGGGCATTAGAACTGATTGTTGAGTTTACAGTATTGAAACATAACGTTGACAGTTTTTAAAAAGTCTGCAGGAGAAACATTTGAGCATAGCTTTTCAGATGAAGGATCATGTGTCAAACATCTTATTTTCTTGGAGTTGAAGGCTTAAATTTTTTTTTCATAAGTTTGTGGAGTGGTCATGGTAGGGGACATTCAAAAGCAGCTGCTTGCTTACAGTTCATTATGCATGGTGTTATCTTTTTGAATTGCAACATGCCAAAATGTTTCAAACAAAAGATTTACAACGTCAGGTGTGCACATACTTTCTGCTGTTGCTACATGGAGATTTTTTGGCTGCTTTAAACAGACCGCTACAGTAACAGCTGTTCTTATACTTAAATAACAAGAAACTGAATTTGAAACCAGTCACAACATGCCATCCAGATTGCAGTGTACTTTCTCATGTTCTGCACAGAATCCAGGACCTATGGTTGCAGTACACGTTGGTTAAAGACAGCTGCTCTTAATTGGGTTAACCAGTTGTCTCCAGGAGCTCAGGTGTGCATCCTGTTTTCCCGCTGGATGATTTCCATAAATTGGAGGGCAGCAAACGCATACTGGGGTAACAGAATATGGGAGATAGCACCCTGAAGTAAGTAAAGGGTTTTCAGCAAGGTTATCTGAGGAGCTGCACTTTAATTGGATACACCTCCAACCCTGTATGGTGGATTTATTAATTTGTTTGTAAGTTATTAAACCTGCAGCTTAAAATACAAAAAAAAAAAAAAACAGACACAATTAAAACACTAACTCTTTGACTACCTGTAATCTGCTCTGAGTACTCATTGTAGGACTGCTTGTTATAATGTAAATCTCCATTTTTGAGTTTGTCTTTTTTGACAAATCACACAGAGGTTCATAGGGTAGCAGAAAGGACAGGCAAAAAAATATTTCTGCACGATATGCATACAAATAATTTTGGATACAAACAGGGCAGTTTACATTACAATACATTCCAGGGAATGTTGTCTGAGTTTCACTTTTTTTTTTTTTTTAAACAATAGATTCTCTTGTACCATTTACAGAAGTAGCATCATCTTCTTCTGTTGATATTCCCATTTTTATATGGGATTGATACTTGTTTTGCAGGTTTTGGCATGATTTTTATGGCCGGATTCCTTTCCTGACTCCAACCCTCCCCATTGCATGATGTCCTTATTTGGCAAATGATTTGTCTAATTTTTTCATTCTTATTGTATTTCACCAGGAATGCAGTCAAACAGATAAAGGATTGTGTGGCATGTTGGGTACATACATACTATAATATTTAAAAAAAAAAAAAAATGCAGTACCGTGAAAATCAAATATATATACACACACATCTCTGAATGTATACCAGTCTGTATAAATATTACCCTCTTTTGGCTTATGGTACCACTGAATCCTGAGCCGCCATATCCAAGTAAAGACACATGGTAGCTCCCCACTTGTCTGCCTTTAACGATATAACCAGGACAAAGCAGGAACTCTCTGCTGACTTGTAAAGCGTTCTGCCAGTATAACACTGCCTTCCTTTCATTTTGGTGCCCTCAGAAGTTACAGTTATCCCCCGCCTACCGCTGAAGTTATGTTCCAGACCCATCAGCGATAGGTGAAAATCCGCGATATAGAAAGACCATATAAATAAACATTTTTTTTTTTTTTTTTATAGTTTAAGCCTTAAAATATCCCTCCCACACCCTTTAAACACATGTAAACTTATTTAAACACACTTTGTAAACACATATGATATGTGGATGTTGGGCTAAGGATGTGAGTAACTCTCTCTATTATAAAACATTTTAACGTCACACAAGACAAGGCAGTGAGACAGAAGAACAGCTGCTGTACAGGCTTTTAAATGATCGACGCGCAGAGCGACAAGCAGAACAGGCATCTTGGCAGAAGCAGCACAAAGCCAGTAGCTGATCCGTCCACTTCTGCTTAGCGTGCGTTCATCTTCGCCCCTTCACAACACAAGCAAGAGAGACGCAAAGTGGCAGGAACATAGCGCGCCTCCGGGGGGGTTGAACGACGTGATCGAGACCAGATCATCTCGAAGAAACACTTTGACAATACGGAAGACTAGACATTACAACCTTAGGAAGCAAAACCTGTGAGACAGTGACTTTTGCACGTCACGCCCTTCTTACAAACAATTTAAAACAAGTTCACTGACATCTAACCTAGCAGTTGTTGGAAGGCAGACAAACTTCAGGTGCTCCCAGCTCTTAAAACAACGACATGCAGAACACGCAGCTTGCATGCGTTCAGACCCCACACCGAACCCAACAGACTGCTAGCGACAGAGACGCGAAGTGGCAAACGGACAGCTGCTATACAGCCTTTTAAGTGATTGATGCAAAGCGCGAGAAGCGCAACACACAGCTGGCCAGTAGCAGCAGCAAGACACCAGCTGTACCGATCACATCTATTTAGCGTGTGTTCAGACCTCCCCCCCCTTCACAACGTGAGCAGCATTATAAGTCCCGCGAGAAAGAGGTTTAACCATGCCTGGGGCAGGAAATAAAGGACAAATCTTGTTTTTACGAAAGTTTTAAAGTAAAAATGAAAATAATGCATATGTAACAATTCCCATGAAAATAACAAACTCTTTATATTGTTTATCCGGTAAACCAAACCCGGGGGTGGGTGAGCAAAGCAAGCAGGGAGTAGAGCCCCCTAGTAATAATAATAATATTAATAAATCTGTGATGTAGCGGGGGCATGATAGCTGAACCACGATAAAGCGGGGGATCACTGTACAGAACTGCTTATGGTGTATTATTTAAACTAACATAGCTTACTGCAACCTTGAGGTTCCCACTTAGTTTTATTACTTGAAGGTGCTCTACAGTCACAAGCATGTTTAATAGTGCAGAATGTGAAGGGTCTCAGTTCTGTGTTGTCCTTTGCCCTTTCAGTTCTGACAATAGGTTATCCTCTGAGCATTCTCTTAATATAAACAGCATAGATATTATATGTTATGTTTCTCTGTTATAATAAAAAAAATCCTGCGACGAGATGAGACTTTTTGGAATATTTTTTCAAGTCACTCCGTCCTCTCAATCATTTTGAACCATGCACACAGTAATCTCACCTCTCATTCATGTGAATGCTTTTGACAGACACATTTTCTGCTCTCTTAGCGCTTTATAAATTTTAACGTTTTTCTCACTTTAAGTTCCCAATTAAAGAAGACTTATTATGTCCAAATCTTATTGAAGAATTTCATCACAAAGGGTTGTCAACAGAAAAAATGAGTACACAGCACAGAGAAACAAAGTCAAACGAATTAACACCAAAAATGTGGATCGGTTACAGACTGTTGAAACAGTTGGTGGTGATCGTGCGGAAGATGAAAACATCAACTTAAATATTCCGAAGAATAACTACAACCGTTAACACCATCCAGTCTTCCACCGCACAAATTACTGTAGAAAGAAGAATGTATCCAAGAAAGGTAATGTAGTATATCTTCTCTGGATAACATTACGCAACAAAGGAGATCTTGATGTGCCATTCGTATTAAAACGTTAAAAGTTTCCCGTTAGAATAGCTTTTGCAAAGATAATTAACAAAACTAAGAGCCAAACATTCGAAAAGGTTGTTTTATTTAATAGAGAGAAAGAAACGAAATTCAATTACAGGTAGTTATACGTTGCGTTGTCACGATAAAAGTCCAAACATAGAATCAAAATTCAATGCGATATTGACGAAAATATAATTTAAAAATTGTTTTTACTGAAGTTTTACAGTAAAAGTGTAAGTTTAAAAAGTATTTGCGTGTTAATTTCAAAGCCAAACAGAACAAAATTGTATTATGCAACGAATAACTCTTAATGCAACATGAAACATAATTTACTTTCAAATTATTGCATTTTACTCTTTTTTAATATGGTTAATTACTCGCTGTAATGTAAAATAGTTCTATTATACATATGTAACAATTCCCATGAAAATAAAAATCTGTTTTAATTGTACAACCGCATCCCCATATAGGAGCAACAGAACGGCAAAGAGGCTAGCGCGTAGCGCAAGCACAGGGGTTGGCGAGCGAAGCGAGCAGGAGGCAAAAGCCCCCTACTTTATAATATACTGTAGATAGACAGTACTTTATTTGGCCCTAGGGGAAATTTTGTCTTTTTACAGAAACTCTTTAAATATACTTTTATATGTGGTAGATATTCATATATACAGTGTGTGTATGTATATGCATTCTCTGCATAAAATATAATCTGGCAGTGGTTCTACGATTAGTTGATGGACAGATATTGTTTTTCATTTATGTTAATTAGTTTCTTTTCTGATTTTGATCCTCATATGTGATAGTTCTGTATTTAGTGAGTGATATAATTTGTTCTTGAATTTTGCCTTGTAGTTTGTACTGTAATGTTGTATTTCTGAGGTAGCAATGATAGATTGGCCATTGAGCTTTGTGAAGAGGGATACTTGTGTTCTGTTTTCGGTATTCGGTACTCAAATGTGGCAATTGGTGCCATGGCCCACCTGCCAAGTTGTTTGCCTGCCTATGGTAAAGTCATCCCTGATGGAGGATCACAGGAATCGTGGGAAAAAGGGGTCCTTTCATCGGATTGGCTGGCCGAGCAACGTTTCAGCCGTGGAATGGCCAAATGGGGAGGCTGCTTGATGGATGAGGTCTCCAGGACTCTAAAAATATCCAAATCTTATTATGTGATATCATCTACAGTTAAATTCTGCTCCGTGCTTCTAAAATTTGTATTATTATGCTGTATTAAGGATTTGTTCTGTTCTGTGTATTGTATTGTATTGACCCCCTTCTTTTGACACCCACTGCACGCCCAACCTACCTGGAAAGGGGTCTCTCTTTGAACTGCCTTTCCCAAGGTTTCTTCCATTTTTCCCTACAAGGTTTTTTTTTTTGGGAGTTTTTCCTTGTCTTCTTAGTGAGTCAAGGCTGGGGGGCTGTCAAGAGGCAGGGCCTGTTAAAGCCCATTGCAGCACTTCCTGTGTGATTTTGGGCTATACAAAAATAAACTGTATTGTATTGTATTGTATATTGTATTTACCCCATTTTTTTGAAACCATTAAATGCCCAACCTTTTGAGACTGAGGGGGGCAGGGGACTCTCAAAAATTAGGGCCTGTTAAAGCTCATTGAGGCATTCCTTGCTAGATTTTGGGCTATACAAGAAATAAATTACTATTGTTATTGTTCTACACTGAAGTCACACTGTCACAGTGGGTGTGACGGGTAGAACGAGAACAACAATGTAAAGGGCACATATTACTCTGTGTCTCTTATGTGCAAGAATGATTTGAAAATTCACGTGTGTGTGAAGTATAACTCAGTTTTTAAGCACCACTCCCCTTAGCTTCTAGAGATTACAGATTACTGTGTTTCCCTGAAAATAAGACCGGTTCTTATATTAATTTTTGCTCCAAAAGATGCATTAGGGCTTATTTTCAGGGGATGTCTTATATTTATTCATGTACAACAATATACATTTATCCAAATACTCTCCACATTCAAACCCTGAATTCCATCCTGAATTTCTTGCCACTCCAGCCGCTTTTAGGTTCCTCCTTAATCGATGTGTGTGCTTCGATGTTTGATGAATGGCTCGATGTGGTGAAGCAAAATGCCAACATACAAGTGTATTCATGTTGCTTTGATATTCAAGCATTGCATATTCCCCAAAGTAATGACACGATATATTTTAAAAGTCTCGCATACCATCTTTTGTGCTGTCTTTTTTTTTTTTTTTTTTTTTCTGCACCTTCACACTACCATCAGAATGTACGGAGGCATATTTGAGCCACACAGAAAAAAAATAAGGACACGATGAAAATGCCTATTTTGTGATTAAAGTGGAAATTTTGGCTTTAAACTCGAAATGCCCATTTTACCTCGTAGTTTAATTTATCATTAAAGCAGACTGTCGTAAACATCATCTTAAAATCGACCCAGTTGTTAAGTCGCTACACACTTCTGGGGCTTCCTCCTGACTGCCGCAGCAAGCAGCATCACCACAGAGAACACATTAAATTTATAATATTCCAGCTCTCTGCACATTTAGAATTCATAGATTTATACTTGATATCACTTTCATGATCAAATGCATTAAAATATGTATGTTATATTTTACAGATAAATCGTTACCTTTGTTTAAATAATGAATACTGTTAATAGTTACACATATGGGTTGGCACGGTGGCAGAGCGCTAGCACTGCTGTCTCGCAGGGTGTCACGTCCCTTTTGATCCCTGCCTGGAGTTTGCATGTTTTCCTGCTGGGTTTCCACAGTGTGCTCAGTTTTCCATCCAAAGACAGGAAGGTTTGGGGATTTGATGAAGCTACAATGACGTTAGTGTATGTGTGTGCTTGTGTTCACCTTGTGATGAGCTGATGCCCCGTCCAGGGATTTTGTTTCAGTGTTGCGCTGATGCTGCTGGAATGGGCGCATCCCCGATTTGATGGCTGTAATCATTAAACATCCTTTTCAGAGATATTGTGTGAAGGTGTCCTTGAAATTTAATGGATGTTTCGGGCACACACGTCGCATCGCGTGAAGTATAATCCTGGCCTTGAAAGCCTTATTTTTCAGCTGACAATCTTGACTAGGGCTTATTTTTGGGGTAGGGCTTATATTACAGAGCAGCCTGAAAATCATGCTAGGGCTTATTTTCGTGGAAACACGGTAGAAAAAACACACAACAACTACCTTCTGCAGTCTTAAGGGAATGTTGACTTCAATCACAACAAAACTCCATAATGCAGCCTGTATTCAAAAAGGAAGGCTATCCATCTCATTAATGAAAGCTTTTCCAGGCAGTGCAGTATATGAATAGTTGCTCTCTTGTCACAAGCATTTTTAAAGTACGGAATGTGCAAGGTCTTTGATTAAAGTGGTCTGGTACTCACTGGTACTCCATACTGGCATGTCTACATTACATTTTGGTGTTTGTAGTACCAGGAGTTTTTCCAGAATACTGTATTGACAGTGTTTGAAGTTAAGCAGTAGCATACTGCTTGTATGCAGTGTAAGCACTTTTACTTTTTGAAGTATGGTTACTTTTTGTTTTAAGTACTCTGTATCAGAACTTCTGATAACCTTTCAGTAGTATAATGCCACACCAGCAGCTCTCTCCTGGGAATTGTAGTGAGTTGGAAATGGTCTCCTACCTAAAATCTCTCTGGGTTCTAACTTCTGTACATATGCTAGGAAAAGGCTTCTTCTATTACTGAAGAAGCTGAAACTTCTAGAGCGGTTTTTCACAACTTTAATGGTGTCATGTGCCTGTTTTTCTCATGCCAGGTTTGGGACTGAGTTGGGGAGTGGGGTGGCTAGAGTGAGGGTTGGGGAGGTTATTTAGGATTGGTCGTTATCCACCTGTAACCTGGGTTTCATTAGGGGTTCTGTGTGGTCTGCAGTTTGGGAAAACTGATATAGAGTTTCTTCTCCCCTGCACTACACTGCTACACTACTACACTACAACCACTGAACCGGCTGCTCCTTGAAGTTACCTAAAAATATCATGCCAAAATAAATAACCCCTTACTTACAAAGCCTTGACCTGGCTCTCGCACAAGAGACGTGTAATAAAGTGGTTCTAATTAATTGACTTTAAAGTATATATTAAACAATTAACAAACAACTAACGTGTACAGAAAAGCCCACCTCAGTAACCCCAACAGCCTTAGATGGTTAGCTAACTAAACCCAATAAAACACTAAGTACAAAATGATCAATGATAAACATGACAATACAAAGTCCAGAGACAGTTCAGTTCCAGATGCAGATTGGAAGTGATAAACGGTAGGAGGTCCCATGTTACAGCTTTCTGTACAATATGTAAAATATTGTCCTACTATAGTGGGGTGATTGTGAAGAATAGCAGGCATTGAAAGCACTCCACAGGCAAAGACATTTACCAACTCAGACGAGACCATAAGAACACCAGGATAAGGGCAAGAAGGTAAATCCAGAAAATCCTCAGATAGATAGAGAAAGAAAGATAGATACTTTATTAACCCCAAGTCGAAATTGACATACTCCAGCAGCAGCATACTGATAAAGAATAACATTAATTTAAAAAGTGATAAAAATGCAGGTAAAACAGACAATAACTATGTATAATGTTAACATTTACCCCTCCCGGGTGGAACTGAAGAGTCGCATAGTGTGGGGGAGGAACGATCTCCTCAGTCTGTCACTGAAGCTGCTCCTCTGTCTGGAGATGATCCTGTTCAGTGGAGGCAGTGGATTTTCAATTATTGACGGGAGCCTGCTCAGTGCCCATCGCTCTGCCACGGATGTGAAACTGTCCAGCTCCGTGTTTACAATAGAGCCTGCCTTCCTCACCAGTTTGTCCAGGCGTGAGGCATCCCTCTTCTTTATGCTGCCTCCCCAGCACACCGCCGCGTAGAAGAGGGCGCTCACCACAACTGTCTGATAAAACATCTGCAGCATCTTAATGCAGATGTTGAAGGACACCAGCCTTCTAAGGAGGCTGTATTTGTCATCTGATATTGAGGTGATGTGTTGAAACGCATGACACAGACTATTTTTATTTCAGCTTCTTCTAGGCTCACCTTTAAAGTCCTTGCCATTTCTTATTTTTCCCAGCAACTCCAGTGGCAACACCCAACACTGCCCAATCGCAAAGTACTACCAGGACTGCTAGGATTTGTAGTCCATTTAAGTAGTGCTGCTACACATCCATTGTTGTTTCACTAATAATTCATAGTTGTTGTTGTTGTTGTTAATTGCTGATTCATACACCTGATCTTTACAGGGCATGCTTCTGGTTTTACTGAGTACTACTGAAAGTTAAAACTGGATAAATGGGCCTTCATCCTCATAGTCAGTCATGCATGCGCCACATTGAGTGTGACCAAGCAGGTGATACCTGTTCAATAAAAAGCTTATAGTCACATGTAAATAATTTAAAGCCTTTCTGATCAACAATTTATCTGATTGCACCCTTTCTTTGTGTTAATGCTTCAGAATATTATGTCTTGAGCATGGCAAAGGCTCTATATAAATACATGTATTATTGTTATGCTAATATGATATTTTGAGGAGGCAAGGAATGGCATTATGGGTATCACAGGTGTACAGTGTTTTTGAGTAAGTGCTCACTGTGTAAAGGCAATTTGCACTTATTCTTCTTAGTTGATTTGTTTCAGCTCTTTTAACCTGTTTAAGATGTTCTCATTTTTGCTTGATTCAGTGTGGAGTTTTCTGGTCTTTCTGTTGCAGCATGACTTTTCTTGTATAGTTTGTTGACTTGTGTGAATGTTCTAGTTGAGTTTGCCATGTTCTTTAATGAACATGCACCCCATCCTCTGACTTCTGCCACTTACTCTTTGGGTCTACACAGCTTTGATCTAGATAAGAGTGCTGTCAGATGTCATGGTTATCCAAGTACAGGACCTTTCTTTTCCTTCTGATGACTGGTTAATGTGGCCTTAAAAAGAAGGCTCTTGTACAGAATTTGTTCTTGCTGCACCATTGTATATCAGGATTTGAACAAACTTAAGAAGATGGCACAGCATATCGACAATTGATATAATACAGAGTTAAAGGTGTAAGTGGTTCAAGAAGCTTTGCATAATACTGTTTATACGAGTATTATAATACAGGGTTTTGACTTCAGACTAGCATTTTTCCATGCATTTCTACTAAGTGATGTACTTCCAAAGTGTATTTGATTGTCTTTACTTTTTTTTTTTTATATATATATATAAAACAAGATGTGGTCATTTGAGTGTGTGTGTGTATATATATATATATATATATATATATATATTCATATACATACACACACACACACACAATTTATTATCAGCTCCCTGGACAGTGACACAAGTGCAAAACCACCACAGACTTTTTCTTTTTTTCCCTTGTGGGAAAACGTCTTTCCCATTCCTCACAAGTGTAACACAGTCCCAGCAATACTGCTGAGTCCCTTCTCTCACTCTCTCCAGTATGTGAAGTATAATTGAAAAAGAAATTCTCGCAAAAAATATATGTGGTGTATTCATAGCATCCATATAGCATGATGATTGATTTAAAAAAATTAATTACTTTGCCCATGTAAGTTGAATCAACAGGATGAAAAGTATAGAAAAGAGCAACTTGTATATTAACAAAAAGATAAAGAAGTTTGAAAAAATGATTTATGAACTTCTGCTATGATAACTTTACCAAAGTTTGCCTAATTTAATTCTGAGCATTTCTGAAATCTCCTGAGACCACTGACATCTCTTTTGTTTCTTCTTTGTGTTCTCTTCACATATGGATAAACAGCTCAAAATATGCTGCCTCTGCAGGCCCAGGTACTCCACGATTGCTGATAGAGGAATGGCCACTTCCTGGTGAGACCCTTACAAGTGAAGTGGCCAGTTGTCTTCTTGACAAGGTAGGATTCCTACCTGACATGACCATTTGTGTTTATTGTTAAAGAAGCAAAGCCTACAGTGATTAGAGGGTTAAAGACAAATGACCTTAGTGAATCCTGACAATGAGATGACTGCTTCTATACATACTAGTTAGAATTGTCGAATCATAGATATATTTTCAACTAAAATATCCTCTGACTACACAAATATCATGTAGAGTTCAGACGGTTAAAATAAAAAATAATTGTATGTTATCATAATGCTAGATGAGAATCCTCCATCTTATATTTAACTGGTGCCAGTTGCCAAAACTCAGACAACTAGAATTTGCCAAGTTTTTATTGTGGTAGCTACCAGTGGGTGAGAGTGGAAAGAACTTGAACAATGTTTTTGTTGTATACTGAGTAGCAAATGAGCAGTAACCCAACATTTCTTCCAAACATCTTAATGTGAAATGCATATGAATAGTGTGGAATCACACTTCTATAAACATCCATAATCTGTAAATGCATCAGAGTATCATCACCATATTCTCTTTTCTATATGAGTGATCATTTCCTTATCTTTTCCTTATGTAAATATACTGAAACCTGTGAAACAAAGTTGACTTTGTAATGATGGCCACAATGTCTGGGGTACAGTGAAATACTAAAGTCTGCTCATTATTATTTTTACTTTTTTAGCATTATGTACAAACGTTTGTGGAAATGGGTGATAGCGCTGTTGCCTCATAACAAGGAGACTGGGTTTGTGTCCCGGGTGCTCCATGTATGGAGTGTGCACATTCTCCCTTTGTTCCCATGGGTTTCTTATTCTAAAAAAAAAAAAGGGTCAGGTAAATTGTCATTCTTAAATTAACCCCAAGTATAAGTGTGTGTGTGTCTGTGTCTCTCACCCTGCGATGGACTGGTGCTCTGTGCAGGGGGTGTTCTTTCCTTGCACCCAGTGATTGTTGGTCTGGCTCCAGCTGTCCTGGCTCCAGCTGTCCTATGGCCCTGTCCTGAATTAGCTGGTTAAAAAAAACTGATGGATTAGTGGTACTTGCCCTTCACCAGGGGCTCTCTAACACTCATAAGTTTAGCTGAACACTAAATCCATGGAATCATAATGAAAAGCGAAAACAATTCAACTTAATATTAAAGACTTTTTTAAATGAAATTATAAAGAAAGCATAAATTATTCAGTTAGCTGCCGTATATGTCATTAATAAGCTGATAGTTCACATGGTTTATGCAGCCTACATGTTAGCAGCTGTGGTAGAAATCAACATCTTAAAGAAACTTATCCTCTAACAGGACAAATCAATAATCATGCAGGAAAAAATTGTCTATCTGCGTCATTTATTATTCTTCAGCTAATGCTTGAACAGGGAACATTCTTTCATAACATAATCAGAATGGTCAAATATTACAGGCGTAGGTCTATTTTATGAGCAGGGCATACATTTACTCTGGTTGGTTCATTGGTTTACACCCAAATGATCCATATAAAATTAATATTCTGGTTTCTTATACCTTTTGGGTTGAGCCACTACCCTTGAAATTTCTGTGACTCTAACAACTGTCCAGTTTGGTTGTTCACATGACATCTGCTGACTTCTTAGTAATCTATTAGTCATCTTTAGTACATTTTGTGTGTTATATTTTTATCTCTATTGTTCACTTGACCTTTATCTAGTTTTCCTGACATGCCTGAACAGGTTTCTGACATGTATTAACCCTTTGTTATTTATTTAAGATGAATGCTATATTACCCTAAAATTATTCTTCCACACAGCTTCAGGTCTTTATTTAAAGAATTAAACCATAATAGTTAAAATATTTAGTTAGGGCTTATCAAAAGTAAATACATGCAAACAAAGTAAAACCTATTATCTTGTATAAAATCTGCATATTTCGCTAAAGTCAGTAGTTTTGCCAGATGTTTGTAACTAATATTTAGGTCTGTTCATACGATAGGTATATACATATACTGAATTGTGCCAGGCATCATCATCTTCTTTCAGCTGCTCCCGTTAGGGGTTACCACAGCGGATTATCCAAAATTGTTGTCTGCATAATTTTACACCGGATGCCCTTCCTGACATAACCCTCCCCATTTATCCGGGCTTGGAACCTGTACAAAGAAACACACTGGTTTGTGCATAAAGTCTCATAATATGTGTTGCTGTAACTAATGTATAATACATACAGCAGAATGTTTTCCTTTCGTTCTCTTAATATGAAGTGCTTCACTTCTGTTTTACATAGTTGATTTTCAGTACTGAATTTGTATATTCTGTATTCTAACCCATTTTAGGTCAATATATGTGGCCAGCGTGGAATGAGGTTCCTTGGCTTTGTGCCGCAGCAAAGCAAGGGTACATCACAGACATGCAATGGAGGTGTACCAAGCCCTAAGCCAAGTAGCCGTGGGTCACCAAATGGTCAGTCTTCTGAGAGTGGTATTGAGGATGACCCTCTGCAGGAAAATGGTGCCATTCTGGAGGGAGGTTTAAGCGGACGCACACTAAACAGGACTGATGGTAGGTATTGAATGGTTGGCATTTACAGTTTTGCTTGAAAGTTTTTGGACCCTTTAGAATATTCTATTTTTCTGCATAAATACAGTGCATCCGGAAAGTATTCACAGCGCCTAACGTTTTCCACATTTTGTTATGTTACAGCCTTATTCCAAAATGGATTAAATTCATTTTTTTCCTCAGAATTCAACACACAACACCCCATAATGACAACATGAAAAAAGTATACTTGAGGTTTTTGCAAATTTATTAAAAATAAAAAAATTGAGAAAGCACATGTACATAAGTATTCACAGCCTTTGCCATGAAGCTCAAAATTGAGCTCAGGTGCATCCTGGTTCCCCTGATCATCCTTGAGATGTTTCTGCAGCTTAATTGGAGTCCACCTGTGGTAAATTCAGTTGATTGGACATGATTTGGAAAGGCACACACCTGTCTATATAAGGTCCCACAGTTGACAGTTCATGTTAGAGCACAAACCAAGCATGAAGTCAAAGGAATTGTCTGTAGACCTCCTAGACAGGATTGTCTCAAGGCACAAATCTGGGGAAGGCTACAGAAAAGCTTCTGCTGCTTTGAAGGTCCCAATGAGCACAATGGCCTCCATCATCCGTAAATGGAAGAAGTTCGAAACCAGCAGGATTCTTCCTAGAGCTGGCCAGCCATCTAAACTGAGCGATCGGGGGAGAAGGGCCTTAGTCAGGGAGGTGACCAAGAACCCGATGGTCACTCTGTCAGAGCTCCAGAGGTCCTCTGTGGAGAGAGGAGAACCTTCCAGAAGGACAACCATCTCTGTAGCAATCCACCAATCAGGCCAGTATGGTAGAGTGGCCAGATGGAAGCCACTCTTTAGTGAAAGGCACATGGCAGCCCGACTAGAGTTTGCCAAAAGGCACCTGAAGGACTCTCAGACCATGAGAAACAAAATCCTCTGGTCTGATGAGACAAAGATTGAACTCTTTGGTGTGAATCCCAGGCGTCATTTTTGGAGGAAACCAGGGACCGCTCATCACCAGGCCAATACCATCCCTACAGTGAAGCATGGTGATGGGAGCATCATGCTGTGGGGATGTTTTTCAGCGGCAGGAACTGGGAGACTAGTCAGGATAAAGGGAAAGATGACTGCAGCAATGTACAGAGACATCCTGGATGAAAACCTGCTCCAGAGCACTCTTGACCTTTTCAGCAGGATAACGACCCTAAGCACACAGCCAAGATATCAAAGGAGTGGCTTCAGGACAACTCTGTGAATGTCCTTGAGTGGCCCAGCCAGAGCCCAGACTTGAATCCGATTGAACATCTCTGGAGAGATCTTAAAATGGCTGTGCACCGACGCTTCCCATCCAACCTGATGGAGCTTGAGAGGTGCTGCAAAGAGGAATGGGCGAAACTGGCCAAGGATAGGTGTGCCAAGCTTGTGGCATCATATTCAAAAAGACTTGAGGCTGTATTTGCTGCCAAAGGTGCATCAACAAAGTATTGAGCAAAGGCTGTGAATACTTATGTACATGTGATTTCTCAGTTTTTTTATTTTTAATAAATTTGCAAAAACCTCAAGTAAACTTTTTTCATGTTGTCATTATGGGGTGTTGTGTGTAGAATTCTGAGGAAAAAAATGAAATTAATCCATTTTGGAATAAGGCTGTAACATAACAAAATGTGGAAAAAGTGATGCGCTGCGAATACTTTCCGGATGCACTGTATGACCTAAAACATCATCCGATTTTCACTCAAGTCCTAAAAGTAGATAAAGAGAAACCAGTTAAACAAATGAGACAAAAATATTATACTTGGTCATTTATTTATTAAGAAAAACGATCGAATATTACATATCATGAACGGAAGCAATTTCCCCCATAGGATTGTATGTAAATACAATTAATCTGTTCCAGACCATACGAACTGTATGTAAATATATATTTTTTTATTTTTTAAGCACAAATATAATTATATCATAGAATGCACAGCGTAATAGTAAACTAAATGTAAAAACATTGAATAACACTGAGAAAACCTTGAACAACAGAGAAAACTAACACTGCAATAGTTCACACTATAGTGCTACCAACCGCTGGCTAAAAGCACTTTTTTTAATGAGTTTTAAGCACAGGGAAAAAAACGAACATTTGAAAAAATCCTTAATTTAATAAACCACCAAGAAAAATAACATTGCAACAATGCATGCTACGAACAGATCGCTGGAAACAGAAGTGAAAACAAAATCAAGACCAGTGCATTCTTTAACTGCCTTCCTACCTTAATGTGTCCAGCTCTCTCTCGCACTACCTGTGTGTCTGCGTCCATCTCGCTGCCTCTGTGTGTGTGTATGTCGCGCTATCTCTCTCGCGCTGCCTGTGTGTGTGTCGCGCTATCACGTATATATCTCAGTATTTTAGTTATTCAAAGAGCTGTAATATCACGAATGTAATGGATACTGTGTCCAGTCGGAGGAAGAGAGCCGGTTTAAGAAGCAAGTAGTGATTCACACACACAGAGCACATAGAAGATCACATACAAAACAAAGCATTTAACGTGCTACTTTAATTACGATGTGATTTGAGAGACTGGTTAATTAAACGATTTTAAGATGACGTTTATGATGTTCTACTTTAATGACAAAATAAACTACATGATTAAAGTGGAAACTTCGAGATTGAAGTTGACATTTCGTGCTTTTTTCCCCACTGTGTGCCTTTTTTTTCTCTGTACCCTAATAAGCTTTCATATGACACTTAGACGGTGGGCTACGACTCGCCTTTTCACGGCGACTTTAATATCTGAGCTTTCAAGTTTCTCTAACACGCTATGTCACTCGATCAACTTCCTTTTGTTGATTATACCACGGTTCAATTAAACAAATAGTATGTTTTTCCTTTGCCTCCACTTGGTATTCGCTGAAATTCTTATATTTTCCCCCATGCTTTTCCCATTGTCTTTTCACAGAAGGCTGAGCTTAAGGGCTATTTATATTGATTTGCATAGTCAAAGAGGCGTAATTCTGGGAGGAGTTGGGGCGGGACATAAGGCGCGTACACGAGCGTTACTTTTCACGCTGACCGGGATTTATGTAGCGGAAGAATGTGGAAGTTGGAGTACGCACGGATTTCTGCATCTGGATTTTTGTGTGCTTAAGCACATTTTGGCTTTTGTGCATACGCCATGTTATAGTGCGAATTCTATGCACGGCGTTATACATGAGGCCCCTGGACGTCCACGGAAGACAACAGTGGTGGATGAACGCAGAATCATTTCCATGGTGAAGAGAAACCCCTTTACAACAGCCAACCAAGTGAACAACACTCTCTAGGGGGTAGGCGTATCGATATCCAAGTCTACCATAAAGAGAAGACTGCATGAAAGTAAATACAGAGGGTGCACTGCAAGGTGCAAGCCACTCATAAGATTGGATTAGATTGGACTTTGCTAAAGAACATCTAAAAAAGCCAGCACAGTTCTGGAAAAACATTCTTTGGACAGATGAAACCAAGATCAACCTCTACCAGAATGATGGCAAGAAAAAAGTATGGAGAAGGCGTGGAACAGCTCATTATCCAAAGCATACCACATCATCTGTAAAACACGGTGGAGGCAGTGTGATGGCTTGGGCGTACATGGCTGCCAGTGGCACTGGGACACTAGTGTTTGATGATGTGACACAGGACAGAAGCAGCCGAATGAATTCTGAGGTATTCAGAGACATACTGTCTGCTCAAATCCAGCTAAATGCAGTCAAATTGATTGGGTGGCATTTCATGATACAGATGGACAATGACCCAAAACATACAGCCAAAGCAACCCAGAAGTTTTTTAAAGCAAAGAAGTGGAAAATTCTTGAATGGCCAAGTCAGTCACCTGATCTTAACCCAATTGAGCATGCATTTCACTTGTTGAAGACCAAACTTCGGACAGAAAGGCCCACAAACAAACAGCAACTGAAAGCCACTGCAGTAAAGTCCTGGCAGAGCATTAAAAAGGAGGAAACCCAGCATCTGGTGATGTCCATGAGTTCAAAACTTCAGGCTGTCATTGCCAGCAAAGGGTTTTCAACCAAGTAGTAGAAATTAACATTTTATTTTCAGTTAATTTGTCCAATTACTTTTGAGCCCCTGAAATAAAGGGATTGTGTTAAAAAATGCTTTAGTTGCCTCACATTTTAATGCAATCTTTTTTTTCAACCCACTGAATTAAAGCTGAAAGTCTGCACTTCAACTGCATCTGAGTTGTTTCATTTAACCAAAATTAGAAAAAAGTTGCCTCTGTCCAAATATTTATGGACCTAACTGTATGTGTATATATGTGTATATATGTATGTGATACATATATATATATATATATAATATATAATATAGACTTGCATCTGAAGGTTGTAAGTATGACGGTAGGTCCGCGGAACTAACAACAACTTCCGCGCCTTACCTTCGTGTTCCGCAACTCGATACAGCAGATCATTCTCCAAGACAAAGTAGGGTACCGGTGGTGGGGAATCTGACAATGATATGCTGTCTACGGATACGATGGCATTCTGGCCAAACTTCAGGGAATCCTCATTCCACTGTTCTCTTTTAAAAGATGCTGGCATAGAGCGAAACTCATAGTCTGTGCCGGTGAGCGGATCTGGTGGAAGGTCCAGGGTAGCGACCATCCGACCCGGATCCTCACCCAGTTGCACTTCTGGGTCGAGGTCAGTTGCCGAAGAGTGCTCCCCCTGACCATCCACGTCATCTACAGTTGCTGAGGAGCACTGCCCCTTGACCATCCCCAATCATACCCAAGCTAGGTTCAGGAGTGATCCCTGCTCTACCGCGTTTACTTTCTGACCAGTATTGTCCCAATATAACCAGAAAGGGGGGCTTGGACAACACATCGACAAGCAGTTGTTTCGGATTCCCCTTCCAGGTTATGTAGCACTTTGCGGACCTGTATGACCTGGTCTCCCCGTGTACACCAGTCATGCTCGTTCTTTGAGCTACCCACTGTTGTGGTAGAACATAATAGCGAGCAACAATGGTAATGTTACTCCCGGAATCAAACAACACCACAACCAAGTGCCCATTTAACAACATCACTCCTGTATTGGAGATCGCCAGGGGATTCAACAGAGCACAGTACCTCTCTCCCTTGGCCCAGGAGCAGTCCATTGGTTCGTTGTTGAGGGGACAGGTGGTAAGGATGTGCCCCACCTCACCGCACTTGAAACAGCATGGCAGGTTTCGCCGGAGCTTCCGCAGCGCGATAGGTGGGCTCAGGGGTAGTGACACGTCCCTGTCGGGCCCCATGAGCCGACCTCTCCGACCCCCCGAGTTGGGTTACCACCAGCTGGTGCTCTAAGACCTCCAGAAGACTGTTCATGTCTTTGTAAGGGTGTCTTCGGACCTGCTGGGCGAGATAGTCCGGCATGGTGTTGACTAACCCCTCACAGGCTACCTGTTCGAGCACCTGGCAAGCCTGGTTGACATCTGGCCTTAGCCAGCGCCCGAGGTTGCCCCAGAACTCAAACGCCTGGGCTCTAGCCGGGCGGTCTGGATCAAATTTACAGTGTCGTCGTTCCCTCATCTGCTGGTCCGAGACTATGCCGTAGCGCTTAAAGATCTTGGCCTTCAGGAGGTCATTATTGGCGGCTTCCTCCTCAGGCAGACAGTGATAGGCCCGCTGTGTGCCGCCCTTCAAGTACGGTGCCAGTATGGGCGCCCATTCCACCCTCGGCCACTGGTTCCGAGAGGCAGTCCTCTCGAAAACCGACATAAATGACTCGATATCGTCCAACTCGGAGAGCGTGACGATAGGAGGTGGTTTAGGCCGTGCAGGCTCCAGTTTACCGCTTCTGCCGCTGGCAACCGTCTCTTGGTCTCCGCCAGCTCCACCTTCGTGGCTGCCTGATCCAGCTTGACAGCCTGGAGCTCGTTCGCCAGGGTGGTTAACAACGTATTTAGATCTTGCCCTTCTGACATTCTTCAGGCTTCTATCCTGCCGACTACGCCACTGTAAGAAATGACTAACAATCTAAAGGTTTGGGGTTTTCGGCTCCGTATACTGTAAAGCAAAAAGGTCAGTGTTCTTTTTCCAAAATACAACAGACACATGATGGTTGTCAAACGGACAATTTATAAGGGGGGACCGGAAGTGAAGTGATGAGATGCTGGAAAAAATCGTGGTGTATGGGAAAATGACGTCATCAGGAAGGGACTAGAGGGTAGAAAGGGACTCGGAAGTGGCTGGTTTCCTTAGGCGTCCAGGTAAAGTCACAGTGGAGGTGCTTCGTTTTTTCTGAGGAAATAAAGAAAGAGAGGTTAGTACCCCACCGTTGTCCCCTGGCATGACTTGTCGCGGTGCGCGTCAGGTCCTTAAACTGATATATATATATATATATATATATATATATATATATATAATATATATATATAATATATATACCGGATTTACTCCTGTACCACACGCACGCTAATTTTTGCAAAGAAAATCGGGAAAAAATCTTTTGCCATGTGTACGACATGCATTGTGATTGTATAGGAAGCGAGTGAGGTTAAAGTAAGACACAGACGTAAATAACTGTAATGGAGAAAAATTATGTCTCGTTTAATTCTTTCTCCACATGATACAGTATATTGTACTAACTGTAAGCAGTACCCCTACTGCAGAACGTTCAGTGTTTGTCACACCATGCTGCAACAGGTAGGAATCACAAATAGCCCTGTAAAATGAGAAAAGAAAGAACCATATAGAGACAATCAGTAAAGGACTGTAATGGCAAGTGGAAAATTATTGTGCTCACCAGAATATTCCAGTTTAATCATCATCTTCCGATTCGCTGCTGGATTCGCCACCACTACTGACATCCCATACGGTGTCGTCTTCGCTTACCCATAAGGTGTCGTCTTCGCTTCCATCGATGCTGTTGGATATGCTGCACATTTTGAAGCTTTTCACAATCAAATCCTCTGGAATAAGCTTCCAAGCAGCGATGATCCAGCCACACATCTGCGCCAATGTTGGGGCTTTCATTTTGCCAGTTGCCGTTATTTTGTGTATCGCTGTTGCAGCCACATTCTAGATACATGAGCCTTAAACGGTCGATTAATGCAGACATCTAGAGGTTGGAGGAGCGAAGTCATGCCTCCAGGAATTACCACTTGATCTGTTTTCCCATCTTTCAGTTTTTCTTTAACACCTTTAGTTAAATGGCCACGAAAGCTGTCCATGACTAACATGTTTGGCATTTTCAGGAGACTGCCCGGTCGACGTTGCCACACACATTTCAGCCAATCGATTACGAGATCATTATCCATCCAACCCTTTTGTTGAGCTCTGACAATGATCCCAGGAGGAAACTTCTCATTTTTCGGCAAGGTCTTCCTTTTAAATATTACATACGGTGGTAGTTTCTTTCCATCTGCAAGAATTGTCAACATCACGGTACACCGCTGCTTCTCTCTGCCTCCCGTGCGTACCGGGACACTCTTGTCTCCGACTGCATTAACAGTAGTGTTTGAGGGGTTCTCAAAATAAACTGCCGTTTGATCAGCATTACCGATTTGCCCCATTAAATACATTTTCTCCTGCCTTAACTGAATAACGTACTTTTGGAAAGCTAGTAGCTTTTCTTCATATGCGTCTGGTAGACGCTGCAAAATGCTCGTGCGCCGTCTTATTGATAAGCCATTCCTTCTCATGAAGCGCGTTACCCATCCGCGGCTTGCTTTGAACTGAGTGATTAGTATTCCACGTTCTTTCGCTATATCACGAGCTTTCACCTGAATCATTTCCGTGGACACTGCATATCCAAGCTGACTCCTGCCTTGAATGTAATCAGTGAGTGCAACTTCAACTTGTGGGAACTGGGCACGTTTTCCGCGAAATGCCCGTCTGTTTATGTTGCAAGACGAAAGTTTTTCTTTCTTCTGTCGCCAATCTCGAACACATGACTCTGGAACATCGTACATGCGACCTGCTGCCCGATTTCCTATCTTCTCTGCTTCCAAAATCACTTTTAGTTTCTCTCCCGCCGTGAAGGAGCGTAAACGCTTGCTGCTATCCATGCTGAATGACAACGCCGTATTCCTCGTGTATGACGCGCACCTGATTTTCTAATGCTCATTTTCGGGAAAAAATGCGCACGTGGTACAGGAGTAAATACGGTATATATCTATCTCTATACTAATAAAAGGCAAAGCCCTCACTCACTCACTCACTCAATTACTCACTCATCACTAATTCTCCAACTTCCCGTGTAGGTAGAAGGCTGAAATTTGGCAGGCTTATTCCTTACAGCTTACTTACAAAAGTTAAGCAGGTTTCATTTCGAAATTCTACGCATAACGGTCAACAACGTCCGCCATGTGGAGCTTTCTTATTCATGGCCCCATCTTCACGAAATTTGGTAGGCGGCTTCCCTGCACTAACCGAAACCAATGTACGTACTTATTTCGGTGGTATGATGCCACTGTCTGCCACCATATTGAACTTTTCAACAGTCTTTGTTACTTATGGGCCCATCTTCAAGAAATTTGGTACACGGGTTCCCAACGCTAACTGAATCCTATTTACGTACATATATACGTCCATAGCCTGCAGCTTGGTCACCATGTGAGGCGGCGTTGGGTCTCCCATCCCATCACCTCCCACGTTGTTGGCTGCCTGCCTATATAAGGCCGTCCGTCGCTCCAGTCTCTACATTCCCTTCCTTGCTTCGCCACGGGATTCACGTCTCCCTGCTGATAACTACAGCCTTTTTGTTTAATCCACGGCTTCTCTGCTGTTTTATTGTTTGTTTATTACAATTATAGTTATTGTATAGTTATTTTACGCTTACTTTACATTACTCAGGTACCCATTTCCTTCATCATTCCAACCCCCATTACCATGTCTATCGAGGTAATCACCATCGATCAAAGAACTGTCACTTACCGAGTGGTTTCCATGCCCGGAGATGGCACCTACCTTTTCCATTCTCTGTGTTACATATTGCACGGCCATATCAGGCTCACTCTTGATATCTGGAAGAACATTGTGTCTTATGTATTGAATGACTGGGACAGGTTCAAGGTGTGGACTGATGACGGTACAGGAGATAATTATACTACACAGGAGCACTAGAAGAGTGAAATGCTTAAGCCCTTCACCTATGGTTCTGCATGTGAGTTGATGGCTGCCGCTGAATTGTTCGGTTGGTGCTTTCAAGTGTACCGAAATGGCCAAATATTTTACACCTTTCGACAACCGCCAATGCCTCTTAAACATCTTACATTCATAGGTGACAATTTCAGTAGTGGACACTTTGATGTTTATGAATGTTTAAACTCTCAAAAGCTGGATGTGAAGTTATCGATGAAACCGGTTGTAAGCTTACAACGCTTGACAGATGCCGAATGTCACTTCAACACAAGTCCTGCAAATACTGTCGTAATTGAAACAAACCATGAA